>CM057454.1:1135673054-1136873054 GCA_016271365.2 Neoceratodus forsteri
ATTGTATTCAGCAAGGAACAACTTACTGTTGACTGAGTGTGGTCTGAACCGCAACTACAAACATAAGAAAACTGGCAAAGATGAACTGGTGGAGAAATGCATGGCAAAAGAAAATTACAAACTACATGTATTTTAAATCATGATTAAACATTTTAAAACATGATTCTTTCACAGTAGCTATTTATTTATTACAGGATTTTAAATAATAAATCATTTGCTACACTGGTGCTTGTCTGACAGTGATCTAGTTCATTATCAGATAGCACCACCGGTGGCCGTAGTGTGAAATTTCAGTTTACCATTGAAGCCCATATATAAGAACAGCCCACTTTATAGAACATTTTTTTGTGGCAAATAGGGTTTTCTTATAAGCGGGCTGCACTGCACTACTGAAAACAATGTAAAAAAATCCTTGTAATTCATAGCACAGAACACGTCACTCTCAATAATACCACACTTCACTGTCAATAATACTATCGTTCCAACAAATGATAGTATTCACATAAATTACACAACGCATGTGCAAGTCTACCTGCCACACAGACCCAGCTGTCAAGGTGCCATGTTCCTTCCAGCAGAGCCAAAGTAAGGTGTGCCTTCTTATTGGCTGCTTTCCTCTGTGGGCCGGGCACAAAAGTTTTTTAAAACATGGCGTCTATTCACTATTGCTTAGCGGACGGTCACCCATATTTTTTCTTGAATAACCAAATTATCTGCTCCATCCTCTCAAGGACTAGAAAAAGGAAACGAAAGGTAGGATTCACTGCCTCACTGAACAAAATTCCAAATTTGACTATCAGACGCGCAGGAGGGGAGGGGAAGGGACGAGGAGCGAGCAAGTGAGAGAGACTCTTCACCTGGGCAGCACACAGTTGGACGCCTCAAAAAAAGGTACAGAAATTTAAAATGCATCCATATATTACAAAAATTAAAAAATAGATGCAGACGTATTTCTCGGCAGTAAAACCATCTCGAGGTTTTGGGGACTTTTGAAATCTCTCGAGCTTCGCTCTCGAGGTTCCAAGTCGCCAAAACCTCTCGATGATTTTACTGCCTTGTAATACACCCACATCTATCTATTATTCTATGTATATATATTTGTTTCCCTTGTTTACCTGTTTTTGTGTGTTGTTTGTTTATCATTTTTAGTGTTGCATTTTATTAAGATCAGCTATAAACAATGTAGTTTTATGTTTTTGCTTACAGAGCTAGTTTTTTCCATTTTAGTTATCTGTATATTTCCAAGAGGCTCGTCTCCCTTCCTGGTTCCCCCTTTTCTTGAAACACATTGCATTTTTTTCCACATTTTTTTAATTTTATTTACACCGGTGTATTCTCATCATTTTACTCTGGTTTACAGTAGGGCTTTTCATTTGACACAGCTGTTCACATTTTCACTGACAGCCCTATTTAAGATATGCTATTGAACACTACACACTGGTCTGAGGTAGTGTCACCATAGAAACGTCACTGTGTCGCTAGATTGCCTCACAGTATGCAAACACACAGCTTGAACAGCAGGAGCAGGAGTACACAAGGAGGAGCTTGCAGCTTTCCAGCTGAGCTGGCCTTTTGACAGCTACTTTTACTTTTTTCCACGCACAGCTCTTTTGCATTTTCAAGTCTCCAAATGTTATACATGGGGATTATATCTTTGGCCAGTTAGTCCCGAATTGAGGGCGGCATACATGACAATTTACAGCAAGTATAAGACCTTAGAAAATGGGCTTGAGAAATGCCAGGCTCTGATCAGCTGATAGCCCTGGGAAGGTGGGCATCTATCAGACAACAGAGCCCAGGGTGGAATAAGTCCCAGTTTCATCTGACCTGATAACTAAAATTATGTGGGCAGTTAGAATTTTGCAGATTTGAACTGCCGCCCTTTTTTTTTTTTATCTCACTTAGCGAATTAGTGGCTGGCCAAACCCTCACCCTCCCAAGTTTGCCTTGTTGTTTTTTTTTTTTTTGTGAAAAAAAATAAATAAATAAATAGTAGGCACACATAAGGAAAAAAACAGAAGGTAGTCCGACTGGATTTTCTTGAGCAGCAGAGACAGAAAGTGCTATCTCCAGTAGTGCTACTGTGTACGACAGTAGCAGTGCTTTCTTCCTTTTGCATACCACAGATGGATGTCCAGCTATGGTACGGAAAATGAAGAAAGTACTGCTCCGTCACACTCAGCTCGTTCACCCGATACCGATATGCAGCAAAGTTAGTTTGCCACAAGCCAGAGAGTGTCTCTTTCTCCCACTGAAGTAAAAGTGATCTAGAAATAAAATTAAAATAAAACGGCACACTACATCACTCCCGCTGTTCCCAATGGTCACCCCCCCCACACACACACACACAGTCAGTCTCACTTTAGATTAATAAATAATACAAAAAAACACACACTCACACAAAAAACTGCCTACTGTGTAAAAGTAGCACATTAACAGTACATTCACCTTACAACCTCGGTGTAGGTGTCTCACAACAAAAGTCTGTCCCGATCACTTTACTTCTTTGAGGCCGATCCACCTCTGAACACGGCAGCAGTAAACAAGTTACCACAAACAGGCTGTGTCCTGTACTTTGTTATTACCTCCACAAATTCAAAAGTGTAACAGCACTCCTGTGTTAACCAAACCTCAAGAAGAAAAAACATTTACCATGCTACTGTGACTCAGAGTACTTCCCGGTTTGCAGTTCCTACTTTTGCATCGCACAGTTGCACAGGGTCGTGCGCCTAAGAGCCACAACTTAGCAGTGAAAAACAGAGCAGGCAGTGAGGACCGGAAGCCCATAAAACAAAGTTGAGAAAAGGAAAATAAAAGACATGAAGCAGGGCACACACTGAGTCATCACTGTAGTCATACTTAAGCGCTCCCCCTAGTGACGACTGGTGGAAAAACTATTGCCACCTGTACCTGTAACCATGGCAATCGCCTCCAAAAATGCAGGCGGAGGAACAATTTTATTACAAATCTTACTTTAACTACATTTTTCATTAACATTTTTTTTATTAAACTTATTTTTTTGACAGTGCCCATTTTCTAAGAGCAATAATACCCTCCAGGGTGGGGGGTATTGTGCTATACTAGACCTTCCAGGGGATCTAAGGCCCTCCGACTGCAGCGTCGGGCCTCATTACACCCCTGGGCGGTCAGGTATAGCACAATACCGCCCATCCTGTCAGGTATTATTGCTTACACAGAGCTATATTGCTATTAGCATCTTGACTATTTGTTATAAACAGTTATTTCTTGCACATTTCTCATCTCTGGGGTTCAGTGTGATTTATCCTATTAGCGCAGTCTGCTATATCCAGACAGTAGGGAGTCATACCCCCCTTTTACCAAAAACATAGTCTCTCAGATTTGAATGTACCTTAGTTTAAGACTATTCTTCAGCCAGAATATTACTGAACCACACAGTACATATTTCAGAAACCCAATCACCATTTCAGGTGCTCTCCTATTAATCTGAATATGTGATGGACAGGAAATGTTCTGTATCTGCACACAGAATTTATTGAGTGCTTTTATGAAAGACAGCAAATGCACTTTACGAATGCAGTACATGCATTTTATTTGCCCTTCAAATGTTTGAATGAAGTTCATCCATAAGAACTTAAGCTGCTATGTCGTGATATTGACTGGTGTCACTTTCCGCACTTTATACTGCATCTTGTGTACAGTTTAACAGGACTGAACTTTGAGATGTTATCAGCAGGGATTTGCAGTTTGCTTGAAATTCTAATTTTTATTTCTCATACCGCAAAATAGCCAAACTGCTACTGCAATTGCAAGAGTACAAGTGACTTTTTGAACTTTGACAATCTAGTATTTACCATCAGAAGCTTCATGTGACAACTGAAGGTTCTGTCTGTTGTTCACAAATAAAATGTTCTTTTGATCGTTCAGTATGCCTCCAGTTGTTCCTTACTTAAGATGTTTAATAAAGATATAAATATATGTGGAATGAGTTAAAGTTAAAATTGATTTTCATAAAGTCCTTGGTTTTAGCCCCAACACAGGAGTGTGGGTAGGAGGTTGTTGTCTATGTTGTGACATTTCCCACGGGGAGCAAGTACACTTTGTTTTGGTGCCCTGGATCTCAAACTTTTCCATTTTTTTACTTGAAGATCACAATGAGGTTAGCGCAAGGTAGTTGTCACTTTATTCAGACTTTAATGGCTGGCCCACAGACCTGTGAAACAAGTAAATGTGGATGAAAGCTCACAGTCAGGACACAAACCTTAGATGCTTTAGGTCAAGTTTAAGTTCTGATTTCAGCAGGGGCAGAGAGAAAATGCTGAGTGCTAACCTGGAGTTAATTACATTCAGAGAAGAAGAATTATGCACAAATTACATAAATTTAAGGAAGCTAATATACAAAAACATGATGTGCAGCAATAAAGAGCTTGGTACATCCCACAACCTCCACTTGCATACTGTGTGACTCTGAGCAAGTCACTTAACCTCTCCAGTGAGCCCAGTGGGCCTTACCCAGTTACCAAAGAATAAAATAAAACCATCAGAGATAAAATATCACAAATGCATATGGTTTACAAAGTCATGCAGTACAATGGGGATACTGCATGTATAAGGTTATACAGGATATTACCACAGCATTAATTACCAACACAGGATACTTTTAGCAAACACCAGCAACACATTCTTAAACACCAGGATAAAGTGCATATCAGTCAGTAATTGGGTGACTTGTAAACTTTGCAGGTGCTTAAGCCAAGGGAACTGGTAGTGCAGGAAACATGTCAGCAGTTGCATATGCACTGAGTGGCCCTTAGTGAGGTTTACAATACTGTCAGCTTGTTTTTTATCATATTATTTCTAGTTAAAATCCTACATTTTATGATTGCTTACCTTCTCTAAAATTCATTGATGTTGCTGTTTGTTTTGTCTGTTTCCTTGTTTAGTAGAACCGAAATACATGCTAATGTAGATTTATAAACAACCTTGTTTTGTTAACAATTCTGGCTCTGTTCTTGCTGCATACTTCCTGAGCATTAGAAACATCCCCAAACAGTTCAGTCACTCATGAGGCAGAAGCCTCCTAAACTCTCACTGCATCATGAGGGGCTAGACTGTAGTGTGTTGGAGGTGTTCCCAAGTCCAGGAAAGATGCAGTTGGAGCTGATCAAGGAATGTAAACAAACCAGTATGTAATAGGGTGTGGGATAACAGATGGACACAACAGTCTGGTATAACATTCAATGCACCATTGGCAAGGCACAATGTTTATTTGTTCCAAAACCAACAAAAAGGAAATAAAGTAAAAAGCTCAAACTGAGCAAAATAAAGGCTATATAAAGTAAATAACATTCTGTACCATTGTGGCAAACTTAAGCATTCAGTTTCCACTTGTGTGATACGGTCTTATCAACCCTTCTCACTCTCTGGTCAGAAAACACTGACCCTATCTGACCAAATGCTGAACAGGTCAGCCCTCATATACCTGCCCACACAGTCATGTGTCTACAGCATCATCATGTTCATATGAGTTTGTTTTTAGAGCTCCATTTAATTTATATAATATAGGGAGCTCATATTAATATTCACTATATCAGGTCTGAGCAAACAGAACATATTTTTAGTTACGGAGAACTTTAATTTCAAACAGAAAACATTTCGTTCAGGTCTACGGTAAGGTGTTGCAGTATAAAGTTAGACACTAGAGGCCGCTGCCACCCTATAATGCGGGCACACAGCAACTAGACAAACAAAAGAGCACACACCCTGCTTGCAGGAGTCTGCAGAGCTTCACTTCTTTTGGGAGTAAGTTTTAACTTAGTTTGCTTTCTTTCTTTCTTGACTCTGTCTTATTTTAATACAATAATGCCTTGTTACCAAGCAAAGGAGACTAGCTGAGGTTTGTTTTAAAAACTTGCACGGGGATACACCAGTGCCAAAATGTGCACTTCCTAGTGAGAAAAGCTTAATTATGTAGCTCCAGTCAGAGCAGCTGAGGAACAGGGAAGTAGAAAAAAACCCTGTAGGAGTTTTTCCCTTCAAAATGCAGCCTGTAGGTTTCCTTTAAAGTATTTATATTTTAAATAATAGAGTGGTTCCTGTTGCATTTTAACCTGTATTCTTTGGGAGAAACACATTTATTTTGCCCCTTTCTGATGGTTTGTGTTTCAGCTAACAACCTGAGTGTTACTCTCACACTCTAATGGGGCTGTAACTCAGGATAGCCCTTCCCGATTTCATTTCAGCAGAGGAATAGCATTATTTTATTTAAACAACCCACTGCTAAGTCAGCAGGAGCACATATTTGCTGGTTGCTATGTGCTTTTACCTGTGTGCATGATAAATACCTATTTGAGGTTGTTTTTGGTGTAAAGCCCAAAATATGAAAAAGCTCAACACACTTAAAGGGATTCTTTCTCAAGACCCATTTCTGATAATATAGCACTAAATGTAGCTACTTCAAAACTTTTAGCTACGGGTTAAATACCAGTCTGATTTTTAAATTACCACACTTGTTAATACAGTGAGGTGGCTTCTAACATTCAAATATTTAACTGCCAGCCGATTATACAATGCCAGGCCCTTTTTTATCACCAAGTTTTGACTGCACCTAGACTTATTTTTGGACCACAGGAAAATTGAAAAACAGCGGAGACAGAAAAGCTTTTAGATGGGGGGCTCAGTGGTGGCCAACCATCTGAACTAATAGCATAAAGGACAGTATAAAGACAGGACAGAACTGTTGCAACAGTAGTTTTTAAAGAGTGAGAAGGTCCAACTCAAGGAGCAGGCTTACTTTAACCAGTAGAAATCTACCAACTCCTTTTAAGAGGTTTTGTAACACACAGTACCATTCTATATTTCCCCTGTAAGGGCTCTGTGCTTAGCCTCTGCATTTCTAAGTGTTTCACTTAATTTAGGCACTTTAAACACTTTAATTCCTCTGCACTCAAGAAGTTCATAGCTGCCCATTTATGTGAGCAACAAACATTAACCAGAACGTCTCTCTTGGGGACAGAACAGAAGAATTCAGCCTCCTACCCAGGGCCCACCCTCTTACACAGTATAGTGGGCAGTCTGTTTTTCATTTTTTTTTTAGACTCCAAATCAAACTACCAGCTACATCAGCAATTTTTACAGAATGTTGGCAATCATAAAATGTGTTTTTTAAACTAGGGACACTTTGAGACAGACCTAAGGGGGTTGACAGTGTCCCTTTAAACATAGTAAGGGAGAAACAATTTTGAAACACTTCTAGAAGTTTGTTCCAGATGGACGGGGCTGAGACAGCAAATGACCTCATGCCTAAGCATATCCAAGCCCCTGGTTTGAGAAGTCCCTTAAGACTGGGAGGGGTAGTGTCCAGTGTGGGTATGCCACCCTTACAGTGACACCAACACAGCAAAATACATACCTGTCAGCAAAATCGACACTTTGCCGACAAGTTGCTGTGTTGGTGTGCCGGAGACAGGGGCATGCTGTGTCCAGGTCCTGCACCCCCACCCCGAATCAACTTCGACTGGAGTTGAAAATCCAAAAGATGGGGGGCATCACCCCTGATAAAAAAAAAACAGGACTGAGAGACACACAGGAATCATGTAGACCATAACTTGCAGTCGACATGATTCCTGTCAGTGAAATGCCGGTTGACATAAAGAATGTCGAACCGGCACGGTAGAGCCTCCAGTGTGAGTTTGAAGGTGAGGCAGCGTAGCAGATAGGCTAGTCTTGCTTCAAGGGAGGGTCTATTCAGGGCACAGAGAACTGTGCAGTGGTTGTCCCCAAGGTTTATAATGGCATTACTCAGCCCACGGGGCGGATGTCCACTGCATCCACCCAGCGTGAGTGGGTTCTGACTTTCAACCGAGTGAATATATACACATTTTAATGTACTGCAAAATATTGTGCAGTACTGTATTTGTAATACATGTAACATGCATGTGTGCGAATAGGCAGTGCAGTGCAAAGAATAAAAAAGCAATGTTCAATCTTGTATCACTACAGAATGCTGAGGGGTTGACTATATTATGGACCGAGGTCCTGAGAGGAAGGAGGCCAGTAGGATGGGGGCTGCACTGGCAAGTGCTGGCAGATGGCATAACACTGCCACTGGCACCGACTCGTGGTGGGAACCCCTGAGTGGACCCCATGACAGGGAGTGGTAGGGCACCAAGTGAGTACTGGCCACAGAAATGAATTATGTGAATGATGAAATGGTACTGTCTATGCCCAGTACAAAAGCACATATTCACCTTCTGTCTTTCAGACTAACAGTAATGGACAGGAGTCCTGGATCCTGCGCACCAGATTGGGCTAGCCACTAAAGAAAATTAAAAAAAGAAAAAAGGAAAGTATCATACTTAAATTAAAATATAAGAAAATATAAATACTGTACAGTAAATAAATATTGACTTGTATCATTAGTGTCTGCATATTATTATTCTGTAAGCTGTTGTTTACTCAGTGAAGTGTTTTTGAGGGGTGGTTCTGTGTGTTGTTTGTTTGACAAAGTGCAGCTCGAATGTCTCTTTTTAGGGCCTGAATTTGCTTCACAAACATCAGACAGAAGCAGTAATAACTTTGAAATTTCTTGAGGTATAAACAAGAAATTCAGTATACGTGTTCCTCTAGGTGTGCCTGGTAGCTCCTAAATGCCCAGGTTGATAAAATGCTGTAAGAGTGGGGGTAGTTTTATGTGATGACTTCCAAGATTCAGGCCAGGTTTTCTGCTCTGAGATCCTGGCTCGCTCGGCAGACATCTCTCAAAATCTTTAATAACTTTGGCATTTCTGGTTATATAACCTGAAATTCCAGACACGTGTTCCCCAACATATTTCCTGGATAGCATCAGAAGCACATGTTGCTACAAAAAGAGAAAAGTGGTTTCCAGGAGGGGGTGGTTTTATGTAATGACTGCCAAGAACCAAGGTGAGTTTTCCACTCTCAGAGCCTCTCTGCTTAGCAGACCACACAAAATCACTAATAACATTTGCAATTCTGGTTATATAAACCTGACATTTCAGATACGTATTCACCAAGGTGTTCCCTAAATACCACCCAAAGCACATGTTGCTGCAATAAGGGAAAAGTGTTTTGGGGGGGATAGTTCTTTGTGATGACTACCAAGATCCAAAGAGAGTTTCCTGGTCCAAGAGCTTGGCTTTGCTTGGTAGACATCACACAAAATGGCTATGTTCCTGCTTGCTGCTCGCCACATCGTTGCCAGCGAAATCACAAGCTGTGTAGCTAAAATTATTGTAAGGAAGAGCACCACAGAGGTGAAAGCAGTGCACTGCAACCAATTTTCACCACCTCTCTCACAACAGCATTCAGAACTACCGAGAGAGGGGTAGAAAAACTACTGGCTGTCAGTGCCATCTTGAATCTTGTTTTCTCATGCAAGACTTCTGGATTTGACCTCTGTGGAGCACCAACTGCATATGTACTGGTCACCGCAGTCACCTAATGCTTGTCTTAGCATGGAGAGACCGTGTCTGATTGGTTAAATCACTTAGACAGTCTCCTTTGGCCAAATAGAAGTGGGTCTCATCTCGTGCTTTGGAGGGCTGGCAGAACAGCGCAAGTCACTTGGGCTGTGGCGGTGAGGGGGAGCAAACAGATTCACGTGGCGGTACTCTGAATGTGTGGCTGATTAAAAAAATTGGGGGGCCAGATGGGGTGCATCCAAGAGTACTAAAGGAACTCAGGGAGGTGCTGGCAGCACCCGTGACAGACTTGTTTAACAGTTCACTGTAGACCAGCACTGTCCTGGAGGACCAGAGAAGAGCAGATGCAGTCCCATTCACAAAAGTGGTCACAAGGAGGAGGTGGGAAATTATGGACCTGTCAGCCTGACTTTGGTGGTAGGGAAATTAATGTAAACATTATTAAAGGAAAGGATTATGGAATTCCTGGAATCCAACAGGCTGTAGGACCTGAGGCAGGAAGGTTTCACAGCAGGAGGGTAGTGCCAACAAATGTAATAGATTTTTTTGACTGGGTAATCAAGTTGTTGGATCAGGGAGGGGTGGTGGTAGTGGCTTACCTAGACTCCAGCAAGGTCTTTGACACCATTCCACATTGAAGACAAAGAACCACAGTACAAAGGCACAGAGGCAAGGGTTACCCCAAAAGGCATTAGCAATAAAGGCAAGTTTCAAAGGAATACAAAATCACACAAACCCCCATAATGCAAAGCATCATGGGATGTATATGCAAATCACCATGACATTTTAGGCCAGTTCAGCTTTAAGCAGTATTGCATGGTGCTAAAGGGCCTCACACATTCTGCAAAGGGTGAAAACAGAAGACACACACATGTTTCATCCTACCCAGGACTCATTAGTGTACCTCATCTGTATACACCCCAGGGAAATTAATTGGCCCTATGTTTGTCTTACAGTTTTGGTCATGATGAGCCCCCAAAAAAAAAAACAAGCTAAAGACAAAGAACCACAGCACAAACAACACAGGATGTTAAGAGATTTAAAATAGCTGGAGGAGTGGTCAAAAGTTTGGCAGCTAAGACTTAATGCAAAATGCACTTCAGTGACAGAAACCCAGGGGTAGAGTACAAAATAGGAGGACAGATACTTGCAATGACCAAGCAGGAAAGGGGCCTGGGGGTAATCATATTGGATGACCCGAAGGTGGCAAGACAATGTGACAAAGAGATCAGGGGAGCTAGTGGGATTCTGGGGCATATAGATAGGGGTATGCCAGCAGGAAGGGGGAAGTGGTGTTGCTCCTATACAAGTCATTGATAAGACCCCACCTGGAGTACTGTGTCCAGTTTTGGAGACCCTATCTCAGGAAAGACATTGACAGAGTAGAGGTGGTTCAGAGAAGGGCTTCCAAGATGGTGCAGGGTCTGCATCAAAAGCCATACAAGCAGAGGCTAACAGGAACTCAATATCTACACCTTGGAGGAGAGGTGAGAGAGGGGGATATGATCAAGGCCTTCAAATATCTCATGGGAGTGAATAAGGTACAGGTTGGAGGTACTTGTTAGGGAAAAGGGTACTCTAGAACAAGAGGTCACAATATGAAGCTGGAGGGGGATAGGTTCAGGAGAGCTGTGAGGAAGTACTTCTTCACAGAAAGGGCAGTGAAGCCTTGAACAGTCTTCAGTGGTGGCAGTGAGGGCAAAACTAGTGATGGGATTCAAAAATGTCTGGGATAGGCATAAGGGAATCATAAGGGAAAGGAAGGGGGTGGAAGAGACAGGGCCGTAATTCAAGGAGGGTCTGCAGCGAATGCAATCACAATGAAAATGGGCAGACTGGATGGGCCAAGCAGCCCTTATCTGCTATCAATTTCTATGTTTCTATGTATGAAATTTAGAAAGTC
Source organism: Neoceratodus forsteri (assembly GCA_016271365.2). Classification (NCBI taxonomy): domain Eukaryota; kingdom Metazoa; phylum Chordata; order Ceratodontiformes; family Ceratodontidae; genus Neoceratodus; species Neoceratodus forsteri. The sequence continues at coordinate 1,135,684,380 of CM057454.1, forward strand.
GATAGGCAGGCAGGGAAAACAGTACAGCACAGAGAGAAGGAAAAACGAAAAAGGCTCTCTTGCCTTGGAGAGCAGGCTGTGAAAATCAAGCAGGATGGCTAAAACAAATGAATCAGTGCAGTTTTGTTAAGAATTATGTTGAGACCGGGCCAAAAACAAGGGCACAACTGAAATCAAAACCGCAAAGAAGAGAAAAGGGTCACTCTTGTGCAAAGAAATAGAGGAGCTGAAGTGTGTTAAATGAAAGGACAGAATATTATAAACGAAATAAAGAAGAAGAACACAACAGTAAAAGCAGGGTGGAATGCAGATGCTACATTTAATAGAAGAATACTCGGCAGGAACACTGATTGAAATTACAGGACAGGCAGGATAAAGCAGGAGGAGAAGAATTACTGCAGGCAGCAGGACTGAAAAAATAAAATACTGAGCAGAAGAGCCGCTAAGTAAAGAGAATAAATAAGAGGGCCAGTACTGCGGGGTGACAATTAAGGACAGCTGGGTAAAGCAGGAGGAGAAAAATTATAAGGTGGCAGCAGAACTGAAAAACATAACCTACTTAGCAGACATTGCAGAGCAGCTAAGTAAAAAGGAGAATAAGAGGATCAGTACTGCGGAGAGGAAAGTAAGGACAGCAGGGTAAAGCAGGAGGAGCAGAATGAAAGTGGCAACACCACAGACTGAATAGTGCACGGAGGAGCTGCTAAGGGCAGACTCATGGTGGAAAGCTGTAAAGATCTACCAGGAGAGGGGGAAAAAAGACAAAAATATATTACAGTGAGTCTCCACTGTGGGCTGTAGTGGCAGGGCACGCCTGTTTTGAAGTGACACAGTTAACCACACAACGTCTCTGAGTGTGTAAAAATAAAAATACAAAAATTGCTGGGCTTTAGTGGGCACTTCAAAATGTGACTGTTTGCTGCAAGCAGCTGCTTCAGAAGAACAGTGTGAAACTTTTAAAACAGATGAAAAATGATAAACCTGTAAAGTGTCAAAACGCATAAATCCACTCACTGTGTCCATGTGTTATCTACACTGACCACTCCACCCCAACCCCCCACTGCCCCCTCAAGAGTTGTGCATACTAGTGTGTGTAATACATGGGTGTTTAGTAAAATTCTTGACTCTTCAAAATACAACTTAGACAAACTACATTTCATTTTCAAATTATTTTACATCAGTCACAGAAAAAAATTAAAGAAAAAGCATTTTTATCTTGCGTATTAAGTCTTCTGTTTCTATTTTTTTTTTAAACCAGAAGAGAGGCACGCAGCTGAAGCTTATTTATAGGTACAACCTGGAAGCACAAGGAAGTTAAGTCACTTGCTTAGGATCACACAGAATGCAGGTGGGGCTGTGAAATTCAAACCCAGGTCTCTAGATATGCAGATTAGAGCCTTAAACCACTGTGCTATACTGCCTCCTACAATTCATACCAACAGTCAACTGTTTCACAAATATTCTTTTACAAAATGTTGTCTATAAAAAATGTCAGAAGCTAATCCTGATGCTGCTAAAAAGAGTACCGGTGTGACAGTAAAACAAAGCAACATAACCCATGTTCAGATGGCACAGATGAACAAGTCATCCATTAAGTTGAACCATCTGAACATGAACATGATGTGAGTGGCACCTCTGTAATTACGGAAACCTCCTCTGAGTCTGCAGGCATGAAAACCAAACAAATTTTTGAAAAAGAGAGCCATGGGGAAATTAAGGATTCATGGTTTAAAACCTACCAATGGCTCATTCACAACAAAGATTCTCCCACCAATTTACTTGACCTTTGTCTTTGACTTTTTAACTAATGGCCCACTTTTTTTTTCTGATCTATTTTAGCCACAAGCCCAAACCAGGCTCTCCACTTCAGCCGAGTGGCCCAGGCGCTGCTACCTGCTGGCGGTCGGACCTCTGCATCCAGCCCACCACCCCCTGACCAAGGAAAGCAGGTACGTTTGGTCAGCTCCTAGCTTGGAGGTGTCAGGCTTCAATCCCCGTAATTGGACTGGCTCCTGGGGACTGTAGCTGCTTCCTGATTGGATGCTGCAGATCCCCATTGAGAAAGAAAGCATACAAGGCACCTTTTTCAAAACACAACTCGGCCACTGCCTTGCTGTACTGCTCTGTGGATAATTTTTTCGCCCACTCTCTCCTTCCTCCCCCCACCCCCTCCTCCCTCCTTTATTAAGTACACTTCCCCAGTGAACCCTGCCCCCGGAGGCCTCACACTAGTCAATTACAGCAACTCCTTAAAGGGGCTTTCTTTTCTGTAACTTCTTAAAGGGGTGATCCTCTCTCATACTCAGATAACTTATTGTCCTCAATGCATCCGGGATCAAGTGCATTGACACTGACTATGGCCCTCCTCCTACTTTCTACACCAGCCCCACCTTATTTAGAACCATCACCCTCTACGGATAGTACCCCCCCTCTTATCTGCAACACCTCTACCAGATCCCCCCCGACGCTCGATCACCTCCCCCCTTCGGGACCCCCACACTTCCACCCCTGCTACCTCTTACTTCCACTCATACCTTGGTTTCTTCTCCTCAATGCCTTTCCCACCCTTCATACTCTACCCACCCCTTGCACCCCAGCACCCGGCCCCATGTCCAGTCGCAAGGGGAGATGACACAATCACTACCACACTTTGGTGCACCTAATCACCCTTCTGTTGCTTCTATCAGATAACATTCATCCAAACCCTGGCCTCATGCCCAACCTTATGAACAAGCCTGCCCAGGCTCAAGGACTCCGCATAGCTTCTATGAATATTTGCAGCCTCCTTAAGAAGGCTGTTGCATTCCAATGCTGGGTTACTCAGCACCAACTGGACATTGTCACATTCGTCGAAACCTGGTTATCCAAATCCACCCCTGACTCCTTCATCTCCCTCCCTGGTTACACCCTTTTCAGGGAAGATCGGGTGGGTAAGTGTGGAGGTGGTTGTGCTGTCTATATGCGTGACTCCCTCCTTGGACATGCACTTCCACCACTCGAGCTTGATAACGGGGCGCAAGCCCTCACACTAAAAATCTCTCCCAATCCTGGTAAGGGCCCACTCTTTGTCACTGTTGCCTATATTCCACCCAGAAAGCAAGACCTCGCCATTCAGGTGCTTGCTGACCACCTCTCTGGCCTACCACCCAAAATGGCCCAGATAATTGTTGGTGACCTGAATATCAACTGGCTGTCTGCCACAGCCTCCCAAACCAGAGATATCTTTGCTGCCCTTGACATGTCCCGGCTTGTCATCACCCCAACTAGATTCAACCCCTCTACTGGCTCCAGCACCCTCCTGGATATCACAATTACCAACCGCCCCCAGAGGGTGATCGATATCAGTGTACTTTCCAACTCACTTAGTGACCACTCCCCGATCATATTCTCTTGGTCCGCTGCCAACAGCAAACCTGCACCACAAACCACCCAACGATGTCACCTACTCCCAGGTGGCCTGCTTCACCTTAAACTGTACCTCTCACAACTAGATTGGTCCCCAATCAGGCTTGCACTGTCCATAGATGTGGCATTGGATTTTTTCACTCGCACTTTTAACACTGCCTGTGACCTCTATGCCCCCTTCACTAGAAATCTCACCAAAAAGCAAAACATGCCCTGGGTTACCCCTTCCCTCCTTCACAAACTTAAAATAAGAGACAACCTATGGCACATTGCCGTGGAATCTGGCAAGGAATCTGATAGGCAAGCATACAACGCCAAGCTCAATAAGTGTACTTTGGGCTATCTCGACAGGCCAAAGTCTGTATCTACTCAATCCGCTTCTTGTCTCCTCCTGGGAGTCAGCTAGAACTTTGGGATAATGTAAAAGAGCTGAATGGGAAATCCGCCTCCAACTCTCCTTTAATGGAACTGTCTGCTCTGACCCCTTGGCATTGCAGACTGCCTAAACCACACTTTCTCAGACCTGAGTTTATTTCTGCCCAGTAACTTCTTTGACCCCATCCCAGTAGCACCCCTGCCCACTCTCCAGAGACCTCCTTTGTACCGTCTTCCCGTTGGAGGCTAGACCCCTTCTGCAAAAAGCTGTTAGTAGTAACAACCCCGGCACCAACCTACTGGACACTAGACTACTTCATCTGATGTTGGATGCTATCCTGGTCCCACTTGCTGAGCTGCTCAACCACTCTCTGTGCCTGGGGCAGTTTCTCAGCACATGGAAAACCGCCATCATCACTCCCATCCTAAAGAGCGGCAATCGAGCGACCCCAGGTAACTATCGACCTATCTCTATCCTCCCCCCACTCTCTAAGGCCCTTGAAAAAGTAGTTGCCAACCAGCTTGCTGAATACCTGGCCATGCACAATATCCTGTGCCCTGAACAGCATGGCTTTCAGGTAGGTCACAGCACCACAACCGCGCTACTTGAATTCTCCAACTTCCTGCACTCTGCTCTTGATGCTGGAAGTCTTGCTGGTGCCGTGTTCATTGACGTCTCCAAGGCCTTTGACACGGTTTGCCATCCTCTCCTGCATGACTCCCTCAGATGCCTTGGTTTCTCCCCTGGCCCCCTTGCATGGTTCACCAGCTACCTCTCTGCCAGAAATCAGTGTGTAAAAATCAATAGCACCCTATCTGACACACGACCTGTCTGCTCTGGGGTTCCCCAGGGCTCCATTTTAGGCCCTCTCCTCTTCAGTCTCTACCTCAACTCCCTCCCCTTGGCCTGCCCAAGTAAGAGCCTCCTCTACGCGGATGACACTGTGCTCTTTGCCGCTGACCCCAACCCCAACACACTCCAGGCCACCCTCCAACAAGCTTTTGATAGAGCTGAGCTTTGGTTCACATCACGAAGGCTAGTCCTGAACCTAAAAAAGACCAAAGCTATGCTCTTCTCGCATCGCCAAAGCAAAGCCAGTGGTGTCCCTCTCGTGATACTGCCTAGCACACTAAACTCCACTGAGCAGGTTTCCTCCTACAAGTATCTGGGCATTACCTTTGAATCAGCACTCTCCTTTCATCCCCATATCAATGCCCTTTCTGCTGCCACCAACGTCAGGATTGGACTGTTATACCACCATAGGGACTGCCTACCACAAGGGGCCTTTAGATTGGCAATCACCTCCTCTGTCCTGTCGCTAGTCGACTATGGGCTGCCCATCTATGCTGCAGCTGACAACACTGCACTTGCAAGAATCCAGCTCTCTATAAGCAAGGCCTGCAGGCTAATGCTGGGAGCCCCTAGGCGCACCCATACATGCCTGCTGTACTCCACCACCAACTTGCTCAACCTTGAAGAAAGACTCCACTTCCAAATCTGCCTTCTTGTAAAAAAGACCTTGCTAGGGCTCTCCCCCCCTCCCTCGGGGTCGCCACCTCCCTGCAGCATGCCTCCCCCTCAGTCTCCACCCACAGCACTGTCAAAACCTCCCTTATTGTTCCCAGGGTAAGGACCTCTATGGCTCAGAGATCCTTTTGCTATCGGGCTCCCTCCTGGTTCAATTCGCTCCCAGCCAATATAGCTGACTCCACTAAGCTTGGTCCTTTCAAGGTCTCCCTCAGAAGCCATCTGAGTAGCACTCGCTGCTGCAACTGCATATAATCCCCCACCTGCCCCTTACCTTCACCCTTAGGCTGGGTCTGCCCTGTCTACTTTAGGTGTATATACCTGGGGTCTCATGCAATGCTGCTGACTAATGTAATAAAATATCTCTGGTTGCTACCCGACGTGGTACTCGTGTACCTATATTATGACTACTGTGATCTACCTATTACTAAGCGTGTACCACCAGTGAATGCCTGTAACACTGGTTGCTTTTTTAATCTAAGTGTTATGTACTGTACTGTACTGTTTTGTTTGCTGTGAGGTACTGCTGTCTTGACGAGGTGCCTTTGTAAATGAGTCTATGACTCAAAGGTCTGTAAACCAATGAGCTAATAAATAAAATAAATAAATAAAATACGGTATTCTATTGTAACGTTTGCAAAGATAATGGCTGTCAAAATATATTCACAGAAGGAAAACCAACCAATAAGCCAAAGGTTATTGATTTCAATAAACATCAAATATCACAAGATCACAGGTGAGTTACCTCACCTCATCCCTGAAGTGTCTGTGGCAAGGACCAAACAAAGGGAAGGTTAGAGGACCTGGTTCATGGGAGGACAGATACTTGCAACGACCAAGCAGGAAAGGGACTTGGGGGTAATCATATCAGATGATGTGAAGGTGGCAAAACAATATGACAAAGCCACTGGGAGAACTAGTAGGATGCTGGGGTGTATAGGGAGGGGTATCACCAGCAGGAGGAAGGGAGTGGTGTTGCCCCTATGTAGGTCATTGGTAAGACCCCACCTGGAGTACTGTGTCCAGTTTTGGAGACCACATCTCAGGAAAAACATAGAACAGAGGCAATCCAGAGAAGGGCTTTCAAGATGATACAGGGTCTGCATCAAAAGCCGTACGAGGTGAGGCTAAAGAAACTCAATATCTACAGTACACCCTGGAGGAGAGGAGGGAGAGGGGGTTATGATCAAGACCTTTAAATATCTCACGGGGTGAAAAAGGTACAGGTGGGAGATATTTTTCAGAGGAAAGGATGCTCTAGAACAAGAGGAAACTATGTGAAGCTGGAGGAGGGCAGGTTCATGAGAGATGTGAGGAAATACTTCTTCACAGAAAGAGTGGTGGATGCCTAGAATGGTCTTCCAGTGGAGGTAGCGGGGGAAAAAACAGTGGTGGGATTCAAAAAAAGCCTGGGATAGGCACAAATTAATCATAAGGGACAGGAAGGGAGTGGAAGAGACTGTGCCGTAGACCAAGGAGGGTCTGCAATGAAAACAATCACAATGAAAATGGGCAAACTAGATGGGCCACGCAGCCCTTATCTGCTGTCAGTGTCAGTGTTTCTATGGATGAAATTTAGAGGGTAGATAGGCAGGCAGGAACACAGTACAGCACAGAGAGAAGGAGAAATGAAACAGGCTTGCTCGCCTTGGGCAGCAGGCTGCGAAAATCAAGCAACATGGCAGTGAAAGCAGACTGGAAAGTAAACGGTACATTTAACAGAAGAATAGCCGGCAGGAACACTGATTGAAATTACAGGACAGGCAGGGTAAAGCAGGAGGAGAAGAATTACTGGGGGCAGCAGGACTGAAAAAATAAACTACTGAGCAGAAGAGTTGCTAAGTAAAAAGGAGAATAAATAAGAGGGCAGTACTGAGCAGAGTGACAATTAAGAACAGCTGGGTAAAGCAGGAAAAGAATTACTAGGGGCAGCAGAACTGAAAAAATAAACTATTGAAGAGAAATTACAGAGCTGCTAAGTAAAAAGGCCTGTTTGAAGTGGCACAGTTAACCACACAATGCCTCTGAGTGTGTAAAATTAAAAATACAAAAATGGCTGTGCTTTAGTGGGCACTTAAAAAAGCGACAATCTGCAACAAGCAGCTGCTTCAGAAGAACAGTGTGGGTCTTCTAAAACAGATGAAAAACGAAATATCTGTAAAGTGTCAAAAGTGCATAAATCCACTCACTGTGTCCCTGAGTTACCTACACTGACTCCACCTCCCCACTGCCCCCTGAAGTGTTGTGCATACTAACAGGTGACCCCCTCCATCTACTGGCAAAGCCGGTCCTCTTCCAGCGGCTCCACCGAGACAACCTGCCCGCCCGCCTAAAAAGCCATAGCAGTAGGCTTAGCCCTGACTGGGCAACCACATTCATCTGTGGAGCTGCTCCTCTTCCAGTGGCTCCACTGAGATGACCTGCCCACCCAAGAATCAGACGTAGTGCCTGCCCACCTAAGAAGCCACAGCAGTAGGCTTTGCCCTGACGGGGTGACCACCTCCATCTAATCGCAGAGCTGCTCCTCTTCCAGCGACTCCACCAAGACAACCCACCCGCCCAAGAATCAGAAGCAGCACCCACCCACATTGAAAGCAGCAGCAGTATGATTTACCCTGACTGGGCGACCGCCTCCATCTACCTGCAGTGCCACTCCTCTTCCAGTGGCTCCATTGAGACGACCCACCCACCCACCCAAGAATCAGAAGCAGCGCCTGCTGCCTAAGAAGCTGCAGCAGTAGGCTTTTCCCTGACCAGGCGACTGCCTCCATCTACCTGCAGAGCCACTCTTCTTTCAGTGGCTCCACCGGAGACGACCCACCTCTCCTAGAAGCAGAAGCAGTGCTCACCTACCTAAAAAGCTGTAGCAGTAGGATTTGCCGACTGGGTGACTGCCTCCATCTACCCATGGAGCCGCTCCTCTTCCAGTGGCTCCACTGAGATGATCCGCCCACCCAAGAATCAGAAGCAGTGCCCACCTACCTAAGAAGCCACAGTAGTACGCTTTGCTCTGACTGGGCGACCACCTCCGTCTACCCTCCTCTTCCAGCAGCTCCACCAAGATGACCCATCTGCCTGCCCAAGAATCAAAATCAGCGCCCACCCACCTAAGAAGCCACAGTAGTAGGCTTTGCCCTGACCAGATGACCACCTCCATCTACATGCGGAGCCGCTCCTCTTTCAGTGGCTCCAGCGAGATGACCGACCCACCCAAGAATCAGAAGCAGCACCCGCCCACCTAAGAAGCCAAAAGCAGAATGCTTTGCCCTGACTGTGGGACCACCTCCATCTACCCGTGAAGCCACTCCTCTTCCAGCAGCTCCACTGAGACAACCCGTACATCCAAGAATCAGAAGCAGCATCCACCCACCTAAGAAGCTGCAGCAGTAGGCTTTGCCCTGACTGGGCTACCACCTCCATCTACCTGCAGAGCTGCTCCTCTTCCAGTGGCTCCACTGAGATGACCCACCTGCCTGCCCAAGAATCAGAAGCAGCGCCCGCCTGGCTAAGAAGCCACCTCTGTAGGTACGGGATCATAAGCAGAGGGAAGCTCCCTGGAGAACTCGATCTTTGGCGCTTTTTACTTGTTGTAACTGAGTGGCTCCTCTGCCTTCTCCTCTCTCTCTGTGATAGGCTACTTTGTCCTTCTCTCACTGACTGGCTCATACTATCCTCAGACTTCACTCTAAGCTATCTGTTGCCGAAGTGCTAGAAACTGTTGTTAGACCATAGACTGTTTGAAAGTGAATTTATTGCCTGTTGTACTGATTCATATGTTTGATATTTTTTCTGTCGCCTTCTCCTGTTCTGATGAACCCCATGAGACATCTCATCAATCCAGACTTACAGTTCACATTGCTGGAAGCAAGATGGTGGCCACGCTGGGCTAGCCTTCATTAGTGGGAGCTTATAGTTTGTTTTAAGTTTTATTCTGTCATTAGTTTAGTGCTATTTAGTCCATTTTAGTCTGTTAGTTCATTAGTTCATTTGTTTAATTCGTCTTTATTTGATTTGGAATTGCATTTTACGATCGCGTTTTTGGACCGAGGAAACTAATCAGGAACTGAATCGGAGTTAGGGAGTGGAGTGAGTGGAGCCTGGAGTGAGAGCGATCAGTGTATTGAGGAGCAGTGTGTTTTCATCAGCATTGCCTGGAGTATTGCGAGTACTGAATAGAGTGCTGCAAGGAAGCAGTGTGTTTTCATCAGCATTGCCTGGAGTGTTGCGAGTGCTGCAATAGAGTGCTGCAAGAAAGTGACGAGTGGTTGGTGAGCCGTGCTACTTTAACCGCAACAAGGATTTTATGGATTTTGGGAGTGTTTTCTGTTACTGGTAAATTGGGGGAGATCCTCTCCCTAGCCCTGATCTTGAGCCAGTGGTGAGCCTTGGGTGTAGCTGCTGTAGGGTGGCTGTACTGCTCTTCCTCAAGACGGTAACTCGGTAGCTGGTGGGCAATGGGTGGTGAGTGGGTCTTGGGAGAGGGACTGGGTTGGGGTGAGATCTCCTGTGGCAGGGTAAGAGAACGCTAAAAGTATTTTGAATCACTGAAATATCTGGCATTGAAGGCGATTTCCTCGATAACTCAGTGGGTTATATGAAGAACCTGATCTTCTGTCTCCTGACTGTGTAAGGAGGTTTATTGCTGTCCTCTGGATGTTCTGATCCTTCTCTCTGCTCCATCCCCCTTTTTGGTTTTAGCTATGAATTAAAGTTTGGTTGGACATTTGATTTCTGGATTCTCCCTGCTCTGTGGGTTTGCTGTGCACTTTGATTTAGACTGCTCTTATTTACTTGAAGATGAGACTTAGTCTAAGGTTTTAAGTGAAAGTGGGAGCTCACTTTGAAACCTGAACCATTATTCGGAGAAACAAATATTTGACTTATTTTGAGAGCGGTCTGTCTTCACCGGTGAGAGGGGTGAATTGGTCACTGGCCAGCCTAGAGCTTGGACTTTGCGGACATTTGACCTCAGACTTTAATTTTTATTTTTAGTTATAGATACTTCATTTGGTTTGAAGGAATTGATTTATAATATTTTATCTGGATAGTTGGGTGGTGAGAGGACTCTATATCCAGTTATTTAGCTATTTAGTTATTTTGTTTATTTAGATTTTTAGTTTATATTATTGTTTGATATTGGTATTATTTTCCTCTCTTCCCAGTGGTGTGAGGACTGGGTGGGGAGGGAACTAAACTAAATTGAAAAGGGGAATTTGTAGTTAAACATTTTATTATTGTTGATTTAAGGTAGAACACACACACTGAGGTAGAGTCTTACACATAAGGATTCGACAGATACCGTAACATATAGTTTGATCAGTAAATACAATTGACATAACATTCTGTCAGTTTGCTTCAACCTTACAGGATGTAACTTAACATATACTTTATACCACAGACTGGGCAGCCAGAGGATAATTAAATTAATGAGGAGTCGCTTCCTTCCAGACAGAGGGGAGCGCTAAGCAGTATAAGAAGATAATACCATAGAGAAGGATGTGACAAAAAGAAATCAGTATCATATGGTTACTCTACCAAGGGTATGTCTTATTTCCATGTAAATTATAATATCAACTATATACAACTATGGCAATCTTTCCTCTTGTTTTATTATTTCGAAGGGAAATATAGAAAAGAACGGGATGGAGCAGGGGAGAGAGGAGGAGGCTTACAAAAAAGGAACTATCCAAACCTTATATAGTAAGGGGGAAGAGTCTAAAAGGTGGAGCTGGAAGAAGTATTGCGGCAGTACTTGGACCTTAAGTACGGTTGCCAACATTGGTCATATCGGATTAGAGAGCCTTGGGCAAAGCTGGAGATCCTCTCAAACGTGGCCCCTTGGGCTAAGGCCAGAAGGAACTGATGAAAGGTAAGGTCTCGGGGGTTCTCCATCTTATCAATATAAGTCTTTTGGCCAATGCCCCAGCCATAGTGATCCACTGAGCCCCCGGACTGCACTTGGAAATCTCAGGACTGCCGCATCCAAGAAGAAGTAGGGCAGGGCATGGGACAATATCAGGGAATAGTTGTTGACACATGACCTGAATGACGTGCCAGAACTGTTGAAGGTTGGGACAGTCCCAGAGTATATGAAACAAATGAGCCCCTTGGTTACCACATCTCCAGCAAGTGTCAGCCGGGATAAGTCCCATTTTAGCTAGTTTTGCCGGGTCTCTATACCATCTATGGAGGGTCTTATTCATGATAAGTCTTGTATGCCCGTCCCGGCAAGCCAAGTGGATACATGCCCACCCATACTCCCATTGTTGATCCGAGATCGCGATCTGTAGCTCTCTTTCCCACTGCTGTCTGGCTTTCTGGGTAGGGTCTAGGGTGGAGTCTCTGAGGGCATGACATATGATACTAGCTTTGTTCTTGGTAGCTTTATTCCATGAACATATGGGGTGAGTCATTTTTTTTAATGAGACACTATGGGGAGATTTTGGGAGATGAGATATAGCATCTCTTAACTGAAGGTATCTCCAAAAATGAGAGGCCGGGAGATGATATCTTGCCCTTAAGGACTCAAAAGAATCAATAACAGCAGTCCCCGGGAGAAGGAGATCATGTATTAAGGAGATACCCTGTCCCTCCCATACTTTCCAGTGCAGGTGGATTCCCTACTTTCAAGGCCTGATTTCCATAAAGGCATATATTCCCAAGGAGCCAGGTCGTAGTCTACAGAGTCATAGCATGTTTCCAGTATTTAACTGAGCAATATGGAGGAGAAAGGCCCGGGCAGTTTCTTCCTACCGTATAGAATGACTGCCGGAGCGGCAGTATGAGTTAAGGAAGCTTCTAATTGGAGCCATTGTGGGGAGCCCTGTCCAATTTTAGAAAACCATCTGAGAGTCTGAGCCAACACAAAGGACATATGGTACCACTGTAACCAGGGGAGTCCCCAGCCCCCCCTTTTCCAGTGCTGCCGAAGTTTGAGTTTGCTATATCGGGGGGGGTGCACCCTCCCATATAAAATTGCCCATTCAGGTCTCCAATTTCTGAAACCACTTCTGGGGTATAGGCAGGGGTAGATGGGCCAATAACTAAAGCATCTTGGGAGCAGCCATCATTTTGTTTGAATCAATTTTCCCAGCCAATGAAAGCTTTAATGCCTTCCATCTACCTATGTCAACCCTGAGTGAGTCGATCAGAGAATTGAAATTGGCCGCAAACATTTTAAACGGGTCTGGGTGTAGGATAATACCCAGGTATTGGATGCCTTGAGGGGACCATTTTAGCCCCAAGGCAATAAAATCCGCTCCAGAGGTAGAGGAGATTAATGGGAGAATTTCAGTTTTGGACTGGTTTAATTTTAGACCTGATATCTTAGTGAACTCGGTCAGGGTTCTAAAAATTGTCTGAATCCCCAATTGGGAATGTTCGGTAGTGATAAGTAGATCATCTGCATATAGGAATGTCTTGTAATTGACGTCCCCCACCTGAATCCCAGGGATAGTGCTGGAGGACCTAAGTGCAATGGCCAGAGGCTCCATCGCTAAAATAAATAAGAGGGGAGAAAGAGGGCATCCTTGTCTTGTGCCCTTTTGTAATTGAAAGGGCAGAGACATGGTGCCGTTAGTCAGCACCGAGGCTAGGGGTGCAGCATATAGCAGCCTTATCCAGGTGATATAGTCTGGGCCAAAACCCATAGTTGAAAGAGTATGAAATAGAAAGGCCCATTCGACCGAATCGAAGGCCTTTTCAAAGTCGAAGGCCATAGCAACTGAGGGGATTGGTGAGAGTTTAACAAAGTGCATTAAAGACCCCAGTGTTCTGTGATGGTCAGACCCCAGACGGCCCTTAACAAAGCCCGCTTGAGAAGGCCCAACCAAGCCTTGCAGAAGGGGTTCAAGCCGGGCAGCAATAACCTTAGCCAATATCTTGGCGTCTGCATTAATTAAAGAAATGGGGCGATAACTGCCTGGAGACAGCGAGTCTTTCCCTTTTTTTGGAAGCACTGTAATAACGGCTTCTCTCATGGAGGGGGGTAGCTGTCCAATAAGTAAGGAATGCCGAAATACCCAAACCAAATAAGGGGCCAGATTAACACCAGGGAGTCTGTACAAATCAATAGGCAGTCAGTCCATCCTTCCCAAGGGTTTTATGTGGATTCAGAGCGTGGATCGCCTGATTAACTTCCTCAATAGTAAACAGGGATTCTAACAATTTGGTATCTCAGCTGGAGATGCTGGGAATGGGTAGCGAGGATAGGAAAGCTTGAATCTTGCCAGGGTCAGGGGGATTTGGAGAAGCATATAGATTTTCATAAAATTGGGACATGATCAGACTTATCCCTGAGTTAGTATGACAGGGGTTCCCAGTTGAGTCTAACAATGCATGTATCACCTTAGAAGCTTCCTGACGCTTGAGACGATAGGCCAATAGCCTACTGGCCCTTTCTCCACCTTCCCAGTAAGCATGATGCATGTGTCTAAGGTTTAGCTCAGCCTGCCAAGATAAATGAGAGTTGAGAGAGATTCGAGTGCTGGCTAACTGTGCTAGCAGATCTGGGGGGGGGGGGTTGGTTACCAGGGCTTTGTATTGAGCTTCCAAATCATATAATTGCTTCTCCAAGGCCCGCTAATCAGCAGCCCGGCGGTGTCTCCTGGCTGCCGCAAAAGTTAATATCCTGCCACGAATGGTAGCTTTTAAGGCTTCCCATAAGGTCGAGTCAAATACCTCACCATTATCATTGTCAGTCCACTATTCTGTTACAGCCTGGCCAATCCAGTCCAAAAAAGTCTTGTCTTCTAGTAAAAGTGGGTCTAACCGCCAGGCATGAGAATGGCGGGGACCAGGTCCCCTCTTGAAAACTAATTCAAGGGGGGCGTGATCGGAAACGTAAATTGGGTGAATCAAAGCTCCTGGGTGTAATGCCCTCCAGGCATCCAATAGTCCAAGTTCGGACATTAATTTCTCCACTGCTTTCCTAGCCTGTCTATGGGGTTCGGGGGATTTACTGCTTCTATCTAAAGTATGATCTAATGTTAAATTAAAATCCCCTCCTAAAAGTATTGGGGCTCTGTTTTTGTTGAAGTCCAGGATGGCCTGATTAACTGTATGAAAAAATTGTGGGCAGTCCTGGTTAGGAGCGATATATTGGCCAGGACCAGGGGCCCTCAGGGTTTCAACTTCCTATAATCCATCTCCTTCTTGATCCCATATAAAGTCCTTCACCTTCCATCCCAGGTTTTTATGCAAGAGTATGGAGACTCCCTCTTATGGGTGGGAGCCACACTATGGAGTTCTTCAATCACCCATGCTTGCTTAAGCTTTTCGGCTTCCTTAGAAGAGAGTTTAGTCTCTTGCAAGAAGGCCACCGTAGGGGCTAACTTTTTTAAGTGCATTAACACCTTCTTCCATTTGATGGGTGAATTAAGCCCCCTCACATTCCATGAAATTAGCTTAGGCTCCATTTAGACCTTCAGTAAAACATATTCGCAGGAGTAAATGAACGGAAACGTTAAGGAGTGAGCCTGAATGTACTCCCTCGCTCCTTCTTGCTTCCCCATCCAGCGTTAGTGGAGCTCCACCTGGCCCCATTAGAAGGATTGCCATAAAAGAATTAACACAACACCATAATATCAACATTTTAACCTGACAAAAACAGATACTAACATGCACTATCCCTATTAACTGGGAGCAGTTCAACCCATTGCGATTAACAAAACCCATCCCCACCCTCCCTTTGTTCACAACTTTGCAATCCCACATAAGACCAGCATCCACTGCGCGTGTCGGCTAAAAATAAGAAAAAGCCCAGACACCAGTAGAGGTCACTGGGAGGTAGGTGACCCCATGAACCCGTCATAACTAGGAAAAGAAAATCTCCTTGTAACCCCTAGTAGAGGAGACATGCACAGGGAAGGGAAAAAAAAAATCTTCCAAACAACAACGGCCAAAAAGGCGGTCCTCCGATATAATAATAAAGGACAATTATGAAAGCTGAGCATAGCCCCTCTCTATGTTTAGGGTAATATCTAAGGCTGATTTACAGGTGTGCAGAGCCCAAAATTAAACCACGGGCAGCACCCTGTTTATCTCCATTGTTCATGCACATCAGCCAGAGCAATCACAAAGAGAGCCGGATCGGCACCTCGAGTTGCAGAGAACAGCAAGTGCCAAAGTAGCTGCTCAGATAAGAACCCTAAGGGCCCATCATAACTATCTCTCTGAAGGGAGGTCCCCTTTAACTTGGAATGCAGGGGACACCTCCCTGAACAGAGGCAATATCTGTTAGTCCACCGACAAGCAAAGCATTTAAAACCAAAAAGAGATAAGGTAATAAGAGTCAGCCAACTGATTCTGCAGCAGGGGTGGAGGTAGCCACGCTGCTTGAGATTAGTTCCAAAGCCGGTCCAGTAGCCATGGTCCCAGTATCCTCCGTAGGGGTATCAGCTGCATCTTCGGCCCAGAGAAGCTGTTTGGCCGCTGAAGATTTCGGGCCGGCCGAGCAGGAGCGTCTTGGTTGTAGAGGAAGGTCGCGGGGAATGTCTTCAATAGGGAGATCCATCAGGACTTTATATTGATTGTTGCTCATATCTGGAGTGAGAGACTCATGAGAGGCACTTGGATCTGGACTGCAACTCCTGCTTCTACTTCTGGAGCGGAACCGTAGGGTTTTGTCTATGTGTCCTCCTTCAATCCTCGCCCTTCTTCTATTCTTTTTCATACTTCCAGAGGATTTTTGAGGAGATGACTGAATGGGAGTCAAAAGTTTTCCGGCTGGGTGAGAAGACGAGGCTGCCGCAGCATTAGGGGTTGCAGATCCATCAGTGTCCATCGGGGCGGATTGAGCAGGGAGGGCCCTTGGGCTGTGAGATGCACGCAGTTTTCCCCAGTTCAATTTGGGTGCCTGTGAAGCTATAAAGTCCTCAGCTGATGCCGGGTTATCAAAGACCCGTGGTGATCCATTAATCATAATCCGGAGAGATGCCGGGTAGCACAGCGAATATTCAAGGCCCAATTCAGCACATGCCCTCCGAGCTGCTGTAAAGGTCTTCCGCCTGTTGGTAACCTCCAACAAATAGTCAGCAAATATTTGAATTTTGTGCCCATTCCAGAACAGCTCTTTCTTCTGCCGTGCCAGCTGGGTGATCCGTTCTCGGTCTTGAAACCGGAGGAATCGGGCTAGGATGGTACGAGGGCGCCCACCGGGGGGCGGCCGTGAGGCCAGGGTTCTATGTGCTCTGTCCAGCTCCCACAGGGTCTCGCACTGGCAGTCCAACACTGAGGGCAGTATTCGTTGTAAAAAGGATATAGCATCATTCCCCTCACAGCCTTCAGGGAACCCAACAAACCTAAGGTCATTTCGGCGGCTGCAATTTTCCAGATCCTCCACCCGGGCCCAGAGATGTTGGATCAACTGCCCCTGATCGTGAACTTTAGCCCAGGCCTTACGACAGCCGTCTTCCACCTCAGCTAGTTTATGCTCAGAGACACAGGCCCTTTGTGATAAATCCATGATATCCTCCATGTTCTTCCTTGTGGCAACATCCATTTTATCCATGCAGTGGAGGATTTCTGCAAACATCTGCTGTATTTCTGACAGATTGCTATCGGGAGCGGTCGGAGAGGGCATGGATAGGGACTCCATATTGCACGCAGTCTATCCGGGTTAGTCGCAGAGCGGAGCCTGAGCACACAGAAGAAAAACACTAAAGCTTGCCGATGTTTAGAGCGCCGGTCCGAAAACAGATATCGGGACAACCACCGGTGAGTACAGTATCGCAGTTTAATACCGTTGTACAGAAAGAGGTCGAATAACACAGGATTTAGGGGTTACTTTCAGGAGCAAGCCATTTAGGCATCCATTCAATTTGGCTGTTGGGCACACCCCCGAAAAGGGGAATTTAGTTAATGTTTTGTATCTGTTTTTCGTTTGAGGGTAAGAGTTTTTAAGTTAATAGTCTGAGGTGTGGCTAAACTGTATTTTGTTTCATTGTAGAGCTTTGTATTTATTTAAGTTTTAGAGGTGGGTTAATTTTTGGATTGTTTATTTGGTGTGATAATTATGTGTTGGGATAATATTAGGACAGTCGGGTAATATTCCCCCTCCAGGCTCAGAGATCTTTGCCCCTTTTCTTGTCCCCCCTTATCGCTAGAGGTCTATAGACGTTGTAGGGCCTTGAGGATTGTGGGGAGGAGGAGGAGGAGGATGGGGGCGGGGTCTGAAGGGGGAATAGAAAGGAGTGAGTGGATTGGGACAGTGAGGACAAGGAGACGCCCGGGGTGCGAAATGGGCCCAGGAAAGGGGACCTCCCTGTCTAGTGCAAATACCCAAGGGTTCTGATTATAGTCAGCAGGTAGCACGGTCATCCTCGGAGGCTCATCCTACTTGGGCGGTGTTATGTAACGCCAGGTCTATTAAAAACAAGATGGCTATTATAGCTGATTTTGTTGGGTCATCTGACCTGGTGTGCATCACCAAGACCTGGCTTGATGAAAATGCTGGACCAGTTTTGGCAGCAGCAATTCTGGCCGGGTACTCGGTGATACACCGCCCGAGGGTGGATCATAGGGGCGGGGGTGTTGCTATTTGTTTTAGAACAGAACTGGGCCTAGTGGAGGTGCCGGTGAGAGTTACCAGATCCTTTGAATGTATTCTAGGTGAGGGTGTGGGGTGCAGGATACTTCTCATATACCATCCACCAGGTGATGGGAATGTTTTCCTGCAGGAAGTCGCAGACTTCATTATCGACCTGACATTGGGATCCCCCAGATAGTTGGTTCTGGGGGACTTCAGTGCCTGGATCGATGATGAGCTCTCGCACTTTGGTCAAGATTTCCTCCAGTTAATGGCTTCACTGGGCTTCACACAGGTTATTTCCTCCTCAACTCATGTTGGTGGTTATTCACCAGATTTGGTGTTCCTTCTAGGGATGGAGATATCCGACTTGGTGGTGGAACCGGTCGGATGGTCGGACCATCACTCCATTGGGTTCAGTTTTAAGGCCACCCCTAGTAGGTCAGCCCCTATGGAAATGGTCCGGTACTGCCCATTAAGGGGTGTTTCCCCAGATGACCTGATGGCGGTGCTGGATCTATCGGGCTTACCGAGAGATTGCATGGATCCAGGAGAGCTGGTACGTGCCTATAATGAGGCAGTGGCAGGGGCCCTGGATTCTGTTGCTCCTGTTCGTGTTCGTCCTCCTCTCTCTTCGCCCCAGGTCTCCTTGGTTTGATGAGACCTTGAGGGAGTTGAGGAGAGTTGGACGAAGGTTGGAGAGGTGTTGGCGGAAATCGGGTCTGGATGGTGACAAACTTATTTTGATGGACCATTATCTGGTCTATCAATCCGCAATCTCTCATAAGAAGGCAGAATTCCTGTCCAGAGAGATTGCGGCTGCACAGAATAGACCAGCTCAGCTCTTCCGGACTGTGGACAGATTTTGCAATCCAGTCTGTCTTCAGCCCGGAAGAGCCTTTTCTCAAGAACGATGTGAGTAGTTTGCTCTGTTCTTTGCAGATAAGATTGCCAAAATCAGATCAGAGATCCATTTGCTCCTCTCAAATGGGAGTTGTGATGGTCGGCAGGAGATGTCGGACACCCAGTTTGTGTGGTCTAACTTCAGCCTCCCCACAATCAGTGACATTGTGATGGTTATCCAATCACTGCGTCCGACCAACTGTAATTTGGACCCGGGCCCCACACATCTCTTAGTGGATTGTGTGAATAAAATCGGCCCAGTTCTTGCTGAGATAGTCTGGAGGTCCTTGGAGAGGGATTTTTTCAGATCCTCTTAAGGAGGCTGTGGTTAAGCCCTTCTAAGAAGTCCTCCTTGACCTGGACTGTCTGGCCAATTACAGGTTCGTTCTCTAACTTACCTTTGTGGGTAAAGTTATTGAGAAGGTGGTCGCATCACAGTTGGATGATCATCTGACCAACAAAATGTCTATGATTCTCTCCAGTCTGGATTTAGGAAAGGCATAGTACCGAGACAGCAGCATGCACGTGTTTTCAATGACCTCCTAATAGCAAGAGATCAGAAGCTGTTCCATCTTGGTCCTTCTTGATCTCTCGCAGCGTTGACACTGTGGACCATGGTGTGCTATTGGAATGTTTACGATTTATCTGTGGACTGTCTGGTACAGTTCTAGGGTGGTTTTGATCGATTACCTCGAGGGTAGGACTCAGAGGTGGTGTCTGGAATTTGTTCCCGACATCGTCTCCCTATCCTGCGGGTACCGTGAGGGTTCCATTTCGGCACCCATGTTGTTTGCAGTGTATATACTGTCGTTAGGAGTGATTATTAGGTGGTACGGCTTGGGTTTTCATTGCTATGCAGATGATACCCAGCTGTACATGTCCTTTGTGCCCAGCCAGGATACTGCCTTTTTGGTCTTTAACAACTGTCTTGCCGAAATCCAAGACTGGATGAATGTGAGTTGACTGCGGTTGAACCCTGAAAAAACTGAGGTGTTGGTTGTGGACCAGGGTCGCTGTGAGGCGGGTTTGTTAGCTGGATCACCCTCGGGCTTATGTCTTGGGAGTGTCCAGCTGACTATCTCAGACTGGGTGCGGAACTTGGGTGTTGTATTTGACGATTGTCTGACTTTTAAATCTCAGGTGTCAGCGTTTGTCAAAACCTCTTTTTATCATCTGAGGAACATCGCCTGGGTGAAGCACTTGGTTCCTCCAGAGGATTTTCCAACTTTAGTCCATGCCTTCGTTACCTCCCGCCTGGACTATTGCAATGCCCTGTACCTAGGGCTCACGGGGGTTGAACTTCGCCACTTGCAGCTACTGCAGAATGCGGCAGCCAGGCTTTTGACTGGTTCTTCTAGGTCCAGTCATATAACGTCTGTGCTCCATGGACTGCACTGGCTGCCAGTTTGTTGGTGAATCTCCTTCAAGGTCGGTTTGCTGACCTATAAGGCCCTACACGATCAGGGACCTGCTTACCTGAATGATCTCCTTCATCCCTACTGCCCCCCCCCCCCTGCTCTCTCCGATCCACTGACGAGGGATTGCTAGAGATTTCCAGGGTTTGCTTAAAAACTTCAGGGGCAAGATCTTTTAGTTTTATGGCCCCGACCCTGTGGAACTCTCTACCTCGTCAGGTACGAAATTGCCTGACTGTCCAAAGCTTTAAAGGAGCTTTGAAAACCTACCTTTTTAACAAAGCTTTAAATGATTGTTAATTATTTTAATCTTGTTTTAAATATTTATTGTTTTATGTAATTTGTAAAGGCGCCTTGGTTTAAGAGAGGCACCTTAAATAAATAAAGATTGATTGATTGACTAATTGATGCCTGGTTCTCAAGATCAGTGAGTCTCTCCTGTCCTAAGTTTTTTTTTCCTGTTCTTTTTTCTGCGGCTAACCCTTGTAATCCCCTTCCCCCTTGCCTCATTGAAGTGTTACAGCTCTGTTAAGACCTTTGTTTCTTAGGACCTCTGCTGTAATTTTGATAAACGCTTCCAGTTGTCCCATATAATCTGCCCTTTGTCTGCTTCCCGCTCCTGCTAGTCCCCTCCCTTTCACAAAGTATTCAGCTCTTTTGTGACCTTTTACTCCGAGACCCCTAAAACCTAATAACCTAAAAACGTGCCAGGTATTATCCCTAAATGCTAGTTATGATATTCAAGGCAGCTGGCAGCGAGGTCGCCGGGTCAGTAATGTGCAGCAGAATATCATCTGCATATGCAGAGAGGCATAGGGTCTGTTCACCAACCCGGATACCAAATACCCTTCGGCGCCCTTATCCTCCCATATCAGCCAACCTAGCCCTTTGTAGTCCTTCAGGCTGCCCCTTTTAGTGGGGTGTGTAGATGTTATCAGCCTGATCCTAGCTGAAACTGTCTGGAGATCCCTGGACGGGGGGGTCTTTCCTGATCCCCTAAAGGAGGCGGTCATACAACCACTCCTTAAAAAGCCCTCCTTGGATCCCGGCTCCCCGGCTAACTACCGACCTGTCTCTAACCTGCCCTTTGTGGGTAAGGTTATTGATAAAGTGGTTGTATTGCAACTGGACGAACATCTTGTGATCCACAATGCCTCTGAAGCTCTACAATCTGGATTTAGAAAGAGACACAGCACGAAGACTGCCCTTGTCCAGGTATTAAATGATCTAATGGCGAGAGATCGAAAGGCTCGCACCATCTTGGTTCTTCTCGATCTCTCAGCAGCTTTTGACACTGTGGACCATGGTGTACTTTTGGAGTTCCTGCAGATCCTTTGTGGACTGCTGGGTACAGTCCTCAAATGGTTTTGATCTTACCTCATTGGCAGGTCTCAGAGGGTGGTCACAGGAATTTATTCCTCTGACACCCTCCCCCTGTACTGTGGGGTGCCGCAGGGTTCCATATTGGCACCATGTTGTTTGCAGTGTATATGCTGGCATTGGGACGTATCATTGGGCAATACAGCTTGAGTTTTCACTGCTATGCAGATGATACTCAGCTGTATAGGTCCTTTATGCCCAAACAGGTTGATGTGATTTCCATGCTAAACAACTGCCTCTCCGAGATCAAAGACTGGATGAGCACTAGCTGGCTAAGACAGAATCTGGGTAAGACTGAGGTGTTGGTAGTGGACCCGGGTCATCCAGGGGTGGGTTTGGGGGCTGGGCATGCGTCGGGCCTATGGCTTGATGGTGTTCATCTCACTAACTCAGATCAGGTGCGTAACCTGGGCATTATTTTTTTACAACGGCCTGACCCTGAAATCTCAGGTGTTGGCCATTGTTAAATTCCCACTCTACCACCTGAGGAATATCACCCTAGTGAAACACCTGGTTCCACCAGATAACCTTCCAACACTGGTCCATGCCTTCATTACCACCCATCTTGACTACTACAATACCCTCTACCTAGGGCTGTCTGGGGTTGATATCCACCACTTGCAGTTAGTGCAGAACACTGCGGGCAGGTTGTTGACTGGTATGTCTAGGACCAGCCACATTATGCCTGTGCTACATGGGCTGCACTGGCTGCCGGTTCAGTGGTGGATCACCTATAAGGTAGGCTTGCTTACCTTCAAAGCCCTACATGAACAGGGACCCAACTACCTAAAAGATCTCCTGACTCCTACTACCTCACTCATCCTCTCCTATCCACCGACAAGGGATTGCTAGAGATTCCAAAGGTTTACTTAAAAACCTCTGGTACTCGTGTTTTTTCATTTGCGGCACCAGCCCTGTGGAATTCTCTACCTCGTCGGTTAAGAGAATGCCTGACCATCAGTAGCTTTAAATCTATGTTAAAAACATACTTATTTACATTAGCCTTCCCAGATTGTTTTTAACTAAATTATATTATTCAGTTTTTATATTTGTGTATTTAAAGTGTACTGTGCCTTGGCTTTTGAAAGGCACATAAAAATGAAGTTTTGATCGATTTTGATTGATTGTTACATGCACTTTGCTGCTTTGGTGATTGTGTATGACAATGCTCTTCTTGGAGCTGCTTTGTTCAGTGTCACTCAACCTCATGTGGAACCTCTGCAAACAAGCACATTTTCTCAATTGTGTTTCTCCAAAATTGCAAATAACTTAAATAAATATTCTGCAGATGGGAGGGGGGGACTGGAGGAGCAGTGGAAATATAGTAGATAAAGTATAGGCAAGGCAACCTGCCATTACATCAAGGAAGTAAGCAAGGGCAAAGGGAGGTGGAGACCTCTGGTTCTCTGACAAAGTAGTATAACAATGGTACTGTAGTCACTCAGGGAGAAGGGTTGGGTAGGGCCCTCACAAGCTGCTTTGTGCAATGGAAGAATTGTATTTATACTATAAACGTTCAAACTGCTAGTAAAACAAATTCCCACTCTCCTACTACCCATATCTCCCCTCTTATTCCCTTCCCCTGACTCCTACCCAGGGGTAAAACTTAACATTGTTTTACTAGCACAAACCTTTGTGCAAATTGACCAGGGCTAGTGCAGCTAACTCTCTACTTGTCCGTCTTGACTACTGTAGATTTTCATGGCTGTTAATAAAGTTAAAAAAGTCTCTACTTTAGCAGGCTCTTGTCCTCATGCCAATCTCTCTTAATGTTCCAGATAGTCTGGTGTGATTAACAGTTCATTAAGAGCTGCAATTATCTTACAGTTCAAGAGGACAATCCCACAAAAGACTCAATATGAGTCATTATCACTCCACTGTTAGGATGTTCGGCTAGTGTGCAAGGTGTGATCAAGGGAAGAGTGATGTTAGGTCACTAGCTTCCAGTTTTCTGAATTTGTCCCATATTATTAAGACCAGTGCCCCTCATTTCCCTATATTTTGGGTGTCTGTATCCAACGTTTCAGTGACAAAATGCAAGGAGGTATACAGTATCGGCCCTGCAGGTGGTAGGTTTTATCCCAGCCTCACCATAAATTTTCTCTCCCCTCCAAATCTCAACTCTGTTCTTTCCCGGTACACCACTGCAGACCAGACTCTGAAATGACCATCCACAGATCCATAGCTGCCATTACTTGCAAGTGTAGGGGGTACCCAGCTCTTCTAAATGGATCATGCCAGTTATCACCATTCATACAACCCCACCCTTATCCCACCCAGCATGTCCTTTCATCCTAAAAACAAAGCTTTGGATCATGTATGGTATAAAAATAAACCTTAATAAAATACATAATTTCACAGCTTAAAATAGGCACTCCTCGGGTACATAGATCCTATATAGAAATATAGTACAGCATTATGCCTGTGTACTATTTCCCCTGGCTGATGAAAGGACAATGTTAAAGAAAAATCTGTTACTGTTGGGTCAGCGCATATTAAACTCAATGCTTTTAAAAATAAAAATGTCATAGTTTTCTATTTCCCAAGTCCCTTATGTTTATGTAGCCCGCACCCCAAAGAAATCTTAGATGGGCTCCTGGCTCATAAAAACATAGAAACATAGACGATGACGGCAGATAAGGACCGCAAGGCCCATCCAGTCTGCCCATTTATTTTTCTACCTTATAAATGTGCCATCGGCCTTTGCTCTGTCAATGGCCTATCTATTCATACTCATCTGTATTGCTCCCTTATGCCTATCCCATGCCTGTTTGAAGCCCTACACTGTATTCATAGCCATCACTTCCTGAGGTAGGCCGTTCCATGCATCCACCACCCTTTCTGTGAAAAAGAACTTCCTCACGTTACCCCTTAATCAGCCACCCTCTAATTTCATGCTGTGTCCTCTTGTCCTGCTATTTTTCTTATATTGAAACACGTTAGACTCTTTCACCTTGTTAATGCCCTTAAGGTGTTTGAATGTTTCGATCACATCACCTCTCTCCTTCCTTGCTGTGGGTATAATGTATTGAGCTCTCATTAATCTGTCCTCATATGTTTTCTGTTGCAGTCCCTGCACCATTTTGGTTGCCCTTCTCTGGACTGCCTCAATTTGGTTAATGTCCTCGTGAAGGTGTGGCTCTCCAGTACTGCACGCAGTACTCCAGATGGGGCTCAACTGTGTCTTGTAAAGAGGGATTAGTACCTCTCTCGACTTGTGATACCCCATTAATACCTAACATCCCCTCAGCCTTACCTACTGCTTTAGTGGTCTGCTTGGATGATTTCAGGTCATCGTGATGATGATGCCCAAGTCTCTTTCTTCCCTTGTGACTGCCAGCAACTCCCCTCCCAGTCTATAGGTGGCTTCAGGGTTTCTTTTCCCTATGTGCATGATTTTGCACTTCTTTGCATTAAACCCCAGTTGCCACTCTTCCGATCATTTTGCTAGTTTATCCAGATCTCTGCTCACTTGAGACTGCACAAAAACTTTCAGAAGTGCAGGTCTTCATTTGACTATAGGGTTGGGGCTGAGAGTGTTTTACTCTGCCTGACTGTTCATTTCCCTGTGGGTGGTGGTGAGAGATTGGTGAGGTGCATTATGTGATGTCATCTTTTGTGTGTGCAGAGGTACGACTGCGTGATTGAACATTTACTGTTGTGGTATCTTCTGGTTTGGGGGGGCAGAAAGAGGAAGAGAGGAGGCCATGGTACAAAATAACAGGGGTGGGGAGGTTCACTGACTGTTTGTATTGCAGTCTTTTTTTCTGCTGGGGAGCTGGAAGCAATGTGGGGGCAGAACAGATGTACAATAATCAGAGTATTTCTTGACTTGCATTGTTTCTTGCATTGTTTCTTGTATAAGTGATCAAAATTTACCACTATAATTAAGGACTAGTGCAACCATCTATGGGCTAGTGTAATTTTGAATCAACTTGCCCTGCTGGCTAGTGCAAAAAAAGGTTAAGGTTGATCCTTGCTCCCATCCTACCCGTTCCACCCTTCCCTGTTTTAAATTATATATTTTTACATTGTTATGCCTTGTAAATGAGCCTTGTATTAGTCTGTCTATATTTTACTTTGCATATAATCAACGTGGCTTCGGGATTATTGTACGGACTGCCTGTTCTTGAACATCACGTACAGTATTTGTATTGTATGATTGCACCTGACATTCCTACCTCTGTACAATGCTGTCATTATTTTCCTACATATTGGAATGTATTTGTTCCCCGGGTCACCCCTGTAAAAGGGACCTGTGTATCTCAGCTGGGCTTACTCGGTCATCAAAATTTAAATAATATTTACCATACATGATAAATCTTCTGTGTGACACAGAATCAAACGCCTACCTGAAATCCTACCTTTTCTCCACCACATGGGTTGCTACATTGACAAATGTTAGATTTATCTGTGGCTCAGCTGTGAATAACTACTAATTAAGAATCCTCCCCACAACTAACCATCACTAGTCTGGATGGATCACCTTTAAACAGGGTCGTATCTGTACGTATATGGGAACCACCCTTGATCCTGCCTTACATCTCAACTTACATTTGTCTAATGTCAACAAAGCAGTCAATTCTATACTTTCGCTTGCCTACAGGGTCAGGCATAATCTTACCACAGCTGCTAGACTGTTACCCAGGGAGTACTATGGCTGAGACTAGCTCACGGGCGAGTAGCTTATCAGGAAACTAATAAAGGACTTATGAACAAATGAAATCTACAGTATGTCTCAATAACATGTCGATTTGCTCAATCCATACCAAAATTACAAACCACTGCTCACTTTACTCCAGCCTCGGGATGGTTCTCCTCCTCATCATTTCGAAGATACACCACTAGCTGCCCCATCAATAAGATCTCAAACTCTGGTCTGCCTGCGACTTTGGCCAGCATGTTCAAATCTACTACTTCTGCCTACCCACAGCAATCAAAAGACATGTACTTCTTGGCTGTACCCAACTGTGCATCTACAATGGGAGAAAATGCTTTTTTCAACGTTTGCTCCTTAACTGTGAAACTCTCACCCTCTAGAAATAAGGCTCTCGCCATCACACTTGATCTTCAAAAAGGAACTCCATAAGTTCCTTATGTAAATGACATATGTTCACGTGGCTGACTCTGCCATGCTCTGACGAACCTACTCACAATTATTGCCTTCCACATGATTAAACGGTCATGTACTACTACAAAACACTTTATATTAGCTATCTGTTTGAGTTTGTCTGGTCTGTGTTGGGTTGTATCACCCTTTTAACCATTCCTGTCTCGCTGTGTTACTCTAGACTGGGATTTGAACTATAGTGTTTGACCCTTGGATTTGTTGTTACTATTGCTTCACCAAGTCAATTACTTTGCTTCAGTTTTGTCTTGTTAAAGCTCTGCTATATCTTAGCTGACTGATTTGTCTGTAACATATTTGGTAATCATGTACTTTTTTATCAACTGCTTTGCTTCGCTAGGTACTGTATTGTCACTCCGTATCTCCTATTCATTATGTCTGTAACCTCCCAGATCATTCCTGAAAATAGACAATACTATTGTTTAGTACAGCTACCCAGTTAACAAAAACTAAATAAATAAGAAAAAACGAAGTGAAATGATACATACTGTCATAGGCTTGGGAGCTCACAGCACAAACAGTGCTCATTAGAATGTAAAATGATTATATCTGTGCAATACTATACAGTATAATACATTATATTATAAACACTTACTCGGGTGGAGTGTGAACCCAGTTCACTCCTTGCTCTTCAAGGAATTTACGTAATGCAGTGTGCTTTGGGTCATTGTATGCAGCAAATAAAGACACACAGATAGTTGTTGTACAGTAGATGTTTAAGAGGTAAGGACTTACACAGATACATATCTGTGGCATAGAAGGACTACAAGGTCTATCTGTCTGCCCCGCCATACTGTACATGTTATGATATGGCTGATGGACCTCTTCATCACTCTGCATCCCCCTCTCCCTCTTTCATAACTTGTTCTTTCAATGGTCCCCATCTACCTGCCTCAAGCAACCTTGAAACCTCCCATTGTGTTTATCCCCTCCTACCTCAGCAGTCTATTCCATCTGTCCACCACCCTCTCTGTGAGGAAATGCATTCACACTTCCTTCCTGAATCAGCTTGCAAACAGTTTTATTATATTCCCTCATATAGCAATATTAGAGCTGTGGCTAAACAGTTAACTCCACTTCACCCTATTCACCCCTCAGAGATACTTTAAAGATCGTCATCAGGTATCACATTTACTTCCTTTCCTCCTGGGTCACCTGGGTGTACATGTTAGGATCCTCAGTGCCTCCTCTACTCCTCCTGTCTATTCTTAGCCACCCTCCTCTGCACAGCCTCCACCTTATCAATGACCTGAGGTGGAACCTGCAGTACTTAAGGTGAGGATAAACCAATAATCTTTTCTGTGGCAATATAACCTCCTCCTTCCTCTTGATTTTTATACTGTACTGTACCTCTTCCCATGCATCCCATAATCCCATTTGCTCTACTTACTGCCTTGCTACACTGTGCTGCTATTTTTGGTCATCAGCAAGACTTTCAACTTTGTGCCACTCAGGAGGCTTGTAAAAAATTGGGGGTCACAGGCATGTGGAATGGTATGTCAAACTGTGTTAGTAACTGGCTATGTGAAGATATAGAGAGTAGTGGTGAATGAGACAAAAAATCAGCTGTCATGACAGTGAATAACTAGATGCCACAGGGTATGGTTCAGAGTATGATACACTTTTGTGCTCATCTGAGTCATAGGGGAAAGCCTTTCCCTTTTAGTTTTAAAATAAGATTATCCACTTTATGGATCACATGAAGATACAGTATGTGTTAGGGTAAACTCAGAACCAAAGAGACAAGAAAATGAAAAAAGATCTAGGGCCCAATTCAATATGGGTTGGTGCAAGTCACGCAAAAGGTGAGTTGCACCAAACTCCACTGCGCCAAGGACCCTGCACAAGATTCTCTATCAGGTAGGGTTCCCACAGCTAGGTCCTGTGACTTGTGCCAACCCAAACTGCACACCAAAGGGAAAGCACATCTGATCGGGTTAGTACAAGTTGCTGTGACGATGATGGAAGGGTGCAAGAACCCCCCCATGTCCCGATCCCCGATGACAGTAAAAAAGCTCCACAGCGCTGGCAGACCCACCCCCATGCCCTGATCCCCCAAACATGCTAGAAGAGCCTCATAGGGCTGGCAGACCCCACCGTGCCTGATCCCCCAAAGCTGCAGGAAAAGACCCACAGGTTTGTCTCCCCCTCCCTCCCTCCCAAGCCCCTATCCCCGGTCCAAGTCTGTGCACAATTGTTCTATGAAATAACAAAAAGAACATCCCTGACATCCCTGGTAGTCTAGTAGCCCCCACCACATGACCTGGCAATGCCAGACCACCCCGCTCCCCCAACCCAACCCACTTTGCAACTGGCACAGCTCACCTCTCACCACCATGGCCAGCCACCAACTCAGCTCCATATGAGCACATACTACTGTACATAGCACGAGCTCAATGAATGAGCTTTGATTCATTGAGTGTGTTCATGTAGAGTAGTTCTGTGTACACTAGTACTGACTTGTACTAGCCTGGTTTACTCTATTTTCAGTTCATGAGATTTTCTGTGGGAGACACTTTTTGCAGTAAGGAATGTCTCATACTGTACACAGACACTGAGCACTTTAATTGATCTAGCACACTTGCTCAATCAATAACACATTGTATTGTGCTACTGTAGGTTAGCAAAATGAACCATTAAAAATCCATAGGATTTAGCAATATGAATCATTGATGGTATTCTGATTGTTTTTAACAACTATACCCTGTTCTCTGTGCCGTTACCAGCAGCACTGCAAGTACTGTATCATGCACCCCATCAATCATGAAACTGGAAAATACAGGAAAATATTGCATCTAACACGCTGCTGTACCATACATTAAAGAAGCAGCTTTCTACCTCAAATATTTAACTTGCTTGTAATATACAGTAAAATGAATTCTGCATCCCTGCTTCCCCTAGCGTTTGCATTTTCCCCAGAGATAAAGCAATTCATACAGTGCTATACAATACCTTGCATGAAACGATGTCCGTCAGGCAACCTCCTTTGAAGATATGGTACAAGATATGTTTTTTAATAATATGTAACCCCCTTGTTACCAGAGGTTACTAGAATCCCAGTAAGACCTAGTGGTAGGCAGGGAAGGCAGCTTGTGAAACTCCAGTTAAATGGGTTTCACACTGTCTCACTCTGTTCTCAGTCTCAGCTGAGACTGAGGGATGACATCACCATAGAACTATCGCAACTGCATGAGCCACAATGGAATCTGCAGCAGGGAGTTGGAATAGAATGTTGGGAGGTTTGAACAGTAGTCTGTAGGTCAGTTGGAGTTGGGAGCTTGCTGTGAAAGCAGCACAGCAGCTCTGGTTAGGCTCTAGGAGCCTCAGCCCTGACAGAGGGCTACATTTATGAAAAAGGGTGTGTGTCTCCACCAAAAGAGAGACACAGAAGTAGTTTGAAGTGGTGGAGACCACTGTTTTGGGTCTCTGTGCCCCCTCCCTCCGGAGATGGGGGCAGGAAAGGGTTTCCTGCTTATTCCAGGGGCAGCCCCCTGGTTCTGCTACTAATGGAGAAGCTGCCTATTTGTTCCAGAGTTTTTTGGGAGAACAAGAAGATTTGTGAATCACCTGTGGGGCACCTGCAACCGGAGGGTGAGTGTCTGCTCTTCCTGAAAGGGCCTATGTTTTTCGCCCTGGGACTTGTGTGACATGTGGGGATTGGACTATTGAAACAGTGGGAGGACTAGAGTAATAGGTGTAGCCAGAAAGTAAAAGTATGTTCAAGTCCAGCACTTATGGGAATTCAAGATATGTAGAGGAGATCTGACATACATCTACCCAGGAATCTATATTGTTAAGCTTTCAGTAAAAGAGATGTTTAGTTTCCAGAGAAATGGCCGGGTATGGATTGTGGGAGCTGGAGGTGGGAGACCCCCATCTTTAGTGACCAGGTCCACCTCTACGGATTTGCTCTGTGGATTTCTACTTTGCCTCATGCACTTGGCCAGTGATGAGGGAAGTACCCAGACGTGGGATTGGAAGGAAAATTCCCTCTAGGATTTGAAGGCTCTAAGGTGGTTTAGGGAGCCACAACAGGACAATTGGTTCATTTCCCAAAATGGACCATGGATTAAGTGGTCAGCGAGGGAGCCAGGCCCATGGGGAAAACCCAAGTAGTGTACAAGTCGGGCTGTGTACCCAAAGCTGCGTGCAAGTCCGGGCTGTGTGCCTGGTGGGTTCAGAGCCTGAGGGCTGGAAATAGTGATGAAGAGTTCTGTTGTCTCTAATCTGCATTACCAGGAATGTAGCCCCGTGGGGATCCGTCTATGCTTTGTTTGTTCAGTTTGGATATGACTATAAGCCACACTGTAGAATCCCATTCCTGGTTCTGGACATTACAGTTATTGCTTCCTGTGTTTGGATTTACTTGGGTGCCCCTGTGCAGAGTAGCCAAACCTAGGCCCCCTGTGCCGAGTAACCTCATCCTTGCCGAACCCAGTCCCCACCAGGTACTGCTGTCAGCTTCAACAGCATGCCACCCGTCATTTTACAAAAAGGTAGGGGTGAGGGGTTACAAATATTTTTCCGGTAATATTCACCCTCCATAATACCTTAGCCAGAAATAGAATGCAAAGAAAGTTTGAAGTGGTGGAGACCGCTGTTTCGGGTCTCAGTGCCCCCTCCCTCTGGAGATGGGGGCAGGAAAGGGTTTCCTACTTATTCCAGGGGCAACCCCCTGGTTCTGCTACTAATGGAGAAGCTGCCTATTTGTTCCAGATTTTTTTGGGAGAACAAGAAGATTTGTGAATCGCCTGTGGGGCACCTGCAACTGGAGGGTGAGTGTCTGCTCTTCCTGAAAGGGCCTATGTTTTTCACCCTGGGACTTGTGTGACATGTGAGGATTGGACTACTGAAATAGTGGGAGGCCTAGAGTAATAGGCTTAGCCAGAAAGTAAAAGTATGTTCAAGTCCAGCACTTATGGGAATTCAAGATATGTAGAGATGTGACATACGTCTACCGAGGAATCTACATTGTCAAGCTTTCAGTAAAAGAGATGTTTAGTTTCCAGAGAAATGGCCGGGTATGGACTGTGGGAGCTGGAGGTGGGAGACCCCCCATCTTTAGTGACCAGGTCCACCTCTACGGATTTGCTCTGTGGAGTTCTACTTTGCCTCATGCACTTGTCCAGTGATGAGGGAAGTACTCAGACGTGGATTGAAGGAAAATTCCCTCTAGGAGTTGAAGGCTCTAAGGTGGTTTGGGGAGCCACAACAGGACAATTGGTTCATTTCCCAAAATGGACCATGGATTAAGTGGCCAGCGGGGGAGCCGGGCCCGTAGGGAAAACCCAAGTAGTGTACAAGTCGGGCTGTGTACCCAAAGCTGCGTGCAAGTCCGGGCTGTGTGCCTGGTGGGTTCAGAGCCTGAGGGCTGGAAATAGTGATGAAGTGTTCTGTTGTCTCTGATCTGCACTACCAGGAATGTAGCCCTGTGGGGGTCCGTCTATGCTTTGTTTGTTCAGCTTGGATGTGAATAAAAGCCACACTGTAGAATTCCATTCCTGGTTCTGGACATTACAGTTGTTGCTTCCTGTGTTCGGATTTACTTGGGTGCCCCTGTGCAGAGTAGCCAAACCTAGGCCCTCTGTGCCGAATAACCTCATCCTCGCCGAACCCAGTCCCCACCAGGTACTGCTGTCAGCGTCAACAGCATGCCACCTGTTGTTTTACAAAAAGGCAGGGGTGAGGGGTTACAAATATTTTTTCGGTAATATTCACCCTCCATAATACCTTAGCCAGAAATAGAATGCAAAGAAATGATGTCCAGATAAACTACATTCAGGTGAAAATAGGGGTGAGAAGGAAGTGGAGTGGGATAAACTGTTGACATACTTTTTCCATTGTACTTTCTGGTGATCCTGTTTCTCATTTCCTTTCAGTTGTGTAATCTGCCTGTACTGACTTGTACTAGCCTGGTTATACTCTGCTGGGGTACAAATGGAACCCTTATTCATGAATTACATGATATAAAGAAGTTTTCCACAGCACTAAGTACATATCATAGAACAAGCAATGATGGTACTGTATGTTCCCACAGACACAGACATGACATTGGCTCTAAAAGTTTTGGTCCCAGAAGATTCTGGTGCCTCCAGCTA
Organism: Neoceratodus forsteri; assembly: GCA_016271365.2. Taxonomy (NCBI): domain Eukaryota; kingdom Metazoa; phylum Chordata; order Ceratodontiformes; family Ceratodontidae; genus Neoceratodus; species Neoceratodus forsteri. Next base: position 1,135,717,138 of record CM057454.1, read on the forward strand.
GGAACCTAATAATTATGGATATGAGAAGATGATCGCTGTTTGTAAGAATGAACTTTACCTAATCTTCTAGTCCCAGGACACACTTCTCTTAGCCACTCAGTGAAATTAAAGAAAATTAAAAAGGCCTACAGTACTAATGTACTTATCATAGAATATTACAAGAGGGCCTGGTCCTCCCCGTGATATTGCTCCCCAAACATGCAGTTCCAGAGGGCGTTTTGGTTTGGCCTTGAATACCTGATGGCCTTTCTTGTAAAATGATAAAGTACAAAAGTGTTCAAGGGAAATTGTGCTTTCATCAGAAAAAATAAAATCAGCAAATTGTTCTCCATCAGCCAACATTGACTTGTCTGTGCTAGACACTTTTCTTTATTCTGTTCACGAATCATGGGTGAAAACCTGCAGTACAGGAGCATCGAAATAACATATTAGAGTAAAGTACAACAACATGGAGAACACCAAAAAAATGCATTGCACACTGGAGCCCTTTTATAAGCTCACTCAAACTGTCAAGCAAAAATATTCTTATAATTGGAATGTTTTCTGGGCTTTGGCACCAGATGGGTTACCTGCCCATAAAATCTAGTACATTCCAATACTCAAGTTTTCACGGTTCTCGCTTTAACTCACTTAGCCCCAGGAGACCATTAACAGGTTGTATTTCTGGTTCTTTTGGGTTTATAAACTTATTTGTATTTAGCCCACTGTTTACAAACCATAATTCACAGTACGCATTTAGGCTAAGCTGGGTGCATTGAAAATCTTTGGTGTGGCTGATGTAAAAGTACTGGGGCTACACACAGGTCTATGCTGTAGTTTTTGTTTTCTTTTTTCAACTTTGTGAACCATAGCATGGCTCCTTTTTCATATATTTCCTTCAGTGTTAGGGGGGACGACTTCCCCTGTAAAAAGGATACAAATTTTATCCAGTTTAAAGCCCTTACAGGCCAAAATTGCACTTTTGCAATAAACTAAGCTTAGAGAAGAGGACAATCTCAAACTAAGATGGCAGTATGTGAGTATCGCTGGTCTCTCAGTGTTGTCTCCTATTCCTAGCCATGCGCCCCACTCCTGTTTTGACACGTACTGCTCAGACATGTTTGGAACCAGGCAGGTAGGTAGCTCGGTTCTGTGCTGCCTGATTCTCTTTGACATTTACTTCCCTCACTACTCACCTGTGCTGCATATTCACTTGCCACTTCTTGGCACTCTAACTGTGCTTGCTTATTCACTCTCATTGGTTGCTTTTGTGTGCAGTAGCTGGCAGTTCCCTGTGACTTGCCTTGCCATTTTTTCATGACTGTCAGAGTACAGTACATACCATTTGTTTCTTCCTCACTGTACCACTGCCATTATGGGCTGTTTTCTTCTCTTTTTCCTTAAGGCTGGGTGCTTTCTTTATTTGCTACACCTGCTTACATTATAGTCTCACTCTACTCTCCAGTAGGAACTGCCTGCCATTGTTGGTGGAGCTCAAAGCTCATTTGCCATGGATTGCCTTGCCTACTACCATCCTTGCCTGCAGCTGTGATTTTTTAACCAAATGTTCAACGTGAGCTTCCTGGGAAATCCCTTCATGAAAGCTGGCACTGTGACTTTGTTAATCCATCCTGAAAGTTGATTTCACACAGCAACGCGCCATTCTGTGGCAGAGGTGTGAAAATGTATTTCTAGCAGGATGTGAGAAATGACAGTTGTACTTTTCATGAGCAGGTGTGAAAAAATGGCAGCGTTGAAACTCTGGAGTGAAAATATTAAAAATTGGCAAAGTTACAAGCATGCGTAGAAACTGCACAATGCACACTTGTAAGACGTCCGTTTTGGGGATATTTTGTGCCACATTTTGAAAATGAGCTTTTGCGTCCTGTGCTCATGAAGACTGGGAGTGCTGTTATGTTAATCAGTCCCGAAAGCTGATTTCACATCCAAAAAGATGATTATGAGCAGCAACAGCAAACTCACCTTTCTGGACCAAGTAACGAGATGACACTGACACTGTTGGAGATGGGGCTTATATGAGGTGATACTGGAGGTGGGGCTTATATTGGGTGACATTGGAGGCGGGGCTTACATGGGGTGATATTGGAGGCAGGGCTTATATGGGGTGATATTGGAGGCGGGGCTTGCATGGGGTGATACTGGAGGCAGGTCTTATATGAGGTGTGATTAGAGATAGGCCTTATATGGGGTGAGATTAGAGGTGGCGCTTCCATGCTGACTATGAGGCAAAATCAGATGCTCTGACTTGTGCAGTGGCTGGTTCAGGTGCAAAGTAGATCTGGTGGTTGTGGGATTCAAACCTAGGACTATGAGATCTTGTGGCTTATAACTTAATGCTCTATTCTCTGCGGTACATTGCATACCTTAGTACGTGGCCAATATTTTTTGTTGTTGTTGTTGTTAAGTAATCCTAGGGGTTTAAGTATAAACAGTAAAGGAAGTAAAAACAGGTAGGGTTTGATGAAACCATGATAACAGGGACTGCATAATTCCTGAGTGTGCTTGATAAGGCAGAATGCCAGTGCCTTCATCTAGGTTCAAACTTCTGACTGTTTGCTTCTAAAGCCACGACACATCTAGTGTACTACCTGAGGAGCTTGGTGAAACAGCTGGTCTCATCTTTAAGAGCATGTATCTTTGCAATACATGCATATAGCAAAGGAAGGGGCTGTTGGCTGTTAAAAGCACGAGTATATCCACATCACAACATTTAAATATTGATAATTTATTAGTTGAACAGAATTCTGAGTGGCCAGGGTTCAAATCCTAACCAATGCGCTAATTTTTTTTCTCTCTTCTGTTTCTTCTAGTTCCACTAGAGATGCATATTAATGTTATCAGAGTCACCTTAATTGGCTGCATTCTTTTTTTTTTTTTTTTTATCAGCCTGCTTTCCCATCTGCAGTTTGTTGGCACCACACACTTGAGGGTGCCCAATCTTCACCTTCTATATATAATTGATATGCACTGCAAAAAACTTTGTTAATGCATCAGTTAGGGTTAAACCGACAAAAGTGGGGAAATGAGATGTCAGGGTAGAGCCCTTAACCCACCACCACCACCCATCCTCCACACATCGAGAGACACTGGAGTGTGCCATGGGGTAGCGTGGCCCAACTCTCACCCCATTCCAAGTATAAACAGGTTGACATGCTACAGTAAAGGAGAATGGGCTGACAGTTGGACCTCATAACCCCTGGCACACCACGGCATCCGTCGATCTGAAGAGGATGGGGAGTGGTGTGGTTGGGGTTAGGGGCTCTACCCTAACGACTAATTTCCCCACTTTTGTCGGTTTAACCCTAACTGATGCATTAACAATGTTTTTTTGCAATGAATTGCCTTACTTTTTGAAAAAGTGTAATATAACTAGCAAACAGCATGTGTTAGTGGGCCCCATGCTCCTACCAAGCTATCACAGGACCCAAAAGTTCATTTTCAAAATGTGGCACAAAATATCCCCAAAACAGCCGTCTTACAAGCGTGCGTTGCGCAGTTTCTACACATGCTTGTATCATTGCCAATTTTTAATATTTTCACTCCAGATTTTCAGCGTTGCCATTTTTTCACACCTGCTCATGAACAGTATAACTGTCTGTTCTCACATCCTACCGGAAATATGTTTTCACACCTCTGCCACAGAACGACGCATTGCTGTGCAAAATTAACTTTCAGGATGGATTAACAAACTCATAGTGCCAGCTTTCATGAGAAGATTTCCCAGAAAGCTTATGCTGAACATTTGGTTAAAAAATCCTGAAAATGTGCTCATTATGAGCGTGTGTTGTGCAGTTTCTACGCGTGCTCATAACTGCCAATTTTTCATATTTTCCCTCCTGATTTTCAACATTACCCTTTTCCACATCTCCTCTTCGAACAGTATACAGTTGTCATTTTTCACAGCCTGCCCCTAACATGATTTTGCACCACTGGCGCAGAATGGCGCATTCGCTGTGCAAACTTAAGTTTCGGGACAGAGTAATGAAATGACAGTGACATTGCTTGGTGTCCCTGAATTGCCATGCTGAAAAGTGGGTGGAAAAAATCCTAAAAATGCCTGAATTACGTGCATCCATTAAACTGTGGTGCCTGCAGCACCTGTAACTCAAAAACAATGTGAGATGCAGATTTCGATGACCATGTCTCCCGAGAAGGTCTCACTGTCATGATTTCAACAACATTTGAATTGTTTTCATAAGCTGCTACGGTTGCTGAGATATTGGCAAATTAGTGTTACAAGTGTTCCTTGCCCTGTAGGGCTGCTGTGTGGCACTGTAGTTATGTGCAAGTGGGAGGGCCCGCACTCCCGCACACGCATATCATTAAGAATGGGTAGCCAGGAGCCCAGGTCCACAAACATGCTATTTGCTAGTTATATTACACTTTTTCAAAAAGTAAGGCAGTTCATTGCAAAAAAACGTTGTTAATGTATCTTTTAGGGTTAAACCGACAAAAGTGGGAAAATGAGACGTTAGATTAGAGCCCCTAACCCCAACCACACCACCCCCCATCCTCCACAGACCGATGGATGCCGTGGTGCTCTATAGGGTCGTGAGGCCAAATTCTTAGCCCATTCTCTTTTACTGTAGCGTGTCAACCTGTTTATACTTGGAATGGGGTGAGAGTTGGACCTTGCTACCCTATGGCACACTCCTGTGTCTCTCGGTGTGTGGAGGATGGGTGGCAGTGGCGGTGGGTTAGGGGCTCTGCCCTGACATCTCATTTCCCCACTTTTGTCGGTTTAACTCTAACTGATGCATTAACTAAGTTTCTTGCAGTGCATATCAATAATATATGTAGAAGGTGAAGATGGGGCACCCTCAAGTGTGTGGTGCCAATGGCAGCTGATAAAAGAAAAAAAAAGAATGCAGCCAATTAAGGTGACTCTGATAACATTAATATGCATCTCTAGTGGAACTAGGAGAAACAGAAGAGAGAAAAAAATGAGTGCATTGGCTAGGATTTGAACCCAGGCTACCCAGAATTCTGTTCAACTAATAAATGATCAATATTTAAATGTTGTGCCATGGATATACTCGTGCTTTTAACAGCCAGCAGCCCCTTCCTTTGCTATATGCATGTATTGCAAAGCTACATGCTCTTAAAGATGAAACCAGCTATTTCACCAACCTCCTTAGGTAGTACACTGGATGTGTTTTGGTTTTAGAAGCAAACACTCAGAGGTTTGAACGTAGATGAAGGTACTGGTATACTGCCTTATCAAGCACACTCAAGAATTATGCAGTCCCTGTTATCATGGTTTCACAATACCCTTACTGTTTATACTTAAATCCCTAGGATTACTTAACAAAAAAATAAATATATATATATATTGGCCATGTGCTAAAGTATGCAATGTACCACAGAGAATAGAGCATTGAGTCATAAGCCAGAAGATCTCATAGTCCTAGGTTTGAATCCCACAAATACCAGATGTACTTTGCCCCTGAACCAGCCACTGCACAAGTCAGAGCATCTGATTTTGCCTCATAGTCAGCATGCAAGCCCCACCTCTAATATCACCCATATAAGCCCCACCTCCAATATCACCCCATGCAAGCCACACCTCTAATCTCACCCCATATAAGCTCCACCTCTAATATCACCCCATATAAGCCCCATCTCCAATATCACCCCATGCAAGCCCCACCTCTACTCTCACCTCATATAAGCCCCGCCTCCAATATCACCCCATGCAAGCCCAAACTCTAATCTCACCTCATATAAACCCAGCATCTACTATCACCACATATAAGCCCTACCTCCAATATCACCCCATGCAAGCCCCATCTTTAATCTCACCCCACATAAACTCCGCCTTTAATATCACCCCATATTAGCCCTGCCTCCAATATCACCCCATATAAGCCCCGCCTCCAAGATCACCCCATAAGCCCCACCTCGAGGATCACCCCATATAAGCCCCGCCTCCTATATCACCCCACGTAAGCATCGTCTCCAATATCACCCCATATAAGCCCCGCCTCCAATATCACCCCATGAAAGCCCCACCTCCAATATCACCCCGTATAAACCCCACCTCCAATATCACCCCATTTAAGCCCCACCTCCAATATCACCTCATATAAACCCCACCTCCAGCAGTGTCACTGTCATCTCATTACTTGGTCCAGAAAGGTGAGTTCGCTGTCGCTGCTCATAATCAACTTTTCAGATGTGAAATCAGCTTTCGGGACTGATTAGCGTAACAGCAGTCCCAGTCTTCATGAGCGCAGGACGCAAAAGCTAATTTTCAAAATGTGGTGCAAAATATCCCCCAAAATGGGCGTCTAACAAGCGTGCATTGCACAGTTTCTACGCATGCTTGTAACTTTGCCAATTTTTAATATTTTCACTCTGGATTTTCAGTGTTGCCATTTTTTCACACCTGCTCATGAACAGTACAGCTGTCGGTTCTCATATCCTGCCAGAAATATGTTTTCACACCTCCACCACAGAATGGCGCGTCATTGTGCAAAATTAACTTTCAGGATGGATTAACAAACTCACAGTGCCAGCTTTCATGAGTGGATTTTCCAGAAAGCTCATGTTGAACATTTGGTTAAAAAATCCTGAAAAATGTGGTCATTATGGGCATGCGTTGTGCAGTTTCTATGCACACGCTCGTAACCGCCAATTTTTCATATTTTCCCTTCCGATTTTCAACATTACCCTTTTCCACATCTCCTCTTGAACAGTATACAGCCATCATTTTTCACAGCCTGCTCCAAACATGATTTTGCGCCTCTGGTGCAGAATGACGCATTCGCAGTACAAAGTCAACTTTCGGGACAGAGTAATGAATGACAGTGACATTGTTGATGAGGTTTGGTCCCTGAATTGCCATCTTGAAAAGTGTGTGGAAAAAATCCTAAAAATGCCTGTGATACGTGTGTCTGTTGAACTGTGGTGCCCACGGCAGCTGTAACTCGAAAACGATGTGAGATGCAGATTTCGTCGACCGTGTCTCCTGAGAAGGTATCACTGTCATGGTTACAACGACATTTGAATTGTTTTCATAGCTGCTACTGTTGCTGAGATATTGGCAAATTAGTATTACATGTGTTTCTTGCCCTGCAAGGCTGCTGTGTGGTGCTGTAGTTATGTGCAAGTGGGAGGGCAGAGCCCGTAGGGCCAGCACTCCCACACAAGCATATCGTTATTCAGGAATTGGCAGCTTGGTAGGAGGACAGGGCCCACTAACACATGCTGTTTGCTAGTTATATTACACTTTTTCATAAAGTAAGGCAATTCATTGCAAAAAAATGTTGTTAATGCATCAGTTAGGGTTAAACCGACTAAAGTGGGGAAATGAGATGTTAGGGTAGAGGCCCAAACCCCAACCACCCAACCCCCCTATCCTCCACAGAAGGATGGATGCCGTAGTGTACCATGGGGTTGTGAGGCCAAACTCTCAGCCCATTCTCCTTTACTGTAGCATGTCAACCTGTTTACACTTGGAATGGGGTGAGAGTTGGGCCTCGCTACCCCATGGCACACTCCGATGTCTCTCGGTGTGTGGAGAATGGGTGGCAGTGGCGGTGGGTTAGGGGCTCTATCCTGACATCTCATTTCCCCACTTTTGTCGGTTTAACCCTAACTGATGCATTAACAAAGTTTTTTGCAGTGCATATCAATTATACATAAAAGGTGAAAATAGGGCACCTTCAAGTGTGTGGTGCCCACAAACTGCAGATGGGAAAGCAGACTAATAAAAAAAAAGAATGCAGGCAATTAAGGTGACTCTGATAACGTTAATATGCATCTCTAGTGGAACTAGGAGAAACAGAAAGGAGAAAAAAAATTAGTGCACTGGCTATGATTTGAAGCCAGGCTACCCAGAATTGTGTTCAACTAATAAATGAGCAATATTTAAATGTTGTGACATGGAAATACTCGTACTTTTAACAACCAGCAGCCCCTTCCTTTTCTATGTGCGTGTATTGCAAAGCTACATGCTCTTAAAGATGAGACCAGCTATTTTACCAAGCTGTTCAGGTAGTACACCGGATGTGTTTTGGCTTTAGAAACAAACAGTCAGAGGTCTGAACCTAGATAAGAGCATTGGTATGCTGCCTTATCAAGCACACTCAAGAATTATGCAGTCCCTGTTATCATGGTTTCACCAAACCCTTCCTGTTTTTACTTCCTTTACTGTTTATACTTAAATCCCGAGGATTACTTTACAAAAAAAAAAATATATTGGTTGCATGGTAAGGTCTGCAATGTAGCGCTGAGGTTAGAGCATTGAGTTACAAGCCAAAAGACCTCATAGTCCTAAGTTTGAATCATACAACCACCAGATGTATTTTGCCCTAAACCAGCCGCTGCACAAGTCAGAGCATCTGATTTTGCCTCAGTGAGCATGCAAGCCCCACGTCTAATCTCATCCCATATAAACCCCACCTCCAATCTCACCCCATGCAAGCCCCACCTCTAATCTCACCCCATATAAGCCCCACCTCCCATATCACCCTATATAAGTCCTGCCTCCAATATCACCCCATGCAAGCCCCACATTTAATCTCACCCCATATAAACCCCACCTCAAATAGAACCCCATGAGCCTCGACTCCAATATCACCCCATGCAAGCCCCACGTTTAATCTCATCCCATATAAGCTCCACCTCCAATATCACTCCATATAAGCCCTGCCTCCAATATCAACAAATATAAGCCCCGCCTCCAACATCACCTCATGTAAGCATCGCCTTCAATATCATTCCATATAAACCACGCCTCTAATATCACCCCATGTAAGCCCTGCCTGAAATATCACCCCATATAAGCCCCGCCTCCAATATCACCTCATATAAGCCCCACCTCCAATATCACCCCACGTAAGCATCACCTCCAATATCACCCCATGTAAGCCCCATCTCCAATATTACTCCATATAAGCCCCGCCTCCAATATTACCTCATATAAGCCCCACCTCCAACAGCATGTCAACCTGTTTATGCTTGGAATGGGGTGAGACTTGGGCCTCTCTACCCCATGGCACACTCCGGTATCTCTCGGTGTGTGGAGGATAGGTAGTGGTGGGTTAGGGGCGCTACCCTGACATCTCATTTCTCTACTTTTGTTGGTTTAGCCCCAACTGATGCATTAACAAAGTTTTTTGCAGTGCATATCAATTATATATAGAAGGTGAAGATAGGGCACCCTCAAGTGTGTTGTGCCCACACACTGCAGATGGGAAAGCAGGCTGATAAAAAAAAAAAAAAAGAATGCAGGCAATTAAGGTGACTCTGATAACATTAATATGCATCTCTAGAGAAACTAGGAGAAACAGAAGAGAGAAAAAAATGAGTGCATTGGCTAGGATTTGAACCCAGGCTACCCAGAATTCTGTTCAACTAATAAATGAGCAATATTCAAATGTTGTGACGTGGATATACTCGTGCTTTTAAGAACCAGCAGCCCCTTCCTTTGCTATATGCATGTATTGCAAAGCTACATGCTCTTAAAGATGAGACCAGCTATTTCACCAAGCTCCTCAGGCAGTACACTGGATGTGTTTTGGCTTTAGAAGCAAACACTCAGAGGTTTGAACGTAGATGAAGGCACTGGTATACTGCCTTATCAAGCACACTCAAGAATTATGCAGTCACTGTTATCATGGTTTCACCAAACCCTTCCTGTTTTTACTTCCTTTACTGTTTATACTTAAATCCCTAGGATTACTTAACAAAAAAAATATATATATATATATTGAGCACATGCTAAGGTCTGCAATGTACTCAGAGGTTAGAGCATTGCGTTTCGAGCCAAAAGATCTCATAGTCCTAGGTTTGAATCCTACAAACACTAGATGTACTTTGCCCCTGAACCAGCCACTGCACAAGTCAGAGCATCTGATTTTGCCTCATAGTCAGCATGGAAGCGCCACCTCTAATCTCACCCCATATAAGCCCCATCTCCAATATCACCCCATGCAAGACCCACCTCTAATCTCACCCCAAATAAGCTCTACCTCTAATATTACCCCATGCAAGCCCCACCTCCACTATCACCCCATGAAAGCCCCACCTCTAATCTCACCTCATATAAACCCTGCCTCCAATATCACCCCATATAAGTCCCGCCTCCAGTATCACCCCATGTAAGCCCCACCTCCAGTATCACCCCATATAAGCCCGCCTCCAATATCACCTCATATAAGCCCCACCTCCAACAGCGTCACTGGCATCTCATTACTTGGTCCAGAAAGGTGAGTTTGCTGTCACTGCTCATAATCACCTTTTTGGACGTGAAATCAGCTTTCGGGACTGAGTAACATAACAACATTCCCAGTCTTCATGAAGCGCAGGACGCAAAAGCTAATTTTCAAAATCTGGCGCAAAATATCCCCAAAACGGCTGTCTTACCAGCGTGCGTTGCGCAGTTTCTATGCATGCTTGTAACTTTGCCAATTTTTTATATTTTCACTCCAGATTTTCAACATTGCCATTTTTTCACACCTGCTCATGAACAGTACAACTGTCATTTCTCATATCCTGCTGGAAATATGTTTTCACACCTCTGCCACAGAATGGCGTGTCGCTGTGCGAAATCAACATTCAGGATGGATTAACAAAGTCACAGTGCCAGCTTTCATGAGGAGATTTCCCTGAAAGCTCATGTTGAACATTTGGTTAAAAAATCTTGAAAAATGTGCTCATTATGAGCGTATGTTGTGCAGTTTCTACGTGTGCTCATAACCGCCAATTTTTTCATATTTTTCCTCCTGATTTTCAACATTACCCTTTTCCACATCTCCTCTTGAACATTATACTGACGTCATTTTTCACAGCCTGCCCCAAACATGATTTTGTACCTCTGGTGCAGAATGGCGCATGCGCTGTGCGAACTGAACTTTTGGGACAGAGTAATGAAATGACAATGACATTGTTCATGAGGTTTGGTCCCTGAATTGCCATGTTGAAAAGTTGGTGAAAAAATCCTAAAAATGCCTGAGTTACGTGTGTCCGTTGAACTGTAGCGCCCGTGGCACCTGTAACTCAAAAACAATGTGAGATACAGATTGTGTCACCCAAGAAGGTCTCACTGTCATGATTACAACAGCATTTGAATTGTTTTCATAGCTGCTACGGTTGCTGAGATATTGGCAAATTAGTGTTACAAGTGTTCCTTGCCCTGTAGGGCTGCTGTGGTGCTGTAGTTATGTGCAAGTGGGAGAGCAGAGCCCAGACGGCCTGCACTCCCACAAATGCATATCGTTATTCAGGAATGGGCAGCTTGGTAGGAGCACAGGGCCCACTAACACATGCTATTTGCTAGTTATATTACACTTTTTCAAAAAGTAAGGCAATTCATTGCAACAAAACATTGTTAATGTATCGTTTAGGGTTAAACCAACAAAGGTGGGGAAATGAGATGTTAGGGTAGAGCCTCTAACGCCAACCACCCCCCCCAATCCTCCAGAGACCGACGGCTGCTGTGGTGTGCCATGGAGTCGTGAAGCCAAACTCTCAACCCATTCTCCTTTACTATAGCATGTTAACCTGTTTATAGTTGCAATGGGGTAAGAATTGGGCCTCACTACCCCATGGCACTCTCCGGTGTCTCTCAGTGTGTGGTGGTGGTGATGGGTTAGGGGCTCTATCCTGACATCTCATTTCCCCACTTTTGTCGGTTTAACTCTGATGCATTAACAAAGTGTTTTGCCGTGCATATCAATTATATACAGAAGGTGAAGATGGGGCACCCTCAAGTGTGTGGTGCTGACAAATTGCAGATGGGAAAGCGGACTGATAAAAAAAAAAAAAAGAATGCGGGCAATTACGGTGACTCTGATAATATTAATACGCATCTCTAGTGGAACTAGGAGAAACAGAAGAGAGAAAAAAAAATTAGTGCATTGGCTAGGATTTGAACCCAGGCTACCCAGAATTCTGTTCAATTAATAAATGAGCAATAGTCAAATGTTGTGACGTGGATATACTCGTGCTTGTAACAGTCAGCAGCCTGTTCCTTTGCTATATGCATGCATTGCAAAGCTACATGCTCTTAGAGATGAGACCAGCTATTTCACCAAGGTCCTCAGGTAGTACACTGGATGTGTTTTGGCTTTAGAAGCAAACAGTCAGAGGTTTGAACCTAGATAAAGGCACTGGTATACTGCCTTATCAAGCACACTCAGGAAGTATGCAGTCCCTGTTATCATGGCTTCACCAAACACTTCCTTTCCTGTTTATACTTAATATCATAACCACTTATGGGGCTTTATCCAGTTTAAGTAAATCAATAATAATGCCCTTAAATGTCCATACTGATAGGGTCCAAATGGCAGATCTGCAGATGGAGTGGTCAACCCAATTCATGTACCTTGGACTCAAATTGTCATCTAATATGTCATAAGTTAAGAAACTTAATTTGGATAATATGTTAGAGACCATCAAACAGGATCTAGACAAATGGACCCCCTTATATTTATCATTACAGTGTAAGATCAGTGTAATTAAAATGAATATACTCCCTAGGGTGTTCTATCCGCTGAATATGCTCAATTTTTATCTCCCCCAATCATGGTTTTGTAGACTGCACCAGAGGAATAAATAAGTTCCTTTGGAATTCAAATCCCCCCCCAGAACGTCTTATGATAGACTTGGGGCTGCTAAACAGCATGGAGGGCTCCGCCTGCCTAACTTTTTACATTATTATTTGGCCAGCCACCTAGCTAAATATTTCTGTTGATACCCTCCTGTCACTCTGCAGACATGCATGGAATATACTCCAACTTGATTACACACTGAATGCCAAATGATACGTCAATGTGGCATCTTGCCTGTTTGTTTACTCTATATTCCCTGTAAATTTGCCTCACTGTCATAGAGAATGCATTGATTCACATGTGTATAAAAGTACATGATCAACTTTGTAAAGCTCTCAAATATGACAATAGTAAGGATATCACACAGCCACTGAATGTAAACCCCAATTTTTAATTAGCTGGTCACTACCTGTGGCCTCCTGGAGACCCTTCTTACGAGATCTTAGAATCTCTGACTTATTGGACCAGGGGAAAATTAAACCCACCCCTGAACTCTTGCCTCTCTTGCACCTCCCAGCTCATCAAATATTTAAAGGTTTACAAATCAGGCATTTATTACTTAGTAAATTAGGGTTGGACACCTGGACTGTTGATCAATCAGATCTTCTGGCTCAATTCTGTAATATGGCTTGGACCCCACATGCTGTATCCCAAATGGTGGCAGCCCTATACCCGATATTTTTCCCTACTGACCAGGGAAACTCACCTTACTGGGCTGACAGAAAATGTCCTACAATGGGACAAAATCTGGCAGGGAGTCTATTTATATACCTCTAATGATAAATTACGTGTCATGCAGTGCTTCATTTTGCACAATATGTACTTTACACCGGTCAGCTAGTAACAATTTGTAACTACAAATAGGCAAGCTGCAAGATCCAAAGTGCAACTGGTGCGGTATAAGTGAAGGAATCCTAATTCATATTTTTGGGCATGCCCCTCAATTAGACCCCTGTGGCATGATATACAAACAAAGCTAGACCCCCTTTTAGGCTTAGATTTATACTTTACTCCTGAGATCTGTGTGCTGGGGGACTAGTCCCCTATACAAGTGCGGGAAAGGAGATATGACATGTCTCTTATTTCCCATTCTGTCAAACAATTTGTTTTAAGACACCAGAAGGACCCTGTTTTAATCTCCTACCCAGAATGGTTAAATGAGTTTCTACACAACGTACGTATAGAGAAACTGCTAGCAACCTTGAGACATAATCCCACTAGCTTTGGTAAAAAATGGGGGTTTATACACTGATTTCAATTGCAACATGAAGGATAAGGATACTTTATTTACTACTATATCTCTTTACCACTATGTAGCTATGGTAGCTATTGCCTGTCTGACAATCATGGTGATCTGCTTTATTTTTATCATAATTCTCCACAATGATTCATATTGTCTTATCCTTATTGATCCTGTCTTCCAGGGGTGGGGGGTAGTGGGGGAGCAGTTAAAGGGGAAGGGGGAATAGAGGGTTAGGTAATGTAGTAAATAATCCTGTTACAATGAAACCCTTTGGCATTATTGTCAAGCACTGTATACTGGATATTTGTTAATTTGCCATACAATTTCCGTGTACTGTTTTAAAATTGAATAAAATATATTGAATTAAAAAAAAAAACAAGATTCAGAAGCAGCACCCGCCTGCCTAAGAAACCACAGCAGTAGGTACAGGATCCTTCTTTCCACCTGCGCTATGAGCCGGCTTCCCTCCCACCCTATTGGGTGGTTTATATTTATAGCCTCAGCCCGTCATGTGATAGCCCCTATTCGACTGGCCAGAAAACTGTCTACTTCCCCATTAGTTTCCTTTACTTTCTATTCACTAGAGTTTAACAGGTCACCCTTCAATAAGAAGAATCCTATCTACCTCCACCAGCTTCACTCAAGTGGATTATTTTCCCCTTAATACCTATACTTCCGAAAAGATACCTCGGCAACCTCCATCTGCTTTCACTACAGTGGGGTTTCTCTTTCTCTACACTCAAACCTTATACTATACATCCTAATCCTCTCACTAGTGCCCTCCTTTAGCAAAGTACAATATGTGCCTCACATCTAGGGACATGAATTCCTTCACTACGAACTACCCTCTTCTTCACTGCCTAATCCTTCTAAGCATTATTCACTACAGTAAGGACCCACTCACACTCTGGGTTCCTTCAGGGGATAGCCTAGGCAAGACACCTTCATCGCAGTCCTGCTGTTCTCCCCTTATTCTGGGGATGGGCATGTTAACTTCCTTGCTGTACCATTGTTCCCCCGGCACTGATTACCTGGGACACGCTGAGCTTTTTCAGGATATGATGCCTTCACTTTACAAAAACAATCTACTAATCATACCTGCCCATGTGGCATTACAAGCACTGTCTCTCTTCCACCACTCCCCCCCCCAACACACACACACACACACACACACACACAATCCAGGCACACTCTTTCCAAGTGAGGTCAGTTGCTGCTCATTAAAGTTCTAATTAATAGACTTAAGAAACTTTTTCTATTATTACTACTTTGCTCTGGAAATACAAAACGAATCCCTGGACCTCCTGTACCCATTGCATCTCCCTCCAACCTACACCAGCTAAAAGGCATCAGCTTCCCACACATTAATGCCTGCAGCTTACTCAAAAATCAGGATCTGATCCAGGCTTGGGTTCTTCACACCTCTCCAGACGTACTGATGATAACAGAATCTTGGCTCCGTGCTTCTACCCCTGACCACAGCATTAACATTCCCTCATATAATGTGTTTAGGGCAGACAAGCCATACAGGGGTGGGAGGGTGGCAATATGCATCCTGGATAAGTTCACAGTTATCAGTCCTTAACTCCTCTATACCTAAAGAGGTTGAAAGCCTTACCTTAAAGGTTTCCCTATCCTCTGATGAAACCATTTCTATTACAGGTTGTTATAGACCACCATCAGGGGGACTCCAGAGACTCCCACATCTATGCAAACTTCTAGAAGCCACTAACTCAGAATCCCTTATAATGGGGGACTTTAACCTCGACTGGAACTTGCAACATTCCAAACCTCTAAAAGATTTATGTGACACTTACGGTCTTACTCAACTCATTTGTGATGCAACCCGCCCTAATACCAAAAACCCTGCACTTAGTACCACCCTAGACTTGATCCTCGTTAATAAACACCCACAAAATTGTTTATGCTGGGGTATTCCACAATGACATTAGTGATCACAGGGCCACAGCATATGTAAGGCCTTTACCTAAAACTATTTCTACTTCCAGTTTCATATACAAAAGGAACCACCGTAAATTTAATAGCACTGACTTCCTGGCTGACTTAAATATGATTAGATGGCAAGACTTCTATCTTGCATCTACGGTCACAGAGATCTGCAACCTGTTTATGAACCATGCACCACTCATAAAAATTAGAGCAAGGAAAAGATCTTGTCCCTGGTTTACTAGTGTGCTAAAATCAGCCCTACACACCAGAGATAATCTTTGGAAAAGAGCATGGAAGACCAAACTAGAATCTGATTGGGTGGCTTTTAGAGCTTCAAGAAACCATTATACAAAGCTCATAAGAACTGAAAAAGCAAAATATTTTCAAGCAGCTCTGGACTCATCTAAAAACAATGCTGCCAAATTCTGGCAAATCCTGAGAGAGATAGAAGGGCATAGCCAATCATCATCCTTACCAACTAAAATAGTATCAGGGACCAACACCGTCACAAGTAAACATGATGTACTGGAACAACTAAATAACCACTTTGCCACTGCTGGCCTAGTATTTGACATCTCTCCAGCCAGCAAGCTGCTTCCTCAGCCCTGCAATAGAAACCCTCTATGCCCACCCTTCAAGGCCCTCCAACACAGAAAAAAATTTAGCTTTAGCCCAATCACCCTCAAACAGGTCAAACTACTCTGGACACTAAAAAAAGTGCAGGATCTGATCAGCTTGAACCATTCTTCCTTGAGCTAGGGTACCACCTTCTGTCACCACCCATCACCCACCTCTACAATTTGTCTCTTTCACAAGGGGCCCTTCCTTCTGATTGGAAAATAGCATGTCATTCCACTATTTAAATCCGGTGACCCAATCGAACTTCAACAATTACCAGCCAACTTCCCTGTTGCACATCCTATCAAAATTGCCTGAAAAGCTAGTACACTCCCAAACAAGAGAACACCTGGAAACCTCAAATATGCTCAGACTCTTACAGTCTGGTTTCAGGCCCAGCCACAGCACAGTATCTGCCTGGGCAAGGTCACAAATGACTGGCAAACCGCCCTTGATACTAAAAACCACATATGTGCACTCTTTTTGGACCTGAGCAAGGCATTTGATACTGTTGATCATAACTCATTAATGTCTATGTTACATAGCCTTGGGCTAGACAGCGCTGCCCTGAAGTGGTTTTCCTGCTATCTCATAGGCAGACAACAAACAGGTCAAAGCCCATGGTGACCTCTCCCCTCTCAAAACCTTATTAAGAGGAGTTCCTCAGGGGTCTATCTTCGTTTCCCTATTATTTACAATTTACATTAATGACATTGAACACATCAGTACAGCAAGTGTCCATCTCTTCGCAGATGACACTGTACTCTACATTGCTAGGCCTTCCCTAGAACTTGCTTGCCTCGAGCTACAACAAGAATTCAACCACCTGTAACAAAACCTGCTCCACTTGAAATCACTGCTTAATGCCAAAAAAAAAAAAAAAAGTTATGCTCCTCTCCCCACAGGCTAAAGCAGTAACCGCTAACCCCACAAACACCAATCTGCAGATCTCGACCATATTCTGGGAACCACTTGAAATGGTGGACAAATCTGAATAAACAGGATTTTGGCATGATCACAAACTCTCCTTCACCATACATATCAAGGAATTATCAAAAAAACTGCATCAACGGCTTGGACTCTTCTTCAGTATTAAACATCTACTTACCTATGAGGCAAAACTAAGGCTGGTTCAAACATTTCTCCCCCTAACTGACTACGCAGACTTTCTTTCTTAATAGCCACTGTTCCAAAGCAGCTCTAACCAAACTGAACACGCTATATCACAGAGTGTTAAGATTCATCACTAGTGCCCTGTTCAATACTCATCACTTTCCACCACTGAACACATAATTAAGTTGGAATTCACCAAGTACCAGAAGGCAGCGGAATGCCTCCATCTGGGCCTACAGATCTATCACCAAGAAATTCCCCTTTACATCTCTGGCCTCTTCAAATGTACCCCTTGTATTTATGCACTCAGAAAATACTTATACATCATGCTCAACATCCCTAGAATAAGATCCCACTATGGCATCTCATCCATAAGTCATCCCATGCCTACCCTATGGAACACCCTGCAGCGCACACTCAGACTTATGCAAGAGTGCTGGACTTCAGGAGGGCCAACTTTGGGAGGATGGAGGAAGTGGTAAAAAGGTACCTGGCCAGAATTCAATCTAGCATGGACACTAACCAGAGGTGGGAGCTCATAAAGCTGGGGACAGTGGGGGCAACCAAAACCTGCTGCAAGGCCCAGAGCAAGAAGGCTAGGGCCAAGAAACCGAGCTGGTTGAGCAAGGAGGTCATGGAAAAGGTAAGGAGAAAAAGAGTTGCCTTTAGGAGGTACAAGAAAACAGGGAGGGGGAGGACAGGGAGGAGTACTTGAAGGAACTGAAGGAGGTGACAAGGGCAGTAAGGGGAGCCAAGGCATCTACGGAACTCAGGCTGGCACAAGGCATTAAGAAGGGGGAGAAGGACTTCTTAAGGTACATTAAGGAGAAAAGGAGCTATAAGGACCACATAGTAAGGATTAGGAAGGAGGGGGGTTAGGTGGAAGCAGGGTGTGATAAGGCAGAAGCACTAAATGATTACTTCTGCTCGGTATTTGCTAAGGAGAAGGGGGGGTAACACCCAAGGGAGGAGGAATGGCAGAAACAGGGGAAGGGGTGACAGATGGGGAAATCATGGAGGGCAGAGTTTGGAAGGGTTTGAAGGCACTGAGGGTGGACAAGGCACCAGGCCCAGATGGCATCTACCCCAGGGTACTGAAGGAGCTGGCAGAAGTCCTTGCAGGACCTTTGGCAGACCTATTTAATGCCTCACTACATTTGGGGTGTGTACCTCAGGACTGGAGGATGGCTCATGTGGTGCCCCTCCACAAGACTGGCCCCAAGGATGAACCAGGAAACTACAGACCAGTGAGCCTCACATTCATCGTGGGTAAGCTAATGAAGACTATCCTGAAGGAGAGGCTGGTGGCCCTCCTAGAGGCCAAAGGACTACAGGACAGCAGACAGCATGGCTTCATACGTGGCAGATCCTGCCAAACCAACCTGGTGGCGTTCTATGACTGGGTAACTAGGCAACTGGACAGGGGTGTTGCAGTGGATGTCCTGTATCTGGACTTCAGTAAGGCATTCGACTTGGTGCCGCATGGAAGGCTGGGAAGTAAATTAGAAGGCACAGGGGCGGGTGCAAAGCTGGTGAGATGGGTAGGGAACAGGCTTCAGGGAAGGCAACAGAGGGTGGTGGTGGGTGGGGAGCGCTCACACCCAAGGGTAGTGACAAGCTGTGTTCCACAGGGCTCAGTGTTGGGACCAGTGTTGTTTGGGATATTCACTGCAGACATATCATTGGACATCAAGAGCAAGATCAGTCTATTTGCTGATGATACCAAGGTAGGAGCAGTGGTGGATGACCTAGGGGGATGGCAGGGGTTGCAGGATGATCTGGCAAAGCTTGAAACCTGGTCAGACACCTGGCAACTGGGGTTTAATGACAAAAAGTGCAAGGTGCTGCATTTTGGGATGAAGAACCCAAGGAGGAGTTACCAGCTGGGGGGAGTGCAGCTAGCCCAGACAGAGGAGGAGGAGAAGGATCTGGGGGTGCTCATTACAGGGTCAATGAACAACTTGGCACAATGTAGGAAGGCAGCTGCAAAGGCCAACAAAATGCTGGGTTGTATTGCAAGGGTATATCTCGAGAAGGGAGGAAGGTGATTCTGCCACTGTATAGGTCATTAGTTAGACCGCACCTGGAGTATTAGCGTGCAGTACTGGTGCCCGTATCTGAAGAGGGACATTAAGTTCCTGGAGGGGGTGCAGCGCAGGGCAACAAAGATGATCAAGGGGCTGGGGGACTCATCATATGAGAGGAGTCTGAGGGAGTTGAACATGTACTCGCTGGAGGAGAGGAGGGACGGGGGGACATGATTGAAACCTTTAAGTACATGAAAGGAATAAACAAGACAGGTACAGAGGTTCAAAGTAAGGGAGGGGAGGGACACCAGGGGCATGATATGAGACTGAAGGGAGGAAGGTTCAGGAGGGAGAAAAGGAGACACTTTTTTACAGAGATGGTGGTGGCTGGGTGGAATGCGTTACCTGCAGAAGTGGTATCCAGTAGAACAGTGGACTGCTTCAAAAGGGGATGGGACAGGACAAGAGAGAGGGTCAATGAAGGGGAAGGAAAGGGAGAGGCAGCTGCACAATAAGGGGTGCTAACTGCACATTCGAGCAGACTTGATAGACCTCTAGGCCTTTATCTGCTGGCAAATTTTGTATGTTTGTGAATTGTTAGGTTGTTCACCTTCAATTCATTGTTCAGGATCTCACTGAAAGAAACCTTCAGTTGTTACTCCTAATCTCCTGTTGTATCTTGAGGAACTATTTTTCATATTTTATTAACACTTACCGTCCATTCTGGCTAGATATGCTCCCTTGCAGTGGCCCCTAATCTCTAGCACCTTACCACAAGGAGCTCTTCGTACACCTTCCCACTAGCACTTCCATCTGGCCTGACGTGCCTTGTTCTCTTGCAGCTGCTTTTCCTTTCCTTTCCATTCCTTCCCTTCACTTCTAACGGGACCTCCTACTCAAATTCCTTAAGCTCCCTACCTCCCTTCTCCCCCATCTCTTCTTACCTCCTTTTCTGATTTTTTTTCCTGTGAGAAACTTTGTTCCATCAATATCTCCCATTGTCCCTCAATGCACTTCTCTGAACATTAGCATTAATGTCTTTATGTACTAGCCCTTGCCACTTGTGATTAGAACTCATTGTTAGCTGTCCATAATGTATATATGTATTGTAATCAACCTGTTAAGTGACCCTCCTGCATGTAACTGTACTGCTGTGCTTTTCCGACCATTCTGTATTTGTGTCCTCAATGGACCACCTTGCAAATGAGTCTTCTCAATGCTGTTTTCCTGGTAAAATAAAAATTGAATTGAATACTGTATGTAATATGTGGGTGTTTAGTAAAATTATTGACTCTACAAAATAAAACTCAAAGTACTTCATTTTCAAGTTACTTTATTTTACACCAGAGTCAGAGAAAAATGAAAAAGAATCATTTTGGTCTTGCTAATTAAGTTTTCTGTTTCTAGTTACATAATTCACACTAACAGTCAAGTGTTTCATGAATATTCTTTTACAAAACATTGTCTATAAAAATGTCAGAAGCCAATCCTGATGCTGCTAAAAAGAGTGCCAATGTGACAGTAAAACAAAGTAAGGAAACACATATGTTCAAATGGCCCAGATCAATGAGTCCCGCTCATGAAGCTTAGCCATCTGAACATGAACATGATGTGAGTGGCACCTCAGTAATTATGGAAAGCTCCTCTAAGCCTGCAAGCAAGAAAACCAAAAAGAATTACGACAGATAGTCATAGGGAAATTAAGGATTCATGGTTTAAAAATGGCTCATTCATGACAAAGATGCTGCGTTATTCTGTTGTAAAGTTTGCAAAGATACTGGCCAATAAAATATAGTCACAAAAGGAAACCAACCAATAAGCCAAAGGCCGATTTCAATAAACATCAAATGTCAAAAGAACACAAGTGAGTTACCTCACCACATCCCTGAAGCATCTGTGGCAAGGACCAAACAAAGGGAAGGTCAGTAGACTTGGTTCATGGGAGGACAGATACTGTACTAGCAATGAACAAACAGGAAAGGGACCAAGGAGTAATCATATCAGATCACAATGAAAATAGGCAGACTAGATGGGCCAAGCAGCCCTTATCTGCTGTCAGTTTCTATGTTTCTATGGATGAAATTTAGAGGGTAGATAGGCAGGCAGGGAACACAGTACAGCACAGAGAGAAGAAGAAACGAAACAGGCTTGCTTGCCTTGGAGAGCAGGCTAGGAAGATCAAGCAGGATAGCTAAAACAAATGAATCAGTGCAATTTTGTTATGAATTATGTGGAGGCCGGGCCAAAAAACAAAGGTACAACTGAAATCAAAACCGCAAAGAAGAGAAGAGGGGCACACTTGTGCAAAGAGATAGAGGAGCAGAAGTGTGTGAAATTAAAGGAGAGAATATTATAAACCAAATAAAGGAGCAGAACACGGCAGTAAAAGCAGAGTGGAATGTAAATGTTACATTTAACAGAAGAACAGTTGGCAGGAACAGTGATTGAAATGACAGGACAGGTAAGGTAAAGCAGGAGGAGAAGAATTACTGGGGGCAGCAGGACTGAAAAAATAAAATACTGAGCAGAAGAGCTGATAAGTAAAAAGGAGCATAAATAAGAGGGCCAGTACTGCGGGGTAACAATTAAAGGGACACTGTCAACCTGTTTTTCATCATATTATTTCTAGTTGAAACCCCACAATTCATTGATGTTGGTGTTTGTTTTGTCTGTAGCCTTGCATAGTAGAACTGAAATACATGGCAATGTGTATTTATATACAATCTTGTTTTTGTTTACAGACATGGTCCTGTTCTTACTGCTTATGTCCTGAGCACTAGAGAAACACACACAGACAGTGCAATCACTCATAAGACAGTAGCCTCCTAATCTCCCAATGCATCATGAGGGGCTAGACTGTTTTGTGGGTGTTCCCAAATCCAGGAAAGATGCATCTGGAGTTGATCAAGGAATGTAAACAAATCTGTTTTGGTGTGATAACACCAGTATGTTGGGAAGTCTGTTTTTTACTTTTTTAAAGAAAATAAGAGTCAGAATCAAACTAGCAGCTATATCAACTATCTTTACATAATTTTGGCAATCATAAAATATGTTTTTTAATCTAGAAACACTTTGAGACCTAAGGGGGTTGACAGTATCCCTTTTAAGGACAGTAGGGTAAAGCAGGAAGAGAAGAATTAAAGTGAGCAACACCACAGACTGAACAGTGCATGAAGAAGCTGCTAAGGGCAGACCCACGAGGGAAAACTGTAAAGATCTACCAGGAGAAAAAAAAATAAAAAGACAAAGCCAACAATTACAGTGAGTCTCCACTGTGGACTGTAGTGGCAGGGCAAGCCTGTTTTGAAGTGGCACAGTTAACCACACAATGTCTCTGGGTAAAAATAAAATTACTGCAGTGTTTTAGGCCCTGTTCAGACTAGTGTGTCAGTAAAGTTACTGGTGCACTGTAATGTTACCGACGCGCTTAAAAGCGGTGCACCTCCACACTGGTAACGGTTTAAACTCGATTTTGCATAATGGTTTTAAGACCTGCAAGGAGCAGGTCTTTAGCACAGTTGTGGTAACGTTACCTGTGTTTCCCCTTATTTCTGCTCAGTCTGGGTGGGTGGGTGAGTGAGTGAGTGAGTGAGTGAAGCGGTCTTGCCATTGTAGTAGTGGTTTCAGGGTGGGTGAGGGATGGCCAGCAGGTCCTGTAATGGTTTATGCTACCACAGAGAACAACAGTCATGTGGACGCACGGTACCAGTTTAAAGAACGGATTGCAAAGGTAATGCGGACACAGCAGAATGGATTGCATGGTAACGGTTTTAAAAACTTTTCCAGCTGAGCACTATAGTCTGGACAAGGTCTTAGTGGGCACTTAAAAAGCCACTGTCTGCTGCAAGCAAATGCTTCAGAAGGACAGTGTGGGTCTTCTAAAACAGATGAAAAATGATACATCTAAAAAGTGTAAAAAGCACATAAATCCACTCACTGTGTCCCTGTGTTACCTACACTGACCCCGCATACTGTGTAATACATGGGTGTTTAGTAAAATTCTCGACTCTACAAAATAAAACTCAAAATACTTCATTTTCAAGTTATTTTATTTTACATCAGAGTCACAGAATAAAGAAAAAGAAGCATTTTGGTCTTGCTTATTAACTCTTCTGTTTCTATTCATATAATTCACACTAACAGTCAAGTGTTTCATGAATATTCTTTTACAAAATGTTTTCTATAAAAATGTCAGTCGCTAATCCTGATGCTGCTAAAAACAGTACCAGTGTGACAGTAAAACAAAGCAAGGTAACACATATGTTCTGACGGGCCAGATTCAACAAGTCTCATCCATGAAGCCCTGCCAACTGAACATGATGTGAGTGGCACCTCCGTAATTATGGAAAGCTCATCTGAGCCTGTAAGCAAGAAAACCCAAAAAATTATGACAGAGACAGCCATAGGGAAATGAAAGATTTATGGTTTAAAGCCTACCAATGGCTCATTCACGCCAAAGATGCCGTGTTATTCTATTGTAAAGTTTGCAAAGATACTGGCTGCCAAAATATATTCATAGAAGGAAGACCAGCCAATAAATCAAAGGCTGATGATTTCAATAAACATCAAATATCACAAGATCAGAGGTGAGTTACCTCACCTCATCCCTGAAGTGTCTGTGGCCAGGATCAAAGGTAAGGTCAGAGGACCTGTTTCCCCAGGAAGAGATTGGAGTAGTCTTGTGTAGATAGCTCTGTAATGGTGACATTACACAGACCAGGTGATCCAGTAACTGAATAGCTGGGTCCACTGGGCATGCAGCAAGGGCGTAGCTACTGATACTCCAAGTAAGCCATGGCATACCAAGTTTAGTAGCAGGGGGTAGCAAACAAGCTGGCCAGCATTGCTCTGCCCTCTCTAGTACATCATGTTTAAATTCCTTTGGTTGGCTTCACAGGCTTTTTCTTTTCTCATTCAGCTTTGTTTTGGGGGGGGGGGTGGCGGAGTGGACCATGGACTTTGAAGCTGAAGGTCTCAATT
The DNA here is from genome assembly GCA_016271365.2 of Neoceratodus forsteri. Classification (NCBI taxonomy): domain Eukaryota; kingdom Metazoa; phylum Chordata; order Ceratodontiformes; family Ceratodontidae; genus Neoceratodus; species Neoceratodus forsteri. The sequence goes on from CM057454.1 coordinate 1,135,741,626, forward strand.
AGGTCTGCATTGTCCACCTGCATAGAGATTGGCTGTGGCATCTGGTAGGGGGTGTGGCAAGTCCGGGGTGGTGAGTTTTAAATACCCCTGCAAAGTTAGAATTCATACTATTAATTCAGTTGTACTGGTAGCGAAAGAAGCAGTAGAAGAACTGAGGAGCAGCAGACGGAAGAACAGACTCGGAGCAGGCTAAAAGAATTAAGACTTCATGTGGAGTGGCAAGTGGAGTGAATCTGCCTACCTGCAGGGGAGAGAAAATAAATTCTGCCATCTTCTTGGACCCATGGTGCAGTCAGTGGCGTTTACCAGTGGGCAGCGAGCACTACACTAGCAGTTCAGACAGACAGCAGGTCTAGTGTGGGAATCATCTGAGTGGAGCCAGGAACCTTGGACTCGAGTCATGGGGGGCAGGCCTGAACAACAGTGGGTCAGGGGGTAGCAGTGTGGCAGGTTGGTGTACAAATCTGAAATGCCTGGCTACACCCCTGGCATGCAGCATTCACTGGGGAATCTATATCTAAAGACAGGCTAGTAGAACTGTCACAGTGGCAGCAACCATGAGGCCCAATAAAAATCTAAGCATGGATGTGGCAGTGACCAAATCGCTGGAGGCAACCACGTGTGCCTGACCAATTAGGATAGAGGCTTATTTCTCTGGAAGGAATGCCGTAGCCAGAGTATACGGACTGCACCCATAAACTGCAGACACTGGTAAGGGATGAAAACCGACTAGGGTTTGTTGGCAAGAATCCTCAGTTGAACAGCTGGCAAGCCTGCTGTAAGGTCTGTATCACAAAATTCCTGGAGGATGCCTTTAAATGCCAATTGCACAAGTACAGGAATACATACAAGGTCACTTGGTGAAGGCCTGCTGCTACTACAGCAAAGCACTTAGCAGAGACCTGAGGCTCCAAGGACAAGCCAAAGGGCAAGATACAAAATTGGTAGTGATGACCCTCCAGGAGGAAAGGCAGATACTGCCTGTGACAGTGCCTAATCTTGACATGAAGGAAATAATCCTGTATATCTAGGGAACAAAGTCAGTCCCCTGTAGATACTAGTGAGAGAAGGGACTCCAGAGAAACCATCCCAAACTTTTTGACACAGACACACAGGAGGTTGTCAGTCTTCTTCAGCACCAGAAAGTACCAGCTGTAAAAACTCCAGTTCTGTTTGGTAAGGAGCATGGGCTGTATTGTCCTTTTTGCCAACAGAGTGCACACTTCAGCCTGCAGAACTGACAAGAGTGACAGATGGTAAAAGTAAGGGCTGGGAGTATAAACAGAAGGGTGTGATAGTAATTCCAAAGCACTGCCCTCCTGAATAATAGCCAGAATGCACCTGTCTATATGGTCTCTTGCCCCTTTGACTGGAATATAGAGATCCTGCCCCCAACCTGAACCCTCAGTAACAGGGCAGGAGGGGACAAAAGGGAGTCAGAAGGACAGGGGGAAGGTGGCAGGGGTACCACCCTGTTCCTTACCTCGGGGGCCCTTAAATGAGGCACCCAAGGACTGCTGTCTTTGGAAGAGTGTGGGGCCAGCAAACTTGCCCATACCACAGAAGCAGAGCCCCCACCAAATGAATCACCACACCTACCACAAGACGGATGGGGATCAAGGGTCTTAAGGAATGAACAGTCATCTTGGATGACTGCAAGTTCTGAAGGGTCATTTCCACACTGTGATCGGACAGTAAGAGCTACAGAAGTGAGAGTTAAGCATTGATAGTTGCACATCAGTGGCAAAACAAGCAAGATGCAGCTAGGAGTATTCACAAAAGCAGATACCAGAGGCCACGGTACAAGCAGAAACTTTGGAGATTCCGTAAGCTGAATACAATAAATGCTTGCCAGTCTCCAAGCAAAGGGTAACATCTTGCTTACCTTCCATCTTGGAGGTGGCATCGGCATGCTATCCACAGTGGCAAACACATTCTTCCACAGGCTGTTCTGATATTTAAGAATATATACTACTTGCCAATACAGAGTCCTAATGAAGCAGAGGTGAAATTCCATTTGCCTATGGTTTCCGACTTCCTGGATTCCTTATGAGGGGACTTCATGCTGACATGATGAGGTGTTTTGGATCTATATGAGCCACCATAATGACCACCAAGTCCATTTCAGGCAATTCTCAGCAACTGCTGGCAGAGTGCTGAGCCTATGTCAAGCTGCCATGGAAACATCCTTCAATGCAAAACAGGAGGAATAATCACAGAAGAGGCAGCATGGACTTTCAATAATTTATATAGATTCTTCTTGGTGGAATCCTCCTCAGCAGAAAACTGGAGCTTTTCCTGCATGAAGTGCATCAAAGCCTGAAAAGGGGCATCCTCAGGAGGAGACCTTAGGGTAAAAAACAGTGTATTGACTATCAGAGGAAACAGGGGAACTAGAGTCAAAGCCTTAATAGCTGGGATCCTCATCATCCTCTTCCTCCTCATCCAACAGCTCTGGATTATATTTATTTTTTTCCTTCGCATAAGGTGGAGGATGCAGTAGAGGAACAACAGAAGCCACATTCTGGAGCACAGGTAACTGTGGAAGAGGACTAGGGATATGAGGTCCACTAGGCCAAGACAGTTAACTGGGGGTGATCACAGAGGCTGGGATGACAGGAAGCCCACTGGCAGTAGGGTAGACAATAATCATTGGAGCAATTCAGAGAATGTAGCTGGTGTTGACAGCAGTATCAAAAGGGATATGCCCATCCACAAAGTGCCAGCAGTTATCTGCGGAACCTGTTCAGGACCTGAGCTGGAGCCTGTACCTGACCTTGGTGGTAATGGCAGGCCAACAACAAAGGTCATCAAAGCTGTCTTTGACTTACTCTAATGGTATGTCTATGGAGCCTGAGACCTGGAGGGAGAGGGCTGGTGGTGACGCTGTTCTGTAAAACATATTTGTCTTTTCCTTCAATGAAAGGTGCCCCTCTCTGGATGGAGAGTGTCATCTGATGGCAAGGAGAGTGATAGGATCTGAGGAAGTTGGTTCCACAGCACACTGAGAGGAACCAGTCATAGATGTGGATGCTGCATGCTTGGCAGTCTTCATCTTTAACAGAAAGTTCTCAGACTTTCAGTGGCATTTCCACATGGCCTGGCTAAAACCTTGGCAGATAGAATAGGGCTTCAATTAATGGGAAAGATGCAAACAGTGAACAAACTCTTCATGAACACTGTCACAAAAAAACAATGCTTCTCTTGAGAGATACAGAAAAACAGCGACTTTGTCTATGGTGCTGGTGACAGCATAGAACTACTTTAGTAATGATACGGTGCCCAGCGCTGTACCGCTACTCGATGCTGGGATGTACCAATGACTGATACAGGGGCAGAATAGCCTCTTTTTATCTACTGCTGAAGTTCCTCTTAATACCCCCCATAATTTCATTACATTTCAAATGGAAGGTTGGAAGCCTTGGCTTGGAAGTCTTTTGTAAAAGAAGTATCTCACAGCCAAACATACCTGTGAAGGGATATGCCTGAGGCTATTCCCCGTAGCTGTGCTGTTGCTAGCATCTACTGCCATCTGAAGCTGCTGTCTAGTGACATTAATCTTTGATTCCATCAGTCTGAAGAATTCTTTTTTTGTTGGCTGTAACTTGGGTATTCTACAAAGGCAGACAGCTGGCTCCACAGGGTGTGTTGGTAGCGAGCTCTGTAGTCAGTATACAAAATTCTTCTACAGCCTCACGTACTTACTCATACTTTCTTAAAAAGCAGGGATGGAATGGACATGGGGTGACTAAATGGAATCATAGAATGTGTCGGCAAAAAAGAACTGGTAGGCCCATCTAGTCTGCCCCCTTTCCCTACCTACTACTCCACCCTGGATCCTATTCAGTCACAGGTGTCCCTTCCTTTTCCCTTTCCTCTACTTATTATGCCTATATGCCTATCCTATTCAAGCTTGAAGCACCTGTTTTCGCCCCCACCATCTCTTCTGGCAGGCTGTTCCAGGCATCCACCACTCTTTCTGTGAAGAAGTATTTCCTCAAACCACCTTTTAAACTTCCCCTCTCAAGCTTTATAGCATGCACCATGTTCTGAGGCTCCTCTTCTGAAAGAGATTCCCCTCCTGCACTTTATTTACCCCCGTGAAGTACTTACAGGTAAGCAATAAGACATTATGAGGCGTGCGTTAGACAGTTCTAATGCACAGCTGGGGGCGTAGTGAGGCACAAGGCTGTAGGCCAAGTGTATTCAGTACCCTAGGAGTGCATTAGAATGCACATCTCGGGAGTAGCTTATTGCGCTTATAAAATGGGTCTGTATATTCTACATGGGGTTTCTAGTTTCAGCTGTGCATTCCAATCAGACTGCATGAAATCCTTTGCCCATTTTATGAGTCTCAATCATGTCCCTTCTTACTCTTGTTTTCCAAGAAGTACATGTTGAGCTCCTGCAGCCTCTCCTTGCATATTTTCTCATGCAACACCCGCACCATTTTGGTAGCCCTCCTCTGGACCGCCTCCACCCTGTCAATATCTTTGAGGAGGTGCAGCCTCCAGAAATGGACACAGTACTCCAAGTGGGGTCTCATTAGTGAGCGATACAAAGGCAACATCATCGTCCTTCTCCTGCTAGAGATCCCACTCCCTATGTAACCCAGCATCCAGCTAGCCTTGCCTACTGACTTGCTGCACTGCCCTGCAACCTTGAGAACATCAGGTATGATTACTCCAAGTCCCCACTTGCTTGATGAATGTAAGTACCTCCTTCATCTTATACAGAGCCCTCAGGTTTCCCCATCCCAGATTCAAGACGCTGCACTTTTAGGCATTGAAACCCGGCTGCCACACCCTAACCACTCCTCTAGTTTCCACAGATCCCTTTGCATTCTCTCCACCCAATCCTGGACGTCCACCCTGTTGCAGATTTTTGTGTCATCAGCAAAGAAACACACCTCCTCCTCCAGTTCCTCAGCAATGTCACTTATGAAGACTTTGAAGAGGACTGGACTCAGTACCGATCCCTGTGGTAGGGTCACTCTCCTCTCCTATCCTCCCCCCGTGACCTCATTTACCACCACTCTCTGCCTCCTATCTTTAACCAGCTAGATGCCCAGCTTACCACTTCCTCTCCCCCAGCTTGCTAAGTTACTTTATTATCCTCCTGTGTGGCACAATGCCAAAGGCCTTACTAAAGTCCAGATAGGCCACATCCACTGCCCCCCAACCACCTCCCTCATAACCTGGTCCTGGAGTTTATTTGCCTGTTCTGAATTTTCCATGACAGTTATGAAATACCCTCCTATGTCCTGAATTTTTCTCGAGAGAACTGGCATAGAAATTTCCAATGCATGTCCTGAATTCTGAGGTGTTGCCCAGACAAATGTCAGGACTTGCCCCAAATTAAGATTGGGGCGTGTCATGATAGCCCACACAAAACCATGAGAGAAATAAAAAGAGGATCTTTTTGTGAGGTAAATATATCTTTATTTGGCTAATAAAAAGCTAAGTATACAAGTTTTCGAGGCTTAGTGCCCCTTTAACAGGTATGTCCCATAAAGAAAGCCAAAACTCATTTTATAGGGGATGGATTCTAAGCACAGGAAGGGGACATTTTGCCAATGCACCAAGCAGCTGCACAAGTTTTCTTAAGGGAAAGTTGCCTGAATTTTTTTTTTTTTTTTGCATACCTATGTAGTTTGTAAGTATGAACAATGCAGCTCCCTAATTTCAGTCTAATTTAAATATAAATGAGGTTGCTTTACTCTGTCTTGGTGTGAAAACCTGTTTGGCCCCATTGCAAAAGTCATGACGCCACTAATGCAAGGCACCATGGGAGTTGATGCGTATCTGCACAAGTCAACAGAAGTTAAACTCTCTGTCAGTTCTGTTACATGTCTTGTGAAGACTTCATTATTCTCTAAAATATTTTTTTCTAACCCAGACACACTTTAAAGCGCAGGAAATAGCAGGGCACTTATTATACCTTGAAAAGTTTCATGGTCAACATAAGAAAAGAACATAGGAATTGTGGAGGACAGCAACAGTACTGATTGATACAGTGTAACTACAGCAGGCTTTAGCTCTAAAACATTATAAAATTCTAGGATGCCTTACATGAGCTGGGTCATAGCCTTTGCAATGGAGTCAAGCAGGTTTTCACACCAGCCTTAAGTACCTTCATTTACATTTAAATCCTGATGAAATTAGGAGTGCAATTGAGTCAGTCATTGTTCATACCTACAAACTACACAGGTAAACAGAGTAAAAGGCAGAGGAGGCCTTTCTTTTCAAACTGCAGAAATAAAAAAACAAACTCTGCAGTACTGATCAACATCAAATAGCGGCTGAACAGAAGGTGTTGAGAAACTAGAGAACAATACATGGGTGAGGTGTATGTAACATAAGCGATAACTCACAATAGGGCATGTGGTCATTGGGTAATTACCGTACCCCTCGTACCCCCCCACCCTATGGGTTAGAGGCATGAGGTGTTAGCTGAGTGCCTTTCAACCACAGGGTGGGGGTGGGAGGCACTGCGATAATTACAAAATAGCCGTAAGCCCTGAAGTGTGTTACTGCATTTATAAAATGGCACCAAAATAATAAAAAACACGGGACTAAATAGTTAAATTAAGAATAAATCTTCATCATTGATAAATCAGTTCTCACACCAAACAGCTAGGTGTGTCCCATCAAAAAGGTCAGGTGAAATTGACTGGTAGGCAATGCTGTTCATTGTACTTTTGTTTTTTCACAACTGTCACAGTTACTGAGAATTGCAAAGCATTGTAGTTCCAAGACTTGCAAGGTACTTTCCAGACCCATGCAGTTATTGATCAACTGTCAAGCAGGTCTGAACAGCCACTAACCAATCAGATCCTGGATTTTTATTGTCCATTTTATAACAAAATTTTACACACACACAAGGTCTGTGAAATTTCATAATCCCTCAGAGAGAAGCCTGATGGGTGTATAAAAGCATCACACAAAGATAGCATATATAATATTTTGGATTACATCCACCCACCCAACCTTTTTTTTTATATATAATTGCTGGCCCCTTTAACTTTGCTGGTCCCACTGACTGAAGAAAGAGGCAGATTTTTTTTTTTACTTTTAAGCTGCTGGTTTTGCTGAGAAGGTATCGGCATACAGAAGAAAACTCTTTTGGGTGGCTGTGGTTATTGAAAATAGCTGTGAGCCTCCGCTGCATGCTTTAAGAACTGCATGTATGACTGACAGCCCCTGATTACACCTGGGCAGTTGTAACTGATAATTATAACACGGTTACATGTGTATAAAAAGTAATGATAATATGTGTGTGTATATATATATATATATATATATTTATATATTATGGTAGCACGGTAGTGCTACCATAGTTAGGGTTGAGTACCCCTTTTAATGTTAAACGGTGAAACTTTGCACCTTAATAACTTTGCCACTGTTCAACGGATTTGCCTGAAATTTGGCAGGCACGGGGCGTAACCATAGATCTCAGGATCAGCCAACTTTTGTACTGGTCAGATACATGGCTACAGAGTTAAGCGACATCCGTGTGCACATTTACCTTTTTTTGCGCATTCTTTGCTCGTGCCTATAGGTCGCATGGTTTGTGCGACCGGTGCGAAAACTTCAGGAAACATGCAGCTGGGGGTGCCCAATGTGCCTTTTGAAGATTTCGTGAAAAAATATTGAACGGTTCAAAAGTTATTCAAAAAACAAGTTCCCATTATAAGTCAATGGGAAAAGTTAAAATGTTTGACAATGTCGCAAATGCACTTTTTAGTGTCGCAAATTACCCCTGCAGTGTCGTGAGTCAGCCATTTTTTTTTCAGTTACTGGTCACAGAAATCCCTGGCATTTAAATTTGGGACCCTCTAGGTACACAATTATTTTTGTGTTCACCTAGTCGGACCCTGAGGATGCTAGCCATGTCTTTATTTTGGGGTTAAACACCCCAGAAATATGTTTTTCAAATTTCTGGGAAATGTAGTATCGCAAAGTAGTGTCACAGTTGTGGCACTTTCGCAAATTTTTGTGAAAGCTTTCGCAAATCACGACACTACTTTTCCAGGCTATGGCAAAATGACAGGAATTCTTTGCCACCCTGCTGCAAAAGAACGGTTTGGTCTTTTGGGCTGAAATTTGGATGGAAGACAGCCAACATCTCACAGATGTGCATTTTGGTGGTTTGGTGAAAACAATATTACAGGGCAGCAAAGTTACGGCACTCCAAAGCTGACACTTTTTCCCATAGGATAACACTACAGCGTCCGCCGCATTACAGGAATCATTTGCCGCCCTGCTGCAAAATAATGGTTTGGTCTTTTGTGCTGAAATTTGGAAGGAAGAGCCGATATCCCACAGATGTGCCTTTTGGTGGTTTGGTGAAAAAAATATTACAGGACGGCAAAGTGACGGCACTCGGAAGTTGACGCTTTTTCCCATAGGATAACATTATGGCATCCTTCGCGCCTTTCAGGGCCCGTATCTCGGAAATGGTGCGAGATACGGACTTTTCGTCACAAAAATACTTAGCCCCCCAATCAGAGGCTAAGTACAAAACTAGCCAGGAAAGTCATAATTCATATGAAATTTAATTTTTTTTCTACATCGTATGGTTCCTGAGATATAAGCAATTTAGTATTCCAAGTCCTCATTTTCTGCTCCGAGGCCCATTATTAAGCATACATTCTTTGTTTTCACTGTGTTTTTCAATGCAGTTTCTGGGGAAAAGAAGGGTGTCTCCTTTCATTACTGTGCCAGTTATCGTTTCCAGTTGCGTTTCCATTACCGTTCGCAGCACCGTTCCCGTCTACGCCGTGTGCGTTACAGTTTGCGTTTTTGTTTGCGCTTGCATTTGTGTCGTTTGGCGTTACTGTTGCTGCTACCGTTACCAATTGCATTTGCAACTGCGGTACTGTGCCCATGCATTACAGTTTGCGTTTTTGTATGCGCGTGTGTTTCTGTTACCTTTGGCACTATTGTTGCTGTTACCATTTGCATTTACAACTGCAGTACAATGACCGTGCGCATAACAGTTTGCATTTCTGTATGCGCTTGCATTTCTCTTTCCTTTGGCGTTATTGTTGCTGTTACCGTTACCATTTGCGTTTACAATTGCGGTTCTGTCACTGTGCATGTTACGGTTTGCATTTCCGTATGCACTTGTGCTTCTGTTTACTTTGGCGTTATTGTTGCTGTTACCGTTACCATTTGCAATTGCAGTACCATGACCGTGCACATTACGGTTTGCTTTTCCGTATGTGCTTTCATTTGCGTTTCCATTTCTATTTCCTTTGGCGTTATTCTTGCTGTTACCGTTACCATTTGCATTTCCAATTGCAGTACCGTGCCTGTGCGCATTACGGTTCGTGTTTACGTGTGAGCTTCTGTTCACGTTTTCGTTTCTCTTACCTCTGGCGCTATTGTTGCTGTAACATTTGTGATTTACAATACCGGTGCCGTCACTGTGCACGCGAGCACCAGTTGCGCTTTTACATCTACGCCCGCGTGTCCGCTTTAAGGTCATTGTTTGCTTCGGCGCATTTCTTTACGCCTTGCATTTCTATTAACGTTTGCTTTACCATGTGTGTAACCATTGCCAGTTGCATTTGCTTTGCAGTTCCTATTACCATGTAACAAGACATCACGTGGTGGGAGCGTGGGGCCCTTCTGCCACCGCATTCCATTCACTATTTATTGTCGTCATTCTCAAAAAGAAGGGAAATTAGAGGCAAAAAACTCAGTTTAATGTATCAGTTAGGGTTGTTCCACAGCGACAAAAGTGAGAAATTTGGTGTTAGGGTTGAAAGCCGCCCTTGGACTTTAGCCCTTAACCCGGAATCAGGTGCACATTGGGTTGTTGGTCCTAACTCTCACCTCATTCTCCTATACCTCTGCTTCTTTACACATGTGATGGGATGAAAGTTAGGGCCGACGACCCCAACGTGCACCCTGAAGCCAGTTGGGGGGTTGGGCTGGGGGGTGTCCAAGGGGGGCTTTCAACCCTAACACCGTATTTCCTCGCTTTTGTCGCTGTGGAACAACCCTAACTGATGCATTAAATTGAGTTTTTGCCTCTTATATATATATATACATGTAATAGTACACAAGAAGGCTTTGTTTCGCACTCTCGCTATATATATCTATATATATATCTATATATATATATAGATATATATATATATATGTATGGGCAACAGTACACAAGAGTTTCCATCAAGAGATGAGAGACATCACAGACCTCAAGAGCAAAGTTTGAGAGGTCTGTATGACTTAATCTCAGACTGAGACAGAATCATAAGCCTTTTTGTGTATGCCTGCCCATACATTATTTATTTATTTGTTTTATATTTACCTTCTTTATAACTCTGTCTGGAATTGTGGTCAAATAGGCAGAAAACAGCAAACAGGATGCAATTAAAAATATTTGTGATTTAAGTAATGACACCAGAGTTGGCAAAATTTCCAGTAGTTCCTCTTTTAACAAACACTTCACTTTGAGTGTTTTAAGGCATGCTGATATCTTTGTTATGAGGTTACAGGGGGACCTGGAGGCTGTGGAAAGATGGTCTAGAAAGTGGAAGCTGAGGTTCAATGCAGGGAAATGCAAGGTACTCCACCTGGGGGCCAGAAACCCAGGCCAAGTGTACACCCTGAGGGGGGAAATGCTACAAGTCTCGATGGCTGAGAGGGACCTGGGGGTGGTGGTGGATGTCAAGACGAACAACTCTGAGACCTGTAGGAGGGCAGCAGCCAAGGCCAACAGGATGCTGGGATGCATCGCTAGGGGGATCACCTCCAGAAGGAGGGAAGTGATACTCCCTCTGTATAACTGCTTGGTGAGGCCGCACTTTGAGTACTGGCGTGCAGTTTGGAGGCCACACTTAAAGAGGGACATTAACCTCCTGGAGGGTCCAGGAGGGCAACCAAAATGATTTGGGGCTTGGGGACAGGACCTATGAGGAGAGGCTCAAGAGCTAAATATGTACACACTGGAAGAGAGAAGGGACCGAGGGACATGATAGAGATCTTCAGGTACATGAAGAGGGTAAATAGGGAGGAACAGTCAGGGGTGCTTCAAGGAAGGAGGAAGGGGCCACTAGAAGGCATGGGTGGAAGCTGGAGGGGAAGATTCAGGGGAGAAAGGAGGAGGCTACTTCACTGAGAGGGTGGTAGAGCCATGGAATGCACTGCCTTGGGGCTGGTGGAGGCAGAGACAGTGGAGGGGTTCAAGAGGGGTGGGACAGGTACAGGGAAGGGTTCTGGAAGCAAAATCCAATGCAGCAAGAATATCCGGAACTGGGAAGGGAGAAGCCAGAGAAGGCGAGGGGGACAGCAAGGTCAGCACCCAGGGTGGGGGCTGACCAAACGAGCAGACACGAAAGACCGTTAGGCCTATTTTGCTGGCATTTTAGTATGTTAGTATGTTACATCTTCAGTGTAAGGAAGCCCTAGAAATTTTAATAGACATGAGATTCTAAGCTGTGGTACCACAGGAGTGACACAGCTACTGTGGTACAACACAGATACATAGACAGTGAAGACAGATAAGGGCCTATGGCCCACCCAGTCTGCCCATATGAGCTTGTAAGTTCAATTTATGTTTTCCAAGAAGTCTGTTGCCCCTTACCCCTGACCTCCAGAATTCCTTGATGTCTATCCCATGCATTCTTAAATCCCGTGATTGTTTCAGCCCACCACTTCCTCTGGCAGGGTGTTCCACTTGTCCACCACCCATTCAAAATGTGATATGGTGGAGACAGGATTCAAACCCACAACCTAAAGGTAACATATCGTAGTGCAGTGCTCTAACCACTAGGCCACATGGTCTGCACAGTTGAAAAACAAACAGTAGCATCTGGAAGTGTGTGGATTTCCATACACAACAATTCTGAACCATATACTATTAACATATTGGCTTTTATTATGGAGCAGTCTTATGTCACTTTTTAATACTGTGAAAATGTTCTGTGATAAACTTAAAAATGTTAAAATTAAATAATGTGAAATTAAACCTTTGTCTCTACTGAGCCTAGTGTTAAGGGTGCTGAAAGTTTTCATAAATTTTAACTCCCAGGCTTTTCTGTCCGTCTGTGATTTAAAGTTGCCCGTGAGGATTGCCACTTTCATATCCTCCATAGTATGTCCAGAGATGGAGAACTGCTCACCCACTGGTGAGTCTGTGACTTGGTGCCTGATGCTAATGCAGTGCAGATTTATTGTTTTCCCTAAGCGTCTGACCTCTCATGGAACATGCAGTCTCGGCATGCAATGATTTTTGTGAATTAACTGATAGGAGTTGGTCTTTTTTTTCTTTTTCTTATACCTGGCTGATCCCGCTCTTTCTGAGGCTAGTCAATTTTTCCAAAACTAGGGGATCACAGGAAAGGCTAGATGGTTTTTAGCCTGCATTTTTATTGTGGGTTGTCTAAGTATTTTTCAACACAAGTCTTGAACGTCTGAAATATTCCTTGCTTTATTGCTTTCTCATTCTAGTACACTGTTGCTCCTTTATCTTTTTCCAAGTACTGGAATACTCCCGCATGTTCAAATTCTTCTATGCTGCAGATCCAATACAAGTGGATTTTTCAGTATAGCTGGCTGCCCTTGAATAGATGTTGCTTTGGAGCTTTTATCCCGCACGAAAGCCACCCTGCCATTTTTTCATCATTTCTCGCTGAATCCGGATGGTTGGGATGATGCTCTAGCCTGTGGTTCAGCTGTATGGTGATTTTTTTTTTCTTCTTATTTATTTATGTATGTTCATTACCAGTGTATATGTCTCAGGACCTCCTTGTGAATGAGCTTCCTTAATGGAGTTTTCCTGCAATAAACTTGAACTTAATGCATTCTCATGGTGTTCCTGAAGAGGCTACTCAGTGTGGGGTAGATTTTGCACATTTTTATGCATTCATGGCCTAACCATGTCATCACTGCTCTTTTGCCATGAGGCTGTTAGAGTCTAAGTAATTACAGATAATATATGCGTCTATGCCATTAGTTCTCAGACATTGTTATAGTGAGCCTCCCCAAAGCTGTGGAAGAAGTCTTGAGCCTCCCCCACATACGGAAGTAATCTTGGGCCTTCTCAATAAAAAATATCACACTTTGCACAATACACGAGGAATAACATGAAATTCCTTTAAGAACATGGCTGAAATTACCATTTTATTCAGCTTATTTGTTCTCCCCTCCTCTCTGTAACCCCCCTCCCCAGGCCAGCCTGCTCACTATGTTATCTTGACTACAAAACCACTGTTTCTCCTTGTTGCAATACCTCCATGAGTCAAACTGCTTTCTCTGTCTGTTTTCTCCTGTCTGGCACAACCTTCCTATCCATCTTTCCCTTTCCCCATTTTCCCCTGCTCTTAAGCAATATCTCAGGGATCATTTTGCTCCCTTTGGCTCTTGCTCCAAGTACTTCACTGCTTAACCATTCTTCCTATTTGTTTACACTACTGTTAATTTTGTATTGCTTGACTGTTTTGCACAGTTACCTTTTGAACTGTAGTCATCTTCTACCTTTTCCTGTGTATACTTGAAATGAGCTGTGGCTCAGTGTGCCTTTTATGGTCATTGACTTATAAATAAATAAATAAATTCACTTACTATTATTCTCTTTCAGTTTTCCTCATCCCTTTACACAAAACACCTAAAACTCAAAATTTAAAGACAGTATTTTTCAGACTTGCTTGAGCCTCCCCTGGAACAGGTTGGGGCCTCCCCAGGGAGGCTGGCCTCACCATTTGAGAAACCCTGGTCTATGCCAATCTGTGGGCAAGCAGGCTGCTGGATAAAAGTTCCTGCAAAGATTAATAGAGTCTGAATGGACAGGAGGATTGTCTTACCAGATTTTAGCCAGGTGGGTGTTAACTCAGATTGCATATAGAGGTGCTTCTCTAGTTAGCTAACTCCAAGAACAGGGGTGTTAACACTTTAACGCTGAGCATGACATCTGTACCTGAAGTCTTCCAGATGAGGCATTCTTTAGCTTTGCTTCCATTTCCTTATAACTTACATGTGGGGAATTCCATGCATTGTTTACTGTATTTAGGCTCTTTTCACTTTCTGTATCCACTCTGCTTTCATACATACATTTTTTTCCTGTTTTTTTTTTTTTTTTATTTTACCAGGAGAGATACACTAAACTGAAAGCTTGTTTACAGGTCCTACCTGTGAGCACAAGTAAGTTAACTGACTTGCTCAGGGTCTTTTCCATTAGTGTTCGTTTCTTTTTTCATACAGCTTTTTACTCCACTGGAGAGCCCTGCACCTGTCCACCTCCCTCCCCCAATACCCACCTTCCCTGGAACTACCTGGAGCAACTCCTCCATAGCTTCCCCCCGTGGCAGAGTAGGAGGGGGAGGGCCATCCTCCTGTCCAGGTCAGCACGGGTCCAGGGAGGTGTGCAGGGTAGCAGCTCACCTTCAGGTCCTTATTGCCATTTTCTCTCAGAATCCCCTGTCGTGGCGGCATGTCTGGACATGCGAGTGGAGTAGCACATGCCCTGCAGAACCGCAGCCCCTCTGTCGAGTTGCTTATTGCCTGCACTGCTACCAGGCCTCTACCTGGTGCCAGCCAAAGGCCACATCAGCTGGTCACCCCTCCTTGAGAGAGAGCAGTCCCTGGGATGCTCATTCCTTTCCCACCCCACTGACCCCTTGCAACCAATGCTCATTCCCAAACATGGGTTGCCAGTATGGCAGCAGGTAAGGTATTTAACGCCTTAGCCCTCCACACCACCGGGCCAGCACACGGTGTTCTTTTCTTGACTGCTTTCTTTCCCAGCCCCCTGGAGAATCTCTTAGGGTCTTTTCCAAATTTTCTGTTCTACAGTTCTTCACTACGTTTTTCTCCTTGTACACTCTCAACTTCTCAGTTTCAGCAGAGAATCGGACTGTATTGTTAGAATTAACAAAATTTAGTACCTCCTGTGTCAAGATGCAGGGATTTTGTCTAATTTCATTGACTGTCTTGAGAACTTAGAAACATAGAAGTTGGTGGCAGATAAGGACCGCAAGGCCTATCCAGTCTGCCCATTTCTTTTTCTACCTTATGAATGTGCCATTGGACTTTGCTTTGTCAATGGCCTATCTATTTATACTCATCTGTATTGCTCCCTTATGCCTATCCCATGCCTGTTTGAAGCCCTGCACTGTATTCATATCCACCACTTCCTGAGGTAGGCTGTTCCATGCATCCACCACCCTTTCTGTGAAAAAGAACTTCCTCACATTACCCCTTAATTGGCCTCCCTCTAATCTCATGATGTGTCCTCTTGTCCTGCTATTTTTCTTATATTGAAACGCAAGACTCTTTCAGCTTGTTAATGCCCTTAAGGTGTTTGAATGTTTCGATCATATCACCTCTCCCCCTCCTTTGCTCTAGGGTATACATATTGAGCTCTGTTAATCTGTCCTCGTATGTTTTCTGATGCAGTACCTGCACCATTTGGTTGCCCTTCTCTGGACTGCATCAATTTGGTTAATGTCCTTGTGAAGGTGTGGCCTCCAGTACTGCACGCAGTACTCCAGATGGGGCCTAACCAGTGTCTTGTAAAGAGGGATTATTACCTCCCTCTTACGACTTGTGATACCCGGACTAATACACCCCAACATCCCCCTAGCCTTACCTACTGCTTTAGTGATCTGCTTGGATGATTTCAGGTCATCTGTGATGATGATGCCCAAGTCTCTTTCTTTCCTTGTGACTGCCAGCAACTCCCCTCCTAGCCTATAGGTTGCTTCAGGGTTTTCCTTCCCTATGTACACGATCCTGCACTTCTTTGCATTAAACTTCAGTTGCCAATTTTTTGACCATATTGCCAGTTTATCCAGATCTCTTCTCATTCTGCCCACCCCATCTGGATCATCTACTCTGTTGTAGATCTTGGTGTTATCTGCAAACAGACAAACCTTACCCTCCAGTCCATCTGCAATGTCACTGATGAAGAATATTGAAGAGGACTGTCCCCAGCACTGATCCCTGAGGTACCCCACTTATGACTTGCATCTCTTCTGACTATATACAATTTACCACCACTCTCCGTTTTCTGCCCACCAACCAGTTTGCCACACAGTTGATCAACTTCTGACTCATCCTGAGCCTACCCAGCTTATTAATCAATCTTCTATGTGAAATAGTATTGCAAGCTTTGCTGAAGTCAAGGTAGGCAACATCAACTGCTCCCCCTTGGTCCACCACTCTGGTTACCCAGTCAAAGAAATCTATGAGATTAGTTTGACAGGACCTTCCTGTTGTAAACCCATAATCTTGCCCACTACTGAGGTAAGACTGACTGCTCTGTAGTTCCCTGCCTCCTGCCTGCTACCACTCTTGTGGAGCGGGATCACAAAAGCCCTTCTCCAGGCTTCTGGGACCTCTCCTGTGCTCAGACTCACTAAACAGTTCTGATAATGGCTCTGCTAGTTCCACCCTTAGCTCCTTTAGTACCCTGGGGTGTATGCCATCAAGCCCCAGTGCCTTGTCCACCCTGAGTTTATCGAGCTCTTGTAGGACCCTTTCTTTTGTGAAGGGACTAGTGCATAACACCATCCCCTCTGTGTCCATGGTGCTGAGCTGTGGGCCCTGCCCTACCTTCTCTTCAGTAAATACTGAGCAGAAATATCTATTTAGGATAGATGCTTTTACATGGTTCTCCTCCTCACACGCCCCCTTATCCCCTTTGATCTTAGCAATACTCCCTCGGACTTTCTCCTTTCACTAATGCATCTATAGAAAGTCTTGTCACCTTCTTTTACTGTTCGTGTTAGTGTTTCTTTGGTTTGGGTCTTTGCCTGCCATACTGCCCTCCCAGCTTCCCTTAGGGAAGTTTGGTATGCCTCCCTATCTTCATCCCGCTGCATTTCCTTATATTTCCTGAAGGCCAGCCTTTTGGCTCTGACCTTTTCTGCTACTGTTTTTGAGAACCAAAGTGGTTTCCTTCTTCTTTTGCACTTCCTTTTCTCTCTAACACAATGGGATGTTGCTTCAAATATTGCATCCTTAATGCTTGCCCATTTCGCCTGTACCCCTCACCTGTATTTCTTTGTGCCAGGGATAGCTTAATTCTGTTGGCCATCTTATCAAAGTCAGCTCCTCTGAAGTCCCATGTTTTTGCATTGGAATGGGATGATTTAGTTCTAGTGGCCAAGTTGAACCATACTATGTGATGGTCCCTGGCCCCCAGGTGACCTTCTAGCTGGAGATCTGTGATCCTTTCCCTGCCTGTTGGTCAGTACTAGATCTAGGATAGGCTGTCTTGTGTGGGTTTTTCTACCAGTGGTTTGAGGCCCTCCCCCTGCAGGGAATACACTATGTGTCTAGTTCCGGCAGATGTTCCTGCTGGTATTGACCAATCTGTATCTGGCATTTTGAAGCCTCCCATTATCAGAACCTCCCCTTCAGCTCCTTTCCTAAACTCACTTTTTCAAAAGTCATTTCCATCCTTATAATTCATTCTAAATGTTTTTTTTTTTCCATACTAGTGTGCTGTAGCTTCTTTTTGTTTAGTGGCCTTGCCTGTGGTGGCAGTACTTTATCCACAATCAGTTTTGAGCAATACTGTATTCTGTTGACCTCAGTGATGCTATGGGAGCCCCCTCAGAGCTGTGATAACCTGATTGATTTGTTGGATTCATATTTTGCATTTTTTTTATAGCTTTAACAGCCTCTTTTGTACATTTCAATAACTAAACCAACTTCAACTAATTCAATCAGATCTTATCTTGTTTTCTTCCTCTAAATTGAAAGTTTTCCAGTGAGTCCCCCACTTCATATGGATTGGGATGGTATTTCGGTCATTTGCATGGGATGCGCTACTTGGGATCTACTCCACTGCTGGCTGGCTTTAATGAGAGTAGAGAACTTTATTTCTAGAAAGAGGTTGATGATTATTCAGGGGTTTGATGCACATTAGCAGCGCATGATTTCGACTTTATCGTCATGAGTCTATCTAACAGTCTCTAGACCCGCTGGGTTGACCCGTCAATCATTTTCATGGGTTTATGTCTTCTGTTGCTATAGTGGGACCATGATAGTCTGTGTGGTCTGGCACTGTAGCAGGGCTGTTACAGCTGGCTGAAGATATCGATATATTGCTTTGACCAGAATCTGCTCTAGTGTGAAGTCCAATACTAGGCATTTGTTGATCCTGGGAGCTGTGTGATTTTGAGCTCTCATCCTATATATACAATACAGTAGCATCACCTTGATAAGATTCCATAGAAACAGGGATCACCACATTAAAGTACTTACCATGAGTTGCATGTTAAAAATTTTCTCTTTCTTGAATGACACTGCTGGTGTTTTTGGAGATTACCAAACTGAGTAAAACACTTCTCACATTCAGTACATTTATATGGTCTTTCTCCTGTGTGAATCTTTAGGTGCGTTCGGAGATTACCTGGCTGAGTGAAACACTTTCCACATTCAGTACACTTAAATGGCCGCTCTCCAGTATGAACCCTCTCATGTTTCTGAAGACTACTTGAGGTAGAAAAGCTCTTTTCACATTCAGCACATGGATATGGCCTTTCTCCAGTGTGAAGGCGCAGGTGGGTTCTAAGATTACCCAACTGAGTAAAACTCTTCTCACATTCTGTACACTTATATGGCTTGTCACCTTTGTGAATCTGCTGGTGTGTTTTGAGATTACCTGTTTGACTAAAACTTTTCCCACATTCAGTACACTGATATGGTCTATCTCTTGTATGAATCCGATAATGGCTAATAAGGAACTTTTTCTGAGTAAAGCATTTTTTACACTCACTGCATTTATAATCTTTGTATCCTATGTAATTTCCCCATTTTTTTTTAAAGTTGCTCACCTGAATAAAGCTCCTGTCCAATGCTGAATGTTTATATGGTCCATCTCCTGTTGTAATGTCTCCAAATTTGGGAGTTTTGCTGATGTCATGCCAGGAATGAACCTTCCTCTCTCTTGGGGGTAATGTATCCAAATTTGGGGGTTTTGCTAATCTCATAAATCCTGCATGACTCCGCTGGTGTTTTCTGAGATTACCTAGTCGAGCAAAACTCCTGTCACATTCATTATATTTAAATCCTGCATGACTCCGACTGTGTTTTCTAAGATTGCCTAGTCGAGCAAAACTCTTGTCACATTCATTACAGTTAAATAGTATCTTTTCTGTGTGAATCTGCAGGTGTTTTTGGAGATTATCCATTTGAGTAAAACATTTCTCACACTTAGTACATTTAAACAGTCTTTTACCCATGTGAGTCCACTGGTGTTTTAGGAGATTACCCTGATGAATAAAACACTTATCACATTCAGCACATTTATGAGGTTTCCTTTCCATGTGGATCTGTTGATGTCTACTGAAATGACCCAAGTGATTAAAACTTTTCTCACATTCTGTACATTTATATGGTCTCCCTCTTGTGCGAGTCCTCTGGCAGTTATCCAATGGAGTAAAACTTCTGTCATACTCAGTACATTTATAGGTTCTTGTGCCACTGGGTCCCCACTGATGTATACTGACATCAAGTTGTTCATGGAAATCTCTCCTACACTCAGGACGCTGATGATGTCTCTCAGTTGTGTGATACTGCTCATGTTTCCTGCAAGTTGGCTGCCAATTCAGACTCTTACTGCATGTTGACCTTTGAAAGACTAAAGGAAGGGAGACAACCGATCAATAACTTAGCAACCAGTATGACAAATTCTTTCTGTAGGCTACATAAGCTTACTATGGTGTATATTTACACGGTGCTTATATTTTTATATATATTTAATGTTGTTCCGCCTGTTACGTGTGTCTGCTGTAATGAGTTTGTGCCTGCAAACCATCATGATCCCCCATTAAATCAAGCCACTCCATCTCATGAGGCTATTCTGAAGACTTTGTGGATGTGACTGGTTTTGTAATAGCTTCCTTTTTCTAGCCTAAACCTGAATTGTGATCTGCCCCCATATTGATGTTACCAGACCAACACTTGCTTTACAGTCCTTAATATACTCTCACTGCACACTTACTGAAACTTGGGAACACTGCTACACAGCTTAGCCACTCATTGTGCAACTAGAGAAGACGATTACATCATGAAAGGCTATACTTATTAGAGGTGTTGAAAAAGCACCCAGTAAGAGGAGAACAAGAACTATAAACTGAACAAGTTAAGGTACGACTCCAACAATAGCACGTCTTTCAATTTCACAGAGAAAAAGGACGAAGAAAAAAACCCAGGTTGAGTGCGTCAGCAGAAATTTACAAAAGGTGTAGATAAAATCAAATATTTTTTTCAAACTAGAAATATGAGGCCAAAACGACTGATGATACTGCGTTAAAAAAGCGGCTGTCGCCTTTTTTTTTTGGGAGTCATCTGTTTATGCCCCATTTCTGTACCAGCACCCATCACTCTCAGAACCTCCTGTGCCTTTTACCTTCAGCCACTTACAATCATGGATCCGTGGCCCATCCTCAAGTGGGGTTGGGATGAGGGATGTACCCCCAAGTAGTACTTTCCTCAGCATTTGGCCCGCAGTGAAGATGTGGGACCCAGATGCACTGGGGTCTGTTGTAGAATGGCATCATGGGTGTGCATATGTGATGCTTGCCATCACACCAATGTCAGCAACATCCCCACCCACATATCTTCCCTCCTGCTGCACTGCCACTTATGGTCACCCAGGTGACAATACCATGGCAGAGGATGATACCCTCCCTCCTCACCACAGCCAATCCCAGACGAACCTAGTTGGCTCCAAAACTGAGGTCACTGGCATCCTTAGTGGTAGTCTACAGCAGCGCTGAAGACCTGGCCTCTAGGGGAACTTTAAAAAATATAGTTTTTTATTTAGAATTTCTGCACACCAGGATATCCACATTAGGCTACATGCCCATTTGTTAAGAGGGTCCGGGGAGGCTACAGCAGCACGTGTACTGACACATACAAAACAAACTAAGTACTACAAGAGAGATCACAGTTGGTAAAATAAATGAAAGACATGTTTAGATTTGCTGCAGAAGCTGAGAGGGAGAGCTGCTACCAGCTACCCTACTGTGACAATGTCTTCCTGGGGCAGCTACCACCTCACCTCACCTGTGCACTGCTTGTATTACTGTTCTAACTGCCTAGCTACCACTATATATAGGGCAGCATATCAACTTGTGAATAACTGCTGATGCTATGACAAACCTGATTGCACATTACTATTGTTGTACCTAATGTATTGTTATATACAGTATATGTTCTGTAACCATGTAGTTCTTATGATTTGTCTCTGTATACTTGACGTGGTGCCTTTGGACACGAGTCCATGACTGAAAGGATCGTAATTCCAATATGTCTAAATAAATAAATCAATCAATAAAAGGAGGTGATTTACTGAGTACACTGAATTGAATTCTTAATTCAGGTGCCTGTATAAGTAAGTAAAAGTCAGTGTTTTGGTTCTCTGTTTTTGGGGTGGTCCTTAGTTAGTGTAACTTTAATTTGCCAGGGAGGTAATCTGTAGTCATTTGTGACTAGAGCTGTTACTGGAACTCTGTGAAGGAGGTGTCTGATAAGGGGAGGAGCTGAAGAAGGCTTCAGGGACTGTGGATTACAAACAGGAGTTGACTGTGGAGTCTGTTTGCTGCAGAAGCTGAGAGGGACAGCAGCTACCCTACAGCAAGGAGGTAATTTACTGAGTATATTAAATTGAGTTCTTAATTCAGGGGCCTGTATAAGTAAGTAGAAGTCAGTGTTTAGATTCACTGTCTTTTGGGGTGGTCTTTACTTAGTGTAACTTTATTTTGCTAGGGAGGCATCCTAGCTGGGAGAATATTTGCAGTCATTTGTGACTAGAGCTGTTACTGAAACTCTGTGAAAAGAGGTGTCTGAAAGGAAGAAAAGCAATCACTGGGGTGGTGAGTCAGAGCTGCAGCTGACTGTT
The DNA here is from genome assembly GCA_016271365.2 of Neoceratodus forsteri. Lineage (NCBI taxonomy): Eukaryota > Metazoa > Chordata > Ceratodontiformes > Ceratodontidae > Neoceratodus > Neoceratodus forsteri. Next base: position 1,135,763,490 of record CM057454.1, read on the forward strand.
GGAAGGCACGGGCTTGGTTCCATCCACCCCAAGTGCATCATTTCCTTTATACCAGTGGTTCTGACAAAACTTCCTCAAAAGGGGTTAAGGACATACACCTGTGTTATCCTTAACAGCCCAGTACGCTGCGTAGGGGGTAAACGCATGCACACGCTCGTACACACCAATTAAAAAAATAAAAACATTTAACAGAAAGGGAGTGAAACATGTGGGGAGTGGTGCAATGCACTGACTGTGGGATGGCAGTCTTCCAGGAGACATTCTGGCAGTAGTGATGCTGCCCTATTTGCAGGCACCTCTCTGATCTGAGAGAGGAGGCTGCCCGTCTCCAGGTCGACCTGGCAAGGTTTCAGGAACCTCCTTCCCCATCAAGGGACCACCAGGACTGCTGCCGCTGTCTCAGAGGTTGCCAAGAAAGAGGAACGGTTGGACCAGAGTGGGCTGAGGGAGGGTGAGGGTGGTGGAACAGAGGCACAATCCCTCCGAGTTGTACCTCTCCACAATTCATACGCCGTTCTGACGGAGTGTGGTTCCTCTATGGAGAGCAAGGAGGATGCTGGGAACCTCCACAAAGGAGACCAACAGGAGAAAGAAACAACTCCTGGTGGGGGACTCAACTGTTCGGGGGGTAGACCTGGAGGAGGGAAGGTGCCTGCCCAGTGCCATGGCTTGGAGGGACAGGGAGAAAATCCTCAGGATCATGGAAGCAGCTGCATGGGAGAGGGAGATGGATGTCATTGTCCACCTAGGGACAAACTACCTGGCTGGGAATGGGTTCAGAGTAGTGTAGGAGGAGTTTGCTGAGTTGGGGAGGGGCCTTAAACAAGTAGTACACATGGTAACCTTCTTGGAGGTGCTGCCTGTCTATAGCATGGGTGAAACTAATGCACTCCACACCATGGGATTCAACGAATGGTTGAAAAACTGGTGCAGAGCTTAGGGGTTTGGCTTCACTGGGGACTGGGGGTCCACCTGGTGGGATGCAGGCCTATACTGGTGCAATGGTCTGCATCTGTCCAGGGGGAACCAAGATCCTAGGTGATAGGTTTAAATGCTTCATTGGCAAGCATTTCAACTTTCCAAGGGGGGAGGCACTGAAATTGAGCAGGGAAATCCAAGCCCCCCTCACCCACAAAACAGGGTAGTTAGCAAGGTAAACATCAAGGTAGAGAAGTTGATAGGGAGCAGGGCAGGGGTAAATGGAGAAAAAGGCAGTAAGGACAGGGATGGAGCTAAAAGGGGTAAGGCCATCAAAAAATGGAGGGTGATGAGTATGAATGGCCATAATCTGGGTAACAAGCTCCCTGAACTAGTGGCCTTGATAGATGAGGGACACCTGGATATCATGACAGCCACAGAAACTTGGTACACAGAGAACCATGACTGAGATGTCAACATACCAAGGTACACAATCTACAGGAGGGACTGGCAGGGTAAACAAGGAGGAGGAGTAGCTCTCTATGTAAGGGAAGGGATCAAAGCAATAGAACTAAAGGGTAAACAGGGAGGAGAGGAAACATAGAAACATAGACTTTGACGGCAGATAAGGACTGCTTGGCCCATCTAGTCTGCCCATTTCCCTACCTACAGGATAGGCCGCAGATCCTAGTTAACCAACAGCCTATTTCTTCCTATCCCCCACAAGAATTGCCTTATGTCTGTCCCATGCATTCTTGAATTCTCCCACAGTTTTAGACCCCACAACCTCCTCAGGAAGGCTGTTCCATGCATCCACTACCCTCTCTGTGAAATAATACTTCCTCACATTGCCCCTGAACCGCCCCCCTTCTATTTTTAAATTGTGTCCCCTTGTTCTTGCACGTCTCTTTTTCTGAAAGATGCTACCCTCTTGGACTTTGTTGATTCCACTGAGGTACTTAAAAGTTTCTATCATGTCCCCCTCTCCCTTCTTTCTTCAAGGGTATACATATTAAGCTCCTTTAGTCTCTCCTCATACGGCTTCTCTTGCAGACCCTGCACCATTTTAGTTGCCCTCCTCTGGACTGCCTCTATCCTGTCTATGTCCTTACGGAGATGGGGTCTCCAGAACTGGACGCAGTACTCCACATGGGGTCTCAACTGTCTTTACAGAGGGATAACAACTTCCTGTTTTCTGCTGCTGATGCTTCTCCCTATACATCCCAGTATACCCCCAGCCCTCCCTACTGCCTTCTCACATTGGTTGCTAACCGTAAGGTCATCTGATATGATTACCCCCAGGTCCCTTTCTTTTTTTGTTGTTGTTACTACCACCCCACCCATTGTGTATTCTTCCCCTGGGTTCTTGTTTCCCAGGTGCATTATTTTGCACTTCTTTGCATTGAATCCTAGCTGCCATGCTTCTGACCATTCCTCCAACCTTGCCAAGTCCCTTTTCATCCTTTCCATGCCTCCTTGTGTATCAACCCTGTTGCAGATCTTTGTGTCATCTGCAAAGGCATACTTTTCCTTCCAGTCCCTCTGCAATGTCACTGATGAAGACATTAAAAGGACTGGACCCAATAATGAACCTCTCTGGGCACCTAGTAACCCCTCTTTCTTCAGAGTGGGCTCCATTTACAATTACCTTCTGTGTCCTGTTGTGCAGCCAATGTTTTACCCAGGCTACCACCCTGGGACCCACTCCCAGGCTGGTTAATTTGACTATTAATCTTTTGTGTGAGTCTGTGTCAAATGCCTTGCTAAAGTCTAGGTAGGCCATGTCCACAGCCCTCCCTGGTCTACAACTTTGATCACCCAGTCAAAGAAATCTATTAGCTTCATCTGACATGACCTTCCCGCTGTGAACCCATGCTGCCTTGGGTCCTGTGCCCCACTGGCCTCTAGATACTCAACTATTCTTTCCTTCAGAAGTGACTCCATCACTTTCCCTACACAGAGGTCAGACTGACAGGTCTGTAGTTTCCTGCCTCTGTCTTGGTCCCACTTTGTGAAGGGAATTACATCCGCCTTCCTCCAGTCCTCGGGTACCACAGCATCCTCCCATGATTTATTAAAAGAGTAGCCAGTGGTTTCACTAGTTCCTCCCTTAATTCTTTTTAGAATTCTGGAGCTGAATTCCATCAGGACCCATTGCTTTGTCCACCTTCAGTTTTAGGAGTTCTTGCAGAACCCCTTTCTTCTGTGAAAGGACTGGGATCAACCCCCCTATCAAGAGTGCTTCTGTTAATTGGATTAGGCACTTCCCCCTCCTCTTTTGTGAATACTGAGCAGAAATATTCATTCAGTATCTCTGCTTTTTCACTGACCCCTCTGCCCACCCACCGTTCATTCTATTCAGCCTCACTATCCCTCCCTTTGTCTTTCTATGCTCGCTGATGTACCTATAAAAGGTTTTATCCCCCTTCTTAACTGAGTTGGCTATCTTTTCCTCAGTTTGGGCCTTTGCTATTCTGACTTCCCTCCCTGCTTCCTTCTGCCTTAACTGGTACAGCTCTCTGTCCTGCTCCTTCTGTGTTTCCTTATACTTCCAGAATGCTGTCTTTTTCTTCCTGACTTTCACAGCCACCTCTTTTGAGAACCATAGTGGCTTTTTCTTTCGTTTTGATTTGTTTATTTGTTTCACACAAAGGCTTGCTGCCTCTGTGATGGCAGTTTTGATGATTCCCTATTGTTGTTCCACACCTCCTTCTAGCCTGTTTGCTAGTGCTTTTCTGAGGCACTCTCCCATCTTGCCAAAGTCAGCCCTCCTAAAGTCCAGCACCCTCATTTTTGTATGGCTTGACTCTCTGAGTTTAACGTGAACCACACATTTTAATGGTCACTTGTTCCCAGATGGCAACCCACTTCTAGATCTGAGATCCTCTCACTGCCCCCGTTTGAGAGTACGAGGTCTAAGATTGCTCCCTCACGAGTGGGTTCCGAAACTAGCTGTCTGAGGCCTGCCACCTGTAGGGCATCAAGAATGGCCCTACTCTTGGATGTGACTGCAGCAAATGTGCTCCAGTTAACATCTGGCATATTCAGGTCTCCCATCAACAGTATCTCCCCTTTCTCTGCCATTCTAAGAATGCCTTCTATCATATCCTTGTCCATTCCCTCCCCCTGACATGGGGGTCTGTACACAACCCCTGTGCGGATTGTGGTGCCCTTTCCAGTCTCCAAGGTGACCCACAGTGCCTCCTCTCCTCCCTGTTTACTCTTTTGTTCAGTTGCTTTTATCCCTTCCTTTACATAGAGCTACTCCTCCCTTGCCTGTCTCTGCTGTAGGTTATGTACCCTGGTATGTTAACATCCCAGTCATGGTTCTCTGTGTACCATGTTTCTGTGACTGCTATGATATCCAGGCATCCCTCTTCCATCAAGGCCACCAGCTCAGGGAGCTTGTTGCCCAGACTACAGACATTGGTACTCATTACCCTCCATTTCCTGATGGCCTTACTCCTTTTTGCCCCATCCCTGTCCTTCTTGCCTTTGTCACTTTCTCCATTTACCCCTGCCCTTCTCCCTATTGACACCTTTATGTTGGTGTTTGCTGCACTTACTACCGTGATTTTTTGGGGCGGGGCTAGGATTTCCCTGCTCCTTTCCAGTGCCTCCCCCCTTTGTTAGTTTAAATGCTTGCCAATGAAGCATTTAAACCTGTCACCTAGGATCCTGGTTCCCCTCCTGGACAGATGCAGCCCATCATGCCAGTATAGTCTTGCATCATTCCAGGTGGATCCCCAGTCCCCAATGAAGCCAAATCCCTGAACTCCACACCAGTTTTTCAACCACTGATTGAATCCCATGGTGTGGAACACCCTAGCCTCTCCTATGCCATAGATGGGCAGCACCTCCGAGAAGGTTACCGTGCATGCTACTTGTCAAAGGCCCCTCCCCAATTCCACAAACTCTTCCTGCACTTCTCTAATCCCTTTCTTAGCCAGGTCATTTGTCCCTAGGTGGACAATGACATCCAGCTCCCTCCCCTGTGCAGCTGCTCCAGCAATCCTGAGGATTCGCTTCCTGTCCCTCCAAGCCATGGCGCCAGGCAGGCACCTTACCTCCCTCTCCCCTTCCTCCCCTAGTTCTACCTTCCTAACAATGGAGTCCTTGATCAGGAGTTGTTTCCTTCCCCTGCCACCCTCCTGTGGGTCTCCTTTGTGGAGGTTCCCAGCATCCTCCTTGGTCTCCACTGTGGGTGCCTCCATAGAGGAACCACACTTTGCCAGAATGGCATAGCAATTGTGGAGAGGTACAACTGGAGGGATGCGCCTCTGTTCCACCACCCTTACCATCCCTGAGCCCACTGTGGTCCAACCGCTCCTCTTTCTTGGCAACTTCTGAGGCAACAGCAGTGGCACTGGTGGTCCCTGGATGGAAGAGGAGGTCCCACAAATCCTGGCCAACTCAGCCTGGAGATAAGCAACCTCCTCCCTCAGCCCAGAGAGGTGCCTGCAGATGAGACACCACATCCTCCAGAACGTCTCCTGGAAGACTGCTGCTCCACAGCCACTGCACTGCACCACTCCAATCATGTCTTATTTCTGGCCCCTTAACTGTTTGCAATCCTTACTCTTTCCTCTGTTTTTTTTCTCTCTCCTTACTTTCTGCCTGTTGCCCTTTAAGCCCTGATTGTCCTGTTCTGAGACAAGAATATCCTATATTCTCAGTAGACCCCTTACTTGCTCAGAGGCAGACCTCCAGCAGCTAGAGGGGGCCGGAGGGCTACTCTTGCCCTTCTAGGATGGTGGGTCTTTGGTGGCTCTGTGATCACTCACTTCCTGCTCCCAAACAGGAAGTTCCTGTTGTCAGTCAAATCCTGTGCCTATAAAAGTAGAACTAGCTTTGGGTAGGAGGGTGGAGGGGAGGGAAGGAGGGCAATATAGTCCCAGTACACAAGTCCAGTCACACAGCAGTCCTTTCTCCTGGTGTCTTCTGCCAAGCTATTAGCAGAATCTTTCTAAGGCAGTCTTTAAATGTAGCTTCCTTCTAGCTAAGCCACTCCCCCTACTTACTAGATCTTTCTACAAGTAATTTAAACCTCACAGCTATTAAGTCCTTTCAATCACCTGCGATTTACAACTAGATAACTGTTCAGATAACCATTCAGTTCAGTTAACTCAGACAAACACACACTTTTTGTTTTGTTAGTTTTTTTTTTTTACCCTAAATTTAAGGTCAAAGTACAAAAGTTCTTTTTCTTTAGTCCCAGCAGAGAAGTCCAGTCACACAGCAGTGCTTTCTCCTGGTGTCTTCTGCTAAGCTATTAGGCATTGTGGGTCACCCTGGAGACAGGAAATGGCACCACAATCTGCACAGGGGTTGTATACAGACCCCCCATCTCAGGAGGAGGCAATGGACCAGGAAATGATAGAAGGCATTCTTAGAATAAATGAAAAAGGGGAGATATTGTTGATGGGGGACTTGAATATGCCAGATGTTAACTGAAGCACCTTTGTTGCAGCCACATCCAAAAGCAGGGTCATTCTCGATGCCCTACAGGGGGCATGCCTCAGACAGCTAGTGTTGGAACCTACTTGGGAGGGAGCAATCTTAGACCTAGTACTCTCAAACAGGGATGGAGGGAGGATCTCAGATTTAGAAACGGGTAGCCATCTAGAAACAAGCGACCACCAAACAGTGTGGTTCACGATAAATGCAGCTGTAAAGCCTAGCCATACAAAAGCGAGGGTATTGGACTTTAGGAGGGCGGACTTTGGCAAAATGGGAGTGTGCCTCAGAAAAACACTAGCAAATGGGCAAGAAGGAGGTGTGGAGGAACAATGGGAAAAAAATCAAAACTGCCATCAGAGAGGCAACAAGCCTTTGTGTGAAGCAAATAAAATCAAACGGAGGAAAAAAACACTATGGTTCTTGAAAGAGGTGGCGGGGAAGGTTAGGGAGAAAAAAGACAGCATTCAGGAAGTATAAGAAAACACAGAAGGAGCAGGACAGAGAACTGTACCAGTTAAAGCAGATGGAAGTGGGTAAGGCAATCAGAATAGCAAAGGCCCAAACCGAGGAAAAAATGGCCAACTTAGTTAAGAAGGGGGATAAAATCTTTTATAGGTACAATAGGGAGTGAAGAAAGACCAAGGGAGGACAGTGAGTCTTAACAAAAGGGGTGGGCAGAGGGTGACAGTGAAAAAGCAGGGATACTGAACAAATACTTCTAGGGAGGTCAAATCATGGAAAGCCATGTGTGCAAATGCCAGGAGCCTTAGCAACAAGATGGAAGATCTGGAGGCTGTCATGGTACAGTCAGACCTGGACATTGTGGCCATCACTGAAACCTGGTGTAATGATAACCATGACTGGGAGATGGCCATTCCTGGCTACAACATATTCAGAAGAGACAGAGCAGGCAGGAAGGGAGGAGGAGTGGCACTGCATGTGAAAAATGACATAAGGGCCACACAGATCCAGGAGGAACAAAATGGGGGAGAGATACTATGGGTTAAGCTGGAAGGAAAATGGGGCCAGCCATCCGCTGAGGTGTGGTCTATAGACCACCAGCCCAGGAGGAAGAAACAGATAGGAGTTGATGCTAGCCATCCAAAGGATGGCAGACAAGGGTGAGGTAGTACTGGCTGGAGACTTCAATATACCAGACGGGACTGGAGCATCCCAGCAGCAGCATCAACTAGGAGCAGATTTATCCTGGACTCCTTCAGGGTGCCTTCCTCAGCAACTGGTCATGGAACCAACCTCGGCAGAAGGCAATACTGGACCTTGTGCTCACAAACAGGGACAGTGTGGATGGGGGTAACAGTGGGGAGCACCTGGGTAACAGTGACCACCAGTCATTGTGGTTTGAAATCACAGAAAGGGCGGAACCAAACCACACAAAAACGCGATCCTGGATTTTAGGGGGCAGACTTTGGAAAATGGGGAGATACTTTGAAAGAGGCATTAAGGGAATGGGACAGGAATCAGGGGTTGAGGAACAGTGGGCAGTATTTAAAATGGGGATTATAAGAACAACAGAATTATGCATTAAGCAGGTTAGCAAGAGGAAAAGGAAGAGGAGACCATTATGGTTTTCCAAAGAGGTAGCAAAGAAAGTGAAAGCCAAAAAGATTGCATCCAGGCAATACAAAAGACAGGCAGAAGGGGATAGGGAGAAGTACCAGGAGAAACAAAGGGAGGCAGGGAAGCTGCAAGGGAATCCAAAGCTCAGACAGAAGAACACATTGCAAAATCAGTGGGTAAGGACAAAACCTTTACAGGTACATAAGGAAAAAAGAAAGACAAAGGAGGGATAGTGAGACTGAAGGGGAGGATGGGAGCCGAGGATGACAAACAATAAAGCTGACATATTGAACAGGTATTTCTGCTCAGTCTTTACTAAGGAAGAGGGGGTAATGGGTCTGAAGGGAGTACAAGGGGTGAGAATGGTGCAATGGACACAAGTCCTTTTACACGAGAAAGGGTCCTGAAGGAACTGGAAGTAATAAGAGCTGATGCCAAATGGGGCCAGATGGGGTGCACCCTGTGGTCCTTAAAGAACTAAGAGAGGTGGTGGCTGAACCTCTGGCCATCCTGTTCAGCCAATCACTGGAAACAGGGAGGTACCCAAAGACTGGAGGACAGAAGATGTAGTCCCTTATACAAAAGTGGGAACAAAGAGGAAGCAGGGAACTACAGACCAGTCAGGCCTCACCTCGGTAGTGGGAAAGATCATGGAAGCACTACTGAAGAGAGATTGGTGGAACATCTGGCTGTCAATGGACCACAGGACCTAAGGCAGCATGGTTTCACCAGGGAGGTCATGCCAGACCAACCTCATTGAATTTTTGACTGGGTGGCTAGGGAGGTGGATCAGGAGGGCAGGGACATGGCCTATCTGGACTTCAGCAAGGCCTTTGACACTGTGCCACATAGAAGACTATTACACAAACTGGGGAATATTGGGTGTGGGCAGGACAGTAGTGTGTGGGTAGGTAACTGGCTGGGTGGCAGGACACAGAGGGTGGTGGTAAATGGCTGTCACCCACAGAGGGAAGAGTAACCAGTGGGGACCACAGGGATCAGTGCTGGACCGGTCCTATTCAACATCTTCATCAGTGACATTGCACAGGATCTAGAAGGCAGAATTTCACTGTTCGCTGATGACACAAAGCTCTGTAACAGAGTAGACACACCAGAGGGTGTAGACAGAATGAGAAGGACCTGCAGAAACTTGAACAATGGTCAAGGGTTTGGCAGGTTGAAATTCAATGCAAAGAAGTGCAAGATAATGCATATGGGGCACAAAAACCTGGGCACAATATATCAGTTGGGGGTGAGGAATAGTATGCACCAAGCAGGAAAGGGATCTTGGGGTTGTCATCTCTGATGACCCCAAGGTAGGGAAACAGTGTGACAAGGCATCAGGTAAAAGAAATAGGGATGCTGGGATGGTAGGCAGGGCATCACCAGCAGGAAAAGGGAGGTCATAATTCGGCCATACAAGACACTAGTGAGGCCCCACCTGAGTACAGTGTACAGTTCTGAGACCATACTCACGTAAGGACATAGACAGGGTAGAGAAGGTTCAGAGGAGGGCAACAAAGATGGTGCGGGTTGCATCACAAGTCCTATGAAGACAGGTTGAAGGAACTGAACATGTACTCCCTGGAGGAGAGGAGGGAGAGAGGATATGATAGAGACATACAAGCATCTTACAGGAGGAATAGGGCAGGAAACACTATTTTTGCCGAAAAAGATGCTTTCAGGACTAGAGGGCATGGGATGAAGTTGGAGGGAGGACGATTCAGAGGAAACATGAGAAAGAATTTCTTCACAGAACGGTGGTGGATCAAGTGGAACACCCTGCCAGAGGAAGTGGTGGGGCTGAAACAATCACAGGATTTAAGAATGCATGGGATAGACATAAAGGAATTCTAGAGGGCAGGGGTAAGGGGAAACAGACTTCTAGGAAAACAAACTGAACTTACAAGCTCAAATGGGCAGACTAGGTGGGCCATAGGCCCTTATCTGCCGACACTGTCTATGTATCTATGTTCACAAAAGAAGAGGAGGTGGAGGTACCTAAACCAAACAACAGAAGTACTCTGCTTAGAAGGGTTGGTACCAGTCCATTCACAGAAGAAAGGATCCTGAAAGAATTTCTAAAAGTAAAGGTGGACAAAGCAATGGGGCCTGACGGGAGTCATCCCAGAATTCTAAAATAACTAAGGAGAGAACTAGTGACACCACTGACTATCCTTCTTAACAGATCATGGGAGGATGGTGTGGTACCTGAAGACTGGAGGAGAGCGGATGTGATTCCCCTTCACAAAAGTGTGAGTAAGGCAGAGGCAAGAAACTATAGACCTGTTAATTTGACCTCAGTGGTAGGGAAAATGATGGAATCACTTCTAAAAGAAAGAACTGCTGAGTACCTAGAGGCCAGCAGGGCACAGGACCAAAGGCGGCATGGATTCACAGTGGGAAGGTCATGTCAGGCGAATCTAATAGATTTGACTGGGTGACCAAAATGGTAGACCAGGGAGGGGCTGTGGACATGGCCTATCTAGATTTTAGTAAGGTATTTGACACAGTACTACACAAAAGATTAATAAACAACTTGGCCATCCTGCGAGTGGGTCTCAGGGTGGTAACCTGGCTAAATAATTGGCTGGACAACAGGATGCAGAGGGTAATAGTAAACAGAATCCACTCTGAAGAAAGGGAGGTTACTAGTGGGGTACCGCAGGGTTCAGCAGAAACACAGACTTTGACGGCAGGTAAGAACCGCTTGGCCCACCCAGTCTGCCCACCTTAAACGTTCAAGGACCCTATTAGTAGATTGGGTGTGGCTAAAAGAACAAAAAAACAAAAAAAAAAAAAAAAAACAGCGTTCTGTCTTTGTCCTTTTTACTAGCTCATGACATCTCGCATTGCATTGGGTTTAGTTACTTGTGCTGCTTACATTTTCCTGTACCATTTGATTATTGAATATTTCTGCCTACTCTTTAAAATTACCCTGGAATGTTGCTTCGGGTGTTTGCCAGGCTATTAAGGGCAAAAGCTACTGTTCTCCAGGTTTTATGCTAGCATATACTCTAATCTGTCTGTTTCTCCCTAGGCTGTTGTATTGGGTGTTTGCTGGGCTATCTGCATAATAAGTTAGGGTACTCAGGTTTCATACTGTTGGGTGTCATTGGTCACTGCTGAGTTAAAATCTGAAATGGAGACCCCCAGGCCTACTAGGGAAGGTGTCCTGCCCTCCTTGCCTCATGCTGCCCTCTCCATTAGTCTCCTCTCTGGCCTTTTTCTCTCCCTAATGGCCACAAACTCTTCTCGGTTGTATGGGGACCACTGGGGAATGACTCCCCCTCATGAGGTCTTTGATTTCACCTTCTAGCTCATGATAGACTGCCTCCCTGCCCTACCAGCTGTCTTGACCTCAGATGCCTTCTGGGTACTGCCATTGTGAGAAGACGTTCGGCCCGTAGGCCCTTGGTCAGTGGCACCCCTCCCCCATAAGGCTTCTCCCCGGCTCTTCCTAGTGATCCTGGCCCTTGCTGGTGACATTGAGTTAAACTCTGGTCCCGCCTATCAGGCCTCTTCAATCCCGGAAAGCTGGAAATTGGGAAAGGGGTTAAAAATTGCTCACCTTAACATCCGTAGTCTACTACCCAACCTTGACGAACTATCTGCCTGGGTCGTCCACTGCAAGCCTGAAATACTAGGCATTACAGAGTCCTGGCTGAAACCCTCAATACCAGACTTGGCCTGTGTACTTCCTGGCTATGAGTTTATTAGACATGATCGGCCAGGAAAAAAGAGAGGGGGTGGTATCCTGATTTACTATAAGAGTCATCTGAAAGGATCTGAGGTAATCCATCAGCAGTCCTCCCTGTCTTCTTGTGAGCTGCTGCACATTGTGTTGTTACTTGGAAATACAAAGAAGCTGCATGTTGTATGCACATACAATCCCCCCCAAGGGTGGTCTGCCTGGGCTTACCCACCTCCTGGATACCACTGGTCCTTATGTTGGGGATAATGAACTTTTGATCCCGGGAGATGTGAACCTAAACTGGACAGGAGGTAACTCCAAGCAATTTGAACCTCTGTTGGCAAGTCTTGCCCTGTCTCAGCTTATCCAGGAGCCCACTAGATGGTCTGCTAATGGTGGAACTGGACTACTGATAAGTGGACCTGGACTACTGGACTGGGTCCTATCAAACCGTCCAGATAGGATCAGCTCCGCTGGAACCCTTCCTGACTCCATCTCAGATCACACCCCCGTGTTTTGTGTGTGGAAAGTCCCTTCACCGAAAATTCCCCACAAGATCATTCAAGTTAGGGATTTCTCTAGGTTTGATCTGGGGTCATTTCATGAGGCTCTGAGGATCACTGACTGGTCAGAAGTGCTTAGTGCCCTTGACCCCTCTACAGCTGTCTCCCAGTTTCTCACAGTTTTTGGCGCCCAACAGGAAAAGCATGCCCCCTTATTAGGCGGAGAGTAAGGGGGTCTGCCACAAAATGGCTGCATGGGAGCCTCTCAGCCCTCATGCAAGCACATTGGATCAGTCCATCTTCCAACAGTATAGAAAGCTCAGAAATGAGTACAAAAAAGCCATCAGGATGGCAAAAAGTGACTACTGTAAATCTGCCCCACTTAGCTCTGCTAAGGACCCACGTAGGTTCTGGAGGTACATAAAAAAACATAGTCAGCGGCTCCTCCAACTCTTGGGTATCTGATATGATCATTGGTGGGTTGATATGCAGCCCATGATGCTTTGCATTGTGGGGGCATGTGTGACTTTGTATTTTCTTGAGTTGTAATAATCCACTTATGATTGATAATGGTTTAAATTCCCACTTTTCTGACTTGTCTGCACTTACCTCCCTTTTCCCTGCTGTAGAGAACATCAGTGGCCTCTCGGCCTCTGTCCCTCAGGAGGTTCACTCCTCTCGCCCATTATTTTATCTCAGGGCTGTGTCTGTCATGGAGATGCAGAGACTCCCCTCTGGACTCTCCCCATACTCCAGCACTGGCCATGATAGCATGGAGCCCAAGCTTCTGAACCTGGGTGCCCCCCTACATTGCCATCCCACCGGCACATATCTTCAACCTGTCTCTTGCCACTGGTGTTATCCCTGGCATTTGGAAAGTAGCGAGGATTGTCCCCGTTCCGAAGCAAGGTAACCCCAAAGTCCTGGACACCTATCATCCAATTGTCATCCTATCGGCCATTAGTAAACTCTCAGAGACTGCTGTGGCCGAACCGCTCACAGAGTACATTCAGGCTCCTAAGCTGCTGTCCCCTGCGCAGCATGGCTATCGAAAAGGGTATGGCACGGCCACGGCCATGGACCAGGGCGAACTCTTTGGGGCTATAGTCATAGACTTTTCTAAGGCCTTTGACCTTGTGGACCATGCATTACTTTGCTCACAGATGCAGTCCCTAGGCCTGTCCCCTCCTGCCTTGAGTTGACTGAGAAACTACCTCCAGGGCAGAATACAGCAGACTAAATTCAACAAGGTCTTCTCTGACCCCACTCCCGTGACCTCTGGTGTCCCACAGGGATCAATTTTGGGGCCTCTTCTCTTTTCTGCATTTTTTAACAACCTCCCTGCTGCTGCTTCCAACTGTAGTGCCACCCTTTATGCCGATGATCTTGTCATCCTTGCACACTCCCGGGATATTGGGGTTCTCAACCTTCAGCTGAGTGAGGCCTTTAAGAATATTCAATACTGGGTAATGACTCACAAGCTGGTCCTCAACCTAAAGAAAACTCAGGCCATGCTTTTTGGATCAGTAGCCAAGATCAAGGCCTCCCCCACCCTCTATGTGTCAGTGGTGTTAACGCCCCTTCCCTCTTAACCACGGTTTCATAAAATACCTTGGAGTGACACTCGACCCCCAACTTGACATGGGGAGTCACATCCTAATTATTTGCAGAGCTGTAAACTGCAAACTGGGTCTTGCCCACAGGGCAAAGAAAAATTTGATGTCTGCAGCTCGCTTAGCATTGGCCAGAGGTGTGCTGCTCCCTTCACTTAGCTATGGCCTTCTCCTGTTCGCTAGCACCACCTAGGTCCACCTTGCCAGGTGGAACATGACCTACAACATCATCTGTCGCTTTGCCCTGGCAGCCCCACATCTCACCCATCATTGTAAATTATACGACAAACTGGGCTGGCTTTCCCCGACCAATCACTTAAATATGGGTTGGGCACCTTTCGTAGGAAAGGTGCTCAGAACCGGAACCCCTCCGGGGCTGGCGCAGCTCCTCAGGCCTGCTGAATCCTCCTCCTGCTCCCTCGGGTCTCAAGGTCCTGGGGTGCTTAAAGTTACTTATACTGAAACCCTAATGGGGGAAAGGGACTTTGCTACATGCACTCCGAGGATATGGAACTCCCTTCCAGACCACGTTCGTGCCTCCCCCCCCCCACCTGAGTCTCCAGAATTCATTGTGGGGGCACTTGAAACTGTCCTCTGTGTGTGGGTGTCCTAAGCCACCTTAACCAGGTCTCCAAATTGGTCTATCCAACCCACTGCCCTTTAAATCTGGGAAGCATGTGATTGCTGGCTATCTGCTTATGAATTATGTTGCCCTGGTAAAAGGGTCACTCATACAATGCAATTGCCACTGAACGTCTTAGTCTGTCTATTCTGTATGTGTATGTATATTTTACCCATTACTGCTTACTGTAGACTATCTATGTTCATCTTGCTCTCCTGTAACTATGCACATTACCCCTCTTGTTGTTATCTACCTTGTATGAACCGGTATTTTTCACTGTACTCTCCCAGGTTGTACCTGAAAATAGGCATACAGCTTGTCTAGCGTACCTACCTGGTCAACAAAAGCTAAATAAATAATAAATGTCCCTACCTATTTGATAAGCTGCAGATCCTAGTTAACCAACAGCCTACTTCTTCCTATTCCCCACCAAAATTGTCTTACGTCTGCCCCATGCATTCTTGAATTCCCCCACTGTTTCTGACCCCACGACCTCTTCAGGAAGGCCGTTCTATGTGTCCACCACCCTATCCATGAAAAAATACTTCCTCATGTTGCCCCTGAGCCGTCTCTCCTCTATCTTCAAATTGTGCCCCCTTGTTCTTGCACATCTCTTTTTCTCAAAATGCTACCCTCTTGGACTTGTTGACTCCCTTGAGGTATTTGAAAGTTTCTATCATGTCTCCCCTCTCCCTCCTTTCCTCGAGGGTATACATATTAAGCTCCATTAGTCTCTCTTCGTATGGCTTCTGTTGCCCACCTCTGGACTGCTTCTATCATATCTATGTCCTTGCAGAGTTGGGGTCTCCAGAACTGCACGCAGTACTCCAGATGGGGTCTCACCAACTGTGTATACAGAGGGATAAGAACTTCCTGCTTTCTACTGGTAAAGCCTCTCCCTATGCATCCCAGTATCACCCCAGCCCTCCTTACTGCCTTCCCACATTGCTTGCCTACCTTTAGGTCATCTGATAGGCCTACCCCCAGGTCCCTTTCAATGTTTGCTGTTGTTAGTACCCCCCCATTTTGTACTCTTTCCCTGGGTTTTTTGTTTCCCAGGTGCCTTAAATGATTCCATCATTTTCCCTACCACTGAGGTCAAACTAACAGATCTGAAGTTTCCTGCCTCTGCTTTGCTCCCACTTTTGTAAAGGGGAATCACATCTGCCCTCCTTCAGTCTCCACGTACCACACCATACTCCCATGATTTATTAAAAACAGTAATCAGTGGTGTCACTGGTTCTCCCCTTAGTTCTTTTAGAATTCTGGGCTGAATTCTGTCCGGTCCCATTGCTTTGTCCACCTTCAGTTTCAGGAGTTCTTTCAGGACCCTTAATTCTGTGACTGGACTGGTATCAACCCCCCCCCCCATCCAGAATGCTTCTACTGATTGGTTTAGGTACCTCTCCCTCGTCTTCTTTTGTGAATACTGAGCAGAAGTATTCATTCAAGATCCTGCTTTTCATGCTCACCCCTCTGCCCACCCACCTCCTCTTTATTCGCCTCACTATCTCTCCCTTGGTATTTCTTAGCTCCCTAATGTACCTATAAAATGTTTTATCCCCTTCTTAACTGAGTTGGCTGTCTTTTCCTCAGTTTGAGCCTTTGCTGCTCTGACTGCCTTCCCCGCTTCCTTCTGCTTTAACTGGTACAGTTCTGTGTCATGCTCCTTCTGTGTTATCTTTTTTTCCCTTACCTCCCCCACTACCTCTTTTGAGAACCATAGTGTTTTTTTTCCTTCGTTTTGATTTATTTGCTTCACACAAAGGCTTGCTGCCTCTGTGATGGCAGTTTTGATTTTTTCCCCATTGTTCCTCCACCTAGCTCATTTGATAGTGCTTTTCTGAGGCACTCTCATTTTGCCATAGTCAGCCCTCCTAAAGTAGAGTACCCTTGCTTTTGTATGGCTTGACTCTACGGCTGTCCTTATCATGAACCACATTGTTTGGTGGTCGCTTGTTCCCAGATAGCTACCCACTTCAAAATCTGAGATCCTCTCTCATCCCTGTTTGAGGGTACCAGGTCTAAGACTGCTCCCCCCCCCCCCGAGTGGGTTCCAACACTAGCTGTCTGAGGCATGCTTCCTGTAGGGCATCGAGAATGATCCTGCTCTTGGATGTGGCTGCAGCAAAGGTGTTCCAGTTAACATCTGGCATATTCTGTTCCCCCATCAACAATATCTCCTCTTTTTCTGCCATTCTAAGGATGCCTTCAATCATTTCCTTGTCCATTTCCTCCACCTGAGACGGGGGTCTGTATACAACCCCCGTGCGGACTGTGGTGCAATTTCCTGTCTCCAGGGTGATCCACAGTGCCTCCTTTCCTCCCTCTTTTACCCTCCCTGTCTCTCCTGTAGATTGTGTACCCTGGTATATCGACATCCCAGTTATGGTTTTCTGTGTACCATGTTACTGTGACTGCCACGATATCCAGACGTCTCTCTTCCATCAAGGCCACTAGTTCAGGGAGATTGTTACCCAGACTATGGGCACTGGTACTCATCGCCCTCCATTTTTTGATAGGCTTACCCCTTTCAGCCCCATCCCTGTCCTTACTGTCTTTGCCTTTTTCTCCATTTACCCCTGTCCTTCTCCCTATGGACTTCTCTACCTTGGTGTTTCCGTCGCTAACTACCCTGTTTTGTGTGTGTGTTGGGGGGAGGCTGGGATTTCCCTGCTCCTTTTCATCCCCCCCCATTGGCTACTTTAAATGCTTGCCAATGAAGCATTTAAACCTATCACCTTGGATCCTGGTTCCCCTCCCGGATAGATGCATTTCATCGTGCCAGTATAGGCCTGTATCCCTCCTGGTGGACCCGCAGTCTCCAATGAAGCCAAAACCCTGAGCTCTGCACCACTTTTTCAACCATTCACTGAATCTCATGGTGCGGAGCACCCTAGCCCAGGGCTCTAGATAAGATTTTGTGGGATGAGTACCTGTACTCCTCATTTTGAAAGTGAGGTGAGTAAAATGAAATTCAGATGTGTACAAATGTCTTGCTAGAGTGGACTGAGGAGTACATTTCTTAAAAAAATTTAGTTTTTTTTTCTAGATAAGAATTTCAGGTGCTAACAATGCTCCAAATAATGTTGGCAGGCAGGAATTTACTCACCAGTTTTAAAAAATAGTGAGTAAAACAAAAGTGGGATACATACAAGTGCTGTAAATCTGGCAAAAAACTGTTCCTTTTGAATCACCAGTTATGTTATGAAACACACTTCATGGCGGGTGGAGTATTTACAAG
This sequence comes from Neoceratodus forsteri, assembly GCA_016271365.2. NCBI lineage: Eukaryota > Metazoa > Chordata > Ceratodontiformes > Ceratodontidae > Neoceratodus > Neoceratodus forsteri. The sequence continues at coordinate 1,135,781,122 of CM057454.1, forward strand.
TGTTGGGTATGTACTGGTACTCATTAAAAAAATTTCTGAAGAGTATTTCCTAAAATAAGGTGAGTAAAATAGGTCGGTACACACCTTATCTGGTGCCCTGCCCTAGCCTCTCCCATGCCACAGACAGGCAGCACCTCCTAGAAGGTTACCGTGCATGATACTTGTCTAAGGCCCCTCTCCAACTCCACGAACTCCTCCTGCACTGCTCCGGTCCCATTCTTAGCCAGTTCATTTGTCCCTAGGTGGGCAATGATGTCCAGCTCCCTCTCCCATGCTGCTGCTCTAGCAATCCTGAGGATTCGCTCCCTGTCCCTGCAAGCCATGGCACCGGGAAGGCATCTTACCTCCCTCTCCCAGTTCTACCCTCTTAACAACTGAGTCCTCCACTAGGAGTGGTTTCCTTCCCCTGTGGGGTCCCGTGCCACCCTCCTGTGGGTCTCCTTTGTGGAGGTTCCCAGCATCCTCCTTGGTCTCCACTGTGGATGCCTCCATAGAGGAACCATGCTCCACCAGAACAGCGTATGAACTGTGGAGAGCTACAACTAGAGGGATGTGCCTCTATTCCACCACCCTCACCTTCCCTGAGCCCACCATGGTTCAACCACTCCTCTTTCTTGGTAACCTCTGAGACAGCAGCGGTAGTCCTGGTGGTCCCTGGGTAGAAGAGGAGGTCCCCGAATCCTGTCCAACTCAGCCTGGAGATGAGCAACCTCCTCCCTCAGCCCAGAGAGGTGCCTGCAGATGGGACAACACCGCATCCTCCAGAATGTCTCCCGGAAGACTGCTGCTCCACTGCCACTGCACTACACTACTCCCATCATGTCTTATTTCTGGCCTCTCACCTGCTGCTTTGTGTGCTTATTCTTTCCTGTTTTTCTGTTTGTTTTTTTCTCCCTACTGCCTCTGTGCCCTTGCAGCTCCTGCTATTCCTGTTCGGGGACAGGAAAGTCTTGTATTCCTCAGTAGTCTCCTTCTTACTTGCTGAGAGTCAGACCTCCAGCAGCTGGGGAGGAAGGGAGAGCTACTCTTTTCCTTCTAGGATGGTCTTTTGTGCCTCTGATCCCGCCCTTCCTGCTCACAAACAGGAAGTTCCTGTTGTCAGTCAAATCCAGTGCCTATAAAAGTGGAACTGACTAAGTGTGTGTGTGTGTGGGGGGGGGGGCACGAAGGAAGGGCTATATAGTCCCAGTAGTACAGAAGTAAAGTTTTAGCATCACCTTCCACCTCTTGCTGCTCTCTGCCAAAAGCTATTTAGGGCAGTTTAAATGCAAACACCTGGTTTTCTGCTGCCTAAGCCATACATACTAATTTACAGCTCTTTTCTTCACTAGCTAACTGCACAGACAACAGTTCCCTTCACCCAACTCAGACAAGCACACTAACTCTTGTTTTTTTTTTTGGTTTGTTTTTTACCCTAATCGAAGGTCCCAGTAGTAAAGTTCAAGTTCTTTAGTCGCAGTAGTAGAGAAGTAAAGTTCTAGCAGCACCTCCTTCCTCTTGTTGCTCTCTGCTAAAAGCACTGGAACCGGTCCTCTTTAATGTCTTTATAGGTGACACTGCGGAAGGAGTAGAAGGAAAAATATGCCTCTTTGTAGGCGACACAAAGATCTGCAACAGGGTTGATACACAAGGGGGGGTGGAAAGGATGAGAAGGGACTTGGCAAGGTTGGAGGAATGGTCAAGCATATGGGCAGCTTAGATTCAATGCAAAAAAGTGCAAAGTAATGCACCTGGGAAACAAAAATCCAACAGAACAGTGCATAATGTGTGTGTGGGGGGTACTAACAACAACAAAAATGGAAAGGGACATGGGGGTAGTCATATCAGATGACCTAAAGGTAGGCAAGCAATGTGAGAAGGCATTAAGGAGGGCTGGGAGGATACTGGGATCCATAGGGAGGGCATCACCAGTAGAAAACAAGAAGTAGTTATCCCTCTGTACAGACAGTTCGTGAGACCCCATCTGGAGTACTGTGTGCAACAGGGTTGATATACAAGGAGGCGTGGAAAGGATGAGAAGGGACTTGGCAAGGTTGGAGGAATGGTCAGAAGATTGGCAACTTGGATTCAATGCAAAGAAGGGAAAAATAATGCACCCGGGAAACAAAAACCAAGGGGAAAATTACACAACGGGGGGGGGGGTAATAACAACAACAAAAATGGAAAGGGACCTGGGAGTAATCATATCATATGACCTTAAGGTTAGCAAGCAATGTGAGAAGGCAGTAGGGAGGGCTGGGGCGATACTGGGATGTATATGGAGAGGCATCACCAGCAGAAAACAGGAAGTTGTTATCCCTCTGTACAGACAGTTGGTAAGACCCAATCTAGAGTACGGAGTCCAGTTCTGAGACTCCATCTCCGCAAGGACATAGGCAGGATAGAGGTAGTCCAGAGGAGGGCAACTAAAATGGTGCAGGGTCTGCAACAGGAGCCATACGAGGAGAGACTAAAGGAGCTTAATATGTATACCCTTGAGGAAAGAAAGGGGAACATGATAGAAACTTTTAAGTACCCGTGGAATCAACAAGTCCAGGAGGGCAGCATCTTTCAGAAAAAAGAGATGTGCAAGAACAAGGGCACACAATTTGAAGATAGAGGGGGGACGTCTAGCTGGCAATGTGAGGAAGTATTATTTCACAGAGAGGGTAGTGGATGCATGGAACAGCCTTCCTGAGGAGGTTGTGGGGTCTAAAACTGTGGGAGAATTTAAGAATGCATGGGACAGACATAAGGCAATTCTTGTGGGGGGTAGGAAGAAATAGGCTATTGGTTAACTAGGATCTGCAGCTTATCTGGTAGGTAGGTAGGGAAATGGGCAGACTAGGTGGGCCACGCGGTCCTTATCTGCTGTCAAAGTCTATATTTCTATGACTTGTCCCAGCACTGATCCCTGAGGCTTCCCACTGGTCAGCCTCCCTTTCTTGGAGTGAACTCCATTTACCACCACCCTCTGTTACTTATCCCCCAACCAATTTCTTATCCAGTTTACTACCTTTAAACCCACTACTAAGCTACCCAGTTTGCTTACTACTCTCCTGTGTGGAATGGTGTTGAATGCCTTACTGAAATCTAAGTAGGCCACGTCCATCGCTCCACCATGATCTAGTTCCTTGGTCACCCAGTCAAAGAAATATATTAGGTTCCTTTGATATCACTTCCCCCTTGTGAAACCATACTGCCTTGAGTCTTGTAACCCATTGTATTCAAGATATTCCACAATTCTTTCCTTCAGCAGTGAGTCCATTAACTGTCCCCCACCAATATCAGGTTGACTGGCCTACAACTGCCAGCCTCCTCCCTGCTACCACTTTTGCGTAGTGGGACCACATCTCCCCTCCTCCAGAACAATTCCTGTTTCCAGTGAGCTGTTAAACAGAACTGTCATCGGTGCAGCCAGTATTTCCTGGATCTACGAATCCGAGTCAACAACTAACTCGTCGACTGGCATCGCAGCACCAGGCTCCCTGTCGACCTGTGATTTGCAGTCGGCGGGGAGCCCCGCACAGCAGGGACTACTTTTTTCTTCAGCAGGCTTTGTTCCCCAAACCCCCACGGGCTCCTGCCCTGCACCCCATTTTACTACAGATACCAACTCCAAGTCAGAGTTGGTTCGAGGAGGGGGTGCAGGACAAGGGACAGTGCTGCCCAGTCCTAACCCCTACAGCGACATGGTGCTGTTGTCGGCAGCAATGTATGTCGCTGCAGGGGTTTCGCCACAGGAAGTGCATACCATATTTCCCTGGGCTCCCTCAATACCCTTGGATTCATCCCATCTGGCCCCATTGCATTGTCCACCTTCAGATTAGCAAGTCTCTTCAGGACTCTCCTTCCAAAAAAGTACTAGTATCCACCTCCCTCCAAAGCTGTTGTTACCTTTTTGTGGCTCTTCCCCTTCCTCTGTAAACAATGAAAAAATATATTTGTTTAGGATGTCTGCCTTTTCTTGGTCCCCCTCTGCATAGTCCCCCCCCATTCCCTTTTTAGTCCCACCCCTGGTCTTCCCCTTTTCATTTCTTATCTAAAAAAGGTCTTGCCCCCTTTCATTACCAGCTGGACTATTCTCTCTTCAGTTTGCACCTTTGCACTCCTTACTGTTTTCCCTGCTTCCCTCTGTTTCCCCAGTACACTTCCCCATCCCTCCTCCTTCTGCATCTCCTTATACCTTCTGAATGCTACCCTTTTAGCTTTTACCTATTCAGCCACCTCTTTCCAGAATCATAGCAGTCTCTTTTTCCTCTTGCTTTTGCGTACTTGTTTGACACAGAGGTTTGTTGCCTTTACTATGCTCCCTTTTATCTTTGCTCGCTGTTCCTCCACCCAACCCAGGTCACCCACTCCAGTTAGGTCATCCCTGAAGCATTCGACAATCTTTTTAAAAGCTGCCCTCCTATGTCCAGTACCCTCACCTTTGTGTGGTTCGATTCCGCAACCATCCTTATATTTAACCACACCATACGGTGATCTATGGTCTCCAAGTGGCCTCTTACCTTGACATCTGCAACACTGTGCCCATTAGTGAGTACCAGGTAATAGAGGAGTAGCAGTAGTAGAGTTTATTTATTTCGGACACCCTTCCCTGTAGGCTCAGGGCACCCTTACAGCAAAGTAAACACAGACAGCAATAAGGAAACAGTCAACATAAAATATAAAAAAAATCCATGCATAAATCCCATTAAAATCATATACAGACTAATGCCCATGCTGTCTAGTAGTCTCAGGATAAATTCCTCAGGTCCCAAATGCCTGTTCGAACAGGAAGGTTTTGAGATGAAAGTCTCTACAGATGGTGCTTCCCAGACGACTCTGGTAATGAATTCTAAAGGACTGGCTGGGGCTGTCACCTCAAATGCCTGTTTCTTGGAAAATTTTAGCCTAGCCCTGGGGACCTCTCAGCCGATTTAAGAACGCGAGATGGGGTGTTAGCACGCAGAAGCTCCTTCACATACCCGGACCCAACCCACATAGGGCCTTATAGGTCAAAAGACCTACTTTAAAAGTGATGTGCCAGCGCACTGGCAGCCAGTGCAGTTCGCGCAGCACCGGTGCAATGTGACTGAACCTCGAGTGTTCAGTCAATAACCGGCCGCTGTGTTCTGCAAAAGCTGCAAGCGCCACATTGCACTACCTCTGACCCAGAGGTAGAATGCGTTACAGCAGTCGAGCCTAAAGGTGACGAACGCATGTACCAGCATGGCTAGGTCATCAGAGGAAATAAGGGATTTAATTTGGGTGATGTTCCGGAGATGGTAAAAACTGGTCCTGATAACAGCTGACACCGGGGCATCAAGTATCAGCTCGTTGTCCAGAACAATGCCCAAATTCTTCACCTTAGGGGAGGCCTCCAGTTAGGTTGGACCAATACAGAGCCCCAAACTATCCCCAGAGGCCCCCACTCCTCCCCTTTGACCCGGCTCAACCCCCAGTACCTTCAGTCCAAGTTAAGTCCCAGCCAGTTTGATGACATCCAAGCCCGGATCTTGGCCAAGCAATCATTCAGCATGTTGACCGCATCATCAGATCTCCCAGGTGCGAAAGACAGGTACAGACAAGTATCATCAACAGAGCAATGAAAACTAAGCTCATACCACCTTATGAACTCACCCAGGGGCAGCAATATGCTGTGAACAACATGGGGCACAGGACAGAGCTTTTGGGGAACTCCACGGGGCAGGTCTGTTGGGCTTGAGGAATAATTCTCCAGTATCACCCTCTGAGACCTGCCCCAGAGAAAGGACTCGAACCAGCTGATGAACTTGCCTATGATTCCTACATACTCCCTCAGCCTATCCAGCAACACCCTATGGTCCACAGTGTCAAACACTGATGAGAGATCAAGGAGGACGAGAATCTCTCTCTCTCTCCTCTATCCCTTGCCCTGAGCAGGTCATTCAACACCTTAACCAGTGCTGTCTCCATGCTTTACATAACCCTAAATCTGGACTGCAATGGTTTCTAAATCTGGAAGTCTGTGAGGCGACTCTCGAGCAATCCCGCGACCACCTTCTCCAGAACCTTCCCCAAAAAGGGGAGGTTTGAGACAGGTCGGTAGTTTGCCAAGGCATCGGGGTACAGAAATGTTTTTTTCAGCAGAGGCTTAACCATATCCTGTTTAAGGGACTCCAGAAAAAACCCAGCCGACAAGGAACGCCAGACAATCTCAGCAAAAAATGGACCCTGGACCTCGACGCAGCCAACAAGAAGTTGAGTTGGGCCTGGGTCAAGATCGCAGAACGTTGGTCTGAACCCTGAGATCACCCCACAGACCTCCACTATAGTCACCGGCCAGAACTCTCCCCAGGGTGACAGAATGCATCCTCCCACCTGGGGTCCACCACTACTGGAGAATGGTAGTCCGCTAGGAGAAATCCCTGCCCTAACAGAAGACACTCTGTCTGAGAAGAACCAAGCAAACTCCTCACAAATGCGAGCTGAAAAGGCTCTTGTGGGTTCCAGACAGGCCAGGTGTAATAGCCTGTCAACAACCCGAAAGAGCTGAGCCAGTCAGTTCTTCCCAGCTGCAATAATCCCAGACATAAAAGCTGCCTTTTTTGGGTGATTGTATTCTGATACTCATCATAATAAGCAATGAGAACCAGCCTGTCCTCCTGGGACCTTATTTTCCTCCAATGCCTCGCCAACCTCCATCCCCTGGTTTTCAGCGTTCTCAGCCCACCATCAAACCATGGCGAGCTGATGCGCGAAGCCAGTAGGCGTACACGGATTGGCACCAAGTGATCCAGGGCCTCCACGACAGCCCTATTATAGGCTGACACAGCATTCCCCGGACCATCAGCGCAAGCCTCAATCACTGACGAAATGTCCAGTTCCTCCATCAGTCCCTCTGGTTGTAAGCCTTTCAAAGGGCAGAACTGAACCATTTCCATAGGGGAAGGGATATTCAGGGGGCGCTGAAGTTGAACCTGGTGATGTAATGATCCGACCAAATGACTGGATCAGTCTTGATGGTATCAATTTCGAGCCCTTGGGGGAACACCAAGTCGAGCATATGCCCAGAGTGGTGGGTCCCGGCCGTGGTCTCGAGTGAGGCCCAGAGCCTCCATGTTAGAAAGGAAGTCTCTGGCCCCAGATGACACCTCGTCATCCACCCAGGTGTTGAAATCGCCAAGAATAAGCCATCTCAGTAACTCCAACACCCTCTCGGCGACAAAGGCCATCAACTCATGCAGGAAACACCTGTCCCACTCAGGTGGATGGTAGACTAGGAGAATCCTGAACTCCATTCTGGGACTCCCTCATATTGCCACGCACACAAAAGAACCGGTGTCCCCCACTGGATGCACTTCCAGGCCCAGCTCAGACCTGAAACAGATGGTCACCCCCCCCGCCTTCCTTCCTCGGGCAGTGAACTGTGGTGAACCTGGTCGGGCCGGATGCCTCTAACACAGGGCCTGAAGCATCCCCCAGCCAGGTCTCCGTAATACATACCAGGTCTACCGACGCAACAAGCTCCCCATTATAGCAGTCTCTTTGGCCATCAACCTGGTGTTGCACAACACTGCCTGAAGAGGACGAATGGCTGAGGCCGGTCTCTCAGCTACCTGCTCTCTTGGCCTGGAGGGCTCCCTGGGCAGAGAGGCAAAGCACGGAGGACCCCGCTCCAACTGTCTTCTCGACCCAGGTCCAGGTCCGGTATTACTCTATCACGTATGGATTCACTGACTAGTTGCCCGTGAAATGCCCCCTTCAGAGTCCAGGATCTCCCTGCTGCTAGCTACAAGCAGAGTCCCCCACCAACAGTACCTCCCCTTTTCTGACATCTTGCCAATGGCTTCCATCAGTACTTTATCTAATTCCTCCCCCTGTGCTGGAAATACCTGTAAATCACTCCAGTGCAAATAGTGGCTCCATTCCCCATCACCAGTGAGACCCACAGTACCTCTACCTCCTCCTGTATTCCCTGTATCTCCATGGCTTTTATGCTTTCCCTCACATACAGCTCCACACCTGCTCCTTTCATTCCCACCGAGTACTGTTCCAATCTCTTTGTTCTGTACTAGACAATACTGGTAATGCCCTAGTGAATTTTTTCCCAAAGGGTAGCTGTTCTGTTGATACAGAATACTACAAGGTGGGAATTTAGCCTCGGGGCCCCCCTCTGTTTGTATATTTGCCTCTGGATCAGAAATATGCAAAGATGTCAGACATTTCTCATAAATAGCTCAGTAATATTTAAGATGTAAACTTGGCTCTGAATGTTGTATTATGTTAAATCCATGAGGATTTGATGTGCATATATATATATATATATATATATATATATATATACATATATAAAATACACACAGTCAGAAGTGAGAAAGAAATAAGTGCCCTAGCTGGGATTTGAACCCAGGCTACTCAAGATACTGTTCCACTGCACTACCAACTGAGCCACTAGAACAGCTAGAAACTTGGGACTCCCAAAACACCAATTCTTTCTCAAATGCATAATATGCATATAAGGCACTTATTTATTTCTCACTTGTGTCTGTCTGTCTGTATTCCATACAGAGGCACATTGCACCCTTGTGGATCAAATGAAATTAAAGTTTATGAAGCTCCAGGTTACACATTTGAGAAATAATTGGTGTGTCTGAGAGTCCCAGGTTTCTAGTTGTCATGGTGGCACAGCTGGTAGAGCAGCAGAACAGTATTCTGAGCGGCCTGAGTTCTAATCACATCTCGGGCACTTATTTCCTTCTGTCTATTTTAGTCTGTTTAATATTTTTTTCTTCAGCATTTATCTTAGTTGAAAACTAACATACTCCAATTATTATCACGAGATAATGTGCACCTATTACTACATGGATCACCAGTGAACTATTAAATCTGATGAAAAATACATAGTGGACCTGATTTTAAATAACAAATTCCACTGTGAAGCGGACCAGGTCCAGGGAATTATGAAATCCATGTATAAGATTGATTTAAGCTTACAAAGGTGAGTACTATAAAAAAAAAAACTAATGGATAATACATATCATACAACATAACTCTTAGGTACTGCTGAAATATTGTTAAGGGTATGCTGAGCTCAGAATTTCACAAAGATATATCCAGTGTATTGCTACACGGGCTTGCATGACGCAAACGGGCCCCATGCACGCCCATAATGGGCTCATTAGCATGGCTAGGCATGTCTGACTGTGCCGGGCCAGCCCCAATTAGCACAGGCAAGGCTGGTCCCCCTGCCAACCATTGCTTTCAAGTGTCACCGCTCACCCAGCCCCAGTCCCTGTACGGCATACTGACATACCCCCACCCTGCCCAGATCCCCGTCCAAGGCACAATGCCCTCTCAAATCCACTTCCATAGTACGTAGACCCCTCCCAGCCCGATCCCTGTTCGTATTTCAAACATAAACCCCTCCAGCCCCGATCCCCTGCTCCTACTAAACACAACCCCCAAGACCCGATCCCGTTGCGCAATAACCTACCCCCACCAAGCCCTGGTCACTGATGTCCAGAGGAATATCCACAACACCCAGTATTTCCATAGTGTGGTGGCCCCCACCCCACCCTGTTATGACTGGAACCCCAACCCTTGCTCCCCCACCCATCCTGGGGGTAGCTTGTTGCTCTTGAACGGGGCTGGGTGGGGTTTGTTTATACGAATGGGGATCGGGCTTGGGGGGACCCTGCACTATGGAAAAGAGTTAGGCAGGTCACTGTGACACAGAAGGATTTGGGGCAGTGTGGGTGGTCTGATTTTTCTCACGACCAGAGATGGGGGTTGGGATGGGAGCCTCACTAGCCGACCAGGGCTGGCAGGCTACCGTGCACCCTACTGCACTTCAGCAGCTTGCATGTGGGTGGCCACCGATTTAGGCCACCTATTTCCAGCCTATCTCTGCAACAGTACAGTTCTGGGTCTGGGGCACACTCCCACTAAATATGCCATTGTGCGCATATTCATGGGAACTTCCTCTACATACATACATACATTATTGTTGCGCCATGGCCCATCTGACATTGGGCGGCCCATCTCCCCCGCTCCAATATCGCAGATCGGCGCATTGTCTGGGATGCAAGGCAGATCTCTGTCTTCTGCCGGGATGCGCTGTGCATCTCCTTTGAATATGGGGTCCTTGGTCTATAACCAAATATCTGTATACATCAGTAAGTAGGATCAGCACAGAATCAGAATGGGACATGTGGGGACCCCAATCGTCCTGGTCAGGTTCACAAATGACACCTACTCAGCAATGGAGAATGGTATGTTGACTGCGGCTGTCTTTGTGGACTTAACCAAGACCTCTGACTAGCAGATCACAGCATGTCGCTGGAATGACTAAGAATCTCTAATACAGCTTTCGCCTGGTTTAAAAGCTAAATGCATGACTGAATGCAGCAGGTCACATTAGGCAGAACAGATGGGGTCAATCAGGGCTCTGTATTGGGCCCCTTGCTTTTCTTGATATTTGTCAACTGCCTACCGTTTGTCAGTTTTAGATGTAATACCTTGCTCTATGTAGGGGACTTGATCTTTTATAAACATTCTCACCATCTGACCAACCTAAACCTCAGACTTAAATCTTCAGGTTGACTGAATCCAGGATTAGTTGGTAAAGAAGAATCTGGTGTTGTATTCTAAAAAAACAAAAACAAGCCTAGGCTTTTTGTCTCAAATCCTAAATTGAGACAACATAGTGATGGACTGCCGCTAAATTGCCTAGGTGGCTTATGACTTCAGAAGTCAGTACTTTTAAATATCTTTGAGTCACTTTGGGCCCCTCAATGGATTTTACGCTTCATGTATCTGAAATAGGGACATGAACTGTAGACTGGGTTTAGCCTACTAGACATAACAATATTTTACAAAGCATGCCAGGTTGACTATTGCCAGGGAATTCTACTGCCAAAATTAAGTTACTGTTCACTGGTTTATAATGGTATTGCTAGTGACTTGCTGAAATGGAATGCTGTCTACAACATCTGTAGTTTGTCTCCTTGTCAAATCTTACTAGGTACTATTGCATGTAGTACTCACACCCGAATTGGTTCTCATCTTGAGCTAGCTGTTCTCATGACTCAAGGAGCTTTCTTTTTAAACTGATCTACACACGAGCACCTCAGTGTTTATCTAATACTCTTCAACCAGTCCCTGGTACTAGAACCCTCCGATCCAATCAAAATCTACTTTTTAACGTGAGCTTGGCTACCGGCATGATGGGAGACGGGATCCTGCCCTCACTTTTGAAATGTCCTACCTTTGGACATTAAAACATCTACACAAAACTTATTTCAACACCAGTCTCAAATATTATCTACTAAGCCTACCAATCTGTCTGTGATTTTGAATTCATTTTGTATTTTAACATTTTTATTGTACATTTATGTATGTATACAGTCGTGATGTCTCATATTTTGTACTGTGTAGTACCTGAGTTGTGCCTGAAAATAGGTTTTTGGTCTAGAGTACTTACATGGTCAACAAAAGCTTGAATTAAACTACGTAAATAAAAACTGCTAATAAACTCAGTGTCTCGTTTGAACTGTTGTACACTTACCTGATGGCTGAAACAGCATTTAACAGCGGCAGACAGAAAACATACCAAGCTTAATTATCAGACTGTGTTATGAACAATATCAAAGACAAATGGCAGAATCAACCAGATGCATTTAAAAATAATGTATGGAGTCCTACCCAAGGGTGTGGATTGCGTGCTGAGTGGGGGATTTTGGATTAACACAGGAAAACCAACCTTCCTTCCTTTTTTTCTTTTCTCTATAGCCTTTTATTCTCTGTATTCTGCCCTCCTAATCCTCAGGGCTTTACCCACAAGTGCTTGGCAACCACCAGCTCTGCCAGCTGCTACTCACACCCTCACCCCTGGTGGAGGTCCCTGTACAGCGGAGCAGAAGAGTACCTAAGCCCCTCATTCTAGAGGCCTGTGGTTTATCTCCCAGGTTTTCTCCCACCCTCCACCCACCTGAGGGCATCACTTGCCTCCTACAAGCCTCAGATGCTGCAGTGGTTTCTCCTGGGAGAGGCAAGCTCCCCTGGCCTTCTACAAGGGTCACTGCAGGGCTTGGTATACTGCCATCCCCTCCCCGGGCTGAAAAACTCTACCACTGGCTGCACAATCTCCCAGCCCTAGCTGCTGGCTCAAATGTCTGCTTTCGAACCCGGATTGCTGACACCACAATGTGCTGCCACTGCTCAATGGGCAGTCTGAGGGAAAGTGTGTGTGTTTTTTTAAACCTGTTTTGGTCAATACACTTCCACAACAGGGTTATAACTTTTTTTTAAAACAGTAATCATAAAAGACAAAGTACTGGCAGCAGTTAAACTAACTTTTTTTTAACACCCTCGTTGTGTGATGCAAGTACAAACCACTCGAGCTTCACTAATCATCCTTGTGGTTTACGTGGCACCACACACCTCGGGTGTGTTAAAAAAAAAACAAAAAAAACTTGTTACACACTGCTGCCCATACATTTCCCTATATGTTCTCAAGCTGTGCCAGTTAACTGTGTGAGCATGATGTGGGTTTGCCTGGCCCCCCCGTGGCTCTATCCAATAAGAAATGTTTCCCTGACCATCAACTTACTGGTGGTGGTGCTTTCTTCAGAAAGCTGTTGGTGTATCCTGCTCACTGATTCACAGGCAGAGGTGTTTTCATATTTCACATGAATTGTCCCATCACAGACTGGTTCCTGAAAAACCAAATCCCACAATGGGGTCCTCTCAGTTTTCACCTTAATTGTCATGTTAGGTTCTGGTGCCCATGGGTTCTCATCAAGTTTCACCTGAATAGGCATGTCATGTTCTGGGTCCTGTAAATTGGAATCCCACACTGGGATCTCTTTAGGTTTCACCTTAACTGGCATGTCAGGTTCTGGTTCCTGAAAATGGGAATTCCATAGTGGGGTCTCTTCAAGTTTCACAGTAATTGGCATGTCGCGTTCTGGTTCCTGAAAACCCGAATCCCACATACTAGTCTCTTCAATTTTCACATTAACTGCCATGTCAGCTTCCGGTTCTTTAAAATCTGAATCACACAACGGGGTCTCCTCTTCTTCTTTCACAAACAATGTCACGTAACGCTCAGGTACAGGAAATCCTGTTAAGAGAAGAACAATAAGAAGGCAGTATAGCGCAGTGGTTTAAGGCTCTGAGCTGCAAATCTGGAGACCTGGGTTTGAATCCCACAGCCCCCACCTGCATATACTGTGCGACCCTGAGCAAGTCACTTAACTTTCCTGTGTGCCCAGGTCACACCTGTAAACAAGCTTTCAGCTTAGTGTGCTACTCCTGGTTAAACAATTGAAAAAAAAATTAATACATCCTGTTTTGTCATTTGATTCAGCTCTAGATCAGAGTCCAATAAAGGAAACAAGAGCAATTCTAAAGGATTCACGAGTTTGACAAGGTGGTAGACTTGCTGTTGAAAGAATGGTGGCTTACAATGTCCCCACATGAAGCTACCCTCGACCTCTACGGATGGCTCTGCATTCAGATCCTGGCATATCTGTACCCCTCAGCTGTCGCTGTACACCCAGAAGCTTACCCCCTTTGATGGTGCCCCCAACCAGTCTGTAGGGAAGACTATATTTGGGGGGGGGGGGGAGACAAAGATGCCAGATGTCTTAGTCGTGGTACGGGCAGGGCAACCTTACAGGCATGTCATCCTCTGCGAGTGCTCCACCCATTTTTCAGTTTGCTCCACCCACCCAAACGCTCTACATTCTCAGCATCAGCATGCACTAGCACAACTGGCGCACCAAAGGACAGTGCCACAGCAGAGGACCACTTGAAGAGACCCTCCTGTGGGACACTCCTCCTCCATCTGCCCCACAGCGATGCTCCACGCTCAGGTATGATACGGGGCTGTGACTCCCCAGTAATTCTGCACTGTCTGGCCAGTCCAGTGTACCCAGTCTGAGACAGGCAGGAAAGGCAGCGAGAAGCGCTAAAGCGCAAACAGAGGAAAGAATAGCTCAATCGGTTAAAATAGGAGATGAGACATTCTTCAGGTACATTAGCGAGAGAAGGAAGGCAAATGGGGGAGTAGCTAAGCTTCGAGGAGCCGGGGGGGGGGGGATAGTGGAGGGAGCCAGGAAGAAAGCAGTGATCCTGAATGAATATTTCTGTTCAGCTTTCACTGTGGAAGGGTATGGGCAGGGCCCACAGCTAAACTTTAAAGAACAAAAGATAAGGAGGTAAACACCAGTCTGTTGACAGAGGAGAGGGTCCTAGAAGAGCTTGCAAAGCTGAAGGTGGACAAAGCCATGGGTCCAGATGGCATGCATCCCAGGGTCCTAAGGGAACTGAGAATTGAACTGGCAGCCCTGTTCAGTGAGTCCCTAGATACTGGAGTGGTCCCAGAAGACTGGAGAAGGGCTAATGTTGTCCCTCTTCACAACAGCGGTAGTAAAGAAGATGCAGGGAACTACAGGCCAGTTAGTCTAACCTCTGTAGTAGGAAAGGTAATGGAGACACTCCTCAAGGAAAGTAAAGTGGAGCACCTAGAAGCCATGGGGGTGCTGGATTCCAGGCAACATGGGTTCACCGCAGGATGGTCCTGTCAAACTAATCTAACAGATTTCTTTGACTGGGTGACAAAGGCAGTAGACCGGGGTGGGGCATAGATATTGCCTACCTAGATTTCAGCACAGCCTTTGATACGCTCCCACAGGAGACTGGTCAACAAGCTAGGTAACCTAGGGATGGGGCACAAGGTGAGAAACTGGATTGGAAACTGGTTAAGGGATAGAAAACAGAGGGTTGTGGTAAATGGATCCCAATCAGAGGACAGGGAGGTAACCAGTAGGGTACCTCAAGGGTCAGTTCTGGGGCCAGTCCTCTTCAATGACATCATCAGTGACATTGCAGATGGGCTAGAGGGAAAGGTTTGCCTGTTTGTAGATGACACCAAGTTCTGCAACAGGGTGGATACCCCAGAGGGTGTGGGAAGGATGGGAAAGGACCTGGAACGGTTGGAGAGATGATTGCATGGCAACTAAGGTTTAATGCAAAGAAGTGCAAAATCATGCACATGAGAAGCAGGAACCATGGATCAGGCTACATGCTGGGGGGAGAGCTGTTGGCAGTTATTAAGGAGGTAAGGGACTTGGGGGTCATAATCACAGATAATCTGAAGGCCACAAGGCAGATGGCCAAGGCAGTGCGGAAGGCCACTGGGATGTTGGGGTGTACTGGAAGGCAAATCACAAGCCGAATGAGAGGGGTAATATTTCCACTGTACAAGACCCTAGTGAGGCCTCACCTTGAGTACTGGTTCCAGTTTGTTTTGGAGGCCACACCTTCATAAGGACACTGAAAAAACAGAGACTGTGCAGAGGAGGGTGACCAAAATGGTGAAGGTTCTACATTACAAGCCTTACGAGGAACGAGTCGGAGACCTCAATTTGTAACTGCTGGAGCAAAGGAGGGAGAGAGGTGACACGATAGAAACATTCAAATACCTCAAGGGCATGAACAAGGTGAAAGGGGACAATATATTCCAGTTTAAAAGTAGTGCCAGAACAAGAGGACGTGACATGAGACTGATGGGTGACCGCATAAGGGGAAAACTCAGGAAGTTATTTTTTATGAAGAAGGTGGTGGATGTATGGAACAGCCTGCCCAAGGAAGTGGTGGCCACCTGTATGATGACAGGTTTCAAACATGCATAGGACAGGAATAAAGGAATATTAGAAATAGTAAGAAAAAGCTAAAGCCAATGACCAGATAGGGTCACTGAATGCTTCGTCAGGTAGCATAAACGGGCAGACTGGATGGGACTGGCAGCCCTTATCTGCCAACAGTATCTATGTATCTATTTGTTTCTCTAAGTACTTCCTATGCTGTGTAATATTGTTTCTTTATTTTTTCCAATTCTGCTCTTTTGCTACACCTGGTACGGCATTTCAAAGAAGATAATGCATGGCTGGTTAGAGATCTGTGCAGTACTGAACTGATGTTAAGAATGTGTGGTAAATGGGGACGGAACAAAGACTGAGAAACAAGGCAGGAGGCAGACATATGTTTGCCTTTTATTTTTTTTTTTGTTTTCATTAAACAGAGTCTGGCAGTAGTACCAAGTTTATTGACTGACCGTAAACAAGGTCATTACAATCATAAAGCACAATACACAGTAAAACGTTTAAACAAAGTCATGTTTAGAAAATACCTAATACATAAGGAGGCTGACTATCCATTATTTAATTTTATAAAATGGGGAAAACATTTAAGCTTCTGTGATTGGCTAACTACCTGTTTTAGCCATGTCCTTACCTCGTGTCTCATAACGCACCTGGGGCGTGCTCTTATCAGGCCAAAACCCACACCTCGTTGTGTCTTATTGCTGGCATGTTATCTAGGCAGCATTGCCCCTAATTCAATGTTCGGGTAATCAGGCAAAGTTAGATTAAAACTTGAGTAATAAAAGCCACTAAAATACATAGTTACACAAGCTCTACAGGTGCACAGCAGCAGTAATTCATATTTGTTGTTTCTTTATTTTACTTATAGCCAGAAAACATCTGGCCAGTCGTCTGATTGTCCATTCATCCTCAGTTTGTATCAAAATTTGAGTCAGCAAAGTTTTATCCATTCCAGGTTGGTTTTGGGTGAAAGGAACTAGCTAGTAGGTTCTAGCCTTACTATACCATGGGCATTCTCATAAGACATACATCAGGTCTTTCCTTACACCTGCTTTGTACGAGCATTGCGGATCAATTTGGGCGTCTCTGTTGTACCTAGCTTTTAACATATTCTTTTCAAATCTTTCAAATTTATATCACACACATATTCTCCTTAGCAGTGGGTCAGTAAGTACATCTAGGTAATATTTATACCCAAAGAAATTATTATTAGCTGCATACCAAGGGGAAAATTTTGTTTTGCAATATAATCTAACTCTTGTTCCAATTATTATAATTTTTGTTTTTCATGCAGTTTTTATATTTTAAACTTATAATGTTTTTATCAGGGCATCTCATTAGGTTTGTTAAGTCATGTTTTTTCACACTGTCTAATATTCCTTTATACAATGTTGATTCTTTAATACCCAACCAACCCTTTTTGTCAGCCAGGCATTTACATGGGAATCTGTCTTGTTTTAAACTGGTCAATTTTAACCAATGAAACCTTTTCTATAATCTATAATTGCACTTACATTCATTATTCCTAGTTCAGAGCGGATATATGCTGCCAGGCAGGTATACCCCACCCTGAGAGTCTTAATAATTTATAAGTAGGTACTGTGAGATAATCTTTATTTAAACAGTCCCAAATCTCTGAACCATACAGTAATTGTGAACAGTATTTTACAATATGGGCAGTGACCAATGGCTTTAATGTCATCCCACCATAGGATGAATTAAACGTACCTAAACCATATATTACATTTTTAGAGTTTAGGAATATTCTGGCAATGTGCTTATTCCAAGTGGCGTTGGCTGTATAAGCAACCCCGAGATACATATACGTTTCTACTACTTCTTCCAATCTTTGTTTCTCTATATGCCAATAACCCTTTCTTCCTCTTTGTCCAAAGACTATAATTTGAGTTTTTGCCAAGTTAATTTTTAACTTTAAGGCAGCAGTATTTTTAGCTAGTAAGTCCAGTTTTCTCTGGAATCCATTTATAGAAAGTGAAAATGGACCAGATCATTGGTATATGCCAATGCAGCACATCTAAGATCTTGATTTTTTGGTGAATCAGAATATAAGTAAGTAAAATTTTATTTATTTCAAGCGCCCTTCCCAAGCTCAGGGCGCTTTTACAATAGTTCAAAACCACTTTAAAACATATTACATGAACAATAAATCCAACAATCATACATAACACCCACTTATTATATTCCAACAAATGCTTGGGCAAAGAGGAAAGTCTTTAGCTGTTTTTTAAAACTTTCGACAGTCAGGCAATCTTGTATCTGACGAGGTAGAGAATTCCACAGGGTCGGTGCCATACAGGCAAAAGATCTACATCCAGACATCTTTAGACGTACCCTGGGTATCTCTAGCAATCCCTCGTCAGAGGAGCGAAGAGAACGGGTAGGACAGTAAGGAACTAAGAGCTCTTTCAGGTAGTGAGGTCCCAAATCATGTAGGGCCTTAAAGGTCAGCAATGCGACCTTGAAGGTGATCTGCCACTGTATTGGCAGCCAGTGCAGATCATGCAGCACAGGTGTCATATGGCTAGATCTTGAAACTCCCATCAACAACCTAGCCGTCGCGTTCTGCACAAGCTGCAAGCGACAGATATCCACCTCCGGCAACCCTAGATAGAGGGCATTGCAGTAATCAAAACGGCTGGTGACAAAGGCATGGACCAGGATGGGGAGATCTTCCGGTGGAACCAAGTGTTTCACCCGGTCAATGTTCCTCAGATGAAAAAAAGGCAGATTTGACTACGGATGATACCTGCGCATTCACAGTCAGGCCTTCGTCAAAAATCACGCCTAAGTTGCACACTTGGCCAGAGGCAAGAAATGGGGCTCCCCCAAGATATAAACCTGAGGGTTTCCCAGTCCAAGTACCTATTGTCCTCCCTCCAGGGTCCACAACCAACACCTTAGTTTTCTCTGAGTTCAACCTAAGCCAACTACCACTCATCCAATACTGAATCTCCAGGAGGCAGTTATTAAACATCATGATGGAATCAGACTCCTGATCGGGCATGAAAGATAGGTAGAGCTGAGAATCATCAGCGTAACAATGAAAACTCAGCCCATACCGCCTTATAATGTCCCCCAATAGAAGCATATACACCGCGAATAGCATAGGGGACAGCACAATCCCCTGCGGTACCCCACAAGGCAGCCAATGAGGGGCCGAGGTGTAAATTCCAGACACCACTCTCTGAGATCTGCCCTCCAGAAAAGATCGAAACCAACTGTGGACTGCTCCCCTCAGACCACAGAAAAAATGCAGGTGGTCGAGCAATACCCCATGATCCATGGTGTCAAATGCTGCTGAGAGATCCAGGAGAACCAAGATGGAACGGTCCTCCGATCTCTGCCATCAGGAGATCATTCAATACCCGAACAAGAGCCGTCTCTGTACTATGCCTTTTCCTGAAGCCGGATTGGAGAGAGTCATAGATATTGTGGCTGGACAAATCATCCTCCAGTTGCAGAGTGACCACCTTCTCAATAACCTTCCCTACAAAGGGAAGGTTAGAGGCTGGTCTGTAATTTGCTGGGCAGTCCGGGTCAAGAGAGGGTTTTTTCCAACAGGGGGCGTATACCGCCTCCTTTAAGGGATCCGGAAAGAGTCCTCTCTCTAATGACACCACCACTATCCCAGCCAGGACTGGACCAATAACATCTACACACCCCACAACCAGGTGAGCAGGGCCTGGATCCAACTTACTGTAGGTAGGTCGTAGAGTCTGGATGATCCTCACTATGTCTACTACTGCTGGTAGTCTAAAGGTTGACCAGTACAGCTGGGTGTTAGTACCACCCGACTGACCAGTGCAATGTCCAATAGAAGGACACTGGCAGATCTCATCCCTGATGGTGGATACCTTGTCAGCGAAGAATTTCGCAAACTCCTCACACTGTACCTGTGATAACACTCTACCAGTCTGAAGACAGACTGGACTGCACAGTCTGTCCACAGTCCGGAAGAGCTGGGATGGTCTATTCCTCGCTGCAGCAATTTCCCTTGACAGGAACTCTGCCTTCTTATGGGAAATTGCTGATTAGTAGAGCTTATAATGTTCTAACAATTCAAGTCTATCCACCTCCAGTGGAGTTTTCCGCCAGTGTCTTTCCAATCTTCGTCCCTTCCTCTTCAACTCACTGACCTCCCCATCAAACCAGGTAGCCCCCAAGTGAAGAGTACGGGGACAAACACAAATTGGAGCAATGGCATCCAGGGCCTCAGTTACAGCCCTATTATAGGCTACGACCAAAGACCCTGGATCCATGCTATCCCTTGGAAGACCCAAGAAGTCCAGCTCCGTCATTAGGCCTTCTGAGGTAACCCCTCTTAAAGGACGGAACTGTACTAACTCCCTAGGGGCAGGCCTATTTCGGGGGGCCTCAAATCTAAACCTCAGGGCGTGATGGTCAGACCATTCGACTGGCTCCAGCTCCACATCAGATACCTCCATCCCCAGATGGAACACTAAGTCCAGTGTGTGCCCCCCCTCATGGGTTGCAGAGGTAATTACCCGTGACAGGCCCAATGAATCCATCAATTGGAGGAGGTTTTGACCAAATGGCGAGAGTTCATTGTCGACTCAGGCATTGAAATCTCCCAGGATTAACTATCTGGGAGATTCCAATACCATATCGGTGATGAAGTCCGTAGCCTCCTTCAGAAACTCTCTCTCATCCCCTGGTGGACGGTAGATAAGAAGGGTTCTGTAGCCTGCACCTGCACCTACTATGCACTCAAAGGAGTTGGTATCACCAACTGGCACTTCTCTGAGATCCAGATCTTGTCTAAAACAGACTGCAACCCCCGGCCCCTCCGGTCCACTCTCGGGCGGTGAATCACCGAGAACCTAGCCGGAATCACAGAGTCCAAAACAGGACCAGCATTTCCATCTAGCCAGGTCTCGGTGGTGCAAGCCAAGTCGATAGAGGAAATAAGATCCACAATCACTGCGGTCTTATTCCTAATCGACCGGCAATAAGTCATTTAGATATTTTAATAACTGATCTATATATATCTATATATCTATATAGATACATATAGACAAAATATTGTAGGGGTTGATATACAGCACTGCTGTAATCCCTTATTAGTTGTTATCACTCTGGATAGTTGCGCATTAGTCCCCAATCTGATTCTTGCCCAAATGTCATTATAAAGGTTATAAATTATGCACACCAGTGCTGGACCTAGACCCTGTTTAAGCATAATTGACCATAATATTTCTCTACACATGGAGTCAAATGCATTTGAAAAATCTACAAATACAACATATAGCTTCTGCTGTCTTATATTAAGATATTTTTCAATCAGGTGGCTCAAAATAAAACAATTGTCAGTTGTGGAGTAATTTTCCCTAAAGCCTGCTTGCTGTTCACTTAATCCTCCAGTTAGTGTTATTTGAGATTTTAATCTCTCCAGTGTAGTTTTTAGAAAATATTTTAAGATTGATGTCTAGCAGGCTAATTGGCCTGTACATAGCTGGGTCTGATGTATTCCCTTTCGTATGGATCTGCACTATTTCCGCTCCTTTACAGGAGGACGGAAAAAAAATTCTCCATGATACACCTATTACAGAAAACCACGAGAACATTACACCACAACTGTACATTAGCAGCATTTACCTCTGCAAGCATCCTATCTGGCCCTGGAGCCTTTTTAACTTTAAAGCCTTGACTGCAATCTAAATATCTTTCTTACTGTCTTTAGGGATTCATTTATTGAATACACTCCCAAGTCAATGAGCGTATTTACCGCTGGATCAAAGCACAGATTAGTATAATGTTCCCTCCACCTGGTTTCAGAGATATAAGAATCAATCATATTATTAGAATTACTAGTCCCCTTTGCTACATATTGCCAAGTTTTTTTTTGTTGTCCTTGTAAATGGCTGCCCCTACCATTGGTTCCCATTGCCTACAGAAATACTCGTTTTTTCCGTGTTAAAATTTTTTTTAATGCTTTCTTTCTTGGTTTACAACCTTTCATTTGTCTTTATCTTTAACATTTTTAGCTGCACTAATCATGCACCGTAGCTGTGATTTATAATTCATGTATTCTTCATCAAACCAACCCCTAGGATACTGAGGTGTCAAATACATTTTAATATCTCTATACAGAATCTCCCGGATTTTCTCAAAAAGATCCACTATTTCCCCCAAATTGGAAATGCACCTAGTTCTTTTATTTCTATCTCAATAGCTATCAGTGAATCTCCTGTTATATTATTAACTTGTTTCCAGGGTTGGACTGGGCTACAGAGGGCCCACCTGGAAAGGTGACACAAGGGCCCACCTGGAAAATCAATAAGGGAGGGCCCAGAGCGTCACATTCATATCAGTATTCCACTTCAGTATGATACACTAGCTCTGTGTTTGCATCTTGAATTTATTTACAGGGCCTATTTAATTAAAAAATAGAAGATAAAACCAAAGATTCTCAGAGCCTAGAAGGTGGCCAAGAACCCAACAGAGGGGGGGCCCACCTGGAAATTTCCAGGTATCCAGGTGGGCCAGTCCGACCCTGCTTGTTTCTACAACTCCAAGTCCCAGACCATCTTCCTCTTTCCTCTAACCTCTGTAAATGCTATTTGGGGCCCACTTTCCACAGTTTCTGTGTATAATACACCTTTCAGAAGTAATGGAAGCAGTGGGTACAGCAACTGAAGCAAGAGGTTATTTTTAAGACAAAATAAAGAGAGCAAATTGTGGGGAAAAACTGAAACAGTGTCCATAGGGTAAAATGAGGCCTGCCACTGTAGCCACATTTAAAGTAATATTAAAAACCTGTGTCTTGCCCTGTACTTTTGGGGCTATGTGAGAACTGTCTGGCTTAAAGTCACTCAACAGGGGCCAGTTACTGGATCAAAAGACACCCTGCTTGTAGTACAAAGCAGATCATCTACTTCATTAGCTGTAAACAGTGCAAGAAACAATATATGGGCCAACAAAATCAGCTTCACAACACAATTCAGTAGCCATAAATACTCAACGTACACACCTGGGAAGCCATGGTAAAAGAGCTGTGTGCTTAGTTATGTAATATGGCATGACAGGGTGTGCTTTATGCTGGGATAACAACACACCCCAGGTGAAGCACACGGCCAAAGGCTGAGTGCTTCCACAGCCTGAGAAGTGATGTTATCCTAGCACAAAGCACACCCTGCAGTGCATTACTGCAATTATGAACTGGGTCCATTAGGGATTAATAAAATAATTTTCAGTTTTGTTTTTTATTAAGGTGTTTCTTCCTCTAGCAGCTTCCCCCTTGGTCATCCACACCCATCATCCACCATCTCAGGGACTTACCTAGGTGAGAAATTCCCCACGGATATTTCCCTAGTGGTACGGTTGGGGAGGGAGGGCCATCCTCGCCACCATGAAGCACAATCTAGATAGCCACCCAGGGTCCCGTGCATGGTGCAAGGGCTGCGGCCACCAAGGGACCTTCCTGCGACTGCTACATTACATCTTCTCTCCTCTCTGCCAAGTGGCGTACAAGGATGCTGCTGTGCAAGTATGTGGAGGCACACACACACTATATGCCAACACCTTCAGAGTCACCGCCGAAGACCCGCCACCGTGCCCCCACATGGTGGCAGTACTAGAGCGGCTCAGCATATCCCCCTTCCTGGGAGAGAAGAGCTGTCAGCAGATGCTCAAGCCTCTCCCACCCTTGTCAACCCCCAGTGATGCAAGCTCATTCTAGAACTTGGTTCTCAGACGTGGCGGCAGGTGTGGAATCTGACATCTCAACCTGCTGCGTCATTTGGCTAGCCCCAGTAAATAAATTATTTTTAAAAATGTACAATTTTAAATAAGAAAAAAGGTCAAAAAAAAAAAAAAGGAAAAAGTCATCCTATCGAGCCATTGTAATTTTGTGGTTTGGCCTGCAGATGGTAGATGTTGCTTTTTTTTTTTTTTTTTTAAATCAAACAGAAGTGAACTGAGGTGTATATATTTAGCTGTGCTTGTCTCATGTAAGCAGTTCAGTGCAGTCAAAGATCTTTTTCCAGTGCTGTTGTACTGGGATGTCATGAGGGAGGGTGAAAAAAAGCTATGTTGAAAATTCTGGCAAAAATGTTAAAAAATGAGAAAGTTGTGAGTAAAAGTTCAAAACATATTAAAAAGCCATAAACCGAACTTAACCTTGTTGTTGGTTAGCTCACGGCTGGACTCTGAAGCAGCACGATGGTTAGCAATTGTCAGTTATGGCATTGGTCCTTGGAAAGGTAAGGGAAGGGTTGGGAACATGGGGTGGTGGGTGCTGAGAAAAGATGGTGGGGTTGCAAGGGAGGGAGGGAAAACTTCAGATAGGGCATAAAGGGAAAAAGTTACAGCCTGCCCAGAAATGACCAACTTTCCACTTGACAGTGGGTCTACAGCGATGCACCTGGTCTGTAACAACAGCTGAAATATGGAAAAATGAGCACTAGGAACGTATTTTGTTCTTGACAAGTTTTTGCTTCTGTAGTGGAGAAATTTATAGTTTTGATTAGGTTCTGACCCAGTTATTTCTCATTTGGACCCAGATTTAAATTTTTTACATCAGGGTTTAATTCGACCATGGTTTAAAACCTCTTATGCTGTCACTATCTGGAGGGGAGGGCCTAGAACCCATTGACACTCCATCTTCTTTTTTTACAGATTTAAAAAAAAAAAAAACAGAACGACGGACAGTTTTATGTTTTGACAGGTTCCAACACGGGGGATTGGACACCCCAGTGTCAGAGGTTTGTTTAGTAGCACTGGGGTGGGCACCCCAGTGTCGCATACAGTGTCAAGAAGGTGTTAAGACAGTACTCATGGTATGACACCCTATGGTCTGAAGTGTGTTAGTGGTAGGAGGAGGTTGTTCTTGCAGTACTGGGGTTGGGGAGCCCTTGTTGGCTTGTGGGGGAATATCTGTGGCTGGATTCTGCACCCGACTTCAGTTTTTATAGCAGAGCTAGGTTGGGTGGGTATGGAAAACTGGTGGCCAGAATGGACACCTGCCGCCAGTTTCTGAAGCAGAGCATGGTCAGGAAGAAGGGATTTATATCTGTGGCAGGACTGGATGCCTATCGCTGGTTTTTGTAGCACAGATGAGGTGGCTGGGATGGGGGAATACCAGTGGCGGGACTGAGCGCTCACTGCTGGTTTCTGTATCAGAACTGGGGCATGCAGGAGGGGGAATACTGGTGGCGGGATTGATTACGTACTGCCGGTTGTGAAAATGCGGGGTGGCAGTGGGTTCTGTTACACAGGTTGTAGTTCCTATGAGGGACTGACTGGGTTTGGTGGATGCTTGACATGGCAATCACAGACAAGAAAAGCTGTAGCTGTTGTGCAACATATCTGCCATTCCCCCAAGAAACCAAGCAGTGAACAGCATGCCATACGTGGAACAAACAGCTCAGGAAACATCACTAGTACAAACTACAAGCTGCTTAAGCAAAACCCACTTCCACCAGACATTATCCAGTATTGTGATTGGCCAAGCACTTCAAATGAAAAAGGTGGAGAGTAAGCAGCACTGGGGAGAAGCTTGGGTATTCTGAAGCTGTAAAAGGTGGAGGAAGGGCAAGCCCCTGAAAGCTCTCTCACAGCTCAGACTGATACCAATACCAATATGTTTGAGTGCCTTCAGCAAGTGAACATAAAAATACGTAAACAGTATTCACTGCTGTAATGACTTTATTTCATACTGTTGCCGCTTTCACATACACAGTACACAATGATGGTAAGCAGAAGCACACAGAAACAGCCTAACAAAGCACCATTCCGCAGGTGCAGAACGCATAAGGTGGTTTCGGAGACTGCTTCAGCACAACAGAATTACAGCGGTGAGCATTGTTTTCTTCTTTTTATGTATGTGTGAATGAGAATTTTCTGGGTGACATTTTTTATTTATTCTTGGATAGTGATGTTTTTAATTGAGGCATCAGTTACCAGTGGTGTTTCTTTTATTACCTTTTATTTTTCTTTAAGAATAGTTCCATCACCTAAATTATCTCATTTTTTTTAATATTACAAGTATCTGTTATACTGATTTGTCTTCAATTTATATGATTTTCCACATCCCCTACCACTATGATGCATCTGGAAACTAGCTGTTAGCAGCTCATTATGTCTTTCCTGGTGAAAGTTTTGAAATCAATCATTCAATCAATCATCAATCAATCAATAACTAAATGGTGAGACTCTACCCCAGCTAGTTAAAGTTATTCCATGGCCTAAATGCACTTCAATTAAGCAATAAGGCACATCAGGGTGTGTGTTATTGTGTAACGACATCACTCATCAGGTGGTTGAAGCATGAGGCTGTAGGCTGAGTGAGTTCAACACTCGAGGAGTGACATTATTACAGAATAGCACACACCCCATGGAGTGCCTTATAGCTATTATACAATGGCTCATTTGTAAAAAATAAATAAATAAATAAAAAGAAGAAAAAAAAAAAAAAAACAGTTTTTAAATGCATTTTCGGCTTTTTTGTATGGGTAGGTTTACATATATATAAAAAAGTCCCTTGTTACTACTGCTGGCCAGTAGGTGGCGTTCCATGTTTCCTTCTGGGTTCACTCGTTCCCCTTTCTCTTTCTGTCAATCTTTTGTGCCCCCTGCGGAGAACTATAAATTCCCATATGTCTCTCTCTCTCTCTCTCTGTATGTCTTTTTGTGTGCTCACCCTTCGTTTGTCGGTTCACAGTGGCGTTTATCATTTAGAACTGTGAAGGCAGGGATCAGTATGTCAGCATGGTCTGAAGGTGTTTGGCAGGCTGTTGATCGGGGCACCAGTGATAACAGTGGGGGGAGGATGTTATCTGATGCCACTCGCAGCGGCGGTTTTATTAAGCGGTACATGTTTACATGGACTGGGAGCAGAAAAGGGATTACCCCCCCTTGCCATGCCGCTGTAAGAATTTGGCATGCTGTGTATTTTAAAACTAACAGACTAACCAGTACAGCCATTTCTATCGACCACTGAGGTGATTGGTGAGTGGAATGTAGCACTGTAGTGATGCGCTTGGCTTGATCGTATGTGATGTTTCAGAAAGCTGTTTTCGTTACTTTTTTACATTACTGTAAATGTTGTAGTTTTGAATTGTGTCAGCGAGGGTAATAAAATAGACTGTGACAGTTATGGGATTCTATGTGTGCATTTTATAACAGCGGAAACGGCCATTTAAAAAGTATCTACTTAGTGGGGGACTGTGAAACTATGTCGGCTTCGGGATAGTCTAGCAGGATGGGATATTCTTTACTGTACTGTGGTAATGTTTGTGCCTGCCCCTGATACAGTGATGTTATTTAAGAAAGGATTATACAAGCCAGCCCACTGGTGCTGCAGTAGCACTACTGCTTGCAGTGCTGATGATCTCAGTTCAGGAAAGAGTTGTTGGAAGGGTCGGCCAGTGGGAGGTAGGATGAGCATCCGTGGGACCACTTTCCTCCTCCTGGGAGGGGGGGGATTGTGGCACCCGGCAATATGGCGACTCCCAGTGGAGGCTGGGAGAACACCAGCCTGGAACCACACATGTAGAAAGAGAGGCAACATCAGAAGTCAGCAGGCCATGTTTGGGAGCATGCATGGCTGTGCCTCGGAGGAAAACCGAAGAAAAAAATCCCTCTAGCAAGAAACACAGCATTATGACCAGAGTGCAGCCTGCACACACAACTGAAACAGCTCCAGCGTAAATACTGACCAGAGTCTCAGGGTGATTAGGCCTCTCCCTGTGGGAAGCCCACCCCCCCATGAGGGGAAAATCATGGCCCTCTCAGATCAGACAGCTAGGGGAAGTGCCAGAGGGAATATGGGTGGGCTGTGGGATTCAGGACAGATAGGGGGTATTTTTTTTTTTTTTTTTTATTTTAGTCTTTGGTAACCGGTTAAGGCCCACTAGGCACAAGTGCCAGTTTTCAGGAGCGACCTGGGAGCACTGGGCAGTTAAGTGACTTGCTCAGAGTCACACAATATATCCCCACTCTGGCCAGAGAGTCATAAACAGAACTGAAGAAAAAAAGAAAGAAAGGATTTAAAAAAGAAAGGATTTTTAGATTGACTGCAGGGGACAAGGATCCCGCTTCAATGCAAATAAACCTAGTAATGAAAATTAAAGGAACAGAAATGGAATCTATCAAATGTGAACTGAATTGTGGCTAAATATCAAATTTTTCCAAGTTTTACCTAAAGTAAAAAAGGTCCTCATAGAAGATCACTCCCAGGTATTTCTCATCCAAAACAGACCAACGTGCTTCGATTTAGCCTACGGATAACCCTCTTTTTTTTTCTCCTCCTCTGCCTCCCCACAACCACCACCCCTGGCCAAGGTGCAGGACATTCATATTTCCATTTATCTTCATGACATGGAAGAAGTCAACAGATCCTCTTCATTACCTAGTGAGGTCAAAGTTTCATAATTGTCCCTCATCACATCCCGGTACAGTTCCACCTCAGATCCCTTTAAAATGCTCCACTCTTCTTTTGTGAAAAAGACTGCAATGTCTTCAAATGCTATGGTCACCAGCAGGAAGAAGTCAAGAAATGTGTAAAGTGCTTCAGTTTCATGATGTATGTTGTGGGTCTCCCCCAGAACGTACATCCCCGATAAACACTGAGGCTCCGGTTCAGAAAGGAAGAACAAAGGCACTGTGAAACCAAACTGAGATCATGGATTTATAACCTTATAAATACAATACATATATAGTATACCTGTTAAAACCAAAAACATGAAATCCAATTAAAAGGGCAAATGAAGATGCAGGGTACAGGGCAGAGACAGGTTATTTTATTTGTTGGTTAGACAATTTTTATTTAGTTTTTGTTGACTAGGAAGGAGAACTAGACAATTTTTTGCCTATTTTCAGCCTTGTCCCAGGGGAGGGGGATACAGATGGATGCCAACTGAAATTGAACCAGATTTTAAAGGAAAACTTTCATAATCCTAACCCTCTCACCCTCAAAAGCTGTAGCCCCCGATTAAGCTTTTCACACAGTAAAAAAATTTTTTGTTGCGTTTTATGTACTTTATTTTTATTCTGTAAACTATCCTGCACGATTCCATTTCAGGTAATGGTGCGGTGCTGCACCATTCGTCCCAATACATTTCGTATTAGGGTGTGTGGAGCGGCACTGCACCATTACCTGAAATGGAACAGCACAGCATCTGCCATGTTTGGCGATCGGGGAGTTTACAAAATAAAAATAAAGTAAGTAAACTGCAAAAAAAAACAAAAAAACATTTTTTTACTGTGTGAAAGCTTAATCGAGTACGGATTTCAGGGTGGGAGGGTTAGGATTATGAGAGTTTCCCTTTAAGCTGTTGGTGGTATGTTTAGTGAATGGGGGAAATTTGGCCAGGACACCAGGGAAATTCCCTACTCTGCTGGCAGGGGGAGCCCTTGTCCATCATCATCATGGCGGATCTGCACTGGCTTGCAGCAGAAACTATGGCTGAGCGTGGAAGTGGAAAAGAGCTGGCTAATGTAGTTTCTACCCCACTAGATTCTCAGTCGATAATGTAAGAAGATGAAATAGAGAGAAAAAAGAGTGAACAGACTACAACTATATCAGAGACTTCTCCCTCAGAACGTGGCTATTACTTCGGAAAAGCTGGCAAGTTCAAATTCTGATGTTACAGAGGTCCCAACGGTAAATGTGTCTGCACCCGAGTTACCAACCACATCTGCATTGTAGGACTGACAGAATGGTGCATGATAGTTTTTGCAATCGACAGTGCAAACTCACAAGGAGAAAATCCTACAATTAGTATGGGAAGATTTAAATCCTAAAAGAATGGACCAGACAGCTGGTCATTTGGCACCAAATGTCTCCCTTGAACAAGATTCAGTAACAACACCTTTACTGACCGAAACGATCCCAAGAAAAACACAGCAAAACCCTGCTAAAAATTCGGAGCAACCAAATAAAGAAAATGTTTTGCACAAAGGTAGAAATACGGGCAGAGAACCTCATACTTCTACCTGGACAGTCAGCGCTGCACTTCTTGCCGCGGGATGGAAAAAAGACTCCGCAGGTTCAGGATGGGTCTCTCCAGGACCAGTAACAGCTTCTGAAATTATGGAACAGAAGAGGTTAGTACAAACTCACTTCAAACCTCCACAAGGCAAGAAAAAGAAATAGTACAAAATGCAGTATGCATACAGGATTTTGCTAAAGATTTGCTGGCCGGCATGACGACTGAATAGGTTACTATGACGACTGTTGTTCACACATACAATCCCCAGCAGCTGCCTCCCTCTGTAACTCCTGAATTACAAACTTTATCTTCTGGTGAAAAAAATATAGACCCTCAAGAACTGAGTACTGCTTCCCAATCTGCTTCATCAATTAATACTTTTAAAATGACACATTTATTTCAAGTAATGGGTGAACCTGCACAATGCAGGAATGCTATGCGTTCGAAATTTACAGGGGGTGAGGAGCAAGCTCCAGACAGAAAAATATTATACATGGCATGCTAAAAGACACACTTGGTATCAATGCTAATGAACTTTTTGCTTTCATTCATGTTAAAGGAGATGCTACTTATGATTTAAGTTTTAAGCAAGTACAAACACTGGAGCGTTTTCGTCCAAGGTATCAGATAGTTGAAGATACTCCTCTATGGCACCCATTTATTTTGATACCTCTGACCAAACCTACTGTAAAAACAATTACTCTTTTGTTTCGAAATGAGGGAGTCAGTATTTTGTTTTATTTATTTATTGAGGTCTAAGAATTACAAGCCTTTGAGTGAGGGACTCTTTTTCAAAGGCTCCACATCAGGACAAAGTGTGGCATGCAAGTGTTACAGACATCATGAAACAATGACAGTAAATTACACACAAAGAGAAACATTATACAATAAGGAGTTATCTAATAACGATGCATTACAATCAGCATTGTCAACTGACATGGAAGTAACCAAAATTGTAGAAACAAGTCTGAGGAGAAAAAATAAATACTGGAGACAGGAGCATCGGAGCTATGGATGAGAAAGTGAGAAACAGGCCCAGGAAGTGGCTCAGGCCCAGGTAGAGACCAGAAAGCTGCCCAATGGGTGTTGTCATGTGGCCAAGGTGAAGAAGAGGAACTAGTTGGAGGGATAGTTGCAGACATGCAATACTGGCTCCGGCAAAGATGTGATATTTTAGACTGCCCCTCTCCAATTTTGGATGATGATCCAATTTGGACAGGGGGATGGAAGGTAAAAATACAACTAAAGCAACCTGATTGGGGAATACACCATCTCCCAGGTAGCTTCTACACTGGGAGAGATAGTGGTTTATGCTTTTACCAGGGGCAGCCAAGAACATGCCGCAAATGTGAGTCTCACACTCATCTTAGTATAGTATGTGATAAACCAAGATGCAATCTTTGCTTAGAATATGGACATGTAAGTCTTGGTTGCCCCAACCCCTTAAAATGTAACCTCTGTGAGGAAGAAGGTCATACCTATCGACAGTGCCCATGGGCCGACCGTAACAGGTTGGATAAAGTCCCTCAAACTTCTGACTCCATCACTACAGAAGCTCAGGCTAGGATATCAGTAGCGAGAACATACATTCCAGACAGGCAAGAGCAAGTAAATGGTCAGTCTGTTACTCCTCCAGCCCTGAAGTTGTTACTGAGCACCCCACATCTGTTCAGGAACCTATTCTGAAGACATGGATATCTCTCAGCCTAATTCCATGCACCCCCTTCCCCCTACACCAGATCCCCCTTTCACTATGGTAAAACCACAAAAGGGTGGAAAATCTGACTCAAAGGATACTTCCTCCCCAGTTCTTACCAGGAACAGATTTAACCTATAGGCTAAAAGGAAACAGTGGGGAGATACAGCAGAAGAGGAGAAGAAGGAGGAGCAAGGTGATTTGGATAATTCTTCTAATGTCTCATCTGGCTCCCATGTAGGACTTACTATGAAAAAAAAGTAAAGAACAGATTACAACCATGAAGATAGAAGGTTCCCAGCCTTTTAAAATCTGGCAAACCACATCTGTATTTCTCCCCTGCTTATCATGTATGCAGTATAAAAACACAAAAAGCGTCTTGCCACCTTTCATATCCTAAACAATTTACCAAATAATATTATATATGTTCAGGATGCACGACTCAGAACAGCTTTTGAAAGGCCGGCCCGCCGGCGCAGCGGTTGGATTTGGCTATGACGCCAGCGACCCGGTTCGGGAACAAGCCCGGGAAGCTGGAGGGCTGGCCGGGGAGAGGGCTTGAGCGTCCCCAGGGACTGCCTGCCCTTCCTCCGGGGATCCAGAGCTCCGTTGACTGTCCCCAGGTGGAGACCTGAGGCGAGCAAGGCCGATGGCAGGAAGAAGGGGGTGACGCTCAGACGCCGGGCGCCTACGCCTTGACGCCAGGGACACGGCACGTCATGAGTAAGAACACTGAAAAGCACTGTGTCCCCGGGTAGACAGAGCACTAGGCCCCGACCAAAGTCCTGCCTGCCCATGCACAGCATCCCGACGAAATTCCAGTGTCTCGGGTGTAGGGGCCCCACCTGCATTCCCCGCCTGGGGGTAAACCAAGGCTCCGTGGGGGATGGACTGCTCTGGTCTACTGGCAGGTGAGCGAGGGCTGAAAAGGCCGTAGAGTGTCTCCCGAAGAGAGGGGAACTGCAGGGGAGAGGAGGAAAAAAAAAAGAACAGCTTTTGAACTTTCACAGGTTAAAAAATTGTGGACAGCTGGTTGTTCTTTTTGGTCCCAAGGAGAAGACCTTTGCGATGGTGTAGGGATTTTATTTAAGGGCTTTGATTTTCATGTAACAAGAGTTGTGGAAATTCATCCGGGGAGGGCACTGATATTAGATGTCATGTGCAAAACAGAAAAATTCAGACTGATAAACGTATATGACCCCCAAAGCACTGACCTTGGAATTGTTGAACAAAATTCAACCTTACCTATTGACAAATCGTCGCATAATTTTAGGGGGACATTTCAATTGTGAACTAGAAAGGACAGACAAAGGGGGGAGGAGTTACTGCAAAAACTTTTAGTGACGTCACATTTTCGGAATATCATAAATTTAGCCAATTTGCAGGATGGATAAAAAGCTATACATTCAGTGGGAGCAAAAACATATTTTAGAAATCATCTTGCTTCAAGAATAGATTATGTCTTTCTCTCTAAACAATTTAAAGTTCTAAATGCACAAACAATTCCATTTGAAACATCTGACCACTTTGCGGTCTCTTGCTTCTTTCAGATTTTAAAAGGGAATTCTTGCCATAGAACAGTAAGATGGAAACAAAATAATACTTTACTAGAAGATGAGAATATAAAGAATGGAAAAAAAAAGTTATGCTGCTTGCTTCTCGGTGATGGAGGCCTATACCTCTATACTAGATTATTGGGAAGACACTAAACATGATAGTAAAGAATTATTTATTTCTCAAGCAATCAAGAAAAAAAGAACAAAATATTTTAAATATTTAACCCTAAGACAAAGGTTGTTCTCTTTAATATCTAAATCATATGAACACAAAGTGAATTTAACAGAGGAAATTAAGGAGGTTAAACAAAAAATGGCAGAATACCAGTACTCTAGGACAACATCTTTGAAAATGGAGGCCCAGTGTGGAACACAGGGTAAAAAATCTGATTTGGACATTTAAAAACTGGGGGCCCCGATTCCAAAATGGGTTACGCATGGCGCAAGACAACTTATGCCAAACCAATGGCGCAGATTACACTTTGGACATGTGTTATGCCGCTACCGCTTTCAAGACGCGGCCGCGCCAAGGCACGGGCGTGCCTGCATCCTAGGGGCCTTCCACCGCTGCAGCCACTACAGCATGGCAGAAGAGGGGGTTACGGCAGCACCTGCGTCCTATTCTGAAAGGGTGGCTGCCATAACCCACTTGTCATTCCAGGACACACTGCGCCACTGCAGGGTTAGACCAAAGGGTCATCGTCCTGGCAAAACGACGGTTGCCCCCCAGCAGCACAGCAAAATGCACACAGTCGCACCTCACGGACCCCCCCATCACAGTGCTACCCTCCCCCACAACTCCGGGTGCCACTCGGGTCCGTTTTTTAAGTGTGCCCCCCCTTGCGCCTGTGCCACACTGCCTGCCCCCAGGGGATTGTGGGCTTGTTTGGGGCAGGGGGGCTGTTCCTCGTGGTCTGCAGCTTGCGGCACCCAGGTCCACTGCACCATTCCCGTGGTGCAACCCAGCAGTTGCTGCAAGTTGTAGGATGTAAGTGCCGGGGAGCCTGCCTGTCCTGGAATAGGGCGCAGGGTCCCTGGCGTAGCGGCACATGTCGCAACTTGCATATGCCTGTGACTTGCGACATGCGTCTTGGAATCGGGCCCTGAGTTTCCAGAATCCAACAAATGAACATCACTACCGTAAAAGATGAAAGATCAGGCAGTGAATATACTACACAACCTCAAATTATGGCTGCTATTCAAAAATACCTTTTTGATATGTTTGGTACTACTTCTAAAGTATCATGGGAGGAAGAATTTCTTTCTGACCTATCTATACCCTTAGTACCAGATTCTGATATAGCCAATATGATTTTAGCCATTACAGTGGAAGATGTTACTCTTGCTATCAAAAAATTGAAAAAAACAAAACAAAAAAAATATCTCCGGGTTTAGATGGCTTCACCACAGAATTCTATCAAAAAATGTCTGATTTACTGGCTCCAGTTTTAATGTTATTATTCAAAGACATTTTGACTACTAATACAATTTCTAGTAATATGGCTCAGGCATTAGCAATATTACTATTTAAAAAAGGTGATCAAACCCTATTAAAAACTGGAGGCCTATTAGTATTTTAAATACAGACTATAAAATATTAACTTTCATCTTACAAAATCGATAGCAGAAAATTGCAGATAAAGTTATAGCACCTGTTCTATCATGTCCGATCCCTAACCGATCTATTATTAACAATTTAATTTTACTTAGAAACTTATTTTTTACAAGGAAAAATGGGAACTGTTTCAGGTTATATCTTACCTCTCGAGCAAGAAAAAGCTTTCGATCGGGTAGATCATTCTTTCCTGTTTAAAATCCTATCCCTATATCATATCCACATACCCTACTCCCTTTCTGGTTTGTGACTCAGATGGCACTCAAACAGTGTGTGTCACCTCATTTAAGTAGCTGGGAGTACTCCTGGACCATCCCCTTGATTTCAACATACATGTACAGTCCACCTGCAAAGCGGTGAATGCAAAAGTGGGTGTCATGTACAAAACTAGCTTTATGCTTACTCCCTCAGCTAAGCTGGCTATTGTCAGAGGCATCCTTCTACCAGCCCTCACCTATGCTGCTCCTACCTTTGCCTTCGCACAAAAAACTACCCTACATAAGTGGGATATAATCATATAACATTCAATAATATATGCTGATATGCCTCATCATCTCCACGTCTCAAGCACCACTGCCGGCTTTATAGTGACCTGGGCTGTCTCTCTCCCTCTGCCTGCCGACTCTACTGGCTCCCTGATTGACTCAACAATCAGAGAGCAAACGCCCTTTATGCTTGCTTTGTTGCTCATACCTCAAACCTCCACCTATGGACTACGCTCACTGGATAAGTCTCAACTCAGTGCGCCCAGGTGTCGCACATCGAAGGGCTCCAGAGCTTTCTATCACGCTGCCCCTAA
Source organism: Neoceratodus forsteri (assembly GCA_016271365.2). Classification (NCBI taxonomy): domain Eukaryota; kingdom Metazoa; phylum Chordata; order Ceratodontiformes; family Ceratodontidae; genus Neoceratodus; species Neoceratodus forsteri. Next base: position 1,135,816,375 of record CM057454.1, read on the forward strand.
GCTCTGGAACTCCTTTCCTCTCACACTCAGGCAAGCCAAATCCCACACCCATTTCAAACAGGAGTTTCAATGACATCTCTCTCTCACTGACCCCTGCACTTGTTTTGACCCCGCTTAACTCCTATCAACCTCTAACTACCTCCTGCAATTTCAATCTACCTCCTTACATACCCTTTCTTTTCTACCACTTGATTTCCTTGTGGGTCATTCTTACCTTCCCTCAAACTATCTCTTGCATGTTTCATTCCTGTAGCTAAAGCTAACAAAGACCTCACTGAGTCAAAGCTAGTTTCCCACTTCACGTTTCTGTCACCTGGCTTACTAACTGTTCCCACCTACCCTATTTTCGAATACTCGGTAGTTTGTTACATCATGAAATGTCAAACTGGATGTTACTGACTGTTTTTGCCTCAGACGGAATTTCCCCGTACTTGTGCAATATCTCTGTCAACTATCAGTTGTACCCTGTAACTTTACATCATGCAATGTCACATCGGTTTTGGCCCGATTTGTGACTTTCCTGCACTAATGCATTGTGTCTGCTATCTGTCTTTTGTACGCTACAAGCTTTATATCAGGTATTGTCAGACTGGTTGTTATGTGTCTTTTTGCTGACTGTTTGATTTCTGCCATGTATATAATTTACTGTACTTATGCAATGTACCTGTCAATTTTTATTGTACTCTCCTGGGCCGTGTCTGAAAAATAGCCATTTCATGGCGAGAGCACTTACCTGGTAAACAAAAACTAAATAAATAAAATAAATTAAACGTATTCAAACCATATATACATATGGTGCTATAATTCCTTTTATTAATGGTTGTCCTGGTAAAATCTTTTCTAGCTGTAAAAGTGCAAGACAAGGATGTCAACTTAGTCCTTTATTGTATGTATTTACAATTGACCCCCTTCTTCGAAAAATTTTTGAATAACCCAAATATCCCTCATATTATTACCTCAGTGAGGCTTATATATTATAACTCTAGTACACTCAGACTGATTTTTGCTGCTTGTAGGTATTATATGTGGCAACCACGTTGTACATTACCTGTATAACAGAAATAATTTTCTGTATGCCAGGTGATACAGCAAGTAAAGAAATTTTTGTTAAATACATATAACCTGGAGAAAAAAAATCTTTCACCTATCAGATTTGATCAGTATTGGAAAAACTGTACATGGTTTTTGAATTAATTTGTATCCTTTCTTTCGAACTTTGTGTTTTTCTTTTTTTTTTTTTTTGATGTATGACCTTGAAGATCAAGAATCTTATGTTTAGCGTATAATATTTCTAATTTTGTTGTCAAGATGTTTGGTGTTGATTTTCTTGCTCAGTAAAACTCCCCTAGTCTTTTTGAGAAGTGCCATGGGATCCTTAACATCCATCTGAACTACTACCAGAACAGGCAAATGGGACTTGGTGTAACGTCTCATCTGGAAGACTGCACCTCAGGAATGCAGCACCCTCCTTATGCTGCACTACAGTGTCAGTATTGGGATTTAACCCAAGTGCCTGGAGTGGGGATAGAACCCACAGCCTCCTGATCTTCCTGACTCAGAGGTGAGTGTGCAACCTGCTGAGCCACTGACACTGACCAGTTCACAAGATCACAGCAAACAAAGAGCTAGATCAGCAAATATTTTATAGTTCTCTAGGAAGTGAACACTTTATGCGGGAACATGGACATGTTTACGAGGCTGACATTTCACTGATAGAGGAAGGTATAAAGAAAACAAAGCAGCAACTGTTTGTGCATCTACCAAGAGTAGCTGCTGACCTGATGCCAGAAGGGTTCCCCTTGAAACTTGTGGATGAAGATGCATCTAATATACCCTTAAGGTGGGTAACCAATGTCCTAAATGAGGCGACTAAGAAGCTGAAATGCAGAAGTAAAATGTTAGTCATGACTGTGTTGGTTGGGGGTACAAAAGCAATGGTATACAATAACATAGTGCTATAAAGGCTTTAAGTATTTTACTACCTTTTTTAAGTATTTTATTAGGACTGCAAGGTAAGAACATACAGGAATTAAAACATAACATTTGGTTTACAAGCCATGCCACCTCGATCGCCCGCTGCTCCTTCGCCAAACAGTATGTGCAGGACTGCCCCTGACCGGGTGCACCACCGACCTCTCCATGGAGGTGGCGGCAGCGGCAGGAAAGCCAGCTCGAGTGCGCCACCTCGATCACCCACTGTTCCTTCACCAAACAGCAGGCACAAGACTGCTCCGACGGGGCGCACTGCCGAGCTCTCTGTGGAGGTGGCAGCAGCGGCAGGAAAGCCAGCCCGGCTGCACCACCTCGATTGCCCGCTGCTCCTTCGCCAAATAGCAGGTACAGTTTCCAAACTCCCGGGAGTCAGAGCAGGACGCCGCCTGGCTCTGCCCTCCAGCTCTGACACGTTATTGGCTGCTGCATTTTACGGGTTTCACCTCCGATGGGACCTTCCTTAGATGCAGTATACTGCTTTTAGCTTGCCTTACGGCATTTAAAATGCTTACTTTACCTCTCTAGATTTTCTGCTTAGGACCTTGCCTAAATTTAAAATGTGATAGTTCTGTGGAAAAGCTTGATTTCTAACCTATTGTTATATGCTGTAGATAATCTGTACCGTGACTAGTTAGGCCTATGGATAAATAGGGATTTTTGCTTTTTAGCAAGCTGGGACTCTGGAAATGTCTGCCTGGAAGATTAAGTAGCTGAAGTAGTAATGTATTTTCGCACTGAATTCTAGCTAGCTGGGTCAAGGGGACATTTATTGGGGGTTTTGATGTATTGTGCATTTTTAGTGATTCAGCCCTTGTGCTTACTCCCATGTTCCTCCTTGTCAGTGATGTCCCCGTGGCTCCCCTGATCTCTCTCTCCTGGCCAATTTGATTCCTACCCCACTCACACTATAAAGAACTTCACTGAGCTCTCTGCCTCCTCTTCAATTCTCAAGACTTGCTCCTACTGCTATCTCTGCATACTAATTTCCTTCCCATTGCCCTACCCTGTCTCAGTAACCCCCATTCTTCTTCTAAATTACTGCTCTCTTTGCATACAAATTTCCTGCTTTTTCCTCCACCTTCTCAACTAAATTCCATTGGCGCCAGTCTATCCCCCTCCTTTTGCTTTAGACCCCACCCCCCAATTTAGCTCCAATCCTGTCTGCATTTTAATGTACCTGACACTCACGACTTGCCTCTTCTTATCCTCCTCCAGGTGTAGGATTGCCCCTGACTGGGTGCACTGCCGAGTTCTCCGTGGAGGCAGTGGCAGGAAAGCCAGCCTGGCCGTGCCACCGCGATCGCCTGCTGCTCCCTCGCCAAACAGCAGGTACAGTCTCCAAACTCCTGGGACTCAGAGCAGGACGCCGATTGGTTCCGCCTTCCAGCTCTGGCCCACTATTGGCTGCTGCATTTTACGGTTTCACCTCTGATTAGACCTTCCCTGGATGCAGTCTACTGCTTTCAGCTTGCCCTGTGTGCTGCTTCTCAGCACGCCTTAAGGCACTGGAAATATTTACTTTCCCTGTCTAGATTTTATCCCACCTACCCTCCCCAATGCTGGCCTCTATTAAATGCGCTTAGCCCACTCCCTCCCCTGCTCTTCATTGGCTCAGATATATACACCTCTAGCTTAAAGGCGTACTCTAACAAACTTCTTCTTGCTTCGCATGATCCCTTCCTTATCTGTTGTTGTTAAGTGGACCACCTATAAGTTACCTCTTGTCACTCACGCTCACAAAACTTATGCTATTGACAGCTCCCATTGACAACTACCACTTTTGCCGCTGTTTCTCCATCCAACTTCACGGATCTGCTCCATCCCTATCTTGCCTACTCAAACTGTAAGCGTTCTCGCTTCCATACAACATGCCTACCCCTCTTTCCCCGCTTCCCCTCATTCTTATTCTCCTTTCTGCTATCTTAAACCCAGCTCCTCAAGCTCCCCAATATAAAAGTCCTGACTCTCCTTCCCCCTCTGCTCTCCTAGCCCCTACCTTCATTCTTGCTGTTACTCCTACCCCCCCCCCCACAATACTCTGGACTCACTCCCCCACAAACCCCCCGCCACCTTATTCACAATATCTAGTCACCTTGCTTTCCTTCACCTCCTGATTATCCACTCGCCTAGCCACCACTCCCTCAAAAAAACCTCCCAACTACGCGGCTTGCCACAAATGTCCCAAACTCCACTTCCTCATACTCGCACTCCTTTTACTTGCCTCAGGCAATGTTCATTCTAACCCTGGTCCCATCACCCCTTCCCCCAGTAGCTATCCTACCATTAACGTACAATCTTCCAGCACCTCCTCCACCTTCCCAAAAGGTCTAAAGATCCTTCATATAAATATCTGCAGCTTTGTCTCGAAAATTGACCTTCTGCAACCAATGGTAATCTCCGTCACACCAGATATTCTAATATTAGCCGAAACATGGTTAAACGCTAAAATATCTAATCTCTCTCCATTGATGTTCTAGGTTACTCCATAATCAGACAGGACAGGAATGCTGGGGAAGTGAAGTAGCTTTCTATATCCTGTCCTCACTCCAGTACACTACCCTTCTCTCATCCTCCACCTATGAAGCCCTAGTTGTAAAGACTACCTTGTCATTCTTCTCCCCTATCTTTATTGCTGGTATCTACTGTCGCTCTGGTATCAAGCTTTCTGATACAACAGACCTCATTACCTCTATAGCTTCCCTCCCTCTCTCACAAAGCTGAGTTATACATATTAGGTGATGTAAACCTTAACTGGCTATAACCAACCACTTCCAAGATACGGAATGACATCACTGCCCTAAATCTCTCCCAACTCATCCAGGAATCCACTCGACTAAATTATAAAACCCTTAATCACTCACTGATAGACTGGACTCTCACCTCCCCCCCCACTGAGTCATTAAGTCCGGCATCCTCCCTGATGCCCTCAGAGATCCTCATCCAATATTTGTTGTCAGGAAGGTCCACAGACCAAAACCACCACCCAAAATCCTGCAGCTCTGGGTCCTTCAACTCCCTAAACCTTAACCCCCTCCTCAATGAAATAAACAACTTCGACTGGTCCCCAATTGCCTCTGCCCCTTCTGTTGACCAAGCCCTCAGTTACTTGAAGGATAAATTTCTAGCTACCTGGAAATCCTCATGCCCCTTTCAAATGCACTAGGGTCCAAGGTAACCATCATCCCTGGATCAACCCTGAGTTAATGACCTGCCTCAGGGAGCGAGATAAAGCTTGGAGGAAACACAAGGCCGCCTAGCTTCCATCAGATTATACTAAATATCGTATGCTAAGAAATGCATGTACAAAAGCTACCAAGTTATCCAAGTCTGAGTATTTTAAATCCTCTTGCGTAAATAACATTAATTCCCCCTCCAAATTCTGGAACGTGGTCCATTCTCTATTCTACCCCCCCTTCACATCCCCCACCCCCTGTGCTTAATATAAAACAACACATTAGTGTCCAAACCATGCATAGTGGCTCAGGTGTTTAACTCCTATTACACCTCCTGTGCCTCAACCCTCCAAAAGTCCCTCCTCTCCATCCTCTCCTCTCCTCCCTTCCCCTCTTCCTCCCTCTCCTACCACTCAACCCTCCTGTGCTCACCCTTTCTTCCCCTTCACTCCTGTCTCTCCTGAGAAGACACTAATGGCCCTCCTCTCCATCAACCCCTTCAAAGGCTCCACACTGGATGACCCTGACCCTAAACTCCTATACCTTTCAGCCTATGCTATTGCCTACCCTCTCTCTCTAATTCTAAATCTCTCCTTTAAGTCCTCCTCCATCCCTTCGCCCTGGAAACATGTGGTGGTCCTCCCTCTCCCAAAGGGTGGGGACCCTTCCTTCCCTGCCAACTATCATCCAATCTCCCTCCTCCCCTTCCTTGCCAAGCTCCAAGAACACCTGGTCCTCTCTCAACTAACCTCCTTTCTTGCTGACTATTCCTTCTTCACCCCATTACAATCTGGTTTTCATAAGAACCACTCCACTACCACCTCCCTCCTTAGGCTTACTGACTCCATCCTCACTGAGATGGACAATGGCCTCATCACCTATGCTATTTCTGTCGACCTCGCCAAGGCTTTCGGCACAGTCTCCCATGCCTTGCTTCTTGACTCCCTGATGACTGCTGGTCTATCTGCTCCTGTTCATAACTGGTTTAGAGTCTACCTCACAGGGAGAATGCAATCAGTCAAGATTCAGGATGCAATCTCACCCCCCCCCCCAATCTCCAGACCACAGGAGTCCCTCAGGGCTCTGTGCTCAATCCCATTCTCTTTTCCATCTTCCTTAACAACCTTCCAACAGTCTGCTCCCCCTCCTCTTCTATCCACATGTATGCTGAGGACACCATCTTGTTCACCTCTGGCAAATGCCCCATCGATGTAGCAACCACCCTACAGCATCACTTCCACCAGGTTCAGCTTTAGTTTGCCTCACATCAGCTATTCCTAAATGCCAAAAAGACAGTCTCCATGACCTTTGGCACTATGCAGAGACTCTCTAGGCTCCACCGCTTACTCTCTTTCCATACCCTTGATGGGACAATCCTTGAGGACACCTCCTCTTTCAGATACCTTGGGGTATGGCTGGCCACACTGACGCCATTCTGAAAAAACTGCGCCCAAAGCTTGGTGCCTTATTTAGGAACCATAGTTGCATCCCTCCTACGGCATGGCGTGAACTTGTCCAGAAGATGATCCTCCCCATTTTTTTGACTACTGTGATGCAGTCTATGGTGCCGCTCCCAAATCCACCCTAACTAGACTGGACTCTCCCTTTAACTCCTTCTGTCACTTCGCCCTTGATGCCCCATCTCGCACTCATCATTGTGACCTATACCATGCCTTGTCCTTTTCCCCTCTTGCTAACAGACGCCCTGCTCACTGTGTTAAACTCACTTCAAAATTTTGGCTAGGAGAACTTCCTCTCTACCTCTCACGCTCCCTCTCTTCCCCCCCTCCTCCCTCAGATCCGCTGACACTCATACTCTGCTGGTCCCCTGTCAAACCACCCTCATCGGTCAATCAGACTTCACCCATTGTTTCCCCAAAATCTGGAACTCCCTTCCCCCCAAATATGGCACTCTTCCTCCTCCCACTCCCTAGCCTCTGCCTTACATAACTTTCTCTCTGTTAGCGGCTCCTGTTTTAATCCTCCCTAACTAGTTCCCCTTCAAGACTGCTCTGCTACATGCTCCATTCTCCTGCTAAATCCTCTCTCCCCTCTGAGCCTGCTACCCAACACTCCCACACTTCTCTTTTCTCTCCCCCTTTTTGCTTCCTCAGCCCTTCAACTACCCCCATTACCAACTCACTCGTGCTGTCTTGCCCTCTGGCAGGGTTCTCAGCATCCTGGAGGGGTGTAACACTGGGCAAGCCTCTTCCCCCCTCCATCATCCCAGTTATACTCTCAATCCACTTCTTGTCCTTCCCCAATCTGCCCTCTGGAAGGATTCTCAGCATCCTGGAAAGGTCAGAGTCAGGCAAAGTTCTTTCCCTCCCTCCTCTACCACTACCACCCGTCCACCTAATCTTCAGTCTCCTTATCAAATTTATATTCCCCCCATCGTTCCCCTGCCATCCCCCCTCCCACTTCTGGCAGGGTTCTCTGCATCCTGAAGGGGCTAGCTTTTAGGCCTTTTCTGTCCTCCCTGTCAATTCCCTCACCCGATTCCTTACCACGCCTCAGCACTTAAATAGGTACTAGTTCACTTGAATCTGAATACTAGCACTTCTTGCCCTGTCTATGCAGAGCATATTTCTGTATGTATAAATCCTCAGTCATGTTAAATGCTAATCTGTAATCCACTCTACAAATGTAAATTGTATGTGTCATTTTTAAATGCAACTGCATTGTGTTTTCCACAGTTATGTTAAATGTTAATTGTATGGCTAATTTCACATCCTACTCTACCTCCCCCCGGTCACACCAGGAGACAAACAACTTGTTGTTCAGTGTGCCTTCCTGGTGAAACATTTCAATAAATAAAAATAAACAAACATAACATTCACAAACCCTTCAAAGGAGACTGGCTGCAGTTGTTTTGTAGCTTTGAGTGACCACACTGAGAAGGAGATAACAGGAAGTTAAAAGAGAAATGGTAAGGAGTGAGACCAGTTAATAAAAACGATTAGATATACAGTACCTAGAAAAGATTTGAACGTCATTTGCATTAATTATGTTGCTAAATTGGGACCACATTTTTTCATAGCTAATAATATCCTTGAGGATTATATAGCGAACCTTTCAAATGTTATGGATTGTAATCCAGTTTAACTAGGCCATATAGTTTGGGGGTAAAGCATATTTTAGAATTTACGAGGCCCAGATGGATTAATTTACTCTTGTATACTAGGATGTATTCGTCCCATGTACTTTTATCTAGTAGTATCAGAGCAGCTCCTTTTGCTAGATTAACAAATGTAGCTCTTACGAGAGTATTTAGTACATTTTCCCACAAACTATCTAGGGCTTTACAATTAGCCATCACATGCTCCACAGTAATGACCAAGGTTGTAAGTCTTGGGCACAGATCTGAGATTTCGCCATTCATTTCATTCAAGCTACTATATTTGGAGTAAAATAAACTCTGTGCAATATGTTAAATTTGATCTGTTTTGATTTAGTGGAGATAGTACCAGTCATGGGTGTACTTATGGCGCAGTTCCGGTCATGTTCTGAGAGATTAACCACCAGTTCTGACTCCCATTTACCACTGAGTTAGGTGTGATCTTGACTGCATCAGTCCACCATGAAGTTACATATTTTAGAAAAAATTTTTTTACGATCAGAACTGATGACTATATCTTCTGTAAGGGATGAAGTGGGCATGACCGATGAAGTAGATGCCTTAGAAATGTAATCTTAAATTCGAAGATATCTGAAAAAATGATAACTGGGAAGCTTGAATTTTTATTTTAATGAAAAGGTCATATGCATATTTTATACGAACATATGAAGAAGCCAGCAGAAGAAGCCCATTTGGTCTATCAAGTCTGCTCGTATTGCAGGGTCCACAGCTTGAGCTACTGTCCCTGCCCTCCCTCCCCACTCCTCCCATCCTCTCTACCCAGGATCCTTACCGTCCCCTATACCTGTCCCAGCCTCTCTTAAAGCTGCCGACTGTTTTCAACGAGACTACCTCTTCTAGCAGTGCATTCCAAGTGTCCACCACCCACTCTGTGAAGAAGTGCTTCCTCACCTCCTGCCTAAACCTCCCACCCTCCAGCTTAAGACTGTGCCCCCTCGTGTTATGGTTGCCACTCAGCTTAAACAGACTCTCCTTATCAACCTTATTTATCCCTTACAAGTACTTGAAGGTCCCAATCATGCCCCCCCTCTCTCTCCTGTCTTCCAGGGAGTACGTGTTCAATGCCCTCAACCTCTCCTCATATGCCTTACCCTGCTGACCGGCTATCATCTTTGTAGCCCTCCTCTGGACCTTCTCCAGCAGGTTAATGTCCTTTTTGAGGTGTGGACACCAGTACTGAACTCCATACTCTAGATGCGGCCTTACCAGTGACCTGTACAAGGCCAGTGTAACCTCCTCTCTCCTACTACTGATCCCCCTAGATATGCATCCCAGCATCTTGTTTGCCTTTGCTGCTACTTTCTTGCACTGCGTGAAGTGCTTCAGGTCTCTAGTGATCATCACTCCCAGGCCCATCTCCTCCTCTGATGCAGATACTCGGACTCCATCCAGGTAGTACTCTGTCCTAGGATTCTTGGCTCCAATATGCATAACTTTGCATTTCCTGGCATTGAAGCCAAGTTGCCATATCCTGGACCACCTCCCTAGCTTTTCCAGATCTTCCTATAGGTCCTGTATCCCTTCAACTGTGTCCACTCTCCCACAGAGTTTGGTGTCATCTGTGAATAGGCACATTCTGCCCTTAATGCCACCCCCAATGTCACTGATGAAGATACTGAACAACACTAGCTCCAGCACCGAGCCCTGCGGGACCCCACAGGTTACCTGTCTGGATGTACCAATCTTTAATGTCAATAATGCCTTTATTGTGCAAACTCTTGAAGGCTTGGTCTGAAACAGATGGGTCAAAATATCCATTTAAAGAGATTTATCAACCTCTTGGTTTGGCTTACATGTCACGGAAGCCGATAGTGGTGAAAGTCTGTAGAGGGTAATTTCATATTTTTGTGAACAGCCTGCAAGGAGATCGAAGGGACCATAGTTTGCCTCTGATACGGCAGCCTGCCGAGCTCTTCATTTCCTGAATCATCCGCTGTGTCCCCGTGCTCAGGCACGTAATGCTGTGTATCCAGGGAGGGAGAGGGGAGTACCCCATTAAAATCAATGGGGGTCACTTTTAAGTCTGTTTTTTAACCCATGAATGGCCAGTTTGACAATAGTGAATGGCACCGCTTGACTAATAAGGCCCTTGTTAGTTGAGCGATGCCATTATTAATCTCAAACTGGCCATTCATAGATTAAAAACATATAAAAAAAAAAAAACAACTTAAAAGTGACCCCCACTGACTTTAATGGGGCGCATCCTTGCGCTCTCCCTGGGTACATGTCATTATGTGCCTGAGCACGGGGGGCACATCGGATGATTCAGGAAGTGAAGGGATTGGCTGGCTGCCATGTTGGAGACAAACTACGATCCCTTCGATCTCCTTACTGACTGTTCACAAAACTGTGAATTTACCCTCTATGGACTTTTGCCACTATAGGCCTCCACAGACTGCAAGTGTTACCCCATCAATGGAAACCTGTTCAATCTCTTTAAATAAATTGGTGAGAATAGTGAGATTTTGTGGGGGATGTTAGACAAGTTCCTAAGTGTATCCCAAGGATGTCATGCAGTAACAGAACTCATAAGTATGTCATCTGTTCTTTTTCTATTTGGGACTGCATAGGGTAGATGCCTGATGAGGTCATATGGGCATACTGTTTCCTCAGTTTGAAATGGGTGTTATTTTTAGAGTTTAAGATCCAACTACGTATCTAGGCTAACTGTGCAGAAAAATAGTATCAGTAGAAATTTGGAAAGGAAAGCCCCCCCCCCCCCCTTTAGGTAAATAACAGTTTTTCAATCCTTAAACAGGGCTTTTTGCCCCATCCAAAATAATTTTTTGATCACCTTATCCAAATTCTTAAACAATCACTACTAACATCAGTTGGGGGGGGGGGGTCTTGAATAAAAAGAGTGGTTTAGGCAACACATTCATTTTGAAACACTGATCCTCACAGAGTCAGGATCAGCGACTCTCAAAGGTCCAGATCTTTCTTTAATATTGTTGATCACTGCTGCAAACTTTCACTCAAATAACTTATCAAGTATACGGTTGATGAGAACCCCTAGCAGGCTGAGTGCTAAGGTCTAAAAATTCTTAGTCATTGTGCCTGAAATATACCAAATGTTTTTAGCCACATGTGAACTGGATTAGTCATTATATCAGGTTAACGAAACAGTAAAAATTCATAATAACCAAATTCCTTAGCCAAAGTGGCAACTGAGAACATATAGTTAGCCTAATTAAATTTACTGTAGCCATTGGTGATTGTGGCGATCCTCAGTGCTCTCCCAGCCTAGGTATCTCTGATAACTGACCCTTTAAAACCGGTACTAGGTGATAATAACAAAATAAAAATAGCGAACGCAATAACAGTGAAAGCACAACAGCGTCTACCATGTCTGTGATGCAGCAGAATGGCAAGTCGAAATAGTAAAAACGTCCCCCCCCCAAAAAAAAAATAAAACGGAAGGCACACCTTACACAGAGCAGAAATCGCCACAGACAGGATGGCTCAACAGCCAGAAGTAATGTAACACACCTGGGCACCGCAGTCCAGCCCTGAACACACTCACTACGTGTAACCAGAAGAAATCCCAGGGGACACCAAACAAATCAACCTACATCAATCTGTTGATTTCACTGCCCGCGCTCCCCTACCTCTATATAAGCATCCTTGTCATTGCATAAACCACCACATTAGTGGCATCACGCAGGCTGTGCTGATATGTACCGTCACTGCCATCCCTTTTCCCGTCGCTGACATGCATTCACTGATATTACCACGCCTATTATCACCCGACACCTTTAAAAGTTATCTGGCTGGGCTGACATAACGTTTGAAGTGTGGATAAGGACAGTCTAAAAGCTCTGACTTTTCCCAGTTCATTTTATAACCTGAAATGGACCCGAACTGGGTCAGATGTGATGTAAGCTCCTGAAATGATTGGTTACCACTGTTGATATATGAGAGCATCAGTATATAAACTAATCTCCTTCTGACCATGTGTGCGCCGGTGGCACAGCACCTGTCATTAGGGCACTACATGACCAAATTGGCTGCCCCCTTCCTGAGGTCACCCCCCCACCCCCGGAGTTGGAATATTTAAAAAGGGGGGTGGGGGGCATAGCCCGTCCGCCCACAAACAGAGGAGGCCGTGACATTGGGGCCTGGCACCCTAATGATCGGGCGCATCACTGTACGTGCCTGGAACCAAACTAATCTTGTGTGTACTCACAATTACCAAGAGCTTACTGGCTACTGCAAATATTAAAGGGAATAGGGGACACTCTTGTCTGGTTCCTCGTTCTAAAGGGATTCTGTTGGAGTAGTCTCTATTGGTCCTGATAGTGGCTGGTGGATTAGTATACTGAGATAAGGACTGCCTTTGCCTACCAAAAGTTTTTGCCACATCAAGTAAAAGCACTAATATGTCTAAAGATTTGGTATAATCTAATAGATTTATGGCACACCCCGATGCTGGTGGTCAGTTATCTCTACTTGATAAACCCGTTTTGATCTGAAGGAATCAGATTAGGTAATATTTTTCTAACCAGTTAGTTATGATTTCTAAAAAAATGTTTACATCAGTGTTTATAAGCGATATGGGCCTGTACAATCCACAATTCAATGGGTCTCTGCCATTCTTCCTAAATATATTTGTTTTTAATTTAGAATAGATGATCCTGTCATATGCACTGTTCCCTATTGTAAATATCGCAAAATATTGCAAATATTGATTTTACCTTTTTCTCTGCATCATCGAATTTATGTACCATTGGACGTTTGTGAAAATGGGCATTTTTGCTCACATACTTTCCAGTATAAAAAATAAAATTGAAATTAATAAAACACTGATGGCATTAAATGTAGAAGAGACAGTTGTGCCCAGAAATTATTGAAAAAATAAATAGATGCTGGAAAATCAGATTGTCAAATATTTTAAACAAATCAATAAGAAAAATGAATAAGGAGACCTTCGGGGCCAGGAGCTTTGCCACTTGGGAGGTCTTGAATTGCTTTCAAAATTTCTGCCCCAGAGATATTGGATTCTAAGAAATCAGTGACATCTAATTTAGGGCTATCTACATTTTGGAGGTGGCCACCCGATGTAGTGAGTCGGCCCCGGCCCCCAACACAGTAGGCCCCGGTGTCTAGTGGCAATTCCAGTCTTGGTGTCCAGCACTCCCTCCCCCATTCATCAATCGCTGTCCCTGTATACTTGAAAATATTCCCTGGTAGTCCAGTGGTCCCCCACTCCTCCCCCATTCACCAATCGATGACCCCATATAACACAATCGATGCTCTGGTAGTCCAGTGGTCCCCCACTCCTCCCCCATTCACCAATCGATGACCCCATATAACACAATCGATGCTCTGGTAGTCCAGTGGTCCCCCACTCCTCCCCCATTCACCAATCGATGACCCCATATAACACAATCGATGCTCTGGTAGTCCAGTGGTCCCCCACTCCTCCCCCATTCACCAATCGATGACCCCATATAACACAATCGATGCTCTGGTAGTCTAGTGGTCCCTTCCTGTTCCCGATCGCTGTCCCATTAAATACTAAGTACCATATCCCTGGTGGTCTAGTGCATCCCCTACTACCCCACCCTGGCAGGCAGTGACCCAACATCCTGCCCCCCCCAAAACTGACCCTCCAGATGACGATCGGTACAGCACTCTCTCCACCGTGGCCAGTCACAGACTGAGCTGTCACTGAGCACTTACTGTATTAAGTACATGAAGTGCTCAGTGACAGCTCAGTCGGCAGCTGGCCGCAGTGGAGAGAGAAGGGCTGTGCCGGTCACCAGATGGGGGTCGGGATGGGGTGTGAGGTGGGTGGGGTCATTACCTGTCAGTACGCAGACCAGCCGGGATATGTTGCTTAGTATTTTGATCGGATGGTGATTGGGGACGGAGGACAAATTGAGCACCAGGGTAATATTAAGAACTTAGATAATGGAATGGCGATATTGGGGGGTGGAGTCAATAGAGTACCAGGGCATCTACTGTGCCATACAGAAACATAGACTTTGACGGCAGATAAGGACCGCTTGGCCCATCTAGTCTGCCCATTTCCCTACCTACAGGATAGGCCGCAGATCCTAGTTAACCAACAGCCTATTTCTTCCTACCCCCCACAAGAATTGCCTTATGTCTGTCCCATGCATTCTTGAATTCTCCCACAGTTTTGGACCTCACAACCTCCTCAGGAAGGCTGTTCCATGCATCCACTACCCTCTCTGTGAAATAATACTTCCTCACATTGCCCCTGAACTGCCCTCCTTCTATTTTTAAATTGTGTCTCCTTGTTCTTGCACGTCTCTTTTTCTGAAATATGCTACCCTCTTGGACTTTGTTGATTCCAATGAGGTACTTAAAAGTTTCTATCATGTCCCCCCTCTCCCTTCTTTCCTCAAGGGTATACATACTAAGTTCCTTTAGTCTTTCCTCATACGGCTTCTCTTGCAGACCCTGCACCATTTTAGTTGCCCTCCTCTGGACTGCCTCTATCCTGCCTATGTCCTTGCGGAGATGGGGTCTCAGAACTGGACACAGTACTCAGATGGGTCTCACCAACTGTCTGTACAGAGGGATAACAACTTCCTGTTTTCTGCTGCTGATGCCTCTCCCATACATCCCAGTATACCCCAGCCCTCCCTACTGCCTTCTCCACATTGCTTGCTAACCTTAAGGTCATCTGATATGATTACCCCCAGGTCCCTTTCCTTATATGTTGTTGTTACTACCTCCCCACCCATTGTGTATTCTTCCCTTGGGTTCTTGTTTCCCAGGTGCATTATTTTGCACTTCTTTGCATTGAATCCTAGCTGCCATACTTCTGACCATTCCTCCAACCTTGCCAAGTCCCATTTCATCCTTTCCACGCCTCCATGTGTATCAACCCTGTTGCAGATCTTTGTGTCATCTGCAAAAGGCATACTTTTCCTTCCAGTCCTCTGCAATGTCACTGATGAAGACATTAAAAGGACTGGACCCAATATTGAACCTCTCGCGGTACCCCACTAGTAACCCTCTTTCCTCTGGGATGGCAACTGTGAATGGGGAGGGGAGGGACTACTGGACTACCAGGGAATATTTTAATTTATACGGGGACGGTGATTGATGAATGGGGGAGGAAACACTGGACTACCTGGGAATCTATTATTATACATGCGGACGGCAATCGGAGAACAGGGGAGCAGTAACCACTGGAGTCCAGAGACCTATATTTACACTGCCAGGATTCGGACTGAAAGGCAGGGGTCACCACTAGACACCAGGGACATATCAGTACTACAGAAACTGAGATTGGAGGGTGTGGGAGGCCACTAGCACCGCGGATAGTTCCCTGGACCAGGCTACTTGCTCCACTAAAGGGTCTCCCCCCCCCATGCAAATGGACCCATAATGAGAATGCAAACGAGCCCTTAGTGCCTTGCATGCACAATGAGCTAATTTCCATAGGGACTTTTGAATATTGCAACTTTTGTCAAAGCACAAGCCACAGCCGGGGCCCCTATTTCGGGGGCATTATAGGGCAGCGCTAAGTGGCTTAGACCTGAGCAATACAGGACCTATATTCAAGCGACTGAGCGCCTGTGCTATTTGTCTGAATATAGCAATTTTGCCCACTGGCGCCAGTGCAAGATGGAGTACAAATGTTTGCGCTCCACTTTGCTCTTTTTTGAATATCTGGCCCTTGTAATTATATAAAAAAAGTTTGTACCACATTTACAACCATGCTTGTCTCCAAATCTGTGTAGAATTCCCATTATGCACTACAGTTTTATACTGCGAAACATGCTGATATGCACTAAATTTGGGGGAAAACGGACTTTAAGAGTTTTAAAACAGAACTGACCATTTTTGAAAACAAGTAATCAGTGGCCCCTGTCTAGCCAGCTGGCCTGATAACTTTCAAGATAGGTCAAAATATCACTCTCTCATAACAATCTGAAATTCTTCTTGGAGTCAAACCTGTTTGGGTACAATATTGGCTTTAGGAAAACACAGGCAATGCTTACCTCTGGCTCAACGAGCTCCACGGTTTCCATGAAGACCCCTACTTCATCAACAACTCCAGGTCCTCCAGCAGCACTTTCTTAACACAGTGCTGTTTCAGAAACGTACACTGAGAAATCAAAACCATAAATATGGGTAAAAGATGTTTCTAGGGCAATGCATTCTTCTCCAGTACACAAACTGCTAGCCCTGGGGGCAGTTTAAAATTATTTCAGGGGCTTAATATGTTATCCATTCTCATTAGTGCCTTTTCTTAAACACTTGAAAATACAAAACAAGAAGATGACTTAGTAATATGTACATAGTGCTCTGGTAGGGGAGGAACTTGGGTGTAGTTTTTATGTTTATTTTTTTTACCCAGGTAATTGGACAAGGACAGACTTACTTTTAGCCATGACTGGGTACCACAAAGAGAATCACAGATGAGCAACTTCTCCACAACAAGCCAGTGTTTCCACTGAGGGGAGTCTGATGACACTACAGACAGCGAAGCTTGACATGTCTCTAGTGTCATCAGATTCCCGGTCCAAGATGGCAACGCAGGTGAGTTGGGCACAGTTGCTCATCTATTACTTTGTGTACCGGTATGTTTTTATTTGATTACTGTGCATCCCACCACCAAACATAACCTTTTGCCATCTTTTACCATTTTTTAACTGTTTAAGAACATAAACCCTTCCCCCAACCAGCTGGTGAAACCCACCTGGTGCCTGAAACTGTTGATCATCTAACAAATAATTCAAAACAATATTACCTTTTTACAAATTATTATGCAGTATTGAGTGAGAACTTGGAAGTAACTGTAACACTCTGCAGTGTAAGTACTTTGCTTTCACCAAGGATCACTGCAATCACTTCTCGCACAGTGCAGGAGCGGTTGCTATAAAAGTAACACCATTTTAAGTTATTTGTTAAAAGAACAACCATTTCAAGCACGGAGGCAGGAGCGTGTTGGGGGAGTTTATGATTTTAAAACAGTAAAGAAGCTCACTGAGTTCTGAAGTATGTGTATGAGGAGTGGGAGTTATGCAGAACAAATGTGACATGAGAGGTTACCTAACTAAAATGATGTTGTACCACAGAAGGGCACAACAGTAGTCCATGACCTTTGAACTGTGATAGTTTATCTTGGTTAGAAACTGGGGTACAGAGGGTAACAATATACTATAAAAAGACAATACAATTACAGGAAAGTACTCATGAATGAGAAACAAAGCTTCATCTTCCAAACAGCATTTACATAAGGACGGTAGGATGTACTTTTTCATGGAGGGGATGGAGGATATCTGGGATAATCTACCAAAGCCAGTAGTAGAAGACAAATCAGTGACTGGTTTCAAATATGGATGGGATAGGCACATAGGGACAATAATAACAAAGAAGGTGGGGGTGGGAGATGGAGAGCAAGGGGAGGGGGCACTGGGGCACCAGAAGGGAGTGCTGTTCAAATCAAAACTTTAAGGACTTGCCCAACCACAGCTTAAGCTGAATTTGCACTTGACCCCCCTTCTTTACAATGAAATCAGCTCTCGTTTCACTTGTCCTTCAAAAAAATGTACTTGTCCTGGACAGGGAGCAACAGGATTTGTACATCCCTGCCAGAAGGGCATGAGGCCCAGTACCTCCGGTCCAATGTCAGATCGGATGCAGAATTAGGTAGGGAAATGGGCACACTGGATAGACTAATGAGCTTTTATCTACAATCAGAATACATGTATCCATAGGCCAGTTTAGAAGAAGAAGAATAATCAGCATTTATACCGTGCTTTCCTACACAGTGTATCCCAAAGCACTTTACAAGCAATGCTAGACTGGTAGTGAAGTGACTGAATGTGTGGTGGCAGCCTTATCATACATCATCACCCACACACAGCCTGGATAATTGCATGAACCGGTTTATGGGAAGGGGAATGTTGGCCAGGACACTGGGAGTGTTCCCTATTCTTTTCGAAGAGTGCCCTGGGTTCTTTTACTTCCACCTGGACACCCACCAGGACAACACCAGGATGGTCAGAAGGGACCTCTGTTTAACGTCTCATCCGAAGGATGGCACATCCCAGCAGTACAGCACCCCCCCAATACTGCACTCAGATGCCAATGTTTTTCAGGTGCAAGTCCAATCCTAGTGTGAGACGAGAACCCACAACCTTCTGGTCCAGAGGCGGATGTGCTACCAACTGAGCCACGCTGACACCTCAGACCATACTGACTGCTTACATAGCCACATTTGCACTGCAACAACATGAGCACCTGCTTGATGTGGTGCAAATGTGGCCATGTAGACACTTACCTGATTGTGGTAAGTTGGCTGTTCCAGGACCCTCTCCCTGAGCCACTGCAACCCTGGGGACATGTTCCAGAGCGAATGGTGTAAGCAGTCATGTGGACAGGCTGCACCACTGGCTCCAATGAACAAGTGATCGCCCAGCTTTCTCCTCCCTGAACTCAGGGCCCCTCTCCAGCATGCCATGCGTCGGCATGGAGAGGGGCTGTGTAAACTGTGCAGTAACCGGTTCAGGAGGTCAGGGGGAGCGCCGACACAGACCATGGGGCAGAGAAGAGCAGCTGTGCAAACAGGGCTTCTGTTTCCAATGACATGGAGAACAGCCTGGGCTTCAGCAGTATACTAAATAAGAAAAGAAGGCGCCCCGATTCCCAACTGAAAGGCTGCATAGGTGCGATCCTTGTGAGTTAAAATATTTCTTCGGCTTTGGATTCATTAAGTGTTCTGAACAAAGCTCATCCTGGCTAGCAAATCTAATGTTACTACTGAAAATGAAAAACAAAGGTATAAAACAAGCTGCTTTCCATTTGAAATTGCTAAAAAACAGTGACGCAACTAAAACTTTAAAAACGTGTATAGAAGTGATTTGGGATTTTATTCCACCGTATTTTAGAGCTTTTTATTATCTATAAAGCTAAGTCCAACTACTATTTCTTTTTTTTCATATAGCTTTTTGCCACCCGTTACCACCTTCACCTGCCTTCAGGCCCTGGTTCAGGACCCCTAGTCCCATTGACCACTCCCCCAGTTGTCAGGCCGGCTGGGATCCACACAGCGCAGGACCCGTGAGTCCTGAGGGCTGTCATACACGGCAAGGAGGGGAATATGTTTCTTCCTCAGTTTTCTCCCTTACTCCTCGAGGTCTCAGCGACTGGTCGCGTGTGCGTGTGAAGGCATGCATGCACACCATAACCAGCAACCCTGTTCTGCCCACCCAACCTAGCGGTAGCCACATTTGCCCGGTGCTACCACTGAGCCTCCACTTGGTGGCAGCCAAGAGCTGGGAAGGCTCACCTCCCCAATCTAGAACAGGAGAGCTGCCAGTGAGTCGCTCAGTCCTATTCCCAGCCCCCCCGATGGCCCAAGGTGGTTCCGAACCTGGATGCCAGAGCATGGAGAGGCCAGGTGCTCAAGGTGCCTCAGCCTTCTATGCCTCTCAGCCAGCCTTCTAACTACCACTTCTGAAATGACTTTATTTATTTAAGATATTTAGCTAGGAGGGCACACTACGCTGTAAACAGCTTATTTCAGATGCACCGGGGTGGGTGGAGGGAAACTGGGTACATGAGCTACAAATACACAGTAATAAACAGAATACTGTAGATGGCTTACCATCAGTAACACGGCTGTAATTCCATCAAGGGATTCCAGTAACATCAGAACCTTGACAGCAAAACTTGAAACACAAAAACACAGAATCTGTAATCAGAAAAGGACCGCTTGAC
Source organism: Neoceratodus forsteri (assembly GCA_016271365.2). Lineage (NCBI taxonomy): Eukaryota > Metazoa > Chordata > Ceratodontiformes > Ceratodontidae > Neoceratodus > Neoceratodus forsteri. Next base: position 1,135,836,388 of record CM057454.1, read on the forward strand.
ACACTCAGATTGCCCAAATGGTCACTGCCTAGTCCATCTCTGCAGACCCTAACTGGTCTCCGGCGACCCACCCGCCTCTCTGCCTATTTACTAATATTCCCCTAAGTCTATCAGAAGCATGCTTGAAGCCCCCTACTGTTTCCCCCCCCTCGACTCTGCTGGCAGTCTGTCTCAGGCGTCCACCACTCTTTCAATGAAGTAGTACCTCCTCACATCCCTCTTAAACTCTCCCCTCCCTCCAGCTTCATCACCTGCCCTCCGGTCATGGTGCTCTCTCGCTCTCTCTCTCTCTCATTTGAAAAAGACTCCACTCCTGCACCCTGTTCACCTGTGAGGTACTTATAGTCTCTGTCATGTCCCCTCTCGCACTCCCTTCTCCCAGGATGTACATGGCGAGATCCCTCAGTCTCTGTTTATAGGCTTTGGATTCAACCCCCTCCACCATTTTAATTGCCCTCCTCTGGACTGCCTCCACCCTGTCTATGTTCTCTGTGGAGGCGTAGCCTTCAGAACTGGACACAGTACTCCAGCTGGGGTACTGCAAGCAACCGATACAGTGGCAACACCACCTCCCTCCTCCTGCTGGAGATACCTCTCTCTATGAATGCCAGTACCCCACTGGCCCTACTCGCGCTGCTTTGCCACACTGCCCTGCCACTCTGAGGTCATCAGATATAATAACCCCAAGGTCACTTTCTTGCTTAGTGACTGTCAGTAGCCACTCCATCCTGTATTCATCTCCTGGGTTTCTATGCCCTAGCTGCATGATTCTGCTCCTTTTGACCCATCCCTAGATGGTACAGTATCTTGAATCCAATGGGCTACAATACCAAAGGCAGCATGGATTCATGAGGGGGAGGTTGTGTTCGATGAATCTGATTGATTTCTTTGACTGGGTGACCAGGTAAATTGATCAGACGAGGGCAGTGGAAATGGCCTATCTGAACTTTAGCAAGGCTTTCCACAATGTGCCACACAGGAGTCTGACAAAGAAATTTAGCAGCTTAGGGGTGGGATCTAAAGTGGTGAATTAGGTAAGAAACTGGTTAATGGCTAGGCAACAGAGGGTAGTGGTTAATGGCACTCACTGTAGTGAGGAAAGAGTGACAAGTGGGGTGTTGCAGGGCTGAGTACTGGGACCGGTCTTCTTCAATGTCTTCATAATTGACACTGCAGAAGAACTGGAAGGGAATATGTTTCTTTTTTTTGCAAATGACACCAAAATCTGAAATAGAGTGGACACTCAGGAAGGGGTAGAGAAAATCCATAGAGACCTTGGGAAACTTGACTAGTGGTCAAGAGCATGGTAGCTAGGGGTCAATGCCAAAAAGTGCTAAATCCTGCACTGAGGGCACAGGAACCCAGAAGGTGAGTATAGGATAGGGGGAGGTACTGACAATCACTAAGCACGAAAGGGACCTTGCAGTTATTTATTTAGTTTTTGTTGACCAGGTAGGGTGCACTAGGCATACATATAACTATTTTTAGGCACAATGGGGGAGTATACAAAGAACGTTTCATATTATGGAAAACATCCACAAACAAACAAGGAAATTATAAATGGTTCATAGGATAACACCAAAACAACTGCACATATTGGATCTAAATAACAGGCAGCTCAGTAAAAGTACAAAGTACACAGAATATCTCCGTCAGGTTGTACATTTTTTCTTTTGGTAACCGGGTAAGGCCCATTAGACACAAGTGCCTATTTTCAGGGGGCATCCCGGGAGCACTGGGGAGGTTAAGTGACTTACTCAGAGTCACACAGTATGCAAGCAGAGGTTGTGGGAATGAAACCCAGGTCTGCTGGTGCACCAAGCTCATTCAAAGCTTGTTACTCTAACCTCTAGGCTATACTGCCAGCTCCAATCATATTTGATTATCTCAAAGAGGCAGGGCAGTGTGACAAAGCAGTGGTTAGGGCCAGTAGGATACTAAGATACAAAGGGGGAGGTGTCTCCTGCAGGAGGAGGAGGGAGGTGGTTTTGTCAATGTATCCTTTGCTGAAGAGACCCCACTTGCAGAACTGTGTCTATTTCTGGAGGCCACAGCTCAGAAAGGACATAGGCAGGGTAGAAGCACTCAAGGGGAGGGGAAAAACATGGTGCAGTGGTTGCATCGACAGCCCTATGAGGAGACAGTGAGGGATCTCAAAAGAGAGAACAGAGAACAGCAAAAGGGGACATGACAGAGACCTTAATGTACTTCACGAGGTGAACAGGGACCAGGAGGGAGACTTTTAAATGACAGCACCAGGATGAAGGGGGGGCAGTTTAAGAGAGATTTAGGAAAGTACTACTTACATGAAAGAGTGGAGGACACCTGTAACAGACTGTCGGTGGAAGCAAAAACAATACAGGACAAGCATGTGTGAGACAGACACTGGGGAATATTAGTAAACAAGCAGGCAGGAGGTAGGGTCGACAGAGACCAGTTCAGGTCTGCGGAGACAAACTAGGCAGGGACCAACTGGGCAGACTGGGTGGGTTAAAAAAGTCCTTTTCTGCTGACAAATTCTATGTTTTGGTGTTTCACTGGTGAAGTCTTAAGCCTGACTAAATGGCCTCTAGTACTAAATCTATCAAGGGGAGTCCGGAATTGCACTACCATCACTACCGCCTTTCCTAAAAAATGGGAGGCCAGACATCAGTAGATAGTTCCAAAGTTCCTGAGATTTGCAGGACCTAATGCTGGCTTCATGAGCAAGAAGGCCTCTCCAGTGCCCTTTTAAGGTGACTGCGAGATAGCCCTTTCCCAAGGAAGCAGTGATAATTTATTTTGTTAAGTGCTGGGGCTGGCTTCTCCTCAGGCTTCTTCTAGGACAACTTTGGAACGAAGAGTTGTTCCCTTGAGGTCTTTCCCAGTAAAGCTATTTTTAAATCAAATGTCACATGAGGAACATAGAATTTGACGGCAGATAAGGACCACTTGGCCCATTCAGTCTGCCCATTTCTCCTCACCTAAACTATTACCGCAGACGCCCTACACTATACATACACTATGCCCACTCTACAGCTCTTTCTCCCTCCCCCTTTCCACTATGATTCCCTTGTGCTTATCCCTTGCATTCTTGAAACACCATCTCTGTTTTCGCTCCATCACCTCTGCTGGAATCCACCACTCTTTCTGTGAAGAAGTACCTCCTCACATCTCTCCCAAATCTACCTCACTCCAGCTTTACATCATGCCCCCTTGTTCTTACGTATGTTTTTTTTTTCTGAAAAATACTTCCCTCTTGTACCTTATTTACTCCAATAAAGTATTTAAATTAAATTAAGACAGTGTTTCCCATTCATCACGTTACCATGATGGGGCAACAAACTATATTATTTTACCACTCATCTACACTAACACCATCTTGCATTTGCACCACTGCCCTATATTTTGTACTACCACCCTGTGTTTTTATTATTACTCATTATATGTAGAATAATTCATGGGGTGGTGTGTTTAACAAGATTTTACACGCCTCCCCGAGGTTTTGGATGCTATATCAACCCCACCAGCAAAGCAGGGGTTTATTCGCATCCAACACCAAGGGAGTGTGTAAAATCTTGAGTTAAACACACCACCCCATGTTTTATTTATATAATTGCTGGGGAGAGTTTTCTTGCCACCGCAATTATATAAAATAAAACTGCCGTGGTCTGGTCGGGATGTGAAGTACTGTCCTCAGTCTGCGGCTGAGCGGCTGCTGAGACCTTTTCTTTTTGTTTTTAAAATGTTTAATCAAAGGTTTACATGTTTACTAAAGTTTTCAACTGCTGAGAGTGGAGGCAAATTTTATTTATTTTTTTTAATTCATTTACCCGTCAAGTGAGAGCTGCGGCTAAGTATCTGGTGCGTGCATAAGGGGAGACTGGTGGCAGTTGCATGTGTGGAGCAAGGGAAACCTGGCGCGTGTTTGCCGTTATATCCTGCAGGTTATAACCGTGCTTCCCTATGGAAGACAACACTCCTCAGTTATTATATTCTTTTGAATACCACCCTGTATTTTTACCAACACTATATTTTTTAATACCACCTTGTATTTTTTGTCACTGCTCTCGGGGTTCTAAATAATTGATTAGCAGTTTTTTTTGGGGGGACAATACTATTTATTAAATTTTGGTGACCGGGTAGGCCCACTGAGCCCCAGAGGTCCCTTTTTCAGGGGCGACCCGGGAATAACAAAAAACAAGAAGTAAATACAGCTTTAGTGCAGGTTACAGAAGTCACAACAATGCAGTTAGGAAATCAGAGCTAACTGTACAGAAAGTATGTATATAGGTTTCTAGAAGTGTTATGTTTGTTAAACACAGTGAGGCAAGTGCTATGCATTTTCACAATGTTTTAGCACTTTCATGAGCAAAACGCTAATCAATTTTTAGAGTTAAATAAAACCCTGTGCTCTGTATTTACACCCTTTATATTTAACACTCCCTGTATTTTTTTACAATCACATTGTTTTACTGTTATTGTATATTTTAATACCACCCTGATTTTTTTTTTTGCAACTACTGTATATTTTTCTACCGACACCCTGTAGTTTCGCCATCATTTTAATTTGTTAAAAAAAAATTTCAAAATACTGACGCAGTGGCTGAGGGCTGAAGCACTGACGCCACACCTTGCGCTACGTCAGGTGGCTCGGGTTTGAGAATGACCTTGGGTCGCCGGGAAGCTGGCACGGGGGGAGGGGAAGCAGGATTGTACACTGGCTCTCCTCTCCCAGGTAAGGGGTGGGGTCATCCACCCATAGTCCCCCGTCACCGAATGGAGGGTTGGTGCTGGCAGTTAATGGTGCGACTGGGAGGGGTGTCCTGAACAGTGTGCGTGTGCATGCCTCCACACACATATGCTAAGTCAGGGATGCGTGGGTGTAGGGATCAGGAGAAACCTTGTAAAAAAACAGTAATTACAAATAGGGGGGAAAAATCAAAATTATATTTTACCTCCCCTCTTTATTGCACCACTACCCCGTTTTGATACCCTTGCTTAAAGTCCACCTTATGCACATACACATCGCTATAGGAGTCCCAAGGAATAATGCTTTCATAGACATCAACAAACAGTTTACATGGATTTGAATCACAAGAAGTGAAATACAATACAGAGGAAAATGAAAATAGTAAGCCAATCTCAGAAAACCTTGGCTACTAGTTCTAAATACATCAACTGAAGATAGCTCTCACTATTGCACCCCATCATACCGCTGGCTTGACAAGGCAGTAGGTAGGGCCTGCAAAATTCTGGGGTGCATAGAGAAAGGTAACAACAGCAGAAGGAGAGAGGTGGTGTTACCACCATACAGACTGCTGGAGAGACTTCTCATGGAGTACTGTGTCCAGTTCTGGAGCCAACATCTCGACACAGGCAGGGTAGAGGCTGTCCAGAGGAGGACATCTAAAATGGTGCAGGGGCTGCAGCAAAAGCTCTATAAGAACAGACTGAGGGATCTCAATAAGTACACCCTGGAAGAGAGGAGGGATACAATAGAGACCTATAAATACTTCACGAAGGTGAAAAAGGTACAGGAGAGGAGTATTATTTAGAGAACAACGTGCATGAGAACTAGGGGGCATGCAATGAAGCTGGAAGGAGGGAAATTTAGGAGGTATGTGAGGAAGTATAATACTTCTTCACTGGAAGGTTGGTGAATGGCTGGAAGAGTCTTCCAGCGGAAGTGGTGGGGGCAACCCCCCCCCCAAAGAAAAAAACAGTGACGAGATTCAAGTAGACATGGGATAGGCACAAAGGAATCTTTATAGGGAAGTGGGGTTGGGGGGACATAGCCGGAGATCAGGTAGGGTCTGTGGTGCCAGTATGGGCAGGGAAAAATTAGCAAACTAGGTGGGCCAAGCGGTCCTCATCTGCCGACAAATTCTGTGTTTCTATGTTTATGTTTCTATCACAAGTTCTATGTTTCAATTGTTCTAAGTATCACAGAGGTTCCAAAATAAAGTTATCTCTGAATAGCTAATACTGGTTAAAGAGCAGCTGACTGTTCTCATACCACCGGATACCAATGAGCTGCCTGTCTGAGGGAGACAGTTTCTGAATTTGTTTGAGGAGTTATTTCAACATTCACCATAATTCAAAGCACTTACAACTTCCAAGAAAAAAAATACTGATCTCTTCAACCCTGCCCCTGATGCTGCAAAGTGGGGAATGGGACAAATATGTAGTTAATGAACTCAGACTATGATGGGAGGAAAGGTGGCTGCATAAACAAACTTCTTAATTAAACACTACAGGCCACTATAAATGAGAGAGGAATAAGTAAAGGTAATACTAGCCCACCCTCAACACATACAGTGGCCTGCAAAGTTCAAGAAGTTTATATCTGTAGTAACCCCATCCCTGTACAGTAGGGGGCAGTGTTGTTAATATCTGGGCCCATCAGAGTACTGGGTGCCTTGGCACCTCCCCTCTGCCTTTAGTGTGTGAGGATGAGACTAGGGAGGGGGAAAAGAAGAGGTTTAGGTGGGAGGTTTAAGGAAATCTTTCGGGTCTTGAGTGAGTTCCGTGTTAAAGGGCGTCAAAGTCCTGAGAGGGTCTACTTAGGGGTCAGCTGGAGAGGGACTGACAGGCCTGGGATGGCACGAGATCTCTCCATCCCCCAGCTACCCACAACACTGGTGGACGACAGGATTGCTCAGTGCCTTGTTCTGAGGAACTCAGATGGGTTCTGGCTGAGGGAGACTCAGTGCCTGTGCCTTGGGTTGGGACAGCATGGCACCTCAAGAAGGGGTGGTGGTGGTGGTGAGCAGAAGGTCCCAACACAGGCATCCATGGTTTAAATGTTGGGTGCCAGGGGAGCCAAGCAGCACTGGAGGGGTGGGCACAGGTGTGTTCCATCAGTGCCTAGCTGCAGGACTCGGGCAATGGTGGCACAGCTCCCCATTGTGCTGGATTCTCATTCCCGGCTGGGGCTTGGCAGCTCCTGAGGAACATGGGCACTGGCAGCTTTGTTCCTAGGGCAACAAGAAAATATGGGTACTTGGGAGAAAGTGGGTTTCCCAGCTGGCCACTATCTCAGGAGTGTGCAACGATGACTTTCAGGCCTGGAGGGATTCCCTGTAAATGGATATTCAAAGAGAGTTACTGACAGGATAGTGACCCAGAATGTAATAATTTTCACATAGAACCTAATGTCAAGGTAAAGAGTGTGATTCAGCAGGAATGCACTGTTCTGTAAATGGGTCTGGCGAGCTGCGATGCTCCACCAGGTGGAAGGTCCTGGCAGTTGGTCTATGTGGTTGGTACCACACCCTAGTAGGTCTGGCTGTAGAACCCCATGTGGCAAGTGGGGGCCCAAGATCCCCAGGATGACGGTATGGTGGGAGAGGCCAGGCTGGTGGTTCATGTGAAACAGTGGAAATTCAGGACATTAGAGCACTTTTGACATACTGTGTTTGATCTGCCGAAAGTCTAACAAAGTATTTATTAATTTAAACCCTTTATTTATGTATTTATTTATTTAACCCAAGCATACTCACCACTGTTCTTTGTATACCTCCCTCTCCTTCACCTCTATTGATGCCAGGCACCTTACCCATTGTGTCTCCTTTATTTCCCAATATTGGTTTGGCTCCCTTTCCCTGTATTTTGCTTCTCTCCTCTCTTCTGCTACCTACTCTCTTTGCAATGCTTGCTTTCGCTCGCTTACCAATGAAATTTACTGCTGCTCAAGCTGCTGTCTCATTCTGCTTCCCTAAGCTATGTGGCTCCCTCCCTCCTTTCATTCGCCCTGCTCCTTCCCTTCTTGCTCGGATTTCTCTCATCTGCGATTTCTTTATTTATTCCTTCAGTTGCTTCTAATACTGCGATGGACTTCTGTCAGCTGCCTTCCACCCTACATGGTCACTAGCACAGCCCCTCGCCCACAGTAGTCAGTCACTATTCCCTGCTCCTCACATTATTATTTTGTTGCTTACTGTTTATACAGCCAGGGATTTTCTGTTTTCAAAAAAGGCCAATTACATTTGGCAAAATCTTAAAATCTGTTTTCGCCATTTCTTTTCCCACAATTGGGGGAAAATCAGCATATTTTGTGCAAAGATTTGGTCCAAAATGCTAGTACAAAGTTGGGTTTTTCATGAAAAATTGGCTCCCAGATGCTGGTTTAAGAATGACAAATTCTGTTTTTTTTTTTTATCAGTGTTTTCCATTATAAATTGATGTTCTTTTCATTGTTCTGCAATTTTACTGTTTGTCAATTTACTTGTATGGCAGTTTCATTCTCGAAGTGTTTCTAGTAATTTGTTTATTTTGCTATACTTACGTCCATATTATTCTATAATTTTTGTACTTTCTACCTGTTCTCTTCTCTACTCTTCCCCCTCCTGGATGCATCTGGAAACGAGCCGATGTCAGCTCAGTATGACTTTCCCGGTAAAACGTTTGAAATAAATAAATGTATTCATTTGAACATTAGTAACCGGGAAAGGAACGCTAATCTAGGGCTTGTTTCCAGGTGCGACCTGGGAAGGGGAAAGGAGATACAATAAGTCAAAAACAGCAGTAGAGAAGCATTCCAAAGATAACGTGCAAACAGTGAACAATTCAACAAGATGCACAGGGAAATATCAATAAACAGTGTGAAAAGAAGTTGGTTCTATGAGCAGCACCAATACCCAATGAAAATGACAAAAGTAGGTTAAAGCTAATAAGTGCAGCAGTTGCTGTGACAATTACTGACCGGGGGGGGGGGGGCATGGCACGGTTGGAAAAGGACACCACAGACAGATCCGGCAGAGGGCTGACAGGAGCAGGAGGGTGAGGGGAAGAGCTTCAGCTGGTACCTAAGGGAAACAGTAGAGGGTGGGAGACAAAAAGAGGAAGGGAGCTGGTTCCAGAGGGAGGGAAGGCGACAGGAGAACACTGACAGGCACTGCCCAGCAGAGTAGTGATGGTGGGGAGAGAGAAGGTGTGAGGATCCCTGGAGCAGAAGGAGTGTGGGAAAGAGGAGTGTGGCTAGGTAAGACGGTAGCGATCCAAACCAGTATTTGGAAATGAAGGAGGCACAATGGGACTAGCAACTCGAAGGCAGGGGGAGGATGGATTGGGGAGGGGGACCAGAGATGTGTACCCGAGGGAGTTGGTAGCACAGCAACAGAAGGAGTTACAGAGGGGGGACAGTCTGGCAAGAGGAGAGGACAGGAGAAGGTGGTACCATAGATGGCATCTGCATAGTTGAAGACCAGGAGTACCATTTTGGTAATCAACTCTCAGAGGACCTGTGGGATACAAAGTCTATGTTACGGTACAAGGCTCCAAGCTTGGGATGCAGCTTGGAGAGGATGACACTGATATGGGCAGGGAAGTCAAGCCCACTGTCAAGCCACACACCAAGATACTTGAAGGAGAGAACCACTTCAAGAGGAGCACCATCCAGGGTGGAGAAGGCAGGGGTTGGGATGAAAATGGCAAGCTTCTGACTGGTGCCAAAGATCATGGACATGTTTTTTTTTTTTTTCATTGTTGACCTGGAGTTGGTTGGACCGGAACCAGTGGAGAACACTATGGAAACCTTGCTGGAATGAGATTTCCACTGCCACAGTTGAGGGGCCTGAAGTGTAGCATAGTAATTTTTCAGCAGAATACGACCATCCTGGCCCATCTAGTCTGCCCATTTCCACCCACCCACCCCTACTTTTCTCCACTCCCCAGGGATATTTTCCTCTGCCCATTAGCCAACCCCTTATATCTATCCCACCCCTCTTGAATCCCTCCAACATTTCTGTACCTACCACTGCTTCAGGTAATCTGTTCCAGGGTTCCATTACCCTCTCGCTGAAATAACATCCCCTTACATTGCTTTTAAATCTTCCCCTTTTCAATCTTAAATTATGATCCATTGTTTTAAATTCTACTTTCCTTTTGAATAAGCTGCCTTCATTCACTTTATTTATTCTCTTCATGTGCTTAAAAGTCTCCATCATGTCCCCCCCTTTTAATCTCCAGTGGGTATAGATTTAATTGTCTCCATCTAGTCTCGTATGGCTTCTCTTGCATGTCTTGCACCATCTTTGTTGCCCTTCTCTGAACCCTCTCCAACCCATCTGTATCCCTCCGTAAATAAGGCCTTCAGAACTGTACCCCATACTCCAGGTGCGGTCTGATCATGGTCTTATACACGGGCATCAACACCTAGTTCTAACTGAACTGTGTCATCTGCATACATATGAATATCGAGTTGGCACAGGCATATCGGAGGTCTTTGAGGAAAATGGAAAAAGAGGATTGGACCTGGGATGGAGCCTTGTGGGACCACACCCTGGATTGGTAGGGAAAGGGACAGAACGCCTCCTACCTGTACCAAATGCAGACAGTCAGAGAGGTAGTATCAAGTAGGCCCATGAAAAATCATGAACGAATAGTCAAGAGTTGCATAAGAGGAAACAGAGAAGAAGTCCCTGATCCTGGAAATGATGCCATGCAAAAATGAAGGGATGGGAGAGTACATAATGGTGACTGGGGGTCAGAGGCTTCAAGGAAACCACAAGCTACGGACCTTAAGAACTGCCATAATACAGCATGTGGTATATAATGAAAAGCAAGAATGTCTGGGTTCCGGGGGAAATGTGAAGAGATGTACCTGAATAAACTACTATGAAATCCCTCCCCCACAACCACAAATATCATAGGTGGATTGCAACTCTGGGTGTTTTTGATCACTTCTGAGCTTGTGTTATCAGTCTTTGTCTCAGAGGGATCAAGGATAACTATGGTAGCTGTGCCTTAATTGTTTGCAAAGGGGCTCCTGGACAGCCACAGCATCAGCATACCCCTAGACAAGGCAGTCACCCTCAGTGATACCCACCCCATCAGGGCATACATGGAATCGTCTGTCAGGCTAAAGTAGGGGGTTCTATATTTATACAGCCACAACCCACTCCATCACACTTGTAATGTAGCCTTGGTCCCTACTTCACATGATCAAAATGCTGGGAAGGGGGGGGCTGCAGAGGTAGGCTGTTGCATAAAACTTGTTCTCAGAAGATATGAGTACCTGCTACTACAGCAAATATTAAATGAATGCTTTTTCAAAATAATTCAGAAACAGATCTAATTTGGTTCTTCAGGCAGGCAGCTCCTTGGTACATACGAGTACAGATACCTCTCAACTGTCATCTGACTGTCAGAGACATCCCTAATTCCGACTCTAAATTTTCTTCTGTCCCGCCTAAAATTTGTGTTTGTGACAGAACAGTGAAGATTGCAAGTACAAACGTCAAACGGGGTAACGGACTTCTTCAGAAAAATGCATACACTAATCCACTTATTGTACCAGTTTCCAGAGTGGATATAACCAATTTAGGTCTTTTGTCCTTGGTTTTTTTTTTAATCTTGTCCTGGTTGTCACCGATTTATGAAGCAGGACGCTGAATGCACAGTATGTGAGTATGACCCTTGCAGTATGCTCTGTAAATACAATTTCAATAACCTAAAGATGCTATACAAAATGTGCCCACTGCTACAAGGCACGTTTGTATAGTAGTCAATGTTGCACAAGAATTGTTTGGTAAAGTCAGCCCCCGCCGATAATCTTCTCCCTTCGAAAATGTTTTAACACAAATCCTTTTCGTTCACACAGCCAGCAGAGAGTTGATGTTGCATGTAAATCAGAGATATCATGTGAAGAAAATGTTCGGCTCTGGGGAGTACACAATTAAAAACGAGTCAAACCGTATATCTACATTATATTTTCACATACTTTCTTAGCCGATTAAGCACTACTTGGATGGGCATGACGAACCTGCTTTAGATGGTATCCCCGAGTCTAAAGATCGTGTACCACTGATTTAGAAGGCTGGAGGTGGAACTCTATGAGCACTAAACAGCATGCCTAATGAATCAGGCTGCAAAGTCAAGGCACAAAATAACAGTTTTTTTTATATAACAACGAATTTTAGGCAGGCTTGTACACCAGCTTAAACAACAACGTCCTGCAGCACCAACTCAAAGCAAGCAGAAATAATCGATTTAGACACAAAGCTTATGTATCAGCACCGCAAAAACACTTTACCTTGCCGTAAGAGGCCATGCTGGGAGAGCTGTAATACTACAGCTCCCAGAATCCTACTGCCCACCGCTCCCAAGATGCATCTGGCCACAACGCTTTTAACCCTTTGATAACTACGGAACTAGAACTTTGCTGATAAGGCCGAGTTCTGCGAGGTCTGTGCCTGAGTTGCCGCCGTCCTTCTCGTAGCAAGTTTGGTCGCGGTGTAACTAAGTCAACAATAGCGTCATCTAGTGGCCCCTTGGGGCAATACGCTCAGGCGCTGTAGTTGTGGTTGATGATTACGCTCCTCCATTCTTCCAAAAAATGAGCGTGCAGCAAGAGGAACGTATGCTCCTAGAAACCCATGTTCTCTCATGCATGCGGGGTGGGGGGAACAAAATAGAGACGGACAGCAAGAGTGGCAGCCGGAAAGGAAGGGACGATGCAAAAGCTGAAATCTCAGGAAATAAATTACAACAGAAATTTGTTTTGGTGAGCATATTCTTAATCTTCTGTTTCGATACGAATTTGTGCTTTATGTGTCTTTGTAAAATGTGTAACACAACAAGTTTTCCACTCGAGACAGCACTTTTCCACCCGACAGGTAAACATAAGAGACATTTAGAGGGATATGGGTGTTGAGATCTAACGGAGTTTGAATACCTTTTGGGGCCAGGGTAGGATTTGTTACTCTTTCGGTTCAGCGCAGATACAGTTGTAGTAATGATTTTTACCGTATAATTCCATTTCAATTTATTTATTTTACCAGGAAAAGGCTTCATTGAGTAAGCTCTTTCGAAAGGAGGTCCTGGGTAGGACATGCATAAAAAAAAAAAAAAAAAAGATGCAAGAATGTTCAGAGAATAGGTATAGAATAACCACCGTTAAAATGACCCACGTTATAACTTCACAGAAGTTAAATGAACAACGATAGTGTTAAAAGCACAACAAAGAATTCAGTTGCAGTATGCATGTATTGATTACTTTAGATAAGACAACAGTGTTGTAAAGCATAACTAGATTACACATAGCAAGAGGGAAGATACGTATTGCACGATACTCAGGGGACATTTGTATTGTGGCTTATTAATCATTAAACTAACCAAGTACTCTACTAGTTAAATAGGTGAGGTGGGCTAACTAGTTGGGTATAGGTGCTTCAGGAGGTCGATAGTCGTGAACCCTTGTTGGAAGTTTAAAAGTGCTCAAAAGGTTACTATGCCAAGCAATCAGCATATTTACCATTTGTAAGATTATATCTACTTATTACATGTATATACACACCAGTAAAACATCTGACAGGGGTTTTGAAATGATTTCTCCCAACCAGTGAGCTAAGTTTGAGAGAGCCCTGTAGTACATTCCAGGCAGCCAGCACAATGTAACCAATTGCTGATTTCCCATAGTTCGTTGAACACCAGGGCGTATCAAGGAATAGGATATTGCTCTTCCTAAGCGAATAAGAACAAAAGTAGCTCTACTGAAGAGCCCAGAGATGTATCCTGGTAGGTCGTCAGAGAGCATCTTGTGAGTCTATAAGTAGAGATTATGTAATCTCCTTTTGGCTACCGAGGTCCACCTCATTGTTGCATACAGATTACAGTGATGAGTTAATGGTGGTAAATTCGTGACGAATCTCAGAGCCCTATGGTAAAGAATGTCCAGCTTTTTAAGAAATTTATAGTACAGCTACTACAAATAATGTCTGCGTATTCCAGTACAGGTAAGAAAGTCGCTTGAAGAAGGCAAGCTCTGACACTCAAGGGGAAGCAGTTATGATTTCTATAGAAAAAGCCATGTCTAATTTATCGCTCTTTACAAACTGCATCGATGTGTTCTGCAAATGATAGTTTGCTGTCGATCCACACCCCTAAGTATTTATAACTTGTCACAGCTTCAGGATGTTCACCTAGCAATGTACTGATAGGTGTGGTGAGGTTTGTTTAGCTCTACGGTTGGTGCTCCACATCACTTTAGTTTTACTGGCATTAAGTAATAATTTTGATCTAAAAAGGTTTATTTGTAGTGTGTTGAAAGCTTCTTGCATGTCAGAGTTCACTGAAGATATTTTGGATCCTGTGGTGCTGTATAACACAGTGTCATCCACAAAGTAGTGTAGCTTTGCCTTTGTGACATTATAACTTAGGTTACTGGTGTATAGCATGAAAAATAGCGGTCCAATGACTGATCCCTGGGGTACCCATTTGGACAGCAGAGTACGTGTAGATAGAAGACCTTCTGCCTTAACTTGCTGATCTTCCAGTCAGGTAGCTTTAAACCCATAGTAAGGCAGATGTCAAAAAACTGATACCTTGCAATCTATTCTGCAAATGATAGCTTGCTGCCGATCCACACCCCTAAGTATTTGTAACTTGTCACAGCTTCAGGATGCTCACCTAGCAATGTACTGATAGGATAGTCTTACAGGATTTAGGACACTGTCCTACATGCTGGGCCTTTGCAGATCTTAGGGCTCAGCTCCGGGCAGCGTGGGCAGAGATTGCACGCCTCAAATTTCATATTCAAGAGGAAATACATTATAAGAACCACCCGCCATTTCCCCAGCATCCAACAGAAAAACCTCGACCGCAGAGGGTAGTTGGTCCAGGAAGTTGGCAGGTGGTTAGGAGGGGCAAATCGGGTGCCCCATCACTCTCTGCTCTCCAACACATTACCTCCAAAAACCATATAAACACTACAAACAGGTATCTGCCTCTATCTCTGAAATCAAACAAAGAGGCAGAAGACACTGCAGAGCAGGACACTGCAGCACAGGAGCTAGCACAACAAAACTCACCCAAATCAGGAACCAAAACAAAGAAATCAAAAAGGAAATACAGAAAACTTCTGATCATAGGAGACCTCATGATTCGGGACTTAATACCCATCTCCAGCCAGGGGTAATGGTCAGATGTTTCCAAGGTACATCAGCATGGAGAGACACTGACCGCATTGCTAAAATTGTTCACAAAGCAGGAGAAAACATTGATGTCCTAGTACACATAGGGACTAATGATCTCGCCAGTCGGTCAGTTGTGGAGACCAAGGAACACCTGACTGGGCTGGGTGACAAACTATCATCTGTTTCGTCCGGCATCTCCTTCTCTGAGATCCTGCCAGTCTGGGAGAGGGAAGCAGATGGATGGAAGGTCAGAGAAGGGAGATAGGGGAGCTAAACAGCGGCTCAAGGGCTGGTGCCAGGAAAAGGACACAGATTTGTCAGGGAACTGGCAACAGTTCTGGGAGCAAAGTTCTTTAAATTTGATGGACTGCATCTGACTAAGGAGGAGTCAGTGCATTGGGGCAGAAGTTTGATGTCTTTACAGAATATTTAAACTAGCAAATGGGGAGAGGGTGCAGCACCCCATACGCTCGAATGGGAAAGCACCCTCCCTCCTCAGCTTAGTGGTTAGACAAGGATTCAGCATGTTTGCAGTTCATTTGCATCACCAGGTAAGAAAAAGCGTTTGTCTCCCATAATGACGCACAGGGGTAATGCCAAACCTCACCCAACAACTAACACACCAAAATCTGGCCAATGGAAAATCATGTACACAAATGCTCACAGCCTGGGAAATAAGATCCCAGACCTGCAGGCAATAATGTCAGAGGCTAAACTGGACATAGTAGCAATTAGTGAGACATGGTTTACCAGTAACCACACTTGGGAGGCTTCAGTACCTGGTATGTATTGTTCAGAAAGACCGAGGTGCAAAAGGGGGGAGGCCTGTATGTCAATGAAAATATCAAAGCTACAGAAATTCAGAATACATAAGGAGCCAGAAGAACTGGGGTCACCCTGGAAACAGGAAATGGGACAGCCATAAGAACTGGGTTGTCTACAGGCCCCAGACCAGGGGAGGACATAGACACATTACTGTTAGAAGATATACAAACATGACAGCTAAAGGACGGTTCTGGTAATGGGAGACTTCAACATGCCGGATACAGATTGGTCAGTACCAGCAGGAACATCTGCCAGAACTAGACACATAGTGGATTCCCTGCAGGGGGAGGGCCTCAAACAACTGGTACAGCAACCCACAAGAGACAGGGCTATCCTAGATCTAGTACTGACTAACAAGGAAGGGATCACAGATCTCCAGGTAGAAATTCACCTGGGGCCAGTGACCATCACATGGTATGGTCTAATTTGGCTACTACATCTAAATCATCCCATTCAAGGCAAAATATGGGACTTCAGAGGAGCTGACTTTGATAAGATGGCCAACAGAGTTAGCTAGCCCTGGCAAAAGAAACACAGGTGAGGGATACAGGCAAGTGGGCAAGCATTAAGGATGCAATACTTGACGAAAATCCCATTGTGTTAGACAGAAAAGGAAGTGCAAAAGAAGAAGGAAACCACTTTGGTTCTCAAATACAGTAGCAGAAAAGGTCAGAGCCAAAAGGCTGGCCTTCAGGAAATATAAGGGAACACAGCGGGATGAAGATAGGGAGGCATACCCAAACTTCCCTAAGGGAAGCAGGGAAAGCAGTAAGGGCAGGCAAAGTCCCAAACTGAGGAAACACTAGTACCTAACAGTAAAAAGAAGGTGACAAGACTTTCTATAGATACATTAGTGAAAGGAGAAAATCCAGAGGGGTATTGCTAAGCTTAATGGAGAAAAGGGAGCATGTGAGGAGGAGGACCCTGCAAAGGCATCTATCCTAAATAGATACTTTTGCTCAGTATTTACTGAAGAGAAGGTAGGGCAGGGCCCACAGCTCAGCATCATGGACACAGGGGAGGGAGGAGTGAGCACTACTCCTTCTACAAAAAAAGGGTCCTACAAGAGCTTGCTAAGCTCAGGGTGGATAAGGCAATGGGACCTGATGGCATACATCCCAGGGTACTTAAGGAGCTAAGGTGGAACTACAGAGCCATTAGCAGAACTGTTTAGTGAGTCTCTGAGCACAGGAGAGGTCCCAGAAGACTGGAGAAGGGCTCATGTGATCCCGCCCACAAGAGTGGTAGCAGGAGGAGGCGGAAACTACAGACCAGTCAGTCTACCTCAGTAGTGGGCAGATTATGGAGGCACCTTAAGGAAAGGATAGTGCAACACCTGGAATCCATAGGGCACAGGATCCAAGACAGCATGTGGTTTACAAAGGAAGGTCCTGTCAAACTAATCTCATAGATTTCTTTGACTGGGTAACCAGAGTGGTGGACCAAGGGGAGCAGTTGATGTCGCCACCTTGACTTCAGCAAAGCTTTTGACACTGTTCCACATAGAAGATTGATAAATAAGCTGGGTAGGCTTGGGGTGGGTTAGAAGTTGGTCAACTGGGTGGCAAACTGCTGACGGGCAGAAAACGGAGAGTGGTGGTAAATGGTATACAGTCAGAAGAGATGCAAGTCACAAGTGGGTACCTCAGGGATCAGTCCTGGGGCCAGTCCTCTTCAACATCTTCATTAGTGACCTATGGATGGACTAGAGGGTAAGGCTTGTCTGTTTGCAGATGACACCAAGATCTGCAACAGAGTAGATGATCCAGATGGGGTGGGCAGAATGAGAAGAGATCTGGATAAACTAGCAAAATGGTCAGAAGAATGGCAACTGGATTTAATGCAAAGAAGTGCAAAATCATGCACATAGGGAAGAGAAACCTGAAGCCACCTATAGGCTGGGAGGAGTTGCTAGCAGTCACAAAGGAAGAACGAGACTTGGGTATCATCATCACTGATGACCTGAAATCATCCAAGCAGACCTCTAAAGCAGTAGGTAAGGCTAGGGGGTGTTAGGGTGTATTAGTAAGGGTATACAAGTCGTAAGAGGAGGAGTAATCCCTCTTACAAGACACTGATTAGGCCCCATCTGGAGTACTAAGGCAGTATTGGAGGCTACACCTTCACAAGGACATTAACTAAATTGAGGCAGTCCAGAGAAGGGCAACCAAAATGGTGCAGGGACTGCATCAGAAGACATATGAGGACAGATTAACAGAGCTCAATATGTATACCCTTGAGCAAAAGGAGGGAGAGAGGTGATATGATCGAGGCATTCAAACACCTTTAAGGGCATTAACAAGGTGAAAGAGTCTAACATGTTTAAATATAAAAAATAGCAGGACAAGAGGACATAGCATGAAATTAGAGGGGGCGATTAAGGGGAATGTGAGGAAATTTTTTCACAGAAAGGGTGGTGGATGCATGGAATGGCTTACCACAAGAAGTGGTGGCTACGAATACAGTGCAGGGCTTCAAACAGGCATGGGATAGGCATAAGGGAGCAATACAAATGACTATGAATAGATAGGCCACTGACAGAGCAAAGGCCGATGGCACATATATAAGGTAGAAAAACAAATGGGCAGACTGGATGGGCCTTGCAGTCCTTATCTGCCATCAACTTCTATGTTTCTGTGTATCCAACAGAACAGTGTCAAACACCTTGCTTAAATCAAGGAAGATGGCACCTACTGCCTATTTGCAGTCAACAGCTCATAACCAATCATTCGTGACCATGGCTAGAGCAGTTTTTGTGCTGTGCTTGGGTCTAAACCCTGATTGCTGAGGTGTTAACATATTTGTGAGGTCAAGATATTTTCTTATCTTCTTGTTTACTATTTTTTCCAACAACTTAACCAGAGCAAGTAATATAGAAATTGGTCTGTACTTGTTTAGCAGGCTTGTATCCCCGGCTTTGAGAAGGGGAATGATATGGGCCGATTTCCTGCTTGATGGTAGCTCACTACTACCTAATGATGATTTAGTGGTGCTGTGAGCTGTCTGAATCCAAGCTTGAGGAGTGATCAGAGAGGGTAAAAGAGGAGGTGGAGTAGCTGTCTACATAAGGGAAGGAATCAAAGCAACAGAACAAAAGGGAAAACAGGGAGGAGAAGAAACACTGTGGGTAAATTTGGAGATCGGCAATGGCACCACAATCCGCACAGGGGTTGTAGACATACCCCCTTCTCAGTGGGAGGAAATGGACAAGGAAATGATAGAATGTATACTTAGTATGTCAGAAAAAGGGGAGATATTGCTGATGGGTGATCTGAATATGCCAGATGTTAACTGGAGTGCAGTTGCAGCAGCCACTTCGAAGAGTGGGGTTATTCTAGATGCCCTACAGGGCGCATGCCTTAGACAGCTAGTATTGGAGCCCACTCGAGAGGGAGCAATCTTAGACCTGGTTCTCTCAAATGGAGATGAAGAGAGGATCACAGATGTAGAAGTGGGTAGCCATCTGGGAACTAGCGACCATCGAACAGTATGCAGGGTTTTAAATAATTGATTAGCAGTTTTTTTCTTGGGACTATACAAACTGTACAGAAAGTATTTGTATAGATTTTTTAGAAGTGCTGTGTTTGTTAAACACAGTGAGGCAAGAGCTATGCATTTTCACAAAGATTTAGCACATTTATGAGCAAAACTCTAATCAATTTTTAGAGTTAAATAAATCCCTGGTATGGTTCACAATAAACACAGCAATAGAGTCAAGCTATACAAAGGCAATGGTACTGGACTTTAGGAGGGCTGACTTTGCCAAAATGGGTGAGTGCCTAAGGAATGCACTAGCAAATGGGCAGGAAGGAGGGGTGGAAGAACAATGGGGAATAATAAAAACTGCCATTACAGAGGTAACAAGCCTTTGTGCGAAGCAAATAAACAAAACGAAACAATGTAAGAAACCACTATGGTTCTCAAAGGAAGTGGCAGTGAAGGTTCAAGAGAAAAAGAAAGCATTCAGGAAGTACAAGGAATCACAGAAGGAGCAGGACAGAGAACTGTATCAGTTAAAGCAAAGGAAGCTGGGAAGGCAGTCAGAACAGCAAAGGCCCAAACCGAGAAAAGATAGCCAACTCAGTTAAGAAGGGGATAAAACCTTTATAGGTAAATCAGAGAGCAAGGAAGACCAAGGGAGGGATAGTGAGGCTTAATAAGGGGAGGGTGGGCAGAGGGTGACCGTAAAAGGCAGAGAAACTAAACAAATATTTTTGCTCAGTATTTACAAAGGAAGAGGGGAGGTACCTAAAACAAACAGTAGAAACACTCTGGATACAGAAGTTGATACCAACCCATTTCAGAAGAAAGGGTTCTGAAAGAACTCCTTAAAACTGAAGGTGGACAAAGCAATGGGGCCTGATGGGATTCATCCCAGAATTCTAAAAGAACTAAGGGTAGAATTAGTGACACCACTGACTACCTTGTTTAACAAATCATGGAAGGATGGGGTGGTACCCGAGGACTGGAGGAGGACAGATGTGATTCCCCTTCACAAAAGTGGGAGCAAGGAAGAAGCAGGAAACTACAGACCTGTTAGTTTAACCTCAGTGGTAGGGACAATGGTGGAATCACTTCTGAACGAAAGAATTGTCGAGTATCTAGAGGCCAGAGGGGCACAGGACCTAAGGCAGCATGGATTCACAGCAGGAAGGTCATGCCAGACAAATCTGATAGATTTCTTTGACTGGGTGACCAAAGTAGTAGATCAGGGAGGGGCTGTGGACATGGCCTACCTAGACTTTAGCAAGGCATTTGACACAGTCCCACACAAAAGATTAATATACAAGTTAGCTAGCCTGGGCATGGGTCCCAAGATGACAGCCTGGGTAATGAATTGGCTGGAGAATAGGACACAGAGAGTAATAGTAAATGGAGTCCACTCTGAAGAAAGGGGGTTACTAGTGGGGTACCGCAGGGTTCAGTATTAGGACCGGTCCTCTTCAATGTCTTTATAAGCGACATTGCAGAGGGACTGGAAGGAAAAGTATGTCTCTTTGCAGATGACACAAAGATCTGCAACAGAGTTGATGCACAAGGTGGGGTGGAAAGGATGAGAAGGGACTTGGCAAGGTTAGAGGAATGGTCAAATGTATGGCAGCTTAGATTCAATGCTATGAAGTGCAAGGTAATGCACCTGGGAAACAAAAAACCCAGGGGAAGAGTACACAATGGGGGGTGAGATACTAACAACAAATAAAATGGAAAGGGACCTGGGGGGTAGTCATATCAGATGACCTAAAGGTGGGCAAGCAATGGGAGAGGGCAGCAAGGAGGGCTGGGGGGATACTGGGATGCATAGGGAGAGGCATCACCAGTAGAAAACAGGAAGTTATTATCCCTCTGTACAGACAGCTGGTGAGACCCCATCTGGAGTACTTTGTGCAGTTCTGGAGACCCAGTCTTCACAAAGACATAGACAGGATGGAAGCTGTCCAGAGGAGGGCAACTAAAATGGTGCATGGTCTGCACCGGAAGACATATGAAGAGAGACTTAAGGAGCTTAATATGTATAGCCTCGAGGAAGGGAGGGAGAGGGGGGACATGATAGAAACTTTCAAGTACCTCAAGGGAATCAACAAAGTCCAAGAGGGTAGCATTTTTCAAAAAAAAAGGTGTGCAAGAACAAGGGGGCACAATTTGAAGATGGGGGCGGCTCAGAGGTAATTTAAGGAAGTATTTTTTCACAGAGAGGGTTGTGGATGCAGGGAACCTCCGGATGAAGTGTGGAGTCAAAACAGGGTGGAATCTGCTACGCATGGGACGGGTCAAGGCAATTCTATGGGATGGGGGTAGAAGAAGTAGGCTGCTGGTTAACTATTTTTTTTTTTAGGATCTGCAGCCTATCCAGTAGGCAGGGAAAAGGGCAGACTGGGTGGGCCAAGCGGTCCTTATCTGCCGTCAAATTCTGTGTTTCTATTCAGTGCCATCGGCACCTGCACAGCTCTTGACATCTAACCCCAGTAGCAGTTTCTCAACTTGTTTGAATGATACTGGCTGGAATGCAAAAACTCTAGGAAGGTATTCTTTGGTTGTGGCCAGAACTGGGTGAGTTGCAGCCATAGAGTTATCGAAAGCAGATCCTGCAGACGCAGAGTAACTGTTCATTTCTTCTAGCATGCTCTACTTGTCTGATATCACTTTATCATTGATATTGATTTTTTGTGTAAGTGAGGGGGATGATTTTACACCTTTCAGTGATTTGGCTACGCTCCAAAACTTGTATGCACCATTCTTATTTTCCTCAAAGGCGTGACAGTAAAATCTGTCTTCATGTTCGTGATCAGTTTTGTACATGCATTCCTTTTCTTTCTAAAGATAGCCCAGTCCACCTCAGTTTTTGTGCACCTGGCAATGGCCCAACATCTGTCTCTATCCTTTAGAGCATCTTTATTGAACCATGGTGAATATTTTTTTTTTATTTTACGCTTCTTTTTTGTAATGGAGCATGGGGATGTACAACATCCATAATGCAGCCCTTGAAAATTTCAGCTGTATCGTTGACCGATGTTGCAAAGTAAAATGTTTGCCATTTTACATTAGCGAGGTCCTTTATAAATTCTGCCATATTGAATTTGATAAGACGCCTTTTAAATATGAATTTTACTTGTGTGGGATGAGTTTTGTGACCTCTGACACAGGCAGCAATATTGTGGTCACTTAATGTCATTGAGGGACATGATATTGACAGTAAATTTGTGTGGTCTGTTCATGAGCAATAAATCCAGTAAAGAGGTATTAGCTGGGTTTCTTTGGTTTGATCTTGTAGGTTCCCTGATGATTTGCGTGAGACGTAAGCTATCACTGTTAGTGTTCAGGCTGCCTGATTTTGGGGGGAACCAATCAAAATTCAGGTCATACCACATTAGAGTTTCATGTGGGCAACTACTGATCAGCTTCGTTAAATGATCCAGTATCTTTGTACCTCCTTTGGGAGGTCTGTAACATCCAATTATTTTTATAGCTTCATTTTTTGATAGTTGTAGTTTAATTTCTAAGCATTCAGATTCACTAGGAACCATAATGGAGCTGGTAAGTGATGCAGCAGATTTATCCTTAATATACTAAGCAAGTTCACCCCTTCTAGTGATCCTAGCCAGACGAAATAGGTTATAACCAGGTATGTTTACTACTGTAGTAGACACTAAGGTGTTTATTCAGGTTTCAGTAATCATGAGAATGCCCGGCCCAGTGTGCGATGTCCACACTTTAACATCACCCATTTTACTCAGTAGGCTGTGGGCATTTAATAAAAGGAATTTTAAACTTTTGACATTTGCTAAGGGTTCCTAATGCGGCAGCAGCAAGATTACAGAAATTAAACATTGTACATAGTAATAGTAAAGCACATTGCTTTAATTGCAAAGCTTATAGAAAAATGCAGAAATACGTTTCATGATTGTGCTATCAGTTCAAAACCTTACAAAGGTCTAAAATGTGTGCATGAAATAGACCTTCTAATTATGAATAGTTTTCAGTTGTTACAAAATTTGTATAGTACAAGTTTTAAAACTTCTAAAATAACAGTAAAACGTTAAGTGCGACTGGATGTTTGGATTTGTGAACATGTGCATTTGTGAAATTGTGTGTGTGTGTGTGTGTGTGTGTGTGCGTGCTTTACCATAACATAACATCCCAATATTTATTTACCTCGTGCCTTTTAGTGATGCCCAAGCTCTGCTGATTTCAGCCCAGAATTGTGATTCATTTTATTCTGAGTTGAGGATTTAGATCCTGATGAAGTTTTCAGTTTACTTAATGTATTCCAGGCTGTGTTCTGTTTTTGCCGTCGGATTTAGTTAATTCTCTCTTAGTTTAACTTGATGGTTACGTGTACTGAAGCAGTAATTTCTGTAATCAAAAAACATTTCAGTTGGTGGAGATCTTTGCCATGAGTCACTTGGCCAGATATCTGTTTTCTGTGTGGCACAAGAAACAAAACACAGAAATACATGTTTTTAATATTACATGATCTGCACTTCTGCAGAATGTTTAAAAAATGAATACAAAAAAGCTTTTATGTACTGTGACAAATGACTGGAAAGTCATCTGAAACAATGGGGAAAATAGCACATTACTGCAACACTGTGTAACAGTCAGAGAGCTTTCATATTTAGAGCTAGTTCTGTGCTGTTTCACATCATCCATGCTATGGAAACTTCTGACATAGCAAAAAGCTGATGTGAAAAATGTAGAACTAAATGGCACTTATTGAAAAAAAAATAATGCAAACTTTCAGAACATTACTGCATGCATCAAACCTATTTAAAGCTTATGAATGAGCTTGGATAGAGCTTGTTACCTTATAGTGGAACAGAGGCGTAGCCCCCGAGTTGCACCTCTACACAAATCATATGTCAGCCTGGCAAATCAAGGTTCCTCTATGATGACACCTTCATTGGAGACCAAGAAGAATGCTGGGGACATCCACAAGGGAGACCCATAAAAGAGTGGCAAGGGATACCACAGGGGAAAGAAACAGCTTCTGATAGGGGACTCAATTATTGGGGGTGTAGACCTGGGGAAGGGAGAGGAGAGGGAAGTAAGGTGCCTGCCTGGTGCCATGGCTTGGAGGGACAGGAAGCAAATCCTCAGGATTGCAGAAGCAGCATCACAGGAGAGAAACTAGATATCATTGTCCACCTCAGGACAAATGACCTAGCTAGGCATGAGATCAGTGCAGTGCAGGATGAATTTGTGGAGTTGGGGAGGGGCCTCAGACAGGTAGCAAGCATGGCAACCTTCTCAGAGGTGCTGCCAGTCTATGGCAGGGGTGAGGCTAGGGTACTGCACACCATGCAGTTTAATGAATGGTTGCAAAACTGGTGCAGAGCACAGGGCTTTGGCTTCATTGGGGACTGGGGTCCACCTGGAGAGATGAAGGTCTATACTGGCATGATGGTCTGCATCTGTCCAGGAAGGGAAACATGCTTCTAGGTGACAGGTTTAAAGGCTTCCTTGGCAAGCTTTTAAACTAGCCAAGGGGGGAGGTGCTGATAGGAAACAGGAAAGTTCAAGCCTCCCCCCAAACATGGCAGGTAGTAGGGTAAACACTGAGGTACAGAGCTTGACAGAGGGCAGGACAGGGGCAAATGGAAAAATAGACAAGGGCAATAAGAGCAGGGATGGGGTAAAAAAGGATAAAGCCAACATTAAATGGAGGGCAATGAGTACCAATGCCCGTAGTCTGGGAAACAAGCTTCCAGAGCTAGTAGCCCTGATGGAAGAGGAACACTTGGATATTGTGGCAGTCACAGAAACATGGTACATGGAGAACCATGACTGGGATGTCAACATACCAGGGTACACAATCTACAGAAGGGACAGGGAGGGTAAAGAGGAGGCGGAGTAGCTCTCTACATAGGAAGGGATCAAAGCTACAGAACTAAAAAGTAAAGGGGAGGACAAGAGGAACTCTGGGTCACCTTGGAGACAGGGAATGGCATCACAATCCGCACAGGGGTTGTATACAGACCCCCGTCTCAAGGGGGGGAAATGGACAAGAAAATGATAGAGGGCATTCTCAAAATGGCTGAAAAAGGGGAGATACTCTTGTGGGGGACCTGAATATGCCAGATGTTAACTGGGCGTCATGGACTGCAGCCGCATCCAAGAGCAGGGTCATTCTCGATGCCCTACAGGGAGCATGCCTTAGACAGCTAGTGGTGGAACCCACTTGGGAGGGAGCAATATTAGACCTGGTACTCAAATGGAGAGAGGATCACAAACTTAGAAGTCAGTAGACATCTGGGAACAAGCGACCACTGCACAGTGTGCTTCATCAATAAACACAACCATGGAGACAAGCCATACAAAGACAAGGATACTGGACTTTAGAAGGGCTGACTTTGGCATAATGGGTGAATACCTGAGGAATGCATTAGCAAATGGCCAGAAAGGAGGGTGGAAGAACAATGGAGAAAAATCAAAACTGCCATTATGGAGGCAACAAGCCTTTGTGTGAAACAAATAAAGAAAACAATGCGGAATAAAAAACCGCTATGGCTCTCAGAAGAGGTGTCAGGGAAGGTTAATGAGAAAAAGGCTGCATTCAAAAAGTATAAGGAATCACAGACGGAGCATGACAGGGAACTGTATCAATTAAAGCAGAAAGAAGTGGGGAAGGCAGTCAGAAAAGCAAAGGCCCAAACCGAGGAAAAGATAGCCAACTCAGTTAAGAAGGGGGATAAAACCTTTTATAGGTACATTAGGGAGCATAGAAAGGTTAAGGGAGGGATAGTGAAGATTAATAAAGGAGAGGGGAGGTGGGCAGAGGGAGACAATGAAAAAGCAGAGATACTGAATGAATACGTTTGCTCAGTATTCACAAAAGAAGAAGAGGAGGAGGAGGAGTTACCTAAACCAAACAGTAGACGCACTCTGGATAGTGGGGTTGACACCAGTCCATTTACAGAAGAAAAAGTACTGACATAACTCCTAAAACTCAAGGTGGACAAAGCAATGGGGCCTGACGGGATTCACCCTAGAATCCTAAAAGAGCTAAGGGAGGACCTAGTGACACCACTAACCACACTTTTTAACAAATCATGGGAAGATGGGGTGGTACATGAGGACTGGAGGAGGGCAGATGTGATTCCCCTTCACAAAAGTGGGAGCAAAGCAGAAGCGGGAAACTACAGACCTGTTAGTTTGACCTCAGTGGTGGGGAAAATTATGGAATCACTTCTGAAAGAAAGAATTGTTGAGTACCTAGAGGCCAGCGGGGCACAGGACCCAAAGCAGCATGGATTCACAGCAGGAAGGTCATGTCAGACGAATCTAATCGATTTCTTTGACTGGGTGACCAAAGTAATAGACCAGGGAGGGGCTGTGGATATGGCCTACCTAGACTTTAGCAAGGCATTTGACACAGTCCCGCACAAAAGATTAATAATCAAGTTAGCCAGCCTGGGAGTGGGTCCCAGGGTGGTAGCCTGGGTAGCAAACTGGCTGCACAACAGGACACAGAAGGTAATAGTGAATGGAACACATTCTGAAGAAAGGCGGGTTACTAGTGGAGTACCTCAGGGCTCAGTACTGGGTCCAGTCCCCTTTAACGTCTTTATAGGTGACACTACGGAGGGTCTGGAAGGAAAGGTATGCCTCTTTGCGGATGACACAAAGATCTGTAACAGAGTTGATGCACAAGGTAGGGTAGAAAGGATGAGAAGGGACTTCGCAAGGTTGGAGGAATGGGCAGACATATGGCAACTTAGATTCAATGCAAAGAAGTGCAAAGTAATGCACCTGGGAAATAAAAATCCAGGAGAAGAGTACACAATAGCAGGGGAGGTACTAATGACAACAATAATGGAAAGGGATCTGGGTGTAGTCATATCAGATGACCTAAAAGTGGGTAAGCAATGTGAGAAGTCAGTAAGGAGAGCCAGGGGATACTGGGATGCATAGGAGGGGCATCACAGTAGAAAAGGGAAGTGGTTATCCTCTATACAGACAGTTGGTGAGACCCCATCTGAGCACTGCGTGCAGTTTGGAGACCTCATCTACGCAAGGACATAGACAGGATGGAAGCAGTCCAGAGGAGGGCAACTAAAATGGTGCAGGGTCTACATCAGAAACCATATGAAGAGAGACTGAGAGAGCTTAATATGTATACCCTTGATGAAAAGAGGACGGGAACATGATAGAAACTTTTAAGTACCTCAAAGGAATCAACAAAGTCCAGGAGGGAGCATCTTTCAGAAAAGAGATGTGTAAGAACAAGGAAGCAATTTAAAGTTAGAGGAGCGCGCTACGGGTAATGTGAGGAAATTCTTCTTCACAGAGGCGTGGTGGGACTATGGAACCTCCTTCCTGAAGAGGTTGTGGGGTCTAAAACAGTGGGGGACTTCAAACATGCATGGGACAGACACAAGGCAATTATAGTGGGGGGGTTGCAGGAAGTAGGCTGTTGGTTAACTAGAACCTGCAGCTTATCCAATAGGTAGGGAAATAAGCAGACTGGGTGGGCCAAGTGATCCTTATCTGCCATCAAAGTCTATGTTTCTATAGTGTATTTAAAAGATTTTAGGAAGCAAGTGTAGCTTGTAGCACCTCCTGGCATCACACATACTTTTCTGTGCAGATTTTAGAGATTATTGTTATCTGTAGAGTGTGTGAATCAGCAGTAGTCAGGTCTTAGTAGTGTCATGGCCTGCAGAAGGTATAGGACCACCCTTTTTCTGAGAAAACATAAAAAACAGAATGAAAATGAAATTTACCTATTTTTAACACCACTTAGAATCAACTGTTCAGATTAAGGAAAGTGTTTTGCGCCACATTTTCGACGACACATGGTACCAAATGTGTATAAACCTAACCTCCCAGTTTGTGCTGCTGGGCTCAGGCATGTTTCCGGAGGACTGGAGGAGAGCAGACACGGTCCCTTTACACAAGGGCGGCAGCAGGTAGGAGGCTAGCATAGCAACTATAGGCCAATGAGCCGCACCTCAGTGGTGGAGAAATTAGTGGAAATACTGTTAAAGTAAAGGTTGGTAGAACATCTTGAATCCAGTAAGCTGCAAAACCAAAGGCAGCATGGATTGATTTTTTTTTGGGGGAGTCATGCCAGATGCATTGGGGGGAGGGGGTCATGCCAGATGCATCTGATTGAGTTCTTTGACTAGGTGACCAGGGAAATAGATCAAGGGAGGGCAGTGCACATGGCCTATCTGGAGTTTAGCAAGGCTTTCAACACTGTGGTGCACAGGAGACTGATTAAGAAATTGAACAGCTTAGGGGCGGGACCCAAAGTGGTGAATGGGGTTAGAAACTGGATAATGGATAGGTGACAGAGGGTGGTGGTAAATGGCACTTACTCTAATGATGGAAGCGTGACCAGTGGTGTGCAGCAGGGCTCTCTACTGGGACTGGTGCTCTTCAGTGTTTTCATGAGTGACATTGCAGATGAACTGGAAGGCAAGGTATGCGTTTTTGCAAGATGATACTAACATACTAAAATGCTAGCAGAATAGGCCTAACGGTCTCTCGAGTCTGCTCAATTTTCAGCACCTGCACTGAGGGCCGATTTTGGTGTCCCCCCCCTCCCCCTTGGGTTATACTGTCCCTAGTCCCATATGTTCCACCTGTATTGGGCCTGGTCAGATTTACCCTCCCCTTGTACCTGTCCCAGACCCTCTTAAACCTGTCCACAGTCTCTGCCTCTACCAGCTCCCTGGGCAGTGCATTCCATGGCTCCACCACCCTTTCGGTGAAATAACATCTCCTCCTCTCCCCTCTGAGCCTGCTCCCTTCCAGCTTACACCCATGACGTCTTGTTGCCCCACCCTCCTTCATTTTGGAGCACCCTGATTGGACCTCCATTATTAATCCCTTTCATGTACTTAAAGACCTCTATCATGTCCCCCCTGTCTCTCCTCTCCTCCAGGGTGTACATGTCGAGCTCCTTGAGCCTCTCCTCATAGGTCCTCTCCCCCAGGCCCCAGATCATTTTGGTTGCCCTCCTTTGGACCCTCTCTAGGAGTGTAATGTCCCTCTTTAAATGTGGTCTCCAAAACTGTACACAGTACTCGAGGTGTAGCCTAACCAAGCAGTTGTACAGTGGAAGGATCACTTCTGCCTTTCTAGAGGTAATCCCCCTGGCGATGCATCCCAGCATCCTATTTGTTCTTGCTGCTGCCCTCCTACAGGTCTCTGAGTTGTTCATTTTGACATCTACCACTACCCCTAGGTCCCTCTCACCCTCCGTGACTTGAATCATGTCTCCTTCCAGGGTATACCCCTGGCCTGGATTTCTGACTTCCAGGTGCAGAACCTTGCTCTTCCCCGCCTTGAATTTTAGTTTCCATTTTCCCGACCACCTTTCCAGAGCCTCCAGGTCCTCCTGCAAGGCCACCCTCCCCTCCTCCCCATCCACCACTGCACCCAGCTTTGAGTCATCTGCAAAGAGACTCATCTCACTCCTGATCCCCCTCCTGATGTCTGAGATATAGGCGTTGAACAGGAGTGGCCCCAGCACTGACCCCTGGGGAACCCCACTAGTAACCCACCTTGGGGATGAGGCTAACCCTCCAACCACCCACCTTCTGAGTATGCTCAGAGAGCCAATTTCCTATCCATCTTTACAACTGTCTCTCTACTCCCATTTCCTTCAGCTTAGCCAGCAAGCCACTGTGGGGTACTGAATCAAACGCCTTGCTAAAGTCCAGAAAGAGGACGTCCACTGGCCTACCCTTGTCCAGGGCCCTCGTCACCCAGTTATAAAACTCAACAAGGTTTGTCTGGCACGATCTTCCTGTGACAAAGCCATGCTGCGTATCGTCCAAGTACCCAGTTTGCTCCATTAACCCCCCCCCCAGCCTTTCCTTGACAATGCCCTCCATCACTTTGCTGACCACCAATGTCAGGCTAATGGGCCTGTAATTTCCTGCCTCCTGTCTTGATCTCCCGCCTCCTTGTGGATCGGCACGACATGGGCTACCCACTAGTCTTGGAGCACCCACCCAGTCCTCCGAGAGATGTTGAAAAGCTCCGCTAGAGGGACTGCCAGGACATCCGCCAGTTCCTTCAGCACCCTGGGATGTATCTCATCTGGCCCAGGTGCTTTCTCTGTCCGAAGAGATATGAGAGCTTCTCTTACTCTCTCTACTGGGATTTCAGCCTCCACATCCTCCCCCTTTTCACCCTGCACCAATATCTGTAATAGGGTAGACGATAAGGAAGGAAGTAGAAACAATAAGTAGGGCTCTTGGGGAAACCCGAGTAGTGGTCAAGAGCATGGCAGTTGGGGTTCAATGCCAAAAAGTACAAAATCATGCTCCTAGGGCATAGGAACCCAGGAACCAAGTATAAGATAGTGAGAAGTGCAATCAGTCACTAAGCAGGCATAATATCCGATGACGTCCGAGTAGCGGGGCAGTGTGACAGAGCAGTGGGTAGGGCCAGTGGGCCGCATATGGAGAAGGCATCTGCAGCGGGGAGGTGTTCCAGTTATATTGCTCACTGGTGAGACCCTACATGGAGTATTGTGTCCCATTCTGTAGGTTGTACTTCAGAAAGGCCGTAGACAGGGTGGAGGCAGTGTTGCTGGTTTCGGCAGTCTTTGGATCATGCAGCCAGTACAAGGCAGTTAGAGAACATGCAGGACAAATAATTTTTGGAGCAAGCGCAATCCAGTTTGAAAGGGTTTGCAGTATGCAACAGCAGTTTCTCTGTTTTGGAGCATGCATTTACCATACAAGGCAATGGAGGGCAATTTTAATAGTCTTGGAGCAAAACAAGGCAGCTTTAGGGCAAACAGGACACATTTGATGCATGCTGGGCAGTCTTACAGTCTCAGAGTATGCCTTTACTTTGGGTGCTGTCCTTTTAAACAAGCAGTCCTGGAATAAAACAGTTCATTACATTGGGATTTATGACTCCTTCCACCTCTTTCTGTTATTATGGTGGTCGCTAGTGTTTGTCTGTCTAGATTCTGTACCCTATTGTAAAAATACGCAATTTGTCCTGATTGTATTAACCTAAGTCCTCGACTCTTTGTATGCTGCAATGTGATCAGTTACATTTTTCGTACTCTGTAAAATGTCTGTGTACCATTACGTATAATTTTGGGTCGCCCTGAAAAAGGGACTGTAATGGTTCCAGTGGGCCCATCTGGTTACCAAAATTAAATAAGTAAACTGCCTTTCAAATCTGTTTAGATGCAACTCAGCACTGTCACTTTAATACACTGATACTTTGCACTTTAAAATTGGGAGTGCATGCGCTGCGTGCAACCTGGATGGCAGCCTAACTAAACAGCTATCACAATCCACTACATAATTCAATTAAAATCTGAGGCACCAGCAACTGAAACCAGGCAAATTATATATCACCAGACGTAGAAAAATCAGGACTCATAAATTCCAATATCTGGCACACCTTGGTTGTTGCAGTGAAATGTTTCCATCAAAAAAACGCAGCAGCTGTGACTGGGCTTCCACATTGCAGAGACTGTGGCAGCTCCTATGCAGTCCTCCCTCATGCGCACAGCAGAGATAAAAGATCTACTTAAGATGGTCCTAAAAGAAATTAATGCCTTTAGGTGTCAGTGTTAGAGGATAAAGTGCAGATTCTAGCAATGAAGGCAAAAGACATTGAAACCGTTTTATCCTACACAGACAAAAAAGACAGTAGACATGCAAGTAGGATGCAAGTGCTAGGGAGAATGGTAGATTTGCTCTGGAACAAGGCAGAAGATGCTGAAAATCGGAACAGAAGGAATAATCTCAGATCTATTGGATGTCCTGAAGTGGTTGAACATTGGGATGTCTTAAGCTTTCTACAAAATGAACTCTCTAAACTTCTGAGACACAGCAGGAGACCAGCCTTTGAAACAGGGCACACAGATCCCTCACCCCCACCACCAAAACAGGGAGGTCATCAGAGGCCGATTTATTGCTAAAGTTTTGAGGTTTCCAGACAGGAAAAGATTTTGGCACAGTACTGGGAATGGCCACAACATTTACATCTTCAGTGACTTTTCCACAGAACTTAATTTACACAGAAAAGGCATTACAGAACTGAGGAAGGATTTCCAAGCTTTAGGGGTCTCCTGTCAGTTCCAGTACCTGGCAACCCTAAAGATAATGTGACAGATAATGTGTAGAAGACTTGGTTTGCTGGCCAAGGCACCTAGCTTCACCTGAGCTCTTTCCTTCTAAGACTGCTTGAAAGGCAGAGTAGAGAAACTTCCAGAGCAAGGGAGAAGGATTAAGACTTAGTTTGGCTAAGCAGATTTACTGTGTGGTGGTGTTTTTATTTTTTACTCACAGGGATTGCTACTGTTTGTTGCTAACATTTCATTGCTTTATTTTTTCTCTGATTCAAATTGTTGTTGCTGGTATACCTTCTTCTGCATTATTACAAGGTGTGCCTACAGGTGTGTGCTAACAGATTACTGCTGTAATCTTCTGATTCAAATTGTCTTTTGCAAGGTATATCTTCTGTTACTGCTTTATTTTCTCTGGAGCAAAGTGTTTCTTACAGGGTATATCTTCTCTGAAATTATTACAGGTGGTGCTTTACAGGTTTTGCAGTTTTATCTAACATTAGGATAAGCTTTCAGGGTTACTGCATTTGTTGTTGACTGATTGTTTCTGCTCTTACCTCCTTGTTCTTTCGTCCGTGGTTCTTCTTTTAGGCAGGGGAAGGGCCACAGCCACCCACCCCATCCCCAACCACCCACGCTACACTCCTTTTATAGGGTACCACAGTTGTGACATTTCCTGTGGCAGAGCAGGAAGAGGCGGATCAGTGGGCCTCCACAAAGGTGATCTCATTTACAGGGCACTAGTAATTTAACTTGTTATAACAAGTTAAACAAAGCACTAATTAAACCATTACTTGCATTTTTTCCTTTTTTCCTTCTAATTACTCTGACTAGGTTACAAACCCAGCAACTTATTTGGAATGGATTTCATTAACTGCAGGTACTGTGGAACAATTTTCAGAAGGACAGTTTTACAGGATTTAGGACACTGTCCTACATGCTGGGCCTTTGGAGATCTTGGGTCTCAGCTCCGGGCAGCATGGGCAGAGATTGCACGCCTCAAATTTCATATTGTAGAGGAAATACATTATAAGAACCACCCGCCATTTCCCCAGCATCCAACAGAAAAACCTCGACCGCAGAGGGTAGTTGGTCCAGGAGGTTGGCAGGTGGTTAGGAGGAGCAATCAGGTGCCCCATTACTCTCTGCTCTCCAACACATTACCTCCAAAAACCATATAAACACTACAAACAGGTATCTGCCTCTATCTCTGAAATCAAATAAAGAGGCAGAAGACACTGCAGAGCAGGACACTGCGGCACAGGAGCTAGCACAACAAAACTCACCCAAATCAGGAACCAAAACTAAACAAGCACAAAGGAAATCCAAAAAACTTCTGATCATAGGAGACTCCATGATTCGGGGAGTTGATACCCATCTCCAGCCAGGGGTGATGGTCAGATGTCTCCCAGGTACATCAGCATGGAGAGACACTGACCGCATTGCTAAAATTGTTCACAAAGCAGGAGAAAACATTGATGTCCTAGTGCACATAGTGACTAATGATCTCGCCAGCCGGTCAGTTGTGGAGACCAAGGAACACCTGACTAAGCTGGGTGACAAACTATCATCTATTTCGTCCGGCATCTCCTTCTCTGAGATCCTGCCAGTCTGGGAGAAGGAGCAGATGGACGGAAGGTCAGAGAAGGGGAGATAGGAGAGCTAAACACGTGGCTCAAGGACTGGTGCCAGGAAAAGGACACAGATTTGTAGGAACTGGCAACAGTTCTGGGAGCGAGTTCTTTAAATTTGATGGACTGCATCTGACTAAAGAGGAGTCAGTGCATTGGGGCAGAAGTTTGGCGTCTTTGCAGAATATTTAAACTAGCAAATGGGGAGGGTGCAGCAACCATCGTCCGAATGGGAAGAACACCCCTCCCCCTCAGCTAGTGGTCAAACAGGAATTCAGCTGTTTGCCGCTCATTTGCATCACCAGGTAAGAAAAAGGTTTGTCTCCCCATACGATGCACAGGGGTAATGCCAAACTTCACCCAACAACTGACACACCAAAATCTGGCCAATGGAAAATCATGTACACAAATGCTCACAGCCTGGGAAATAAGATCCCAGACCTGCAGGCAATAATGTCAGAGGCTAAACTGGACATAGTAGCAATTAGTGAGACGTGGTTTACCAGTAACCACACTTGGGAGACTTCAGTACCTGGCTATGTATTGTTCAGAAGAGACTGAGGTGCAAAAGGGAGGAGTGGCCCTGTATGTTAATGAAAATATCAAAGCTACAGAAATTCAGAATACACATAAGGAGCCAGAAGAACTGTGGGTCACCCTGAAACAGGAAATGGGACAGCCATAAGAACTGGGGTTGTCTACAGGCCCCAGACCAGAGGAGGACATAGACACATTACTGTTAGAAGATATACAAAACATGACAGCTAAAGGGAGGTTCTGATAATGGGAGACTTCAACATGCCAGATACAGATTGGTCAATACCAGCAGGAACATCTGCCAGAACTAGACTCATAGTGGATTCCCTGCAGGGGAGGGCCTCAAACAACTGGTACAGCAACCCACAAGAGACAGGGCTATCCTAGATCTAGTACTGACTAACAAAGAAGGGATCACAGATCTCCAGGTAGAAGGTCACCTGGGGCCAGTGACCATCACATGGTATGGTTCAATTTGGCTACTACATCTAAATCATCCCATTCCAAGGCAAAAATATGGGACTTCAGAGGAGCTGACTTTGATAAGATGGCCAACAGAGTTAAGCTAGCCCTGGCAAAACACAGGTGAGGAGGTACAGGCAAAGTGGGCAAGCATTAAGGATACAATACTTGAAGCAACATCCCATTGTGTTAGACAGAAAATGAAGTGCAAAAGAAGAAGGAAACCACTTTAGTTCTCAAATACAGTAGCAGAAAAGGTCAGAGCCAAAAGGCTGGCCTTCAGGAAATATAAGGGAACACGGGATGAAGATAGGGGGCATACCAAACTGCCCTAAGGGAAGCAGGTAAGGCAGTAAGGCAGGCAAAGTCCCAAACTGAGGAAACACTAGCACGAACAGTAAAAGAAGGTGACAAGACTTTCTATAGATACATTAGTGAAAGGAGAAAGTCCAGAGGGAGTATTGCTAAGCTTAATGGAGAAAAGGGAGCATGTGAGGAGGAGGACCCTGTAAAGGCATCTATCCTAAATAGATACTTTTGCTCAGTATTTACCGAAGAGAAGGTAGGGCAGGGCCCACAGCTCAGCATCATGGACACAGGGGAGGGAGGAGAGCACTACTCCCTTCACAAAAGAAGGGTCCACAAGAGCTTGCAAGCTCCAGGGTGGATAAGGCAATGGGACCTGATGGCATACATCCCAGGGTACTTAAGGAGCTAAAGGAGGAACTAGCAGAGCCATTAGCAGAATTGTTTAGTGAGTCTCTGAGCACAGGAGAGGTCCCAGAAGACTGGAGAAGGGGTTGATGTGATCCCGCCCACAAGAGTGTAGCAGGGAGGAGGCGGGAACTACAGACCAGTCAGTCTTACCTCAGTAGTGGGCAAGATTATGGAGGCACTCCTTAAGGAAAGGATAGTGCAACACCTGGAATCCATAGGGGCACAGGATCCAAGACAGCATGGGTTTACAAAGGAAGGTCCTGTCAAACTAATCTCATAGATTTCTTTGACTGGGTAACCAGAGTGGTGGACCAAGGGGGCAGTTGATGTCGCTACCTTGACTTCAGCAAAGCTTTTGACACTGTTCCACATAGAAGATTGATAAATAAGCTAGGTAGGCTCGGGGTGGGTCAGAAGTTGGTCAACTGGGTGGCAAACTGGTTGACTGGCAGAAAACAGAGAGTGGTGGTAAATGGTATACAGTCAGAAGAGATGCAAGTCACAAGTGGGGTACCTCAGGGATCAGTCTTGGGGCCAGTCCTATTCAACATCTTCATTAGTGACCCTCAGATGGACTAGAGGGTAAGGCTTGTCTGTTTGCAGATGACACCAAGATCTGCAACAGAGTAGATGATCCAGATGGGGTGGGCAGAATGAGAAGAGATCTGGATAAACTAGCAAAATGGTCAGAAGAGTGGCAACTGGGATTTAATGCAAAGAAGTGCAAAATCATGCATAGGGAAGAGAAACCCTGAAGCCACTTATAGGCTGGGAAGGGAGTTGCTAGCAGTCACAAAGGAAGAAAGAGACTTGGGCATCATCATCACTGATGACCTAAAATCATCCAAGCAGACCTCTAAAGCAGTAGGTAAGGCTAGGGGGTGTTAGGGTGTATTAGTAGGGTATCACAAGTCGAAGAGGGAGGTAATAATCCCTCTGTACAAGACATTGGTTAGGCCCCATCTGAGTACTGCGTGCAGTATTGGAGGCCACACCTTCACAAGGACATTAACCAAATTGAGGCAGTCCAGAGAAGGGCAACCAAAATGGTGCAGGGACTGCATCAGAAGACATATGAGGACAGATTAACGGAGCTCAATGTGTATACCCTTGAGCAAAGGAGGGAGAGAGGTGATATGGTCGAGACATTTAAACACCTTAAGGGCATAAACAAGGGGAAAGAGTCTAACATGTTTAAATATAAGAAAAATAGCAGGACAAGAGGACACAGCATGAGATTAGAGGAGGCCGATTAAGGGAGAATGTGAGAAATTCTTTTTCACAGAGAAAGGGTGGTAGATGCATGGAATAGCTTACCACCAAGAAGTGAGTGGCTATGAATACAGTGCAGGGCTTCAAACAGGCATGGGTTAGGCATAAGGGAGCAATACGAATGACTATGAATAGATAGGTCACTGACAGAGCAAAGGCCGATGGCACATTTATAAGGTAGAAAAAGAAATGGGCAGACTGGATGGGCCTTGCGGTCCTTATCTGCCGTCAACGTCTATGTTTCTATGTTTCTATGACAAAAGCTGCCTGACAAAACCTGCTCCACAGTGTCATCCACTTCTCCTACCACACAGCATGCCCAAATCACCCCTCCTTGACAAAGCCCCTACAGGCTGCTACCTCTCACC
Organism: Neoceratodus forsteri; assembly: GCA_016271365.2. Lineage (NCBI taxonomy): Eukaryota > Metazoa > Chordata > Ceratodontiformes > Ceratodontidae > Neoceratodus > Neoceratodus forsteri. Next base: position 1,135,873,646 of record CM057454.1, read on the forward strand.
CCATATCCTTGCCCACATCTCTCAGACAAAGCTATTACTGGCTGCCACCTCCCATCCTATAGCACTTAGGATCTGATGTTAGACTGAAGCATTCGCTGCATATTACTTACCATCATTGTCAGGATATGAATTTCTGATATCCCTGCCTAGTGAATAGTTTCTTAACAATCACTGCTAAAACCGTGTACTACTTGACTTATTGTAACTACTCCTTCATGTTGCATTCCTTATATGTTGCTGTAACTGCATTGTACTGTGTTGTCACTACTGACGTGGAGCCTTTGTAAAAGAGCCTATGGCTCAAAGATAGTAATTCCGAAACTGAAATAAATAAAAATAAAAACAAATTTCATCCCTAATGAGTTTAACTCTCCAGAGGAAGCTATACTCAGAAAAACTGACATGATAGGGAAAAAGACCCACTTCCTCTGACTGCAGATGACAGCAGACTTCCACCTAGAACTAATCCATTGCACTGGAACCACAAGGCTCAAGGACTGGCTGGATCCCAAGGGACGCAGAGCCAGGATGTGGACTGACAAGTATTGAAGTCCAGGCGAGCCAGCAGAAGCGTCGGACATAGAAACCACAGTGGACCAGCACAACATGGCCAGAGGCTCCGAAGAAGGGGCAGGAGCAGGAAATCCAGGGGATTGGAGGCAGGCATGGATTTGGTGAATGAACCGGCACCCAAGAGACTGGAACCAAGCCCCCCATCACCCCCCAAGAAAGAGCTAGGACTGGCGACTACATCACCATCTAAAGGAAAAGCAGCAGTGAAACCTAAATTGAGAGAAACACCCGGTGCTGTGTATTGTGGAAGGACGTTCAGACATACATAAAGCTGGGCTGGGATCCTCTAAACATTGACTGGCTGCAAGCTGGAGGGCTTGTCACACAAAAGAGAGGACTATATTTTTTGGGACATTCATGCAATACCTACCTTTTGTAAAGGTAAATATTTTCCCATTAGATCCACCCCACCCCCTCTGTTCTCCACTTTTCCCCAAGACAGTGCAAAATGCTTTTTAGTTACTTCACTGTAGCGGTCAATTAATGGAATTGTAAGGAACTAACCGGTTTAAAGAGAGAGGTGGTTCAGCTGGTCAAAGCTCCAAGTTGAACAACACTAGATGAGGGGGTGTCTCCCAACCAGTCACGTAACAACATGCTACATCCCCTCTGCAGCGGTGGGAATTCTCTCCTCAAATGTGTACATGTTCGAGGGGGAGACCGCCAATGTGTGAGTATTCATGAAGGAATCCAGTGGTGGTTCCTTATCTGTCTGACGGGGCTTGAGGCAAGGGTAGGGTTGGATAGGGTTCTTCCTATCACCACTGACAGCATATCCATCCTTCTGCTTCCAGATTTAAAGGGAAACAGTAATGCACAGTGACTTAATTAAAAAACAAGTCTCCTTACTGAGGCTTCTGCTCCAGAAAGATTGCACAAACCTGTCCTAAGTACTCATGGTATGATGCTAGACCAATCAGAAGGGGGAGCTGGGGTTTGAATAGGAAATAATTAGCGAGGTCTGCTTTGATCCCCAGGGCTCTGTAGCTAAATTGTTTAAATCGTCTGACAGCTTCAACAGGCTACTGTGTCATTTGGAGTCACCCCCTTATTAATAGCTTATTGGACCAGATAGGCAGACGCTATGACCTGCTCACCCTGTCTGATGTCTAGACGCTTACAACTAGCTAGGCAACAATGGAGGTAGTCTACTCGCATAGAGCAGTAAAACAGTGTACTAATGAATACAGTGGAATTGGGGTTACCCACACTAGCACTCACAGAACCCGGCTTCTGTGCATTTGACAACGTGTAGAGCTGCACACACATTATACTTTAGCCACCTGACAGGGAGGTCACCACCTTTTGCCACCCCCCCCCCCGACAATAGATTGGTTATACTACTTGATGTGGCCGGCTAAGCCAAGGGGGTTGGCCCAAAGCAGTACTGGGAATCATACAAGCTACAGAACTGCCAGAGTACGCTACTGATGGAAGCAGGTTTGTGCACCCTATTTAAAGGTCATGTGGGTGGATATACCTTATACACCATCAGGACAAAAGGAGAAACACAGAGACAGAATTTAACGGCAGATAAGGACCGATAGGCCCGTCCAGTCTGCCCTTTTTCCGTAGCTGTCAAAAATGCAGCAGATCCTAATTTATCTCCGGCTTTACCACCTCTTTTGAATTGCTAGGGTTCCCCTATGTCTATCCCATGCAGTTTTGAATTCCCCCACTGACTTTGCCCCCACCTCTACCACTACTGGGAGGCTGCTCCATGCCTCCACCTCCCTTAACATGAAGAAGTACTTTATCATGTTACTCCTTAGTCTGCCCCCTTCCAGTCTCATATCATGCCCTGTTGTTCTAGAGTATCTTCTTTTCTGAAAGATGCTGCCCTCCTATACCTTATTTATTCCATTTAGGTACTTGAAAGTTTCTATCATGTCTCCCCTCTCCCTCCTCCAGTGTATACGTATTGAGCTTCTCAAGTCTTTCCTCGTATGTCCTTTGGTGCAGGCCCTGCACCATTTTTAAAGTAAGAGTAAAGTAAGCCAATTGATGTGCACATTGCTAGTATTATCCTAATACACAGACTGGGTATGGACCCATCAGTCCGCAGTAGTTATCGCTCCATATCTTTGATGACCGCAGACTGTAAACTATACACCAAAATGTGGGCACAGAGACTCGAGCAGGTGCTCCCTAATCTGATCTCAAAGGATCAGGTAGGGTTAGCCCAGTCAGGCGAGGCACTGATAACACTGTATTGCTTCTTAACTTAAAGAGATTCACTAATTTTTGCCCCTACCACTAATTAAGCAGTGACTTACCACCACAGGAGTCTGACGGCATAAATATTCCACAAAGAAATGCAGCCTTTAAAAAGTTATTTGCCTCATGTAAAATCATGAAACCGGGTCCCAAGAATGTCCCGTTTTTTTCTCTCTGCCGCCCAGCTCCCCCTCTACAGCTAACTAACGTGATGAGATGCCAGTGAGGCGGCAGGCCACGCCTATTATGTTCAATGGGCAGCAGCTTTGAAATCAATTTTTTAACATGATGGCCACTTGCTACTGAAACGCGAGCACCAGTTGACCGCCAAGCCCTTGGTATCGACGCGCCCATGTTTCATTAGCAAATGGCCATCATCTTAATAAAAATTGATTTAAAAGCTGCCGCCCATTGAATATAAGGGGGTGTGCCCCCGCGCTCTCACTGGTATCTTGTCATCACGCTAGTGAACGCAGGAGCGGAGCTGGGTGGCAGAGACAAAAATGGGAAGTCCTTGGGACCCGGTTTCTACGATTTTACAAGGCAAATAACTTTTTAAACGCTGCACTTCTTTGTGGAATATTCATACCGGCAGACTCCTGTGGCGGTAAGTCACTGTTTAATCAGTGGCAGGGGCAGAATAACAAATGTTGATGAATCTCTTCAATCCGGCAAGCTAAAACAAATAATACAGCCATAGGCTTGGTGGCTGTTGATGCAGAAAAGGCTTTCAGTAGGGTCAAATGGCCCTGTTTGTTCCACAGCCTTCCGCATTATAGCTTTGGGGATGTATTCATCTTCAGCGTTTGAACCCTAATATAACAGAGTATGGGTGGCAATGTACACCAGTGGTACTGTACCTGAGGCCTTCCTGCTTTACAGGGGCACCGTCATGGACCCCATTATCCACCCTACTCTTTTTGTCTTAGTGCTGGGGTCTTCACTGCGAGCCCTGAGACAGGCCCAAATATTCTCAGCCCACTTAAGAAGAGGAACATGAAGTACAAGTCTGCGTGGATAACATCCTCCTAATTCTTACAAGTCCGCAGGACTCTGTACTAGCTTTGTTAGAGTTGACTCAGAAGTTTAGAACTCTGTCAGGGTACAAATTAAATGTGTCTAAATCACTAATATTAGCCTCGCACAGAGAAGTGCCGAACTTGCCGAGTTACCCATGGGGATTTTCCGCAGCCGAAAGCACATCGGATACCCAGGCCTCAACTTTACCTGGGATCTCAGTCAATTGGAGGCTCTAAACATGACTCCACAATATAAAAATACTGGAGGGAGACACGTAAACAAAGAATAAGTGCTTCAGATGGGACTTGAACCCAGGCCGCCCAGAATACCGTTCCGATTGCGCTAACCAACTGCACCACTGAGACAGCTGGAATCTGGGCTGTCCCTGAGCACATTACTCTTTCTCAAATGCACAACCCGATGGCAACACAAATATTTACTTGTAAGAATCCCACAGGAGTGTGGTGTGCATATTTTATGGAACACAGAGGTGAGAAAGAATAAGTGCCTCATCTGGGACTTGAACCCAGGCCACCTGGAATACCGTTCCGATTGTGCTAACCAGCTGCACCACTGAGGCAACCGGAACCTGGGCTGTCCCTGAGCACATTACTCTTTCTCAAATGCACAACCCAATGGCAACACAAATATTTACTTGTAGCAGTCACCCTAGAGGAAGACTTGGTGACATCTGTATCTTTCACACTACGGCAGAGCACACACAAATAAAATGATTGCAGCTCCTAAAATTCAATATATATTACATAATCTTCTAATTGTCCCCCCCCCCCCCCAAAATATCTATTTGTCAACTACAAAGGCAGCTGTTGGACGTCTGAGCTAAAGAATTGAGGAGGCTGATCTTCAAGAAGCCCCAACAACCGCCATCCACAGGTAGGCTAAACCTTCTAAATTGTGGCCTTAAAAGGGATAGGAACAGTTGTGTGTTTTACAGTATGAGAGTGTAGTGTTTTAATAAATAAAATCATGTTTAAAACAAAGATTTGTCTGGTGTATTTACTTTTGGGCATTTTTTTTTTAATATCTTTTTTCTGCCGACTCTGGCTAGGGCTCGGTAGTGGCATACCACCTATCTGGATCTCCTTCTCCCCCGATCAGGAATCACTCTGCACAGCAGTGGGATGGGATTTTTGTGGTTGTGGAAAGTAGCTACGTTGTCCCTTCCCCACCCCTGAGGACACTGGTGAACAGGACCGAAGTCCAAGTGGGAAGGCGTGGTGAGGCACGGCTTACGCCACTCACCTGATGACGTCCTCCCCTCCTGACACCGTCCACTAGTTAGCATAGTGCCCAACCAACCCCAGGAGAGGAGAGTTGCCAGTCGGCGACTCGATCCAGTCCCCCCCCCAGCCGACCCCCCGACGTCACGGGCTCATTTCCGAACTCAGGTTGTCAGTGTAGCGCGAGGTGTGGCATCCAGCGCCTCAACCCTCTGTGCCACTGGGCTGGTTTACTTTGGGACATTTTTTTTTCAAAATGTAAATTTCTGTGAGTAGCGCTCCTCAGCATTTAAGTCTGTGCGTGGTGTTTACACAACAATGTGGTCTGGTCAAAGGGTGATGTTGTTTGTGCATTCAACCTGTTTACCTCGTTATGAAAAGAAAGAGTGATAGTTGTTTGTATTACAGACTTTTCTGTTGATGTTTTATGTTATGTTCATAAAAAACATTGCTTTGAAAATTTATTCAAAACTGGCAGCTACAATTGTTTTTATAAAGCTAGCATCATGAATCCTAAAGGTAATTACAACACTGTACATGCTCCATTCATGAAAAACGGTAACCAAAGTGTGACGCAAGCGTCAAATTTTCAAATCAACAATGCATTAATTTTGTGATGCATTTTAGGATACTATGATCCAACTATTAAAAAAGAATCGTATTGGGAGAATGCCTCACAGGCGCCCCAGATACAAATCCTTCAGTGTGGTGAGTGTAACAAGTGACGCCACGCACTGTGGTGAATGTGTAACAAAGGAAGACACACATTTGTTTCAGTTATAAAAATGTTTATTAATCTTACTTAATTAACATAATATTATGAAACATTTATGTGTGTGTGTGTGTGTATGTATGTGCGTGTGTGCGTGTGTATATATATAGATAGATAGATAGGTATGTATGTGTATGTATATATATATAAATTTTTTTTTCATGGCAAAAACTTAGTTTAATGCATCAGTTAAGGTTGTTCCACAGTGAGGAAAGCAAGGAAATTTGATGTTAGGGTTCCCACCCCCACCAACAGGCATCATGGTGTGCGTTGGGGGTCTTCGGTCTTAACTCTCACCCCGTCCCATGTGCAAACAAGCTGAGGTGGTGTAGTGTAGGAGAATGGGGTGAGAGTTAGGACCGATGACCCCAATGCACACCCCAAAGCCTGTTGGTGGGGGCAGGTTGGGGTGCAAGGCGGGTGGGAACCCCAACATCAAATTTCCTTGCTTTTGTCACTGTGGAACAACCCTAACTGATGCATTAAATGGATTTTTTTGCCATGAATTTCCTTTCTTTCTTTTTAAGAATGTGCACTATAAATAGTAAAGTAATGACAACGCAAATGCTAATGCACATGGTGATGCAAACGTAAACGATAACGCAAATGGTAATACAAACACAAGCGCAAACGTTAATGAAAACAGAAATGCAAATGTAAGCACGTACGGAAACGCGAACTGTAACACACACTGGCACGGTAACGTAATTGAAAATGCAGACACGGTAACAGCAACGATGACAATTCAAAGGAAACAGAAACACAAACGAAGCGCCAATGCAAACGCAAATGGAAATTCGCACGGTGACGCCGGAAGGAAATGCAAACAAAACAGTAATGGAAATGCAAATGTTAACAGTTACGCAAACAAAAGGGTAACACCGTATGATGTAGATGGATCGGTAACGCAAATGGAAACACAAGCGCATACGGAAACGCAACTGGAAATGCGCATGGTCACGGTACCGCAATTGGAAACGCAAATGCTAACGGTAACAGCAACGATGACGCCAAAGGAAATGCAAACAGAAGCGCATATGCAAATGGTAATGCACACGGTGATGCAAAACGAAACGCAAACAAACAGTAATGGAAACACAAATGGTAACAGTAACGCAAGCGCAAATAGAAATGCAAAGGGTAATGCACACGGTGGCATAGACGGGAACGCTAACGCAGACAGTTTCAGAAACGCAAGTGGGAATGCTAACTGTGACAGTAGCAAAAGCGCACACCCTTTTTTTTCACCAACAGCTAAATAGAGAAACACAGTGAATACAAAGAATGTATGCATAATAATGGTCCTCGGAGCAGAAAATGAGCACTTGGAATACTAAATTGCTTATATCTCAGGAACCGTATGACGTAGAAAAAAAATTAAAATTTCATATAAATTATGACTTTCCTTGCTAGGTTTGTACTTAGCCTCCTAGTGGGGGGCTAAGCATTTTTCCAAATGAAAGTCCGTGATCTCAAGCCGCTTCCAGATATGGGCCCCAAAGGTGCGGCGGACACCGTAATGTTAGTCTATGAGAAAAAGCGTCAAATTCGGAGTACCATAACTTTGCATCCCTGTAATATTTTGTCACCAAACCACCAGGAGGCACATATGTGGGATGTTGGCTTTCGTCCCTCCAAATTTCAGCCCAAAAGACCAAACCATTCTTTTGCAGCAGGGTGGTAAAGAATTCCTGTTATTTTGGCCGTAGTGTCACAAAGTAGTGCCGCAAATCACGACACTTTCACAAAAGAAAAATCGCGAAAGTGTCGCAAGTGTGACACTACTTTGCAACACTACAGTTTACAAAAATTTTCAAAAACATATTTCTGGGGTGTTTAACCCCCCAAAAAAGACATGGCTAGCATCCTCAGGGTCCGACTTGGTGAACACAAAAAGAATTGTGTCCCTAGAGGGTCCCACATTTAAACGGCAAGCATTTCTGTGACCTGTAACTGAAAAAAAATGCCTGACTCATGACACTACAGGGGTCATTTGCGACACTAAAAACTGCATTTGTGACACTGTCAAACTTTTTGTTAACTTTTCCTATTGACTATAATAGGAAACTTGTTTTTTTGAATAACTTTTGAATAGTTTAATATTTTTTCACAAAATCTTCGAAAGGCACATTGGGGACCCTGGTCGCATGTTCCCTGAAGTTTTTGGACCGGTTGCACAAACTGTGAGACCTGTAGGCACGAGCAAAGAATGCGTAAAAAAGCGTAAATGCGCTACGGAATGTCGCTTTATAACTCTGCAATTGTATATCCGACCGGTACGAAACTTGGCAGATCCAGATATCTGTGATACTGCTCCATGCCTGCTAAATCAAGCAAATCCATTGTACGGTGGCAAAGTTATTAAGATGCAGAATTTCACACTTTAACCTTAAATGGGGTACTCAACCCTAACTATAGTGGTACTACTGTGCCACTGTAATATATATGTATGTACATATAATATATAATGTATACTATAGGGGAATGGCTATGCCCGTATAGTTAGGGTTGAGTAAGCAGTTTAATGTTAAACCCCAAATTTTGCACATTAATAACTTTGCAACCGTTCAACAGAGTTGCATGAAATTCGGAATGCACGGTCTCGGATAGTAGATCTATTGATATGCCAAGTTGCATTTTGATCAGCTTAGCATGTAGTAAAGCGCCAAAACACAAATTTTCACCTCCCCATTTTGCTGATTGTTGTCCATCGATCGCGGCCACACCATTTGGAATGTTGGTCTGAAATTTTCAGGGTAGAAAGAAGTTTCCCAAAGAACAATCCAGTGTTGGTTTGGTGAAAAAAATATCAATCTGTTCCGCAGTTATTTAATTTAGAATTTTCGGGTGCTGGGCATGCTCAGTTCAGTCTTTGGAATTTATGTATGTTTTGTGAAGGAAGATTTGCCTTGCGGTCAAGGATTTTGTCACCTCACGAACGGGGATTTATGCAATCTCCGTTCATGAGGAAAAATTGCCCTTTCACGAACCACCATCTTGTTTTGATTTTCCCCCACAAATAAAACCTTATAACTTGTCCCACGGATGTGTTGTTAGGTGATTGAAGTATGGGTGTTGTTCAGGACAATGCCATCTACAATCCCATGACTTTGGTTTACTTTGGTTTTGTGGAAAAATGGCCATTTTTAATTTTTTAAATCTTTAGTCGTCACTTGCTTCCGATCCTTGTTCACGAGGTGACGGATTCTTGTTCATGAGGTGACAAATCCTTGTTCGTGAGCCAATCCTTGTTAGTGAGCTGTCAAAATCCTTGATCGCAATTTCCAGGCCAGATGGCCCTATCTCTCAAACAAGGATTGGCTCGCAAACAGGGGTTTTGTCACCTCATGAATGGGTATCGGCTCGCAAAAGGGGATTGGCTTTTTGAATCACCTTTCGTGATCTGTCAAAATTCCCTTTCGTGAGCTGATCCTTGTTCATAAGCAGTCAAAAATCCTTGATCACGATTTCTAGACCAGATGGCCCTATCTCGCAAACAAGGATTGGCTCACAGAGATTTTGTCACCTCACAAAAGGGGACTGGCTCACGAAAGGGAATTGTTTTTTAAATCCTCTTTCGTCAGCTGTCAAAATCTCCTTTTGAGAGCTGTCAAAATCCCCTTTCATCAGACAATCCCTGTTCGTGAGGTGTCAGAATCCCCATTAGTGAGATGAAGACCAGATGGTCAGATAGGGACATCTGGTTCTCATCCCACCTCACAAACAGGGATCCACAGTGGTGGATTTTGCCAATCGAAAAAACTGCCCCAGCACTTATTCTTTGAATGCCGACATTGGAGTGCCCAGTTCCCATGCTGGCATGTACCCCCAAACACACATATGGCACACTGGGAGCCAACCCCAGTGTGCCAAATACATATTTATTTTTTTATTAAATTTAAATGCTTCCAACACCGGGATGCCCATTCTCGGTGTTCCAACACTGGGATGCCCACTCCTGGTGTTGGATGATCTCCCCCCCCCCCACCAAAGCTGGTAGTCTTAGATTGCTGACACGAGGTGCCCAATCCCCGTGTCACCATGTATCCCCCTCTCACTAATATGGCACACTGGGAGCCTACCCCAGTGTGCCCAAATATGTAATATTTGTAAAATAGCTGTAAATAAAGAAAACCATCCCCTAATGTCTTTTATTTGTTTTTTTTAACCTGCAAAAGAGAAAACGGTCCCTCGTGGTCTCCCCAGTCCCCCCTCCCCATCTCCACCCTCCCACCGAGCACCCACCTCCCCTTATCCCCCCCCTTACCCCATACTTACCTTCAGATGTCGGCAGCAGTGATCTTCTCTGGACCACGACATGTCTGTACTCTTCAAAGCTGAACCACAAACTAAAGAATCAAAGGTAAGCGCTGCATAATAGCAGTCAATGGGGGTTTCAACTTGGGTTGATATCTCAGCCATTTTTAGGAATTTTGGTCCTATATTTTCAACATGGGGGTTCTTGGAACCCCACCTCGTGAACACTGACACTGTCATTTCGTTACTCGGTCCCACAAGGTGATTTCACAGTCGCTGCAATTTGTTAAAAAAATTCCGAAAAATGACTGCGTTATGAGCGTGCATTGCGCAGTTTCTACACACACCCATAACTTCGCCAGTTTTCAATATTTTCACTCCAGATTTTCAACATTGCCATTTTTTTTTCACATCTTCTTATGATCAGTACAGCTGTCATTTTTCACATCCTGCCTGTAATGTGTTTTGCACCTGTGGCGCAGAATGGCGCGGTGACTGTGCAAAATCAACTTTCGGGATGGAGTAACAAAATCACAGTGCCACTTTCCATGAGGGGAGGTCCCAAAAAGCCCATGCTGAAAATTAGGTGAAAACATTTTAACAAATGACCGCGTTACGAGCGTGCATTGTGCAGTTTCTACGCACGCTCGTAAGTTCACCAATTTTTCATGTTTTCACTCCAGATTTTCAACGTTACCAGTTTTTCACACCACCTTATGAACAGTACAGCTGTAATTTTTAAAATACTGCTAAAATGTTTTTCTGCACCTGTGGCACAAAATGGCTTTACAGTTGAGGAGAATTACATTTTGACAGGGATTTGAAAGTTTTCTGTACTGGGTACGTGCGGTGAGGTAATAAGAAGGTTATGTTGAACATCACAAGTCCTATGAAGACAGGTTGAAGGAACTGAACATGTACTCCCTGGAGGAGAGGAGGGAGAGAGGGGATATGATGGAGACATACAAGTATCTTACAGGGAGGAACAGGGTGCAGGAAAACACTATTTTTAAGCGAAAAAGATGTTCCAGGACTAGAGGGCATGGGATGAAGCTGGAGGGAGGACGATTCAGAGGAAACGTGAGGAAGAATTTCTTCACAGAACGGGTGGTGGACAAGTGGAACACCCTGCCAGAGGAAGTGGTGGGGGCTGAAACAATCACGGGATTTAAGAATGCATGGGATAGACATAAGGGAATTCTGGAGGTCAGGGGTAAGGTGCAACAGACTTCTAGGAAAACAAACTGAACTTACAAGCTCAAATGGGAAGACTGGGTGGGCCATAGGCCCTTATCTGCCGACACTGTCTATGTATCTATGTATTTTGGGTGAATATTATTTAAGATGGCACAGTTATGACTCTTTGTTGCAGATTTGTTATGCCTGCTAGTAACTTAATGTGTGCAAGTGCAGGGCCAGAGATCCCTGTGTTTCCACAGCTACATACATACAAAAATGTGCAGCTTGAAGGGAGCCACACTGCCACCAACACATACCAGTTACATTACACTTTCTCAAAAAGTAAGTAAATTCATTGCAAAAATCTTCGCTAATGCATCAGTTGGGGTTGAAGCGACAAAAATAGGGAAATGAGGCATTAGGGTTCACACCTTAACACCCCCAACCCTACCACCCCACCCACCACAGACCAACAGGTGACAGGGTGTGCCTTGGGGTTGTCGGGGCTCTCACCCCATTCCATGTGTAACAAAGCTTACATGATACAGAATAAGAGAATGGTGTGATAGTTGGACCCGATGACCCCAAAGCACACACCCCGTCACCTGTTGGTCTGTGGTGGGTGGGTGTGGGGTGGTAGTGTGGGGAGTGTTAGGCTGTCAACCCTAATGTCTCATTTCCCTATTTGTGTTGATACATTAACAAGTTTTTGCAGAATGTGTGTGTATATATATATCATTATATATATATTGAGTGTGTATGTATATATATATGTATATGTGTGTGTATATATATATATATATATATATATATATATATATATATATATATAGACAAAAAAAAGAACCTCTGTCTAAAACACTGAGGCAAGGGTTACCCCAAAGGGCATTTGGCTGGGAAGCCAAGTTTCAAGAAAATACAAAATCACACATGCCCACACAATGCAAAGCATCATGGGCTACATATGCAAATCACCACAGAATGTTAAGCTGGTCCAACTTTAAGCAGAATTGCATGGTGTCGAAAGGCCGCTCACACAATTTGCAAAGGATGCTAACAGAAGACATAGACACGTGTTTCATCCTACCAGGACTCATCAGTATGCCTCGTCTGTTTGACGTCCCAGTGGAATGGACTGGCTACCCTAAGACAGTGTGTCTTGGATATGTTGTGGTGAACCCATTAAAATAAAAAAACTATTTAAAAGACAAAGAACCTCTGTGCGCAAACACTGAGGCAAGGGTTACCCCAAAGGGCATTTGGCTGAGAAGCCAAGTTTCAAGAAAATACAAAATCACACATGCCCACACAATGCAAAGCATCATGGGCTGCATATGCAAATCACCACAGAATGTCAAGCTGGTCCAACTTTAAGCAGAATTGCATGGTGCCAAAAGGCCGCTCACACAGTTTGCAATACATATATATATATGTGTGTGTGTATGTAGTGTGTGTGTGTGTATGAATATATGTGTGTGTGTGTGTATATATATATATATATATATATATATATATATACACACACACACACACACACACACACACACACACACACACACCACATATGTGTGTGGCGTGTATATGTGTATGTATATAATATTATATTATAGTGGCACAGTAGTGCCACTATAGTTAGGGTTAAGTACCCCATTTAAGGTTAAAGTGTGACATTTTCACCTTAATAACTTTGCCACCGTATGACGGTTTTGCCTGAAATTTGGCAGGCACGGGGTGGTAGCATAGATCTTGGGATCTGCCAAGTTTCGCACCGGTCGGATGTACAGTTGTGTAGTTATTAAGCAACATTCCATAGCGCATTTATGCGCTTTTGCGCATTTTTTGCTCGCGCCTACAGGTCGCATGTTTTGTGCGACCAGTCCGAAAACTTCAGGGAACATGCAGCCAGGCTCCCAGATGTGCCTTTCGAACATTTTGTGAAAAAATATTAAACGGTTCAAAAGTTATTCAAAAAATAAGTTTCCCATTATAGTCAATGGGAAAAGTTAACAAACTATTTGACAGTGTCGGAAGTGCAGTTTTTAGTGTCGCAAATGACCCATGTAGTGTTGTGAGTCAGCCATTTATTTTTCAGTTACTGGTCACAGAAATGCTTGACATTTAAATTTGGGACCCTCTAGGGACACAAGAAAAAATTACTCACCATAGTAATATTGTTTCTTCTAATGGAGTCTTGCTGTATTCTGACTTAATGCAGTTAGCCTCAGCACTTGAACTGCCCCAGAGAGTAAGGAGTTAAACTCTATGCAGGAGCATAGAACACTGAGCTCAAGCTCGGTTTTCAAACCTCTGTCTGTGGTACTTCCCAGTGTAACTGTCAGATTCTTACAAGCAACTAGCTCAGTCTAGATATAATATATATAAATGTGTGTTTGGAGATTGTTTTAGTATAAGCCAGCAGGCAACAATTTGGGCCCAGAAGACTCAAGTCGAGAACCCAAAAAGAAAAAGATAGTGACAACACTAAACAGATTTATAAGACAACAGAATTAACAATTAACCCACCCAAGAGCGGTGATGCAAGGTACACCCCTGAGGTGCAACACTGTACCTGCCAGCCCACTTTCCAAAAACTACGTTCTGAGAGGGGAGGTCAGAATACAGCAAGACTCCATTAGAAGAAACAACATTACTATGGTGAGTAATTTTTTCTTCAAACAACATGAAATTTTGCTGTATTCTGACTTAATGCAGACTACCAAGCAGTTCCCTATGGAGGAGGGAATGCAGAACCTACTTTGGAAATGGTCTCTGCAGTACTGCTGTGCCAAACCTAGCATCACTCCTAGCCTGGATATCCAGAGAGTAATGCTTGGTGAATGTATGTACTGTTTTCCAGGTGGCTGCTTTACAGATCTCTCTAACAAGGGTATATCTTTGGCAGCTGCCAGAATAGCAGCTGTACCCCTAGTCGAGTGAGCCCTCAGGCCTGAGTGGGGGCTTTACCCAATTTATCATAGCAGAACTATATGCAAGAGACAATCCACCTGGTAATAGTTCTTTTAGTTGCAGGCCTAACTTTCCCCACCTCACCATAGGTGAGAATCAACTGAAGACAGTCATTCCTGTGAACCTTAGTGTGCTCTATGTAATAGTTAAGAGCTTTTTTAACTTCCAAGCTGTATAGGCTTCTTTCACCTGAAGAGGAGTGGTCAATGAAAAACACAGGAAGAGACATAGACTGGTTCATAGGAAAATCTGATACCACTTTGGGTAAGAAACTCCTGTTGGTTCTTAGGACCACTTTATCCCTATGGAAGGCTAAGAAGTCAGGTTCAACTGACAAGGCCTGTAGTTCACTAATCCTCCTGGTGGAAGTAATGGCTACCAGGAACACAGTTTTCCAGGTCAAGTATTTCAGCTCAGCCGAAGCCATGGGTTCAAGGTGGGGGGGGGGCTACGTGAGCTGTGCAATGCAGACATTAAGATCCCAAGCAGGAGTCGGTTCTCTAAATGGAGGGTTTGTACGAAACAGACCCTTGAAAAACTTTTTAAACACATGGTGAGAGACCAGGGAAGAGCCCTTCTCTGCTGAAAGGAAAGCAAAAACTGCTGCTGGGTGAACCTTTAGAGTTGCAGGCCTAAGGCCTACACCATTGAGGTGAACCAGATAATCTAAGGCTGTGGAGATGCCTGCAGAATCAGGGACAATGCCTTTTTGAGAACACCAAATGGTAAACCTCTTCCATTTGGAATCATAAGTTTTTCTAGTAGATGGTTTCCTGGAAACCTTCAGGATATCCAGGACTACCTGAGAAAGATGCAGGTCTGCATATTCTAGCTGTTCAAGAGCCAGGCCTTGAGATTGAGAGACTGGCGATTGGGATACCAGATCCTCCCCTGAGAGGAGGACAGAAGATTATGTCTCTTGGGAAGGGACAGGGGACGAGACACTGCCAGAGACAGGAGCAGGGGGATACCGAGGCTGCCTGGCCCAGTCTGGAGCCACTAGTATCACTGTGCAAGGTTGAGTTCTGATCTTGATTAGGACTCTGAACAGCAGAGGGAATGGAGGGAAGGCATAGAGGAACCTGCCCTTCCAATCCAAAATCAGGGCATCCTGGGGCACAGATCCCAGGAAAGGAGGTCTGCAACAGAACAGAGGGAGTTGGTGATTGTCCGGGGCTGCAAAGAGATCTATCTCTGGAGTGCCCCATCTGGAGAAGATGATCTGCAAGATGAGAGGATTCAGGGACCATTCGTGATGTCCCTGGGATATTCTGCTCAGAGCATCTGCCAGTGCATTGTCCTTCCCTGGAAGGTGAACTGCTACTAGGGAAGTCTGAAGAGAATAGGCCAGAGACCACAGTTTCATGGCTTCCGTGCACAAGGCCAAGGACCGAGTGCCTCCTTGTTTGTTGATATATCACATTGTGGTCGTGTTGTGTGTTCTGACTTGGACCACCTTGCCCTTGACCGAATCTGAGAAGCACTGAAGGGCCAGGAACACTGACCTGAGTTCCAGAAGGTTGATGTGAAGGAGAGACTCCTGTAGAGACCAGACCCCTTGGGCTGTCAGGGTCCCCAGGTGGGCTCCCCAACCTAGGAGAGAAGCATCTGTAGTCAGAACTACTGAAGGAGTTTGCGGGAGAAATGGGTCTCCTTGTCTGAGATTGTCCTGATCCAGCCACCACTGGAGAGCTTGGACCAGAGTCTGAGGCACTGGAATCAGTCTGGTAAGAGAATCCTTTTTCTGAGACCAGAAGGACCTTGGGTGAAACTGAATGTCCCTCATCTGGAATCTTGCTCCCTGCACCACTGCAGTGGAAGCTGCCATGTAGCCCAGAAGCTGGAGGAACGGTCTTGCTGGGCGAGAGACCTGAAGTCGAAAAGGTGAAGCTACTAGAGCCTTCACCCTTGCCAGGGGAGGAAAGCTTTTGCTTGTACAGTGTCCAACTCTATTCCTATAAAGGTGAGAAGTTGAACTGGTTCGAAGACAGACTTTGGAAGATTGAGAAGAAAGCCCAGGGAACTGAGTAGGTCCTGGGTAGCTTGCAGAGATGACTGACTCACAGTGAGCCAGTTGTCCAGATATCGGAAGATGGTGATACCCTGTTTTCTGAGGTAAGCCACCACTACTGCAAGGCACTTTGTGAACACCCTTGGAGCTGATGTTATGCCGAATGACATGGGTCTGAATTGGTAATGGCCTGAAGGCAACATGAACCTGAGGTATTTTCTGTGGGAGCACCTGATGGGGATGTGGAAGTACTGTAGGCATCCTTGAGGTCCAGAGATGCTAACCAATCTCCTGGCCTTAGAGAGGGAAGGATTATTCCCAGAGTTACCATTTTGAATTTGGGATTTAAAATGTGTTTGTTCAAATACCTTAGGTCTAGGATGGGTTGCCACTCCTCTGTTTTCTTTGGGGTAAGAAAGTACCTGGAATACAGTCACTTTCCCTTGTGCTGAGTAGGAACCTTCTCTATAGCTCTGAGAGCTAGAAGAGAGGAAACCTCTGCCTCTAGGGCAATGGTTTCTGAGATTGATGCAGGTGAAGAAGACTTGGCCCTCTTTTTTGGAATTTTTTTGAAGCTGAGGTCCAGTCCCTGGCTTACTACTTCCAGGACCCACTTGTCTGAGGTCACAGACTTCCAGGCCTGGAAGTAGTAAGCCAGCCTGCCTCCTACTGGAATTGGGGAGTTGAACTGGGCTGACACATCAGGGTTTCTGCTTGGCAGGAGCCTTAGACTGGGAGGAGGAGGAAGCAGCCCTGCCCATCCCCCTCCTGCCCCTCCCTCTGAAGAACCCCCTCTGTGGGAAGGGAGAGGAGGCCTGGGCTTGTTAAAAAGGCCTGCCCCTGCCTATGGACTGCTGCTTTTGTGGAGTGGCTTGCTTTTCCTTGGCCTGTGCACTCCTGTACGTGGTCCTGTATTCATCCATTTTCTTCATGTAAGCCTCCGTTTGCTCCCCAAACAGAGAGTTACCTACTATAGGAAAATCCATAGCCTTAGTCTAGGTATCCTGTGAAAGGCTAGTACATCTGGGCCAAGCATGTCTTCTGAAAGACACAGATGTAGCCATGACTCTAGATGCCACATCATTGGAGTCCACAGCAGCATGAAATTGCATTTTTCGATGCCTCAGTTCCATCAGCAAACACCTCCTCCAGCTCTTTGGCTAGCTGGGGGAGGCCTGTTTAGCCAGTTCCAGAATCGTATCCTATCTGGATTTCTGGTACTTGGCTGTGTAGGCCATATAATTAGCCTGTCTGAGTCCCAAAGAGGATGCCAAATACTGTTTCTTGGCCATAGCATCCACTTTCCTGGAGTCCTTATCCGGGAGGTGTGAAGCCAAAGGAATGTTAGCCCTGTCACAGGCTGCAGCCTGCACTACCCCAACATGGGCTGTCACTCCACAGAGGGAAGAGTGACCAGTGGGGTACCACAGGGATCAGTGCTGGGACCGGTCCTATTCAACATCTTCATCAGTGACATGGCGCAGGACCTAGAAGGCAGAATTTCACTGTTTGCTGATGACACAAAGCTCTGTAACAGAGTAGACACACCAGAGGGTGTAGACAGAATGAGAAGTGACCTGCAGAAACTTGAAGAATGGTCAGGGGTTTGGCAGTTGAAATTCAATGCAAAGAAGTGCAAGATAATGCATATGGGGCACAAAAACCCTGGCACAATATATCAGTTGGGGGGGTGAGGATATAGCATGCACCAAGCAGGAAAGGGATCTTGGGGTTATCATCTCTGATGACCTCAAGGTAGGGAAACAGTGTGACAAGGCAGCAGGTAAAGCAAATAGGATGCTGGGATGTATAGGCAGGGGCATTACCAGCAGGAAAGGGAGGTCATAATTCAGCTTACAAGACACTAGTGAGGCCCCACCTGGAGTACAGTGTACAGTTCTGAGACCATACCTATGTAAGGACATAGACAGGTAGAGAAGGTTCAGAGGAGGGCAACAAAGATGGTGCATGGATTGCATCACAAGTCCTATGAAGACAGGTTGAAGGAACTGAACATGTACTCCCTGGAGGAGAGGAGGGAGAGAGGGATATGATAGAGACATACAAGTATCTTACAGGGAGGAACAGGGTGCAGGAAAACACTATTTTTAAGCGAAAAGATGTTCCAGGACTAGAGGCATGGGATGAAGTTGGAGGGAGGACGATTCAGAGGAAACATGAGAAGAATTTCTTCACAGAGCGGTGGTGGACAAGTGGAACACCCTGCCAGAGGGTGTGGTGGGGGCTCAAACAATCACGGGATTTAAGAATGCATGGGATAGACATAAAGGAATTCTGGAGGTCAGGGGTAAGGTGCAACAGACTTCTAGGAAAACAAACTGAACTTACAAGCTCAAATGGGCAGACTGGGTGGGCCATAGGCCCTTATCTGCCGACACTGTCTATGTATCTATGGTTGCTATGATTATAAAGGAACTCCATAGCCGAGCCTGATAACATATACCTCCTGTGCATTCTCTTGTCCACAGGAGGTATTGAATTAGGAGTTTGTAAAATTTTGTGCGTCTGTTTCCCCAAGGACTTATGAAGAGGGATAGGCAGCCTTTTGGACTGGGATGTCCATCATTTCCACAAAATTAGGCTCTTCTTCCTCCTCTGCAGCTTCAACAAAGGGAAGCTGAAGGGTTTCGGCCACCTTTTTGTAAAACAAAAAGTGTGAAGGGGACTCGGAGAGCCTGGGAGGAGAGACACCCGAGGGCCTGTCTGGAGAGATGTCCAGTTCAATTGGCACAACCAGACCCCCTGGTCGTCATCATCATCGGGATAGTCTTCATCTCCCTCCCACTCCTCATAATAAGCATCTGGATCATAATCCGAAGGAGACGGATCTGACCTAACCGATGGTACCGGTTCGGACGGAACCGGTCTAAGCGATTGAACAATGCTAATCACTTTGGCTATTTCGTCCGCGGTTGGAGAATGCAATACAGAATCCGAACCAGTGGACTTGCATTTTGTTTTTGATGGAACCGGACCCTCAGGGTCGGCTCTCCTTTTGCCCGAGGAGGTATTGCCTAGGTCAGTAGGCACCTCCTCAGGTTCGGCCGCAACCGAACCGGGCTGGCCATCCGAGTCTACTGGCTTCTTGGCCTCCCTTTCCTTCAGCCTACTCAGTCTTTTATCTAGAGTGGATTTAGGAACGTTTTTACAAATTTGGCAGTCTGACTTGAGGTGGTCAAACCCCAGACAATAAACACAGATGAGGTGGGGGTCGGCCGTGGCAAAGGCCTCCCCACACTCAGTACAGTGTTGAAACCCAGTGGGACTGGTTTTCTTTTTGGGTTTCTCAGACATGGCCAACCTACCAAATTACCCTATAGCAGCTTTCAAGCCAGTTAATAGAATAACCGATCGGTTACAAACCGTGTCACAGGTTTTGAAAAAGAACCAGAAAAGGCCCGGTTCTTTTAAAACTGATCGGTACTGGAACACCACTCTAATCCCAGAAATTTTTTATTTAGAAAACATAAGAATTACAAGGTCGGTTCCTAACTGGACCAACCAGAAGAGACCGAGGAAAAAACAATTTCCACACTTTTCCCCCCAATTAACACACCAAACGCTTTACTTTTACCGAACCGAGCAGAGGAAATCTCCGGAGTGACTTCACTGTTAGGCGAAGTAAATAATCTGACGGTTACACTGGGAAGTACCACAGACAGAGGTTTGAAAACTGAGCTCAAGCTCAACGTTCTGTGCTCCTGCATAGAGTTTAACTCCTAACTCTCCGGGGCAGTTCAAGTGCTGGGGCTAACTGCATTAAGTCAGAATACAGCAAGACTTCATGTTGTTTGAATTCTTTTTGTGTTCACCTAGTCTGACCCTGAGGATGCTAGCCATGTCTTTTTTGGGGGGTTAAACACATCAGAAATATGCTTTTGAAATTTTTGTAAACTGTAGTGTCGTGATTTTTTTTTTTTGCGAAGTGTCGTGATTTCCGTCACTACTTTGCGATACTATGGCCAAAATAACAGGAATTCTTTGCCACCCTGCTACAAAAGAACGGTTTGGTCTTTTGGGCTGAAATTTGGAGGGGAGAAAGCCAACATTCCACCACAGATGTGCCTTTTGGTGGATTGGTGACAAAATATTACAGGGATGCAAAGATACGGTACTCTGAAGTTGATGCTTTTTCCCGATAGACTAACATTACAGCGTCCGCTGCACCTTTCGGGGCCCATATCTCAGAAACGCTTCGAGATATGGACTTTTTGTCGCAAAAATGCTTAGCCCCCACTAAGCGGAATAAGTGCAAAACTTGCCAGGAAAGTCATAAATAATATGAATTTTTTTTTTTTTCTGAGCCGTACGGTTCTTGAGATATAAGCAATTTAGTGTTCCAAGTGCTCATTTTCTGCTCCAAGGCCCATTACTATGCATACATTCTTTGTACTCACTGTGTTTCTCTATGCAGCTACTGGGGGAAAAACAGGGTGTGCGCTTCCGTTACTGTTACAGTTAGCGTTTCCACTTGCATTTCCATACCCGTTTGCATTACCATTCCCATGTACGTCACTGTGTGCATTACAGTTTGTGTTTTCACTTGCGTTTGCGTTACTGTTACCATTTGCGTTTCCACTACTGTTTCTGTTTGCGTTTCAATTTGCATCACCGTGTACATTTCCATTTGTGTTTGCAGCTGCCCTTCCATTTGCATTTGAGTTTGCATTTCTGTTTCGTTTGGCGTCATCATTGCTGTTACTGTTACCATTTGCATTTCCAATTGCGTTACCGTGACCGTGCGCGCTACAATTGGCGTTTCCATGTGCGCTTGCATTTTCATTTCCTTTGGCTTTATTGTTGCTGTTACCATTACCAGTTGCATTTCCAGTTGCAATACCGTGACCGTGCATGTTACCAGTTGCGTTTTCATATGCGCTTGTGTTTCCGGCTCCATTTGCGTTGCTGTTAGCTTTGGCATCAGTTTGCACTTGCGTTTCTCTTACCATTTACGTTGTGTCACCATGTAGTTACACATTGCTTTTGCGTTATGCTATGTTACCGTTACTATGTGACAAATCAAGTGGTGGGAGTGCAGGGCCCAAAGGGCCCGCCTCCACCACCACATTCCATTCACTATTTATAGTCCTCTTTCTCAAAAGCGAAGGGAAATTCATGGCAAAAACTCTGTTTAATGCATCAGTTAGGTTGTTCCACAACTACAAAAGTGAGGAAATTCGATGTTTGGTTGAAAACCCTCCTTGCACCACCACCACCCCAACTGGCATGGGATTTGTGTTGGGGTTGTTGGTCCTAACTTACCCCATTCTCCTATACTTCACCACCTCAGCTTGTTTACACATGGGATGGGGTGAGAGTTAGGATGACGACACCAACACACACCCTGGATGCTGGTTGGGGGGCAGGGGGTTGCAAGGGGGGTTCAACCTAACATTGAATGTCCTCCTTTGTGGCTGTGGAACAACCCTAACTGGGCATTAATGTATTGTTTTTGTTGAATATATATATATATATATATATATATATGACACATACACTGTATATGTGTGTATTGCCCTCCATCCCACCCTAAGCCAGTTCTACTTTTATAGCCACTGGATTTGACTGTCAACAGGAACTTCCTGTTTGGTAGTAGGAAGGGAAAGATCATAGAGAAACATTGGTTTTGTCAACCCTAAAGGAAAAAAGTAGCTCACCTCCCCCCCCCCCAGCTGCTGGTGGTCTGACACTGAGCAAGGAAGAAGGAGGCTACTGAAGAATATAGGAAGTTACTGCCCCAGAACAGGAAGGCTGAGAGTGGTAAGGAGAGGAGAGAGTAAGCATATAGAGAAACAGGAGAGGGGGCACAAAATAAGACATGATAGGAGTGGTGCAGTGCAATGGCTGTGGGGCGGCAGTGTTCCAGGAGACATTCTGGAGGCTGCGATGCTGCCCTATTTACAGGCACCTCTCTGGTCTGAGGGAGGAGGGTGCCCGTCTCCAGGCTGACCTGGCTAGGATTTGTGAAACCTCCTCCCCCACCCAGGGACAACCAGGGCCAATGCCACTATCTCAGAGGTTGCCAAGAAAGAGAGGCTGGACCAGGGTGGGCTCAGGGAGAGGGTGGTGGAACAGAGTTGCATCCCTCCAGCTGTACCCTCCACAATTCATTTGCTCTTCTGGTGGATAGTGGTTCTCTCACGGAGGCACCTGCAGTGGAGACCAAGGAGGATGCTGGGAACCTTCACAAAGGAGACCCACAGGAGGGTGGCATGAGACCCCACAGGGAAGAAACAACTCCTGGTGGGGGACTCAGTCATTAGGGGGTAGAAATGGGGGAGGAAGGGGAGAGGGAGGTAAGGTGCCTGCCTGGCGCCATGGTTTGGAGGGACAGGAAGCGAATCCTCAGGATCGTGGGAGCAGCTGCACGAGGGAGGGAGCTGGATGTCATTGTCCACCTAGGGACAAATGACCTGGCTAGGAATAGGATCAGAGCAGTGCAAGAGGAGTTTGTAGAGTTGGGGAGGGGCCTTAGACAAGTAGCGCATACGGTAACCTTCTTGGAGGTGCTGCCTGTCTATGGCAAGGGTGATGCTAGGGTGCTCCTCACCAGGGAATTCAATGAATGGTTGAAAAACTGGTGTGGAGCTCAGGGTTTTGGCTTCATTGGGGACTGGAGAGCCACCTGGAGGGATGCAGACCTATACTGGTGCAATGGTCTGCATCTGTCAAGGGGGGAACCAGGATCCTAGGTGAGAGGTTTAAATGCTTCATTGGCAAGCATTTAAACTAGCCAAGGGGGAGGCACTGAAAAGGAGCAGGGAAATCCTAGTCTCCCCCAACAAACAACAGTAATTAGTGAGGTATTCACCAAGGCAGAGAAGTCATTAGGGAGCAGGACAGAAGTAAATGTAAAAAAAGGCAAAGGCAGTAAGGACAGGAATGGGGCTAAAAGGGGTAAGGCCATCAAAAAGTGGAGGGCGATGAGTACCAATGCCCGTAGTCTGTGTAACAAGCTCCCTGAACTAGTGACCTTGATGGAAGAGGGTTGCTTGGATATTGTGGCAGTCACAGAAACATGGTACACAGAGAACCATGACTGGGATGTCAACATACCAGGATACACAATCTACAGGAGGGACAGGAGGTAAAAGAGGAGGAGGAGGAGTAGCTCTTATGTAAAGGAAGGGATCAAAGCAACAGAACTAAAGAGTAAACAGGAGCAGATGAGACACTCTGGGTCACCCTGGAGACAGGAAATGGCACCACAATCTGCATGGGGGTTGTATACAGACCCCCATCTCAGGGGGAGGGAATGGACAAGGAAATGATATAAGGCTTCCTTAGAATGGCAGAAAAAGGGGAGATATTGTTGATGGGGGACCTGCATATGCCAGATGTTAACTGGAGCACCTTTGCTGCAGGCACATCCAAGAGCAGGGTCATTCTTGATGCCCTACAGGGGGCATGCCTCAGACAACTAGTACTGGAACCCACTCTGGAGGGAGCAATCTTAGACCTGGTACTCTCAAATGGGGACGGAGAAAGAATCTCAGATTCAGAAGTGGGTAGCCATCTGGAACAAGCGACCACCAAACAGTGTGGTTCACGATAAACACAGCCATACAATCAAGCCATACAAAGGCAAGAGTATTGGACTTTAGGAGGCTGACTTTGAAAAATGAGAGTGCCTCAGAAAAGCACTAGCAAACAGGCAAGAAGGAGGGTGGAGGAACAAGGGAGTAATCAAAACAGCCATCACAGAGGCAACAAGCCTTTGTGTAAAGCAAATCAACAAAACACAACGAAGGAAAAAAACGCTATGGTACTCAAAAGAGGTGGCAGGGAAGGTTAAGGAGAAAAGGATAGCATTCAGGAAATATAAGGAAACACTGAAGGAGAAGGACAGAGAACTTTATCAGTTAAAGCAGAAAGAGGCTGGGAAGGCAGTCAGAATAGCAAAGGCCCAAACCGAGGAAAGGATAGCCAACTCTGTTAAGAAGGGGGATAAGACCTTTTATAGGTACATTAGGGAGCGAAGAAAGACCAAAGGAGGGATACTGAGGCTTAAAAAAGGGGAGGCATGTGGGTAGAGGGTGACAATGAAAAAGCAGGGATACTGAATGAATATTTCTGCTCAGTATTCACAAAGGAAGAGGGGGGGGGGTACCTAAACCAAACAAGAGAAACACTCTGAAGACGGGGGGTCGATACCAGTCCATTTACAGAAGAAAGGGTTCTGAGAGAACTAATAAAATTGAAGGTGGACAAAGCAGTGGGGCCTGATGGGATTCACCCAAGAATTCTAAAAGAACTAAGGGTAGAACTAATGACACCGCTGACTGCTCTCTTTAACAAATCATGGGAGGATGGGGTGGTACCTGAGGACTGGAGGAGGGCAGATGTGATTCCTCTTCACAAAAGTGGGAGCAGGACAGAGGCAGGAAACTACAGACCTGTTAGTTTGACTTCAGTGGTAGGTAAAATGATGGAATCACTTCTGAAGGAAAGAATTGTTGAGTACCTAGAAGCCAGTGGGGCACAGGACCCAAGGCAGCATGGATTCACGATGGGAAGGTCGTGTCAGACAAATCTAATAGATTTCTTTGACTGGGTGACCAAAGTAGTAGACCAGGAGGGGCTGTGGACATGAGCACCTAGATTTTAGCAAGGCATTTGATACAGTCCCACACAAAGATTAATACACAAGTTAGCCAGCCTTGGAGTGGGTCCCAAGGTGGTAGCCTGGATAAAAATTGGCTAGACAACAGGGCCTAAAGGGTAGTAGTAAATGGAGTCCACAGTGAAGAAAGGAGGGTTACTAGCGGGGTACCATGAGGTTCAGTACTGGGACCGGTCCTTTTAATGTCTTTATAAGTGACATTGCAGAGGAACTGGAAGGAAAAGTATGTCTCTTTGCAGATGACACAAAGATCTGCAACAGGGTTGATACACCAGATGGAGTGGAAAGGATGAGAAGGGACTTGGCAAGGTTGGAGGAATGGTCAAATGTGTGGCAGCGCAGATTCAATGCAAAGAAGTGCAAGGTAATGCACCTGGGAGACAAAAACCCAGGGCAAGAGTACATAATGGGAGGTAACACTGACAACAGTAAAAATGGAAAGGGACCTGGGGGTAATTATATCAGATGACCTAAAGGTGGGCAAGCAATGTGAGAATGCAGTAAGGAAGGCTGGGGGGATACTGGGATGCATAGGGAGAGGCATCAATAGTAGAAAACAGGAAGTTGTTATCCCTCTGTACAGACAGCTGGTGAGACCCCATCTGAAGTACTGTGTGCAGTTCTGGAGACCCCATCTCCGCAAAGACATAGACAGAGTGGAGGCTGTCCAGAGGAGGGCAACCAAAATGGTGCAGGGTCTGCACCAGAATACATATGAAGAAAGACTAAAGGAGCTTAATATGTATACCCTTGAGGAAAGGAGGGAGAGAGAGGACATGATAGAAACTTTCAGGTACCTCAAGGGAATCGACAAAATCCAAGAGGGTGGCATCTTTCAGAAAAAGAGATGTGCAAGAACAAGGGGGCACAATTTGAAGATAGAGGGGGGACGGCTCAGAGGTAATGTGAGGAAGTATTTTTTCACAGAGAGGGTTGTGGATGCATGGAACAGCCTCCCTGAGGAGGTCGTGGAGTCAAGAACAGTGGGGGAATTCAAGAATGCATGGGACAGACATAAGGCAATCCTAGGTGGGGGAAAAAGGAAGTAAGCTGTTGGTTAATTAGGATCTGCAGCTTATCTGTTAGGTAGGAAAATGGGCAGACTAGGTGGGCCAAGCGGTCCTTATCTGCCGTCCAAGATCTATGTTTCTATACACAGTGTAAATATATGTGTGTATATATATATATATATATATCTATATGTATGCTGTGTGTGTGTGTGTGTGTGTATATATATATATATATATATATATGTGTGTGTGTGTATATACATATATATATATATATATATTATAAACTATCATTAATGCATCAGTTAGGGTTGATAGCACAGCGACAAAAGTATGGAAATGTGATGTTAAGGTTACCCCCCAGCCACACACCAACAGATGTGAGTGTGCCATGGGGTTGTCGGGCCCCACCTCTCACCCCATTCCATGTGTAAGCAAGCTGACATGCCACAGTACAGGAGAATGGGGTGAGAGTTAGGCCTGATGACCCCATGGCACACCCCGTCTGTTGGTGTGTGGTTGGTTTTGGGGGGGGGGTAACTCTAACATCACATTTCCGTACTTTTTTCGCTGTGCTATCAACCCTAACTGATGCATTAATTAAATTTTTTGCAATGAATTCCCCTCCTTTTTGAGAAAGTGTAATGTAACTGGTATGCACTTGTGGGAACGCGGGCCCTGCGGTCCCTTCACATTGCCAAGTTTTTGAGTAATGGTATACATATGTGGGAGCATGGACCCTCTGGGCCCTGCGCTTCCACTTGCACATAAGTATGGAGCCATACAGCAGCCCCATAGTACTGAAAAGGAACCATTGTAACACTTACTTGGCAATATCCCAGTACCTGTAGCAACTATGAAAAAAATTCCACTGCAGTTGTAATCATGACTTCGAAACCTCCACTCGTGCTTAGTCCACCGTAAGCTGCGGGTAGCGAAAAATCCGTATCTCTAATCATTTTCGAGATACGGGTGCTGCAGTGTTATCCTATGGGAGCATTTTTCAGCTTTGGGACGCTGTAACTATGGGCCCGTTAAATGTTTTGGGACCAAACCACCAAAAGGCACATCTGTTGGACCAGGGCAAATTTCAGCCCAAAAGCACAATCCACCTGTGCACGATGAAGTGACAAAGAAAACAACACATGGGACAGTGTTTCTAAGCATTGTTTTCGCAAAAACAGAAATGTTTTCGTGACACCCCTATACCTTATAATGAAATATTTTCGTGCACAAAAATATGTTGTCGAGCCACCTTTTATTTTGTACGCGGCTATATCGCACACACAAAAAACGTTTTCGTGAAAACAAAATGGCAAAATGCGCACAAATACTGATGTGGGGGGCAAGTTCGTCAAGGCCTGAATAGGTAAACACAAGTGTTTGGTATTTAACAAGAGGCACTATTTTTCAATTTACGTTTTTTGTCTCTCACTAACTGAAACTAAGATGACTGCAGTACGAAAACAGATATCCAGAGCACAAAAACAAAAATGTTTTGAACGGATTCATATTTTTTCACCAAATCTTCAAAAGGCACTGAACTGACCCAGACCACATATATAAATGCACATTTGAAGCCAGACAGACACACACACCATTCCATTTGCTTTCTGGAGCCTGACAAAGAATTTTGCAGAAGTTGAGGATTTTTCACATTTTCGACACTCCACAGCTTTGCAACCGTAAATCCGATTGGAACAAATCTTTCCAGATCCAGAGATCTTTGGTTGGACACTATGCATGCAACATTTCAGGCAAATCGGACAAACAGTTGCAAAGTTATTAATTAACATGCAAACTGTGGGGTTTAACATAGAAGTGGCCCGCCAACCCTAACTATAACTTACGTATGTGCATATATATATATATATATATATATATATATATATATATATATATGTGTGTGTGTGTGTGTGTGTGTGTGTATCTGTATGTATATATTATATATATACTGTATATCTGCGATATGTATGCATTTACAAAAGTTGCATTCCTGGTAATTGTGATATTTTTAGTTCTGTGCAGTTAGCAGAGACATTCCAAAATGGTTTAGTATCATAATGTGACATTTTGACTATGCAGGAGAAATAACAAGTCTTATTGACACAGATTCAGTTTGTTTGGGGCACCCATATGAGTCAGTTTGTAATATGCTGTTATAAAAAACGCTGACTGGTTTTGTTGTGGTAAATGTAACACAGACACCGTCAGTTAATATAACTATAACTCGTTTGTTAATGAGAGTGACAGAATGGTCATGTTTCAGACCAGTGTATACAAATGAAAACCATAACATTTATGAATACTGAAATGTTTTCTAAAACCTACATATTCTCTTGTTTGCTGTCTCGATCTCTGTCACTTTGTTCCTCGCGCACATTTACTCCATGCTATTTACTTATTTTTCCTGCCTTTTTTACAGTTACACTCTCTCTCTATCTTCCTTCATTATGTTCTATCCTTCTCTTATCTCCCCCACTCTCCTTATCTCTCTCTCTCTCCTGTCTAACCTTTACGTATATGTTTTTATCATCTGTGATGTAGTTTGAAACATAGTAATGTAGTCAATGATAGCAGAAAAAGACCACATGTCCATCCAGTGTGTCAAAGTGCCCTATGTGCCCTTTGACTTACTGTCCATGCATGGTTTATCAAGCCAGTTCCATACCTTGTTAACATCCAGACTGCTGTCGACATGAGCAAATACCAAACCATTCACGCAGGCGCCTTTGCCCAATTATGTTTTCAGTGGAAAACACTGGTAAAAAACAAAGTTCATAACTTTTAAGCCAGTACTTGAGAGCCAATTTTTTATCAAAAACCCACACTGAACCAGCATTTTAGACGACCTCTCCAGTTTGGATCAAATTTGTGTATAAAATATGCTATTTTCCCTCAGTTTTTCCTATTATATCTAAATATTTTATATAACTTTGGGCTGACAAGTTCTAGGCATCCTGTGCGCTTCAAGTTTATGTGATGGCTATGAGGTTCATATCAGTGTCTGCCATCAATTCATTCAACTTGTATTATTACTCAGACTCATTGCAGTAATGCAAGCACTCTTTCATCTATCTCCGGATCATTTGTTGCCGCTTTGAGATCGTACACCTGTATTTCTTTTCTTTCTCACTACTATCTTATTTACATATTGCTCTCATTCCCTAAGAGTCTCATACCCTTGCCTCTTCGACTACTCCTTTTTGAACCTCAGCATTATCATTACACAACTTACTGGTGCCAGGACCCATATATTGGGTCACTAGCTTGATCATTATAAAGGATTTTGTTTTTGACACATATAGAAATAAATGTGAGAGGCTACAGTGTGTGAAAACCTCTTACACAACCAAGAGGTCTTTACGAGTTGTAGACTGCGTGCGTAGCCACATTCTAAGTTTGTTTCTCGTCCAGCAGGAAATTTATGTGTATGACAGTATTTTGCATACCATTGTTTGTTTGTGATGTGAATGGGGGGGGGGGGGGTCTGTTACAGTGTCATCGGCTATATGAAGGAAGATTGCAGTTAGGTGAGTTGTTTTTAGGGGTGGATGGTGAGAAAAAAGAAATACAGATTTGATTGGTGCCAGCTGCACGTCAAATTGGTCTGTGTGAGTTTAAAAAAAAAAAAAGGAAATGGTTAATACAGTAAATGCAGTTCTGAGATGTCTCTTAACTGATCGAGAGCATAATCTCTTGTCTGTTTAGTGTTCCAGAACCACCCAGTTTCTCTTTGTGGTTCTCGAACACTAAGAAGTATGCATTGAGTTGATACTTAAGCAATAAGGCATGACAAGGTGTGTGTTATTGTGTAATAACTTCACTCCTGGGGTGTGTTGAAGTACGAGGCGAAACAGAGTGCTTCCACCACCCCAGGAGTGACATTATATATTGCACAATAACACACACCCCTTGGAGTGCCTTATTGCAGTTATACAATGGCTCGATGTTATACAAAATAAAAAAAATATTTAAAAAAGGTTTTAGTAGATTTTTAGTGTGTCAATACATCTCTGTTTCTGAAAAAAATTAATATCCTAGAGCAAATCCATACAGTGATGTTATTGCGTAATAACATCACTGTCTCAGAGACAAACTGACCAATCACAGTCCAGGAAATTTCCTTGCCATTGTTTAATCTTGATCATTCGAGAGACATCTCTGAACTGACATTTGCTTCTACATTCACTCAGTCTCTTCACAGTTGTTGCCCATAGTCTTAGTGTCATCTGATGTCAGTTTAACTGTCTTAATGTATAGTTTTCAATCCCACAATTCCCCCACTCTGTTCCTGGTATAGTCATATACATGGGTCGCATCGATTTGCTGTAGGAATAGAGATTGGTTGACCTCATTGTGGCTACATCTGCCACATTTTCATTACGCTGTCCCAGCCACTTAATAACTCCCTGGAGTAGTGGTCACCTCAGTAACAATTACTTTGATAGCAGTTCTGCCCTTAAAAAGTTTCTCTTTGTGAACTTCTGTAGAAAACATAGAAACATAGAATTTGTTGGCAGATGAGGACTGCTTGGCCCACTGAGTCTGCTAATTTTTCTGTACATATGTTGTTGCAACTTGTCTCCTCTTCCCCATCCCCTTCTTTCCTACCAAGATTCTTTTGTGACTGTCCTAGTCCAACCAGCATTCTTAGTGTGCAGAGGTAATTCCTCTAATCCCACTTAAATTTTCCCACTTCCGGCTCAACTGTATACTAACATACTAAAATGCCAGCAGAATAGGCCTAACGGTCTTTCGTGTCTGCTCGTTTGGTCAGCCCCCACCCTGGGTGCTGACCTTGCTGCCCCCCTCGCCTTCTCTGGCTTCTCCCTTCCCAGTTCCGGATATTCTTGCTACATTGGATTTTGCTTCCAGAACCCTTCCCCTGTACCTGTCCCACCCCCTCTTGAACCCCTCCACTGTCTCTGCCTCCACCAGCCCTAGGCAGCGCATTCCATGGCTCCACCACCCTCTCAGTGAAGTAGCACCTCCTCCTTTCTCCCCTGAATCTTCCCCCCTCCAGCTTCCACCCATGCCCTCTGGTGGCCCCCTCCTCCTTCCTTCGAAGCACCCTGACTGTTCCTCCCCTATTTACCCTCTTCATGTACCTGAAGACCTCTATCATGTCCCCCCGGTCCCTTCTCTCTTCCAATGTGTACATATTTAGCTCTTCGAGCCTCTCCTCATAGGTCCTGTCCCCCAAGCCCAAAATCATTTTGGTTGCCCTCCTCTGGACCCTCTCTAGGAGGTTAATGTCCCTCTTTAAGTGTGGCCTCCAAAACTGCACGCAGTACTCAAGGTGCGGCCTCACCAAGCAGTTATACAGAGGGAGTATCACTTCCCTCCTTCTGGAGGTGATCCCCCTAGCGATGCATCCCAGCATCCTGTTGGCCTTGGCTGCTGCCCTCCTACAAGTCTCAGAGTTGTTCATCTTGACATCCACCACCACCCCCAGGTCCCTCTCAGCCATCGAGACTTGTAGCATTCCCCCAGGGTGTACACTTGGCCCGGGTTTCTGGCCTCCAGGTGGAGTACCTTGCATTTCCCTGCATTGAACCTCAGCTTCCACTTTCTAGACCATCTTTCCAGAGCCTGCAGGTCCCCTGTAGGGCCACCCTCCCTCCTCCCCATCTACCACGCCCCTAGTTTGAGTCATCCATAAAGAGACCCATCTCACTCCTGATTCCTGTCCTTATGTCAGAGACATAGGCGTTGAACAGAAGGGCCCAGGACTGATCCTGTGGGACCCCACTAATGACCCTCCTTGGGGATGAGACTATCCACCAACTACGACCCTCTGGGTCCGGTCCTGGAGCCAATTGCCTATCCATCTGATCATCTGGTTCCCACCCCATTTCTCCCAGCTTATCCAACAGGCCCATGTGAGGAACAGAGTCAAATGCCTTGCTGAAGTCTAGAAAGAGGACGTCCACTGGTCTACCCAGGTCCAAGGCACTTGTCACCCAGTCATAGAACTCCACCAGGTTTGTCTGACATGATTTCCCCGGGATGAATCCATGCTGTCTATCGTCCAGGCACCCTGACTTATCCAGGTCCCCCCTAGCCTCTCCTTGACAATGCCCTCCATCACCTTGCCCACCACCGATGTCAGACTGACAGGCCTGTAGTTCCCTGCCACCTCCCTTGATCCCCTCTTGTGGATAGGCACTATATGGGCCACCTTCCAGTCCTGGGGCACCCACCCTATCCTCAGAGAGATGGTGAAAAGCTCCGCCAGGGGTTTCGCCAGGACAGCCGAAAGTTCCTTCAGCACTCTGGGATGTAATTTATCCGGCCCCGGTGCTTTCTCCGTCTTAAGGGAGCTGAGGTCTTCCCTCACTCGCTCTGCTGTGATTTCCACTTCCGGTACCTCTTCTCCCTGCTTAGCGCTCCCCCCTCCTGCCAGTGATGCCTCCCCCTCTCCCCAGACCCGCCGATCGGTAAGGGTCCCCCCTCCTCAGTATCTCTGTCTCTTCCCATGTATGATGCAGCACCCCATTTTCCTTGGTGAAATGAGGTGAAGTACTCATTTAGTACCTCAGCCTGCTCCCCAGGTCTTGTGCCCATCTCTCCCCTGATTTAATCCTGCTAATCTGCCCCTTCACCCTTCGTTTTTCCCCAATGTATCTAAAGAACCCCTTGTTCCCTCTCCTAATTTCCCTGGCCAGGTTCTGCTCCTTCCTTGTCTTAGCTGCCCTCACCACCCTAGTGGCCCTTCTAGCCATCAGCTCGTACTCCCCTCGATCCCTTTCACTCCTTGAGCACTTGAATTGCTTATAGGCTGCCTTCTTTCCCCGCACCACCTCCTGGACCTCCCTGGTCCACCAGCAGGGTTTTTGGGCCCTACTGCATTTTCGTCTTACTCTTGCACAGGTGCTGGTAGCATCCTGCACCCCTCTCCTGATGATTTCCCACCTACTATCAGCGTCCATGTCTGACCCAATCCCATCCAAATGCTCCTTAAGGATCCTTCCCATTTCCTTAAAATCCGCCCCCCTGAAGTCGGTTACTTCTGTCTTTGTGCAGCCTTCTACCCCTCCTAGGCCCAGGCAGAACCAGACCGTGGCATGGTCACTCCCCGCCAATGGGTCCCTTACCTCCAGGCCCCCAATTTGGTCACTGTCTGCCAGGACCACATCCAGTACCCGCGCCTCCCTGGTTGGTTCTCTCACCTGCTGAGTTAGGAACGCGTCTTGAAAGACATCCAACAACCTCTGTTCCCTGGTCACAGAGGATGTCATAGTCTCCCAGTCTGTTCCTGGCATGTTTAAGTCCCCCAACACCACCACGTTCCTCTGCCCAGTCTGCAGTGTCTCCCAACATTTGCCACCAGACTGTCTCTTCAGCTCCTCCGCCAGGGCAGGGGGTCTATACACCACTCCTATTTTACTCTCTGGCCCCCCCCTTGTTATCAAGGTGACCCAAATCGCCTCCATGGTTCCCTCCGCCTCCTCTACTCCCCCTATGCCAATGCAGTTTTTGACTATCATTGCTACCCCTCCTCCCCTTCCCTCCCCCCTGTCCTTCCTGAATATAGTGTAACCCTCCAGGTTCAGGTCCCAGTCGTGTCCTGCAGTGGCCCAAGACTCAGTGACCACTGCCACATCCACTGCTCCCTCAGTTAGCATCGCCTGGAGCTCAGGCATTTTATTGCCCAAGCTCCTGGCATTTAGCAGGACTACCTTCCACCCTTTCCCTATAGTTCCATTTCCCCTGCTCGTGTTCCCATGGGGATTCTGTTTTCCCCTGGTCTGCACTTTGCCAGTCGGCCTTTTCCTGCAATCCTCCAGCTCCCAAGGGGGGTGGAGACAGAATCCCTCCTTTATCGGCACCCCCTTGACAGCCTTTTCTCCCATCCCTCCCCCCTTCACAAGTTTAAACCCCACTTTTCACCAATGAACCCCTCTATTTTCAACTTAAGGATTCCCCTCCCCTCCAAATTGAGATGGAGTCTATCTCTAGCATACAGCTCCTTATCCTCCCAGATCTCCCCCAATCCCCATCAACCCATACCCTCTGGCCTCACACCACTCCCTGAGCCACTGGTTTATCTCCCTAATCTTCCTTTTGTGTTCCCCACTAGCCCTTGGCACCGGCAGGATTTCTGAGAAGGAAACTATGCATCCTATGTCATGACAGACCCTGGCAAGCTCCCTGAATCTTGCCTGTAGCTCTAGCTCGCTATTTCCCTGAATGTCATTTGTACCCAGGTGGACCAGTATGTCCGGGGAACCCCCACAATCCTTTGCCAGCTGATATACCTCGTGCTTAGCCCTGTGCACCGTTAGTCCAGGGAAGCATCTTGTTCTAACTGGCCAGGCTTCTCCCTCCCTCCCTATCTCATTTGATACCCCTGATAGTAGAATCCCCCAACAGGAGCACTCTGACCGCTCCTTTTCCTCCATTTCCCCCCTTCCATGTCCCTCATCCTTTCTACCGGCCCCTCCACCCAGCCGGCTCCTTGTTCCTCCCCCTATCTGGGTGCCACATGCCACCCCCTCCTTATTTACCATGGCCACCCCCTCCCCTCCAATCCTATGCCTCTCCTCCTCCTGAGTATCCTTCTGTACCTTGCTAATTCCCCCCTCACTGCTCGCAACTGGTCCTTCTCCCCCATCTGCTAAACTAGCCTGGCTCATCCTCCCTTCCTTCCTGTCTCCATTTAGTTCCTCCTTGCTAGTCGTGCTCCCCTGGCCTAAACCCTCAGCTCCCTTTACTGAATCCTCCTTGTACTTCTGGTCCTTCTCCTTTACCTTTCCTCCCAACTGGTCCTTCTCCTTGCGCTTTCCTCCCTCTTCCCCCTGCCCCTCCTGCTCTGATTCACTGCTCCCCCCATTTTTCTGCATTCCAGGTCCCCCCTGTTCTTCCTGCTATCTGGCCCCTGCCTCCTGCCCCCACTCCCTTTCCGTCTCTAACCACCCCTGTCGTGGCTACATCACCCCCCTCATCCTCGAGCAGA
The DNA here is from genome assembly GCA_016271365.2 of Neoceratodus forsteri. Taxonomy (NCBI): domain Eukaryota; kingdom Metazoa; phylum Chordata; order Ceratodontiformes; family Ceratodontidae; genus Neoceratodus; species Neoceratodus forsteri. Next base: position 1,135,908,499 of record CM057454.1, read on the forward strand.
AGAAGAGATTTGAAGCAGTTACTGAGTGTCAGGTCTGATCCACCTCCATGCCTTGCTTCCTTCTGTCCAGCCCTGGTCATCTGCCTACTTCCCTGAGAATGTTGTCCCTCCGTCCCTCCTTTGTGAGGGTCCCCAGTTACCTGCCTGCTTCCTTGGTAGTGTCCTTTTGGACCCCCTCTGCCAGGGTCCCTATGTGACCCCTGAGTATTCTCCTGCACTCCTTTCCCTATGCCCCGGCCCCCGATGCTTGGTGCAACCTTGGGAGATCCCTGCCCCTTCCCGAACCATACCGCCCCTTCCCCAGCTGTCTCCTAATCCCCGCAACCTCCTCCCTAAGCTGTGCCAGCTGTTAGCACACTGGGCAACCACCAACTTCAAGCCCAGTCCAGTATCATGGCTGCTCCACACCCTGTTCACCCCCCCACCCTCCCAAAGATGCCGCCCTAATGACATGTGGTTCCATCCCCTTCCAAATAGGTTTCCTTGGGTGAGCCACCAGGTTCCCCCTAGTCCAACATACACCCTACTGCCCTAATCAGGTCACCCACCCACCCAACCAGGTATGCCTCCATTTTTCTCCTCTTAGGGCATTTGATACAACTATTGCATCACTTTAGTCGCTATCCTTATTGGTTCAGTAACTAATTTCATTTACAAGGTTCTCCAGTAACTAATTTCAAGGCTAGTTAGCCTCTGGTCCATCCTTTCTATCATTCAGTAAATTCCTAAGGTATCCCAGTAACTCCTTACCTAGGTATACCTGTATTATATATTCTGGAACTAATTTCATTTAAAAGGTACCCCAGTAGTGCTGGCCGGATAGCACAGCGGTAGTGTTACCGCTTGCCATCCAGACAACCCGGGTTCACGCCCTGAGCCTGGAACATTTGGTGCTGACTGGTGAGGCAGGGTTTGGGTGTCTATTGGGCATCCTCCACCTCTGGGAGGGAGGGCATCTCCTTCCGTTGCACGATCGCCCCCAGATGACCCAAGGGGAGGGGATTGTCACGCTGGAAAGAACAAGTGGTCCCTCTGTGGTGGCTCTATGTCTGCACACATGCACTTGCATGGCAGGTGTTGTGGAGGTGTCACATGCCCAGAGTGGGCCTGGCAAGGGAGCACCGAAGGTAGGGCGTGGTTCATCACATTTACGATGGCCCTGATAGTCATCTTGCCAAAGCCACCTCTCAGGACCATGCCCTGGGGTGGGATAAGGGGAAGGTCTAGTAAGGGATTAAAACCCCCAGCAGCACCAGGCAGATGATACCGCCCTGCCATCCCTCACGCCACAGCTGGGTCTTCTCAACTCTTCCCACACCTCGCTGGCTCCAACCCGTGGACCCCGACTGTTGAGTGAAGTATGTTCCTCCCAGATTGATAGGAATTGGGGGTGGCGCCTGCCCATGGGGATAAGCCATGGGTTACAGTTGGGATACCCAGAAAGTTGTCGAGCAAAGGCTGGTGTTGGTTTGGATCATAGAGGTTGACGTCATGTGGTGGGTAGAGGGCTTGGGCAGATGGATGGAGGTCCCGGCAGCTTGTGAGGTGAAAATGGGGGACAAAAACAGAAAGTTAAAAAGAGAAGGTACCCCGGTAATCAATCTCAAGACTAGCTAGCTTCCAACCAACCCTACCTATATATTTTTTTTTTTTGCTTCATTTGTTTATTGATTTTGTAGAAGAATCAACAACAACAGTACACAATAACATACAGACATACACACAAACAAGTGCATCTCATAGTTCATTGTTAATACCTTCTGGGGCTTCTCATCCTTATTTCTCCCTCTTCTCATTTAATTTAATTCCATTTGTTCACAGTTATCTTTTACTGGGCCCTTAACCTATCGCAAAAGTAACCAGGCGATAATACAGTAAGGCATGGGGAGGCAAACGCACACAAGAAAGATCCTATCCTATTCCTGCTCCAACCAACAATGCAAGATGACCATCTCTTCATTATTTAATGTTGCCAAGAAAGGGGCCCATTCCCTATAAAATGTATCCTGCCTATCGCTCAATGTCAATGTGAGCTTTTCCATGGCCAGGTTCTGCAATATTAGTTGGCGCCATTGGAGGTTGGTTGGCACCACATGGTTAACCCAAGTGTTTTGGATACAATGTCTGGCCATTACCAGCATTATTCTAATCCACTGTGGTAGTTGCTCCCACTCCTCTGCCTCTCCTGGAGACATACCAAATAATCCCACTACAGGGTCCATTTGTATAGGGACCCCCACCATTTGTGTTATTTCTGTGCATATTTTAGTTCAGAAAACTCTTAAAACCCTACAATCCCAAAAGGAATGAATGTATGTCCCTCTCTCTTCTCCACACCTGCCACAAAGAGGAGAGACCGAGATGTGTGCCCTGTGCACCATCGTCGGTGGATAATATGCTCTATGCAAAAACTTATAAAGGGCCTCCTTGAACTTATTACAGATTGCGAGACCCATATGTCCCACCAACATTTGTCTCCAACTATTCTCAGAAATTTGGATACCCAAATCTTTTTCCCACAATTGTTTGATTTTCTGCGTACAGTCTGGGAATATTTCCCTCCCAACCTTTACCATCTTACCTATATAACCGTTAGGGTCCATTTGTGTCCTGTGTATCATTGTCTCCACTACCCCCCACCCCTCTCTATCTTTGATAAAAATGCCCTCAATTGCAGGTACCGCAGGGTTTGCTGTCCCTGTAGGCCTCTCTCTTTTACTATATCTTCCAGGGTGCACAATGTATCCTTTCTAACCAAATTACCCATACATTTAACTTCCTTCCTTTCCCAGTCCTTGAACCCTCCGTCCTCAAGCCCCGGTAAAAAAAAAAGGGTTCCCCTCTATCATGTCTCCCTTCCAGTTCCTTCTGTAGCTGCATGATTTGCCTTGGCGTCCCTGCGCTTTCGTCTTCCAACCGTGATATCCTTTCCTCAGCCTCCTCTAGTCTGTTAGAATGTGCGGCCTGTTGCAGTAGGACAGCCACCCCACGTTTTCATGAGGAATAGGAAACCGCGGAGCATTTCTCCACCCACCCCCTAACCAGTTTTGCATGGTCAGCATCCGATAAATGGGTCTCCTGTAATAGCACTACTTGCGTACCTCGTTTTCTAAGTGCTGTTAGAAGCATTGTACGTTTGATCGGGCTTGTAACCCCCCGCACATTCCAGGAGACCACCCTTAAGTCATGCTTGCTGCCCATATTCTTTTCCCCGATTTTTCCCCGCACAAGAGCCTACCATTTGACCCCTCCATACCCTCCAACATACCGCCCCAGTACTTTCCTCCGTATTCAACATGAGATGCAGATAGCAGAAGACAATAGAAATAACAGCAAGATAACAAAGTAACATAAACATTGTATCCCCCCTCACAGATTGAGTTTAAAATTCTCCTCCTAACTTCCTACTAATCGCCCCCCATTTGATCACCCCCGTGAAATACCCCCCATTATGTCTTTTGCCACTGCATTTTCCCCAAACCTTGCCCCCCACCAAGATGACACCAAATGCATTTTCTGCATGAGTGCCAATAAACCCCGTCCAGTGACATCAGTGCCCTGCTGCTCCCGCCACAGCCTCCCCCTTGTACTGATCAACATATTTGAGAGAGAGCGTATTAGTATTTGTTATAAGATGTGAGCAGGAGAGAGTTCAACCCCCCACCACCCGTTACAATATTTCCCTGTGCGGCCTTGCCCTTCATTTATACCCTGACAGTACTCAGATGTACACAACCCTGTCGAGCTTTACATCATCCCGGGTCTCATGGGGAGGCATGTCAGGATATACCCTAACCAACTTACCTACTCCTATCCCATCCTCCCCTCCCAGTAGGCTCTTCCTCTCCCATTCCCTGATGATGTTTTTCTCTTCCTGATGGCGTCTCGCTCAGGCAGGCCTAGTGTCTTGAGAAAAGGGGTAGGCCGCGCCTCAAACATACGCGCTAGGCCCCGCTCCTCCCCGAACTCACAAGTGAGCCATCTGATTCCTCTCAGCGACCCTCCAATCCACTTATACATCTGGAGGCACATCTTTCTCCGCCGCAGAGAGCTGTCCCAGGTATTCGCCATCTGCCTGTCCATGACACCTTAAAGAGGGAAGCAGCCGAAGTAATCGACCTGTTCCATTTCAGGCCAACCACCCATTCCAGTCTCTCATCAGGGAGGCCCCAAGAGAAGTCTTCCAAGCTCCGGGTGTATAAAAATATTCCCCAAGTTCCCGTCTCAGCTGCTCTGATCACATAAGCATAAAACACATTTCTAACATGGGTGTTGGGACAGCAATGAACACAGAATTCAGCATCTGGTTAGACTTTTCCATGTCATCATTTACACAGCTTCCTCTGCAGATCTGCTACAAATATTTCTGCCTTGTTGTGCTCCCGGAAGGAATACGTCGCACCCTTGTATTTTATTTTCAGCACTGCAGGGTAGAGCATGAAGTTTTCAACCTTAAGATTTCTTTATTGGGCCATTAGTGGGTTGAACACCTTTCGTTTTTGAAGAAATCACAAAGAGTAATCTTGGGAGATAAATATTCGTGCCCCTTCATATTCCAGCACCCCCTTCTCTCTGTAGGCTCTCAAAATTGCTTCTCTATCCTGATAAGCATGAAAGGGGATGATTATCTGCCGAGGGGGTTGGTCTAACGGAGGTCGTGACATTACAGCTCGATGGGCCCGTTCCAACTTGATACTACCACGTTTAGGCTGAACCCCTAGCAACTCCGGGAGCGTTCGGGCACAGAAGCTCATCACATCTCCTTTCTCCGTGCCTTCTGGTAAGTCTCTCAGTCGGAGATTAAGTCTTCGATAGTAACTTTCCTGATAGTCCATTGCATCCTTTAACTCCTCCAATTCCTTCTGTAGCTGCATGATTTGTCTTGGCGTCCCTACGCTTTCGTCTTCCAACTGTGATATCCCTCCCTCAGCCTCCTCTATTCTGTTGGAATGTGCGGACTGTTGCTCTAGCACTTCCTGGAGTTTTAATTCGATCGTTTGCTCTAATTTCAGCAGTCTGGGCTCTAATGAAGCAATCACTTGGCCTGTAACCTCATGGCCTAGTGCCACAATTTCAGCAGCTGACAGGGAGACTTTGCCCGCGCTTTCACCAGACGTGGAGGCCATAGGGGCTGCTACTTTCTTCCCCACTTTTTCAGTGACTTGCTGACTTTTCCTTGCGTTAGACACCAAATATTCCTCCATTACACTTTTCCAGACGAGTTCGTACCACCGCAGGATCACAAAACTAACTTTTTTCCTCTCTAATTTTAATTTTAATCGGCTGATAGCGCGGAGCAGCGTTATGGCACGTCTGTCTCGTTAGCTGCTCATTAGCACTCCTCCTACCTATATTTTGGTGAATTAACAAGTACTCTAACATACTAACAGCCAGCAGAACAGGCCTCATGGTCTGTCGTGTCTGCTCGGCAGCCAGCGCCCCTACTGAGTGCTTGATTTGCCACCCCTCTCCCCCAGAGTGGGACTTCCATGGCTTTAGTTTCCCCCTGTACCTGTCCCACACCCTCTTGAACCCCTCCACCGTGCCCTCCTCCACCAGGCTCCTGGGCAGCATGTTCTATGGCTCCACCACCCTCTCAGTGAAGTAGCGCCTCCTACGCTTCCCCCTGTAATTCTGCCCCCTCCAGTTTCCATTCATGCCCCTGGCTATTCCCCCTTAAGCCTGAGCACCTCCTTGGCTCCACCCTTGTTGACCCCCTTTATATCCTTAAAGACCTCTATCATGTCCCCCCTGCCTCTCCTCTCTTCCAGTGTGTACAGGTTGAGCTCCTCCAGTCTCTCCTCATAGGGCCTCCCCCCCAATGCCCCAGATCATCCTGGTCACCTTCTCTGGACCCACTCCAGCAGTACAATGTCTCTCTTCAGGTGTGACCTCCAGAACTGCACACAGTACTCGAGGTGCATTCTAACCAGGGCATTATACAGAAGGAGGATCACCTCCTTCTTCCTGGAGATAATCCTCCTGGCTATGCAGCCCTGCATCCTAGTTGCCTTTGCTGCTGTTCTCCGACAATTCTCAGTGTTATTAATTTTGCCGTCCACCACCATTCCCAGGTCCTTCTCACTTGACGAGGCCTGCAGTGTGTCCCAGGGTGTATGCATGCCCCGGGTTTCTGACCCCCAAGATGTAGCACCCTGCACTTCCCTGCATCAAACTTCAGTCCCCACCTCCTTGACCAACCCTCCAGGACATCCAAGTCACCCTGGAGGGCCACTCTCCCTCCTTCCCATCCACCAAAGCTCCGAGTTGTTCGCAAAGAGACTTAGGTTTACTTCTAATACTCCTCCCTATGTCTGAGACCTAGGCATTGAACAGGAGTGGCCCCAGGACCAATCTCTGGGGGACCCCACTAATGACATTTCTGGAGGAAGAGACTATTTTTCCAACTAGTACTCTTTCTCGCCTCGAGAGCCAATTTTCTATCCACCTGAGCATCTGCCCCCTCACCCCCCCCCAGCTTTGCTAGCAGTCCATTGTTGGGGGACTGGATCAAATGCCTTGCTGAAGTCCAGATAGAGGATGTCCACTGGCCTGTTATGATCCAGGGCACTTGTCACGCAATCGTAGAACTCTACAAGATTGGTTTGGCATGATCTCCCCAGAGCAAAGCTATACTGCCTATCGCCCAGGTGCCCCATCTGTGCTAGCTGCCCCCCAAACCTCTCCTTAATGATGCTCTCCATCACCTTGCCTACCACTGACATTAGGCTAACAGGCCTGTAGTTCCCCATCCCCTCTCTAGACCCCCTTTGTGGATAGGCACAACATGGGCCACCCTCCAGGCACCCACCCTGTCCTCAGAGAGGTATTGAAGAGCACAGCTAGTGGAGCTGCCAGCACATCCACCATCTCCCTCAGTACCCTCTGATGAAGCCCATCTGGCCTGGCGCCTTCTCAGCCTTTGGCGGCTGCTCTCACCCTATCCACTGTGATTTCGCTCTCCCAGCCCACCCTTCCTGCCCCCCTCTTGTTTTGATCTAACCCCCATCCCAGCCTTATTCAATCCACCGGACTCCAAGTGACATACCGTTTTTGTGGGCTCACCATCCCTACCGTCAGGACGGATGGATCCCCCTTCACGCCCAGTAAAGACTGAGGCAAAGTACTCATTTAGTACTTCAGCTTGCTCCCCTGCTTCCCAAGTCCATCCCTCCCTAGTCCTAATCCTGATGATCTGTGCCCTTGCTTTCCTTTTCTCCCCTGTGTAACTGAAGAACCTCTTTCCTCCCCCTCCGGATATCCCTGGCCAGGTTTTGCTCCTTCCTCGCCTTGGCCACTCTTACCACTCTGGTGACCCTCCTGGACAACAGCTCATACTCTCCCCACTCCTTTTCCCGCCTTGAGCGCTTTAAGCACGTGTAGGCAGCCTTTTTCTCTCTCAGTGCCTCCTGGACCTCCCAGGTCTACCAACACGGTTTTCTGGCCCTACAGTACTTAACATAATAACATACTAAAATACCAGCAGAATAGGCCTAATGGTCTTTCATGCCTGCTTGTTTGGTCGGCCCCCGCTCTGGGAGCTGATCTTGCTTCCCCCCTCACCATCTCTGGCTTCTCCCTTCCCAGTCCTGGATATTCCCTCTGCACAGGATTTTGCTTCCAGAACCCTTCCCCTGTACCTGTCCCACCCCCTCTTGAACCCCTCCACCATCTCTGCCTCCACCAGCCCCCTGGGCATCACATTCCATGGCTCCACCACCCTCTCAGTGAAGTAGCACATCCTCCTTTCTCCTGAATCTCCACCCTCCAGCTTCCACCCATGCCCTCTAGTTGCCCCCTCCTTCCTTGAGACACCCTGACTGCTCCTCCCTATTAACCCCTTCATGTACTTGAAGACCTCCATCATGTCCCCCCGTTCCCTTCTCTCTTCCAACGTGTACATATTTAGCTCTTCGAGCCTCTCCCCATAGGTCCTGTCCCCCAAGCCCCAGATCATTTTGGTTGCCCTCCTCTGGACCCTCTCCATGAGTTCAATCTGCCTCTTTAAGTGTGGCCTCCAAAACTGCACGCAGTACTCGAGGTGTGGCTTCACCAAGCAGTTATACAGGGGGAGTATCACTTCCTTCTTTCTGGAGGTGATCCCCCTAGTGATGCATCCCAGCATCCTCTTGGCCTTGGCCGCTGCCCTCCTACAAGTCTCAGAGTTGTTCATCTTGACATCCACCACCACCCCCAGGTCCCTTTCAGCCATTGAGACTTGTAGCATCCCCCCCCCCCGGGTGTACTCTTGGCCAGGGTTTCTGGCTCCCAGATGCAGTACCTTGCATTTCCCTGCATTAAACCTCAGCTTCCACTTTCTAGACCACCATTCCAGAGCCTTCAGGTCCCACTGTAGGGCCACCCTCCCCTCCTCCCCATCCACCACCACCCACAGTTTTGAGTCATCTGCAAAGAGACTCATCTCACTCCTGTTACCCTTCCTTATGTTAGAGACATAGGCATTGAACAGGAGGGGCCCAAAGACTGATCCCTGAGGGACCCCACTTATCCCTCCTTGGGGATGAGACTATCCCGCCAACCACGACCCTCTGGGTCCGGTCCCAGAGCCAATTGCCTATCCATCTGATCATCTGGTTCCCCACCTCCATTTCTCCCAGCTTATTCAACAGGTCCCCATGATGAACAGAGTCAAATGCCTTGCTGAAGTCAAGATAGAGGACGTCCTCTGGTCTACCCAGGTCCAAGGCTCTCAGCACCCAGTCATAGAACTCCACAAGGTTTGTCTGACACGATTTCCCCGGGGTGAATCCATGCTGTCTATCGTCCAGGCACCTCAACTTTTCCAGGTCTCCCCCCAAGCCTCTCTTTGACAATGCTCTCCATTACCTTGCCCACCACCAATGTCAGGCTGATGGGCCTGTAGTTCCCTGCCACCTCCCTTGATCCTCCCTTGTGGATAGACACTATATGTACCACCTTCCAGTCCTGGGGCACCCACCCTGTCCTCAGAGAGATGCTGAAAAGCTCCGCCAGGGGTTTCGCCAGGACATCTGCCAGTTCCTTCAGCACTCTGGGATGTAATTTATCTGGCCCCGGTGCTTTCTCTGCCTTACTCTCAAGCAGGTCCTAGTAACCTCCTGCACTTCCTTCTTAATAGCCTCCCACCTGCTCCCAGCATCCATATCCGGTCTTAACTCCTCCAAGTACCCTTGAAGAATCCTCCTTTCAAAGTCCGCTCCCCTAAAATCAATTGCCACCATATTTGTGCGGTTTTCTCCCCCCCACCCCCAGGTACAGGAAAAATCAGACCGTGGCATGGTCACTGCCTGCCAATGGGCTGCTGACCTCCAGGCCCCTAATCTGATCACTGTCAGATAGGACCACGTCCAGTATCCAGCCCTCCCTTGTTGGCTCCCCCACCTGCTGGATCAGGAATGCATCCTGGAAGACATCCATCAGTCTCTGTTCCCTGGCCACCTGGTACGTCATAGTGCCCCAGTCTGTCCCTGGCATGCTTAGGTCCCCCATGACCACCACGCTACCTTTTCCCTGTCCACAGTGACCCCGAATATTCTCCACCAGGTCCTCTGCCATTGCGGTGGTCTGTACACCACTCCTGTTTTCATTCTCCTACCCCCCCCTCGTTTACAGGGTTACCCAAATCTCCTCTACCTCCCCCAGCCTCCTCCACTCCACTAACAACAATGTTATTTTCACTATCAATTGCCATGCCCCCTTCCCACCCCTCTAGCAACACCCTTTCCAGGTGGAGCCCCAATTCAAGTTGTTTATCAATAGTAAAGTGACTTAACACGTAGTCTAGCAATACCCTTTCTAGGTGGAGCCGTAGTTCTTAGTTCAGCACAAGGATGGGGTACAGTGGGGAGATAGTTGTGGTGGGTGCTGTTCTCCAGGGGTATGATCTGGAGGAGGGGGGTACTACCTCATCTGCAGAACCTTTGTGGGTGTGGCAGCAGTGAAAGACGAGATATCTCTGCTGTGCCGCCAGCTCAGCTGAAACCAACACCCCTGACTCCGACAAACCCCTGGTCCAGGGGGGTGACGTATGGTGGGGAGAGGGAGGGGGAAGGGGAAGGGAACCAGTGGTATCCACAAGAATTTGCCAGTCCACACCATCCAGATTGCATAATGCTTTTGACCCCTGGAGGAGCCTCAGGTTCCTGACTCTGCTGGAGAGAACCTGAGTCAGTTGATTTAAAGGGGTAGGACAGCCTTTTGGCAGCCAGGAACAAATCAATTAGGAGAGTCTTGTTCTGGGATTCGGTGATCAGGGGGTAGAGAGGGTGGTGGAAGGAGGGTTGGAAGGGAGGGGGGGATGGTTAGGTGCCTTCCTAGGGTAATGGCCATCCTGGATGTAGATAGACTAGGGAGATTAGTGGAGGGGGGGAAGCTGCAGTGCTGATACACCAGTGATCTGGCAGATCAGACTGTGGAGATGGTGAAGCTGAACTTTTGCAATCTGGTGGATAGATTAAAGGCACATTTGGCCTCTCTGGTCTTTTTCGAGGTCCTCCCTATGTGGGGGAAAGTAGAATTAGGAGGGGGGATATTAAGGAGGTGCCTAAGGAGATGGTATCAGGAGAAGGGGTACCACTTTATGGGGGACTGGGGGGACTTCTGGGACAGGAGGCTTTTCAAGGGTGCCTGCTTTCATCTGACAAAAGAGGGGGCAAGTGCGCTAGGGCAGAAGTTTGATGCTTATAATGGACAGTTAAACTGACAGCCGGGAAGACTGAGTCTAGGGAACCATGATGTTAGGAGAGAGGATGGGGAACTTAGCTAGTACTCATCCGAATCTTGGGTCTTGTAGAGGCATAACAGGCACAAATAGGGTCGAGGACCAAGTTGAGCTGGGGGGATAGACCAAGGAGGGGATGGAATCACAGAGCCGGACGTCAACAGGAAAGGAAAGAGACCAGAAAGAAATAAAAGACTGGGACGAGTAAATTGTCAAAGGTGATCCAAGGTTAGATGGACGTGGGTAAACTTCAGTGCCAGAGATCTAGGTAGTAAAATTGTTGAGCTCCAGGCAATGATGGCAGCCACTGAGGTGAACTTTGTAGCCATCACAGAGACTTTGGGCCTCAGAAGATGACCTCTGGAACCTGACACTCTCAGGCTACTCCATGTTTAGGAGGGATAGAGGAATAGGTAAAAGGGGAAGTGTAGCCCTTTGTCAGGGATGGCATTGAGGCTGTGGACGATGAACACATCAGGGTGAGTAATGAGGAGACAAAATCACTGTTGGTGAAACTGTCCATTTTCAGTATAAGCTTCTTACATGGTACGGTATCAAAAGCCTTGACGAAGTCCATGTCTGACATGTCCAGTACCCCACCCTGTTACATTTCCCTGATCATTCAGTCCAAGAATTCTGTCAGGTTTGTCTAACATGATGAGCATGATAGGTTTCATAGATTGGGTAGTCGGGGAAATAATCTCAGTCTGGTGTGTGTGTGTGTGTGTATGATCAATATGTGCACATGTATTTTATTAATTATTGATTTTCTCATCGATATTGTCAAATATTTGCTGTAAATAAAATATTTATATGTGTGTATTACAAAATTGACATGTTGATTACGTGTTCTGTTTTCCAGAAGTGGTGTACAGCAGACCATTAAATGAATGTTAAACTCGTTTCTTGACCAAAAAAAAAAAAGGAACATACTGTGCGTTGATACTGGACTGCAAATGAAAGAATATTGGTGACTATGTAAAATGGAGCAATCGGGACCATCTAAGAAAAGAATATTTGGACCTTACTGCATAGTGTCTGGGTGCAGTAGTACATATAGAAGAAACCCCAGTTTACACTTCCATCAGATTCCAGTGAATGACCATGAGATGTATTCTAAATGGAGGACACTTTTAGGAATTACAAATCATGATCCAAGTTCACGTAGTTTTATCTGTGGACTACATTTCAGAGATAAAGACTATGTTAGGAAAGGGTCTTTTGATTCGTCCGGTACATTCCATTTGGTTAAAACAAACCGTTTGAAGAAAAATGCAACACCAATTGCTAAAAGAATATCAGTATAGTGTATTAATACTAGGGATACAGACGAACAATCGTCAACTAATTCATTTGAGGGAATGGATCTTGAACATGATTTATGTTCTGTTGAAAATAGAAACAAAGGCGACAAAAAGCAGGTATCACAGCAGCTGACTCTTTATAATACTTATGTATTTTAACAAGACTTTCAATAATGCCTCATTTATCGTGCCAAGAAAAGGTAGGAGATATGCAGATTGGTCATGTTAGATATTTAGATGACACACAATTGCCTTACTCCGAAATATGCAGTTTATCCCCATGTATGAGGGGGTCATTAACTCACAAGGTTTTGATACTTACATGTATCCAACATTCATACAGTATTGCCATGTGATAGCGGCTCTTTTTTGATTTCTCTGGAAACATGAGTGGCCCCAGTGGACTGGATGAATGCTGAAGTAGTCTCTCTCCGTAAGAGTAGCAGCATGAAGGAGTCTGGCAGATATCAACGTGGTGGTGAAGTTAAGGAAAATTATGCATTAAGAACAGCTAGTGGAATATCTAAAATACAGCTTTATGCAACACCAAAAGCAAAATGTTTTCATGAGGGGGAATGTCATGTCAGATAAATCTGACAGATTTATTAGCTTGGGTGACAGAGAATTTACATCATGGAATGGCAGTGGAATGTGGTCTGCTTGGACTCAAAGAGGACAGGAAATCATTTGTAATTGACAGCTACTTATAAAGTTCTTATTTTCAGAAATTAAATTCTCAGTTATCCTTATTTAACTGTACTAGTATAAAAGTATTGTGAAAAACTGTTTACATTGTTTTGTTTTTATAGACAGCTTTCTTTCACAGTTCTCTTCATGGAACCTGTGATCTGGGGTTTTAACTATGTCATGGTTTGTGCACAGAACTCCGAGCAAGGTTCTTATTGGTCAGGAGCTCATTATAGAAAAACTTACGGCAAATGGCATAAACTTAATGGCATTGGTTGCTCCGCTCAGTCCTCCGCATGGTTTGAGACAACCTCTCTGGCTGTACACGTGTGGTCTGCTTTGGGGGGTGCTACCTCCACTGTCAGGTAAACACAGGTGTTCCCCAAGGATCTATTCTCGGACCCCTCCTGTTTTCCCTGTTTGTGTACTCCCTTTCCAAGGACTGCATCACGTGCAGCTCACTACTGTACACAGATGACCTTATTTTATACCCTAATGCTAAGACCCCAGCTGAAATCTCAGCCACCCCTATAAACAACTTTGATGCCACCCAGCAGTGCTTCCTAACAAACAGATTCCTAGTTAATGCCAAGAAGACTAAGGCCATGCTTTTTGGCTCAGAATCCAGGCTAGGTAGGGCAGCAGGAAACACCACCCCTCTTACTATTCCATCCCCTTGGATCAGTGAATTTTTTTCAAATACCTTCGAGTCACTCTTGACCCTGCACTGACTTTTGTTGGCCACATCAGTCATACCATCCAGCTTGTGAACCAGAAACTGTGGGTGGGATACAGGTTAAAAGATTATCTGACCTCAGAGGTCAGATTTACCATTGCTCAGGGCACCTTCCTCCCCCTGCTTGACTATTTATTTATTTATTTAGCTTTTGTTTACTGGGTAAATGCACTAGGCAAGAAACCTGTCTATTTTCAGGCACAACTCGGGAGAGTACATAACAGGTGAACAAGCAAATAAACATAGATCTATAATACAAGCATTTAGGTAAATAGAGGAGTGACTAGCATTACAGTCTAGTGGTGAATACAAACTTATGAAATTGACATAAAAACATAGACTTTGACAGCAGATAAGGACTGCTTGGCCCACCTAGTCTGCCCATTTCCCTACCTACAGGATAAGCTGCAGATCCTAGTTAACCAACAGCCTATTTCTTCCTATCCCCCACAAAAATTGCCTTACGTCTGTCCCATGCATTTCTGAATTCTCCCACAGTTTTAGACCCACAGCCTCCTCATGAAGACTGGTCCATGTGTCCACCACCCTCTCTGTGAAAAAGTACTTTCTTACAGTGCTCCTAAACTGCCTCCCCATGTTCAAACTGTGTCCCCTTGTTCTTGCACATCCCTTTTTCTTAAAAGATGCTACCCTCTTGGACTTTGTTGATTCCACTGAGGTACTTAAAAGTTTCTATCATGTCCACCCCTCCCTCCTTTCCTCAAGCGTATACATATTAAGCTCCTTTAGTCTCTCCTCATATGGCTTCTCTTGCAGACCCTGCACCATTTTAGTTTCCCTCCTCTGGACTGCCTCTATCCTGCCTATGTCCTTGCGGAGATGAGGTCTCCAGAACTGGATGCAGTACTCCAGATGGGGTCTCACCAACTGTCTAAACAGAGGGATAACAACTTCCTGTTTTCTGCTGGTGATGCCTCTCACTATACATTCCAATATCCCCCAGCCCTCCCTACTGCCTTCTCACATTGCTTGCTAACCTTAAGGTCATCTGATATGATTACCCCCCCGGTCCCTTTCCATTTTTGTTGTTGTTACGACCTCCCCCCCCCAAATTGTGTAATCTTCCCCTGGGTTTTTGTTTCCCAGGTACATTATTTGCAGTTCTTTGCACTGAATCAAGCTGTCCATAGTTCTGACCATTCCTCCAACTCTATAGTTCCTTTCATCTTTTTTCCACACCCCCTTGTGTATCAACCCAAGGAGGTATGGAAAGGATGAGAAGGGACTTGGCACGGTTGGAGGAATGGTCAGAAGTATGGCAGCTTGGATTCAGTGCAAAGAACTGCAAAATAATGTGCCTGGGAAACAAAAACCCTGGGGAAGATTACACAATTGGGGGGGGAGGTAGTAACAACAACAAAATTGGAAAGGGACCCGGGGGTAATCATATCAGATGCATGCAGTACTGCAGAAGGGGCCTGACCAATGACCTGTAGAGGGGCAGGATAACCTCCCTCCTTGTGGAGGAGATCCCTCTCACAATACATCCCAGCATTTTGTTGGCTGTTGCTGCCACCTTCCTGCATTGAGCAGAGTTGTTCATGCTCCCCATAATGATCACTCCTAGGTCCTTCTCCTTTGTGGAGCTCCCCAGCTGTACCCCATTCAAGTAATAATCCCTCCCCTAGTTCGTGGCTCTGAAGTGCAGAACCTTGCACTTCTTGGTGTTGAACCCCAACTGCCATGTTTCCGCCCACCCCTGCAGCTTAGTCAGGTCCTCCTGCCATCCCTTCCACGTCATCAACCACAGCTGGGCTCCCATCCTTTTTTTTTTTTTATATTCAAGTTTATTGCATATTTTGGCACAAATATCCATTTATCTAATTTCCTTCTCAATTATGTACACATTATCAAGCTATCTGATAATTACAGATATTAGTTTTTAACTTTATCTAGTTTGTTAGCTCTTTAGCTCTAATAGCTCATTCCATTTTGTTTTTCCTTTTATAATTGTGTATATAAATCATTTTATATTCTTCATTTGTCTGAATCATTTCATCTGGAGAGCGACCTGGAGGAATTTTCCCCTCTTTCTGTTTAAATAGTTGTTTGATCTTTGTTCCTCATTCCCCTTCTCTTCTCCTCATTCCTTTTCAGTTGTTTCTGCTAGCATCAACCAGGGCGTCCATCTTTCCCTCCATGTGTGCAATCTCAAGTTTATCTTGTACGTTAGTTCCTCCATGTCTTTAATTTCAGTGACGATTGCCACCCAGTCCTGAACTGTCGGTGAGTCTGGGGCAAGCCATTTTCTGGTTAATGCCTTATGTGAGGCAACGATCAGAATGTTCCATAAATATGTTTTATTTGCTCCTCTAATCTCTTATGGTTTCATCCCCAATATCAAGTTCAATGGGCCTAGTCAAGTTTGTATTAAGAGTACCTTTTTAATTTCCTGTTTTATTCTCTCCCAGTATTGAGAGACCACCTGACATGACCAGAACACATGTAGATAGTTTGCTTTATTTACTTCGCACCCCGTACAGTTTTTATCCCACTTACTTTGTGTTTCTGGGGTCCTAAAAAATCTTACTCGTACTCCCTCCAGTGGGGGGAAAAAGTAGTTCTAAGTGCTATTGCCAAGGACAAGGTCCATGCTTCCTCTTCAGTGAGGTCCCCTATTTCTTTTTCCCAGCTTCTCCTAATGTGTAGTGTTTGGTCCCCCTTTCTGTCCCTCAGGGCTCCATATAGCGCTGAGATTAAGCCCTTGACCTTTGCTGAGGATATTATTTCAGCTATGATATCCCGTAGTTTTGTTGATGAAGTGAGGTCGTTATAGGTGGCCTGAAAAGTATGTATATAAGATCTTATTTGAAGGTACCTAAAGTAGTCTACCTGTCGTAATGAATACTTTTCTTTAATCTGAGTGAATTCTAGTACAGTATTCCCCTGAAGGAACTGGTTTAGGGAATATAGACCCAGCCTGCCCCAATTTCTGAAGGTGAAGTCCTGACTAGCTGGTAGGAAATCTGAGTCCCAGGCAAACCATTTCAGCATTCAGACCTCTTCCTTTAGTCTTTGTTTACTCCATAGTCTTTTAAGGGAGTTCAAAGTATTTTTGACTGTGATTAAGGGAATACTCTGATCTTTATTTAAAATCTCTGGCTGCATACCCCTGGCTTCTAATGGTTTTCCGTCTGATAATACTGTCTCTATTGTTTTCCATCTCGCCCCACATGTTCTTGCCGACCACAGAAGGGCCCACTTTAGCTGGGTGGCTAAGAAGTAGTCTTCTAAATTAGGAAGACCACGACCCCCCCATTTCTTATTGGCCTGCATAGTCATAATTTTAAGTCTTGGTTTTCTGTTATTCCAGATGTATTTTGTGAGCATACTCTGCCACAACTGGAATTGATTTTTGTGTATTTTTATGGGGAGACATTGAAACAAATATAAAAACCTGGGGAGTATATTCATGGATACTGACTGTATCATTGAGTACAAGGGCATGTTAAGGGCTTCCCATCTTTTAATATCTTGCTTAATTTGGTTTATTGTAGGTTCAAAATTACTCTTGTACATCATAGTTAGATTTTTAGGGATTTGAATACCCAGGTATTTGATTTTTCCCCTGTTCCATTGCATGTCCAGGGTCTGTAAAACATCGGTTGAGGGGGTGTAATGTAATTATAATTACTGGCCACAATTTTTTCTCATAGAGAAACCGAGTTGTAATTTGCCGTTATAACTACCTCAGCTAGTTATAACGGCAAACACGCACCACCTCTGTCTAGACTGGTCAGCAGTTCTTTCCATAGGCTGAACCAGTTATAATTTCAAACACGCGCCACTGCAATCAAACTAGAGCCATATCCTGATTGGCTCTCCTCTTCTCCATGGGGCTAAACACTCAACAAACATGCGGCTCCTCGTCCGCTTACGAGGAGCTGCCACAGACAACGTCACACCAGAGATCGTTTTTCATTTCCCAAAGCTTCTTATCTGGTTGATCCTGCTGTCCATAACCCATTACAGCCTAGAAATTCCTCCGAAACAGAGCACACCGCTGGGCGGCTCCAAAGCGCTGACCAAAGGTAAGCGCTGTTGCAGCAAGTCAAACTAAAACAAGCAAAGCATGAAGAAACAGTTATAAAAAAGAAAAAGATGCCTAACAAACAACAGTCTTTTTCCTAATAAAGATGCTGTGTGTGTGTGTGTGTGTGTGTGTGTGTGTGTGTGTGTGTGTGTGACAGACAGTCTGTGTAACAGTGTGTGTAACAGTGTGTGTGTGTGTGTGTGTCAGTGAATCACAAACAAGCAGCATCAATGTGTGAAAAAATTGCTGACCAGCAATTATAAAAAATAAAGTAATAGGCAGGTGGTTATTTATGAGAATTTTACACAAACCCTCGGTGTGGGATGCTTAGCCCTCGGGGTTTATGGGGCATCCCACACCTCGGGTGTGTGTAAAATTCTCATAGTAACCACCTGCCTATACATTATTCTCTATTTAACACCTCTGTTTTACTTTTGTTAAGTGTATAACCAGAATATTGACTGAATTTGTCAATGAGATCCCAGACTTTAGGGATTGATCTGTCTGGATTGGTCAAATAGAGCAGGGCATCGTCCGTGTATAGGGATATTTTATGATCTTACTTCGAGACACAGCTCTTGCAGCAGGTTACACCATTTGGACTGAAGCCGGCAGGCGTCAGGACCCCACAGAAAAATTCTAGCTAGCTATCTTCAGCGGGGACCGCCCCCGACGTTGGTCCCGCCTCCGGCGTCAGGTGTAGTACATAAGGGGGCGGTCCCGCCAGATTCCCCAGTTCTTTCCTGCCATCGACTTGCATGTCTCGACCCTTCGATTCGGTTTCTAGCGCGCGACATGTGGTAAAGTGCTTTCCTACGGGAAATTTGTTCTCCGAGTTCAGTTTTTTCTCTGATGTCCTCCCCGACCTCCTGTCACTCCTCGAAGTGCGCCTGTGGGAAGCAGATCCCATTTAAGGATCCGCACTCAGCCTGTGTCCGGTGCCTAGGCCCAGTCCACGACACCCGGTCCTGCTTATTTTGCCAGGGTTTCAACAGCAGAACCCGGATCCGTCTCCAGAAGGCCCTACAGGCGTTCCTGTTGGAGGAGCAACTCAAGACCATAGCTTCAGAGGATTCTTCATGAAGGCCGCCAAGCATGCTAGAAGCACAGAGAAGAGCCCCTTCAGGTCCCGTCTAGGGCCTCCGACTCGCGCAGCTCTGGCTCCAGGTCCGACCGCTCTCCTTCCCGGGCCAGCTCTCAGCCTCCCCCCGCTGCGGTGAGAAAATCTTCTTCCTCTTCTCAGGCCAAGACTCCCAGACCTTCCTCGTCCTCCAAGGCCCTGGCTAAGTCGGGGGATCGCCACCATCACCACAAGTCGGGTTCCCGCCATTCTGAACCCGACATCAGGTCTGCTTCCTTGCCTCCACAGAAAACCAAGGAGCTCACCTCACTTAAGAGCCGCGAGGGCCCGGCGCCGGTTAATCGGCGTCGGCCTCTCACCTGAGTCCCCAGAGCAGTGGAGTCTGCCAGAAGACCGTTGCCAGCCAGGCCTACTCATCGCCGGACGCCCGGTAGGGGACTGGTGCCCGCTCAATTGAGAGAGGACGCCTCCGACCGACGTTGGTCAGGAGACCATCACTGAGGAGGAGTTAACTCAGCCCAAGGACCAGACGGGTGACCCCGGTCCTGTTGAGACTCCCAGGGAACCCTTGCCGCAACCCGAGCCCCTGTGGAGCCGACGCCGGGTCCAGACGACCGTCCACCGGCGCCCGGACCGTCGTCGGGCCTTTCCTTTTCAGAGGTGAAGGAGCTTTTCACTTACTGGTGGGATACCATCAAAAAGGACATGGTCCCCACTCCACCTCCGCTTCCTCCTCCTCCTCCTCCTACACGGTTGCTCCTCCGGTTCCTGCTTCCTCTCCGTCTGGGTCTGCAGGCGGTTACCTCCTCCCGGAGCCCAGGACTCCTCCAAGGGGGAGACTTCGATTTGCAGCACTCGAAACGTCTCCACCTCTGCCATTTGTGCTGCAGCCACTTGGAGCTCTGTTCATACCTTTATCAGGCATTATAGCCTGGACGCCGCTTCACGGCGAAGAGCAAGCTTGCCTGGCAGTGCTACAGGGTCTCCTGTCCTAGATTCAGGACCTGGAGCGTTCTTTCTTATTTCCTCCTCCCAGAGTGTTTGCAAGCACTATTGCTTGGGAATCAGTCTAATGGTGTAACCTGCTGCAAGAGCTGTGTCTGCAGTAAGATAGTACAGTTCGTGAGAACTTACCGTAACAGTAGATCTTCGAGAACAGCTCTTGCAGCAATCTCCAGCCACCTTCTCCCTTGGAGGAGGCATGGCTAAGCCTTTGTTAACAGGAATTTTTCCGTTTGTCTTCTGACGGTGGATCCTCGGTCTCCCATTTTGATGTCAGCCTGCGGCAGTCTCGGCGGGAGAACTGGGGAATCTGGCGGGACCGCCCCCTTATGTACTACACCTGACGTCGGAGGCGGGACCGACGTCGGGGGAGGTCCCCGCTGAAGATAGCTAGCTAGAATTTTTCCATGGGGTCCTGACGCCTGCCGGCTTCAGTCCAAATGGTGTAACCTGCTGCAAGAGCTGTTCTCAAAGATCTGCTGTTACAGTAAGTTCTTACGTAACTGTACTTTCCTCCTCCCCACCCCCTTAATTTCCTTCGATTCCCTTACCGCTTGAGCAAGAGGTTCCATATATATGTCAAAGAGGAGGGGCGACAGAGAGCAGCCCTGCCTTGTACCCCGGCCCAGGTTGAATCTCCGTGAAATGCCCCCATTGACCTTCACAAACACCTGAGGAGATGCATATAGGGCCTTAATCGCCTCCACGAATAATGTTGGGGACCCCATTCTCCCCAGTACCAGGAAAAGGAAGTTCCAATTGACTTTGTCAAACGCCTTTTCTGCGTCTAGGCTCATAAGGCAGGCAGGTATACTTCTTTTGTTGATGATATCTATTATGTTAATTGTTCGCCTTAGTCCCTCTGGGGCCTGTCTCCCCTCTACGAACCCTGTTTGGTCTGGGTGAATGAGGTCTGAAAGGAAGGACTGTAGGCGTTTGGCAATAATTGCCGTAAAAATTTTGTAGTCTACGTTAAGTAAGAAAATCGGTCTATATGACCCACACTTCTTCAGATCTTTGCCCTCTTTAGGAATCACCGAAATGGAGGTGTAGTTCCAGGACGGGGGACCGCAGCTCCCTCCAGCCATATCTGATTATAAACCGTGTTTAACATGGGATTCAAGTCTGCCTGGAATATTATGTAAAATTCCCCCCAAACCCATCCGGACCTGGACATTTGCCTCCCTTTAACCCTCCTATTGTATTTATAATTTCGTTTTGAGTTATTGGATATTCCAAGGTCTGTTTATGGGCCTCAGTGAGTCCAGGTTGTTGCAGAGCTTTCAGAAATAGCAACGCCTCTTCAGGCCTTGTATTTTGCTGGGGTGAATATAATCTTTTGTAATAATCTGCAAACGTTTCAACTATTTGCTCCCATCCGCGGAGAACATTGCCCGTGGAAGTGTGTTGAACACCCGCAACACTTGCCCTAGCCGACTGTTGCTTAAGGCGATACGCTAGTAGGCGTGTAGCTCTTGGGCCACCTTCATAATAAGTTTGTTTAGTGTGTACTAACATCTTTTCAATCTCTATGAGTTGTAGCCTCTGAAGTCTTTGTGTTAGGTCTCTTATCTCCCCTACTCTTTTTTTCATCAAATTGTATTTTCTGTTGTCTTTCTAATTCCTGCAACTCCTGTTTAAGTTGTTCCCTCTGTTTTTCCCTTTCTCTCTTTTTATAAGTGGCTATTGAGATCAGTTTCCCTCTTATCATTGTTTTCACTGTGTCCCAGAGAATTTGCGGTGTAATCCCTGGTCTTTCATTTATCTGTATGGTGTGTTTTATTATTCCTCTTATTTCCTCCCTCACCTTTTCATCTCGAAGCAGACTAGTATTGAGCCTCCAGTATGTGGGCTTTTTTGGAAGTTGAAGGTTTAAGTAGGCATAGATCAGTTTGTGATCTGATATAGTCTCTGTCCCCATCCAAACCGAGTCAAAAACTGATATGTGATGGCCATATATGAAGTACATATCTATTCTTGAGAAGATGGGGTATCTGGGAGAGTAGTATGTATAGTCCCTTGCCCTGGGGTATTTTTCTCTCCAGATATCTATTATACCCGCATCTTTCATTAAGCCTTTCAGCAGCTTAGAAACTCTTTGATTTGAGGCCGGAATGCCAGAGGTGGTGTCCAAAGCCCTATCTAGAACTATGTTCCAATCCCCTCCTGCAATCAGAACCTCCTTTGCCTTTTCAGCTACCAGTTTGAAGAGGTCGGCAAAAGGCAACATGTGTGGCGGGGGACACATTTAGCAAGGAAACTTGAAGGTCTTGGACATGCCCCACCACCATCACATATCTAGCCCCCTCATCGTCTGTTACCTCTTCCTCCACAGATGGGAGCGATGCCGAGATCATGATGGCCACCCCTCTCTTTTTCCCCTTGGGCAGAGATGCCTGATAGACAGATGGGAACTCTTGGGTTTTAAGTTTGAGAGCTTCTTTCGAGGATAGGTGTGTCTCTTGTATAAATTGTATATCAGATTTCTGTCTTTTTAAGAATTTCTGGAGACGTTTTCTCTTTATGGGATTATTTATCCCATTAACATTCAAAGTGATTATTTTGGACTTTATCCTATCCATGGTAGAAGTTCAATTAAATGATCCACATTCTCTAATGTTCTCAGGAAGCCCCCCACACCTTCTTCCCCCAGATCGCCTCTCCGGTTCAATTCTTTTCCCTCACTTATAACAGAATATATTTTACTATCAGTTTTGTGCCTTCTGTATTGTTCATAGGTTATTAACATAAAACATTCGCTGGCCCCAACCTGCCAGTCAACTCGTATGAATTCAAAAACTCTAATATTAGCAGCCCCCTTAAGTGAGGCTTCAAGTAACCTAGCAACATAAACTTCTGGAATAGCAGGGTTCAATTTTAACAAACTGTAAACTCTGTAACACATCAATGTCAGGTAGATCTGTAGCTCCCCTGTTACACTCTCATATTTAGTGGCTGTTCTGTTTAAAGGTGCATAATCTTCTGGGAGCACAGACCGGTTATGTATGTAATCCAACTTCCTAGGTCAGACCACCCTCCCTTGAGTGGTGGCTCTGCAGCCTCCCTTAGGGCACTACGCCTGTATGGTTTCTTGGGCTTAACCACGTCAGGGTTATGTTTTGGGGTCTTGGCCCCATGCCCTGCAATAAACACAGCGTCAGCAGAACTATTAGGCAGGTGATAACTCCCTTGAGATCCATTTTCCATGGTATTGCCTCCAGCCTAAATTTTATCTTGGAGGGGAGGGGATCCCCCAGCCTCCTAACTCTCATTCATGGGCCTCTCCTACTGAGTTGTTTTAACCCCCATCCCCGAGGGTAAAGGGTGGACCATAGCACAAGACCGCACCAGCGATCCATCCAAGTGGCCCGCCCCCCTCAGGCATCAAAGATTCCAGCACACTGAACCTCCCTCCTGTTATTTATCAGCTAGGATTGACCTCCCAACTGTCATGTATATGGGTCAGGGCGGAACCTCTGACACACTCCCCCCCTTTAGTTTGGATCCTTCCGGGGTTCATTTTAATTGTGCCTGGGATGTTATATGCCTCTGTCCCTTCCCCGCATCCATACATACTGCTTCCCCCCTACATCAGCCCTCATATTTTCCGTCTGATTGGTGTTTTCCCTTGTTTCCCCTTCTTTTTATTTCTATCCCCAGTATACCTATTAGTTCAGTACCAAGCCTCACTTCACCTTCGGGGTTTCTCAAGCTACCCCATGTGTCTTAGGATCATTTAGTTTATCCGTCACTCCAGCAAGGTTCTGTCCCCTTGAGAATCTGTTGTTTGCACCTTTTCGTTTTCTGAATCTTCATCATTTGCCCTAAGTCCATTTAGTTGAAGTCTCAACGTGTATGGCTTAAGGAGTGCGACAACATCTGCTCTCAGACTGTTAGAGTGTGGTCTCGAGTAGGATGCCGCTCCTTTGCGTGCCAGTGACCAGGCCGATCTCTTCAATTCTTTCTCCAGTCTCTCCTTTTCCAGTCCTGGAGCCGAAATTCCGTTTTCTTCTAGGAAGGGCCTGGCTGCCAGCAGGTCTTCAAAGGTTTTTGTTCCTTACCTTGTCTCCACTCGTAGTCTAGCCGGAAATAGCATTTGTGCCTTGAAATTACGGGCTCTAAGCTGCTTTACTGTAGGCCACATGGTTCGTCTCGCCTCTTGCACTCCCGTGGTATAGTCATTATCTATTGTGATTCTGTGTGCTCCAAGCATTAATTTTTTAGATTTCCAGGCTCTTTGAATGATTTCTTCTTTGGAAGCTTAGCTAGCCATCCGCACTACAAATGAGCGGGGTCGTGCATGCGGGCTCGTTGGTCTCGGAGCCAGTGAACGATGCGCCCTGTCCATTGCGATATCCAGTTCAGGTGGAAGTTTCAACAGATCTATTAGTAACTTTTGTAAGTAGGTTACCAAGTTTAAGGTGCCTTCCTCCGACCCCTCTGGGATGCCATATATTCTCAAGTTCTGCCTCCTGCTGCGCCCCTCAATATCTTCCAGCTTGGCTTGCAATTCCCTCTCTCGGGCCATCAGGTAAAGCAGCAGACGGTCGTGTCGGTCCGTTTGTTCCACGACCGTTGTTAACCCCAATTCCAGCTTGTCCGTTCTATGTTCGATTCTTCCGATATCTGCTTTTATTTCAGTTAATGTAGAGTCTATCTTTTGAACCGTTTTTGTGGTTTGCAGGATTGAGGCTATTAATTGTGGATAGTCTTCTTCTTCTTCGCGGTGTTCGTCTCCATTGCGGGAAGGCTGTCATCCTCGGGAGGCCTCAAGTTTTTCAGGGTTTTTTCTCCTTGTAGCAGGAGCTGTAATTTCTGTGCTGGGGTTTGGCTGTGCTTCAGGTTCCCCGCTCTCGATCTCGTAGTCTTTGCCGGGGATTGCATGTTTACTTACAGTGGATGCCGATTGATTTTATTTCAAGGGTGGAAGGGCTCTCAGGCTATGCTGCCATCTAGGCTGCTGACGTCACCGGAAGTCCTGAGCTCCCATCTTGATATCATCTGCGAACAGACTGATCTTGCTTCGGATCCCGTGTGAGATACCTGCAATAAAAACCCAAACAGCACCTGTCCCAGTACCATCCCCTGTGGTACTCTGCTCGTCACTGCTCTTGGTGATGAGTGCTCCCCTACCACCACCATCCTTTACTGTCTTCCCTTTAGCCAGTTTGTGATCCAGTTCACCATTTTTGGTCTCTACTCCGCATATTCCAGTTCCCCCCCCACCTCCCATGTGGCACTGAATCAAAGGCCTTACTGAAGTCCAATTACAGGACATCCACTGCATGGTCCTTATCCAGTTCCCGTGTCACCCAGTTGTAGTACTCTACAAGGTTAGTCTGGCAGGATGTGCCCACTATAAATCCGTGCTGTTGACCATCCTGGAGAACGTTTTCCTCCAAGAAGCTCACTAGCCCTCCATTTTAGTATGGTCTCCATGAGCTTTCCCACGATCGGTGTGAGGCTCACTGGTCTCTAGTTTTCTGGTTCATCCTTTGGGCCACATTTATGGATGGGCACCACATGGGCCATTCTCCAGTCCCGTGGTACACATCCTGTGTCCAGGGAGGTACTGAACAGATTGACGAGTGGCCCCACCAGGATTTCTGCCAACGTCCTTAATACCGTAGGGTGAATGCCATCAGGTTCAGGTGCTTTGTCCATCCTTAATGCCCTCAACCCATCTAGTACCCTGCTCTCTGTAATCCCTATATCTGTCATCCCCTCTCTTCCTCCACCCCACCCCACTGTTGCCTGGGGTATCTACCGCCTCTTCTGTTGCGCAAATACAGAGCAGAAGTATTCGTTCAGGGCCTCTGCCTGCTCTGCCCCTTTCTCCACTCCCCACCGTCCTTCTTAATCTTCACCAGCTGATTCTTGCTCTGTCTTCTCTCTGTGATGTAGCGGAAGAAGTCTTTTTCTCCATTTTTGATTCCCTGTGCCAGTCTCTGCTCCCTGGATGCCCTGACCAGTCTGGTAACCTCCCTGGACTTCCCCATGCATGTATTCTTATCTTCATCCCTCCCCGAGTTCCTGTACTTTTGAAACATTGCCTTCTGTGTCAGCCAACTGGGTTTCTTTGCTCTTCCCCTTCTTGCTTTTCTTCCTAGTGCAAGACTCTGTTGCCTCCTCCAGCCCTTCCTTTATGATATCCCATTTCTTGTCTGCATCCATGTGTGGTTGCATTCCTGCCAGGTGCCTGCCCCAAATTTTCCCCATCTTCTTAAAGTCCACCCCCTAAACTCAATCACCCTTGTACCCATGCCCCCTGTTTCCCTCATTGTATTGAGCACGAACCACACCGAATAGTGGTCACTGTCAGCCAGTGGTTCATCTACTTCCAGATTCCTTATAGTTTCCCTGACCGAGTCGGCCCTTGGACCAGCTGTGTCAGAAAACTGTTTTGAAATGCTTCTAGCAGGACCCACTCCCTTGAACTCGTGGAGGATGGGGTGCCTCACTCTACCCCCTGGCAGGCTGAAGTCCCCCACCACTGCTGTGCTCCCCTTCCTGCAGACCCTCCTAATTTGTTCAGCTAATTCCTTGTCCAGGTCAGTCCCCTGAGCCGGTGGCGTGTACACCACACCCATCCTCAGTGTCCTATTCTTTACATCTTGGAACTGTATCCATAGTGCTTCTGTCCTCCCCTCCTCCCCTTCCTCCCTTATGCACTTTATCCCCCTCCCTTACATAGATCGCCACTCTCCCTCCACCCCCATTCCTCTTAGCCCTATCTTTTCTGAATAACCTGTACCCCTGGATCATCATATCCCAGATCTGGTACTGTGTGGCCCACGTTTCTGTGATGGTCGCAGTGTCCACCCCCTCCACCACCAAGAGACCTTGTAACTCTAACATACTAAAATGCCAGCAGAATAGGCCTAACGGTTTTTGGCGTCTGCTCATTTGGTCAGCCCCCACCCTGGGAGCTGACCTTGCTGCCCCCCTCGCCTTCTCCCTTCCCAGTTCCAGATATTCTCGCTGCATTGGATTTTGCTTCCAGAACCCTTACCCTGTATCTGTCCCACCCCCTCTTGAACCCCTCCACCGTCTCTGCCTCCACCAGCCACCTGGGCAGCGCATTCCATGGGTCCACCACCCTCTCAGTGAAATAGCACCTCCTCCTTTCTTCCCTGAATCTTCCCCCTCCAGTTTCCATCCATGCCGTCTAGTTGCCCCCTCCTCCTTCCTTCGAAGCACCCTGACTGCTCCTCCCCTATTTACCCCTTCATGTACCTGAAGACCTCAATCCTGTCCCCCGGTCCCTTCTCTCTTCCAATGTGTACATATTTAGCTCTTGAGCCTCTCCCATGGTCCTGTTCCCCAAGCCCCAAATCATTTTGGTTGCCCTCCTCTGGACCCTCTCAGGAGTTTAATGTCCCTCTTTCGTGTGGCCTCCAAAACTGCACTCAGTACTCGAGGGCGGCCTCACTGAAGCAGTTATACAGAGGGAGTATCACTTCCTCCTTCTGGAGGTGATCCCCAACGCATGCATCCCAGCATCCTGTTGGCCTTGGCTGCTGCCCTTCTGCAAGTCTCAAGTTGTTCATCTTGACATCCACCACCCCCAGGTCCCTCTCAGCCATCGAGACTTGTAGCATTCCCCCCCCCGGGTGTAGACTTGGCCCAGGTTTCTGGCCTCCAGGTGCAGTACCTTGCATTTCCCTGCATTGAACCTCAGCTTCCACTTTCTGGACCATCTTTCCAGAGCCTCCAGGTCCCCCTGTAGGGCCACCCTCCCCTCCTCCCCTTCCACCAACTCTGCTATTCTATTCTTTAGGCTTCTCGCAAATCATTGAGAACAATATCAGAAGTGTGGGGGGAGGGACAGTTGGGAGGAGCAGGGTCATTGGTGTAAGTTATATGGCCAGACCCTGCATCACTTACCGAGCAGATGCGATAGACCAAGAGCTCTTCTGCTGGCTCCTTTTGGAACGTTCATATGTTTATAGTTTACAGGCATGAGGTGGGTACAAATAAGAGAGGAGTATAGGTTGCAACCCGGACAATAGTTGTGGTAAAGTAAGGCAGGAAGACGGACAGTTGTAACACAAAAAGCAGGACTGGGCAGCAGGTGATGAAATCAGAAGCACAAGCCTATGTGAGAGATACGGAGGTGGTGGAAGAGATCTTTTTTGAAAATATTATGGTAGTTGGAGACCTGGAGGTGTGCAGGTAGGGAATTCCAGAAATTAGGGGCACAGTTAGCCAATGCCTGTCCACCCATTTTAGTGGAGCATTTGGAGATTATTATCAGGGACTGTGAGGAAACTGCAGAAAGTAGACGTAGTCTACAGGAGTAAATAAGAAGGCCAATGAGGCAGGTTGGGAGGATCTAATAATTTTGCCAGTAAAGCATCCAAGAATGTAGGAATGCCTGGCGGGAGGAGATAACCAGTTGAAGGATGAATAAAGTAGGCAGTGGTGGGTGAGCCAAAGGGAGGAAGAGGCAAACCTACATACATTGTTGTAAGCAGCATCACATTCGTGAAGCCAGCTGGCGTTGGCCTGGAAGAAAGATGGGAGTGCGTAACAGAGTATTGGAAGTAAAACTCCCCAGGCTATAGCTGTGTGAACAGCCTGAGTGAGGGTATGGCAGATACGGTAGGCAAGACCAAGCTTGGACAGATCTACAAATAGCATTAATGTGCGGGGAGAAGTAAAGGGCAGGGTCCAGAGTGACACCAAGATATCTAAAGGAGAGAGTCGAAGAGACAGGGTGTTGTCGTGGCACAGATCAGGAAAGCATAGGAAAAACCAGGAGCAGTTGTAGAATTCGCAAAAAGTGTTTGTTAGTACTAGCAGTAACAAAAAAATGTGTTCAGAATAACTATTTACAAAGGCAGAATATACAGAGAAGATCCATCTGAGTGTTCCTTCAATCTCTGTGTGTCTGTCTCTCTCTCTCTTGCAAGAAATTGCAGCTCTGTGTTTATAAGTCCTTGCATCCCCCCCCCCCACAAGCATCCTGTTTTTTTCTAAAATGTTCTTGTATGTTTCAGGCATGGTGCAGCAAGAACACAATGTCTCAGGACTGAGGCCCCTTCTCCACAGCTTCTGAAAAAGAGCTTAAAAACTGCTCTCAGGTTAACCCCTTGTATTCCCAATAGCTTTCTGCAGTCATCTCAAACTATAATTATATACATTTCAACAGTAACACTATATAATTTCTAAAGAAAGGGGATCCCAATATCAGTTACATTTCCACATAATGATTTGCATATATTTTTATACCAGCAGATATGCAAGGGAGGAAAAGACAGAAACAGCAAGGGAAGACTTGAGAGAAGTGAGAGGCAGAGAACAGCGAGACTGTCGGGGTGATCAAATCCTAGGTCTCACAGGAAAATCTGGTTGCGCAACCAGACAGACGAAACAGGAAAGGAAAGAACAGAACAGATGCCTGCATTCAGACTCTTCAAGAACAGTGGAGGAATTCAAGAATGCATGGGACAGACATAAGGCAGTCCTAGTCGGGGGTTGGAGTAAGTAAGCTGTTGGTTAACTAGGATCTGCAGCTTATCTGTTAGGTAGGAAAATGGGCAGACTAGGTGGGCCAAGCGGTCCTTATCTGCCGTCAAATTCTGTGTTTCGTAACAACTAGGACAGGGTCCTATTCAACACTGTCGCATACACCCCCTCCTTAAGAGGGAACCTGTTTTTATAAAAACAGGTTTCAAAAACTTTCTAGTAATTTTCCGCTAACATTAGCTTCTAACTTTCAGAAATTAAGCACATGTGCAGCATCATTTTTTCTAGAACAGTACAGCAGACAGTAAAGTTTAAACTCGTACATTTGTTTTTCAACCTTCGGAACCCTCAATTCCTGATCTATATCTTGACAGAAAATCAGCATTGCTATTCTCTTTACCAGATTTGTGTATTGCCTTGAATTTTAATGGCTGTAGTGCCAGGTACCACCTTGTGATTCTGGAATTTTTATCTTTCATTTGGTTAAGCCAACAGAGAGGATTGTGATCTGTTATAAGTACAAAGTCAGTTCCTAGCAAATAAAACTTAAGGGACTCCATGGCCCACTTTGCTTCTAAACATTCCTTTTCAATGGTGGAGTACCTTTTCTCTCTGTCATGCAACTTCCTACTTATGTACAGGATAGGATGTTCCATCCCATCTATAGTTTGACTCAGGACTACACCCAGGCCTACCTCTGATGCATCTGTTTGTAACAAAAATGGTTTCTCAAAATCTGGGCTTCTCAAAATGAGTTAAATGTAATGCAGCCTTAATGGCTTGAAAAGCTTCGTCACACTCTGGGGTCCATTTCATATTATTTGGGTACCATTTTTTCATGAGTTCAGTGAGGGGAGTAGCTAACTCAGCAAAGTTGGGAACAAATCTCTGATAATAACCAGCCAGTCCTAAAAATGCCCTGACATGTTTCTTTGTTTTACGAACCAGGGCTGTTAGCTGCAGTTTCTATTTTAGAAAGTTATGGCTTAAACTTCCCCATTTCCCAACACTGAGCCCAGATATTTGGTTTCCTGCATGCTTAATGCACATTTGGTAGGATTAATAGTCAGACCTGCCTTTTTGATCGATTGGATAACTACTTGTAGGTGTTCCAGGTGGCTTTTCCAGTCTGGACTATACACCACAACATCATCCAGGTACGCAGCACAATAACCAGTGTGAGGTGATAAAATTACATCCTTGTACCGCTGGAATGTAGCTGGCGCACCATGAAAACCAAATGGCTTGGTGGTGAACTGATACAATCCAACAGGAGTGACAAATGCAGTTTTTTCACTGGATTCTTTAGGTAACGGGATTTGCCAGTAAGCCTTGGTGAGATCGAGGGTACTTATATACTTTGCACTCTTCAGTCTGTCCACCAAATCATCTGTTCTGGGCATAGGATAACTGTCAAATTCTGACACTTGATTAAGTTTCCTAAAATCAAGGCAGATTCTAACACCCTCTTCTTTTTTGTTTACAATTACCATTGGAGATGATCAAGCATTCCTCGACTCTTCTATGATACTCAGTTCTTTCATTTTTTGTATTTCCTTAACCATGTCAGCTCTTAACCGCTCTGGTAACCTGTATGTTTTTTGCCTAATAGGGTGAGCAGTCCTTGGCACTATTACGTGCTCATCCCCTTTTGCTCGTCCTGGTACTGTGGTAAAAGTAGTGTTAAATGTCTTTAGCAGGAGAGGGGAAAAAGACTGAGTAGGGAAGAATGAACAACTGAGGAAGCGAGGGCCGGGGAGTAGCCCAGAGAAAGGATTCCAAGCAGGAGATAACAGAGGGAATCGAACAGTAGAAAATAGAGCAAGGCTGACGAGCGGAAGAAACAGGATGATGATCTGTTGTAGTCAATTAGAGAATAGCAGGGAGCACAGTCTGAGGAAGTTTAGTAGAGTTTCTCTGGGCAGACTGAGAGAGGCACTCAGCATGCAAATTGGAAAAAAGTGACAAGCGAGTAAGAAGTCCGATGGTGTCTAGGATCAAGACTTAAAATTTAACAGTGGACTACAAGAGCACAAATAGCAGCGGTTTGGTGGAGGATCAGAGCAGGCACATAGTGAGCAGAACGAACAGCAACTTGGAGAACCGGCATCGCGGATGTCGCAGTGCAGTGATCTTAAGCTGAGAGAGCTTAATATGTATACCCTTGATGAAAGGAGGGACGGGGGGACATGATAGAAACGTTTAAGTACCTCAAGGCAATCAACAAAGTCCAGGAGGGTAGCATCTTTCAGAAAAAGAGATGTGTAAGAACAAGGGGGCGCAATTTAAAGATAATGGGGGGATGGCTCGGGGTAATGTGAGGAAATCTTTTTTCACGGAGAGAGAGTGGTGGATGCATGGAACTGCCTTCCTGGGAAGGTTGCTGGGGCTAAAACAGTGGGGGAATTCAAACATGCATGGGACAGACACAAGGCAATTGTAGTGGGGGTGGCAGGAAGTAGGCTGTTGGTCAACTAGAATCTGCAGCTTATCCAGTAGGTAGGGAAATGGGCAGACTGGGTGGGCCACGTGGTCCTTATCTGCCGTCAAAGTCTATGTTTCTATGTATGAGCAGCAAGGGGGAGATCTGGAGCTAGCAGTGAAATCTGAGGGAGGAGGGGAAAAGGTAAAACAGAACACAACTGACCTAGGAACCAGGCCACTGGTTGGGGGACCAATTGCATGTGAAAATGTATCAATTGCAGATACCGGCTAAGGATGGAAAGGTGGGTAAGTGGGCAAGTGTTATGTGGCGCCACATGCAAGCCGACCTATAGGTCTGGAAGTCCTGTGGCAGTACTTTAGGAATTAGCTGCCATCCAGGGAGACCACTAGAAAGGGCTTTGCTCAGTGTTCCCATTAAGGCTGCAGATCTGGGAGTGCACTGTACCCTCTCCAAACATTTTCAGGGGTACAAATTAAATTATATGGGCTCATTCTACCGTTTGTACAACATTTTTGTGGGATACATATACTTCAAACAGAATTATGGGGTACAGTGTACCCCCTTCACACAAAAATGTACTTGAATTTCATAATTTGTATGGGAATCACGTACAGTTGGGGGTAAATGAGAACACTGGCTTTGCCACCACCCTCACAACCCTTGCAACGAAGGAGCGATGGCCAACTGAGGGCCAAATTAGCCGAGGTCCTGTGGAGCATACAAATAAAGGTGAGTCAGGCCTGTAGCCAGAGGGGAAGGAGTAGCAGTAGGGGGCTGAAATGTGAGACAGCAGAGGGAGGGGGAAGGCAGTGGGGAAATGGGAGGAGAAAGCAGGTATAGGTAGACTGTAAAGTGGCAAGCCATGTAACACAGCACCGAGTTAAAATTCACAGGTTAAGCACAATATGTGCACTAGAAAACTACTGCATGAAATCACACAACATAGCACTGTAAAACGGGAAAACTGGCAGTCAAAATGCTAATAATATAAAACAATGACTCTAATGCAACACAATAAATCACTAGAAAGCAGGGGAAAACTGGAATTCTAATACTAAAAAGCAATCATTACATGTCAGCCGATATTAAATAAAGTCTGAGTCCAAGAGGTGCAACTGATGCAGCTGTTGAATCAAAATGGTGCTGCACGCTGACCTGTGGGTCTGGAAGTCCTGTGGCCATACTTTAGGAATTGGCTGCCGTCCACCACCTTCACGAGCCTTGCAACGAGGGGGAGCTGGCCTGCTGAGAGTCGAATGAGCCATGGTCCTTAGGAATTAGCTGCCGTCCAGGGAGACTGCTGGGGAGGGCTGTGCCACCACCCTCACAACCCTTGCAACGAGGGGGAAACTACCAGCTGAGAGCCAAATGAGCCAAGATCCTTAGCAATTAGCTGCCATTTAGAGAGACCGCTGGGGAGGCTTTGTCACCACCCTCACAACCCTTGCAACGTTAGGGAGATGGCCAGCTGAGAGCCGAATGAGCCGAGGTCCTTAGGAATTAGCTGCCATTTAGAGAGACTGCTGGGGAGGCTTTCCCACCGCCCTCACAACCCTTGCAACGATAGGGAGATGGCCAGCTGAGAGCCAGATGAGCCGAGGTCCTTAGAAATTAGTTGCCGTCCAGGGAAACCTCTGGGATTGGCTTTGCCACCACTCTCATGACCCTTGCAACGAGGGGCGACATGACCAGCTCAGAGCCGAATGAGCTGAGGTCCTTAGGAGTTAGCTGCCGTCCTGGAAGACTGCTGGAGAGGGCTTTGCCACCACCCTCATTACTTTTGCAATGGGGGTGGGGGTGATGAGACTGCCAGTTGAGAGCCGAATGTTGCTTGCCCATCTACATGCAAACTTCATCCGCAGGACTCTCCAGGCTAAATTCAACCTATAACAATATCTGTAGGTTTGCCCTGATGGCTTCTTATTCTGCTCATCTCTGCTCCCTCTACTAGGCCCTCGTGGCTCTCCCCATAGGCCTGCCATGACTACCTAATAGGCTACCTGGTTGATAAATCAGTTGGGGACAGCGAGGTGTTCCCCCCCTTCATACTGAGGTAGGTAAGGAGTGATGAGGCTTGTATGTCCATGTTGCTCCATCTAATAATAATATTGTAGTATACCCACATTCAATAAAAATGTATCCAGTTTGTGTTTAAATTCAGTTTTTGTTTCACTAGCTATAATATCAAAAGGTAGTGAATTCCATGGGTTAAAGATTCTTTGAGTAAAAAAGTTTTTTTTTTTTTGTGGTTCTAAAACCTGTCCAGTCAGTTGCAGTGGGTGCCCTCTAGTATTTTTGGAATTTTATTTGAATTTGAAGTTTGATTCTGTTAGTAGATATGGGTCCTGCATAATCTGATACATTGTGAGCAAGTCTCCCCTTAGGCGGTGCTGTTGCAGTGTCATTAAGTGCTTTAGTCAGGACTTGTGTGGTAAATTTCAAATACAAAATATGGTTTTAGTAGCTTTCCGCTGAACTCATTCAATTTGGTTAATATCCCTACATTTGTCAGGACACCAGACCGGTGAAGTGTAATCTAGATCGCTCCACACTACTCAAGCCAAAGCCCTGCCGTCAAGGCCTCCAGACCTCCTCTAGTCTTGTGCTGGAGTGCTCACAGGTCACCATGTGCACGGGCCGGAAGGCTTTCTCCTCAGCTGCGCCTAACCTGTGGAACAGCATACCTGCTCCCCTACAGACTCTTGGCTCACACCCCTTATTTAAGTCCCATTTCAAGACCTCCTTTACGGCAAGAGTAACCTATACCCCCCCCAGTTGACTATCAAACCCTGCCCTAGGGAACCTAGATGGCCCAGTCAGCTCTGGAATTTGACACATTATCCTATTGATGTATCTTGTATGCTGCTGCCATTAGATTGTTTCAGATGGGAACTGTCCTGCCACTGTTCCTCTGTGCACTTGACTTATATGTAACTGTGTTCACTTTATGCACAGTTTTTTTTGCACAGTACTGCTGGTTTTGAATAGTTTTACCCAACTGTAATGTGTTTGCACTATGTTCACTTTATGCACCATCTTGCAAAAAGCTGCTTCATTGTGTATTACCTTATGTGTTCACCTGTGTACTGTAACTACGTGCATGTACGTTATCTATTTGTACCAGTTCCTTTGTACCGTATTACGGTGCCATCGTCATGGCCTGGGATCGTGACGGAAAATGGTCCTTTGGATCCAAGCATCCCACCCCATTAAGAACTAACTAAATAAATAAAATAAATAAGCTTTCTTTACGTAACCATGACATAGTAAAAACTCCAAACTACACGTTCCATGCCAAGAACTGTGCTGCATGTTGTCCATAAAAAGAAAAGAACTGAAAATGCAGTTTCTTATATCTGTGTTTATTCAGACTCGGTTAAATATGGATCATTTGGAAGTGTGCATTATACTGCTGTAAACAAGAATGTTACTAATAGCTGCTAATTAATTAGCATAAATTTCCTGTCCACTTTTTAGCAAGGTATTTGACAGTATGCCTTGTAAGATAACGATAAAGAAATTGTGTAGTCTAGGGATGAGATCACAAGTTGTAAACTTGGTAAAAAATGCAGAGGGAAGGGGGCACACCACTTAGCTGCAGTGAGATGGACTGAGATCATGGAAAGTAAATATAACAGTCAACTAACTGTAAACATAACCCAGTGAGTGCCTCATTGCAGTTTTGTGTGGGGGAGGTAGTAACAACAGCAAAAATGGAAAGGGACCTGGGGGTAATCATATCAGATGACCTAAAGGTTAGCAAGCAATGTGAGAAGGCAGTAGGGATGGCTGGGATGTAATATCACCTGTACAGACAGTTGGTGAGACCCCATCTGGAGTACTGCATCCAGTTCTGGAGACCCCATCTCCGCAAGGACATAGACAGGATGGAGGCAGTCCAGAGGAGGGCAACTAAAATGGTGCAGGATCTGCAACAGAAGTCATATGAGGAGAGACTAAAGGAGCTTAATATGTATACCCTTGAGGAAAGGAGGGAGAGGGGGCACATGATAGAAACTTTTAAATACCTCAAGGGAATCAACAAAGTCCAAGAGGGTAGCATCTTTCAGAAAAAGAGTTGCGCAAGAAGAAGGGGACACAATTTGAAGATGGGGGGGACAACTCACGGGCAATGT
This sequence comes from Neoceratodus forsteri, assembly GCA_016271365.2. Lineage (NCBI taxonomy): Eukaryota > Metazoa > Chordata > Ceratodontiformes > Ceratodontidae > Neoceratodus > Neoceratodus forsteri. The sequence goes on from CM057454.1 coordinate 1,135,944,136, forward strand.
GAGGAAGTATTTTTTCACAGAGAGGGTGGTGGACGCATGGAACGGCCTTCCTGAGGAGGTTGTGGGGTCAAAAACAGTGGTGGAATTCAAGAATGCGTGGGACAGACATGAGGCAATTCTTGTGGGGGTAGGAAGAAATAGACTGTTGGTTAACTAGGATCTGCAGCTTATCCAGTAGGTAGGAAAATGGGCAGACTAGGTGGGCCAAGCGGTCCTTATCTGCTGTCAAAGTCTATGTTTCTATGTAAAAGGAAAAAAACATTTATAACCTAAACAGTGTTAAACCTTTTTCAGCATATGATCAGTCTCTACTTTACATTAATATAAGATCTGCATAAGGCTATTAGAATGCTTAGGGATAGTTACCTACCACAGCTGAAACCTGTACAATTTCAGGGGAGGGGTGTATAAATAGACACATTGTGCCAGATTTTCAAACGGTGATGCAGGGCTTGTGTTAAGCTCTGCGTCAAACTCATTTTGTGGTGCAGCTGTGCCAAACACCTTTGCTGTAACTTCACCCGATTTTCTATTCTCTGGCAGAGTTGCGACAGGTTCCTCACTTTACGGCAGCTTGCGCCAAATATTTAGTGCAAGCCCCATAAAAAAGGTCTCCTGAATGCCACAAGCTAGACCAGGTGAAGCAGGTCTAACTTGTGGAACTTGGTGCATGGGAGTGAAAAATCCTGATCGCTGGCCGGGGGGAATGCTGTAAGCCCCAAGTGCTGTATGACTGGCATACCAGAGGCTTGTGGCCTTCTTGGGACCTTTGAAAATCTGGCCCATTATGTTTACCTTGACCCCCGGTTTACTGAAAAAAAAAAAAAGTGTGTTTGATATCTGGGTAGTGTATCTGGATAAGCAGAGGGAGGCAGGGGAGGCAGTCAGGAGAGCAAAGGTGCAAATGGAGGAAAACGTAGCCCAGGCAGTAAAGAAAGGGGACAAGACATTTTATAGGTATGTTAATGAAAGGAGAAAGACAAGGGGTGGGATTGTAAGGCTAGAGGTGGGAAAAGAGGAGTGTGAGGAAAGGGACTTGGAAAAAGCAACAATCCTAAACAACTATTTTAGTTTGGTATTCACAGAAGAGGTGGAAAGGGAGGGATGGCAGGAGCAATAAGGGAAGGGAGGTGGATACCAGTACATTTACAGAGGAGAGGGTTCTAAAGGAACTCGTAAAACTGAAAGTGGACAAGGCAATGGGGCCAGATGGGATACATCCTAGAATATTAAAGAAGCTTAGGGAGGTGCTGGCAGTGCCACTGGCAGGCCTGTTCAGTGAATCGCTGGAAACAAGAGCGGTCTCAGAGGACTGGATGAGAGCAGATGTAGTCCCTCTGCACAAAAGTGGGAGCAGGGATGAGGCTGGAAACTATAGACCAGTCAGCCTGGCCTCGGTGATGGGGGAAAATAATGGAATCCTTGCTAAAAGAAAAGATTGTGGAACATCTGGAATCCAGCAGAGCACAGGATCCGAGGCAGCATGGATTCAAAGTGGGAAGGTCATGTCAAACAAATCTGATAGATTTCTTTGACTGGGTGACCAGGGAAGTGGATCGGGGGAGCAGTGTATGTGGCATACCTGGATTCAGAGGACCAGATAAGGGGAGTAAAGGATTTTACTACCAGTTTTGCATGATTTACTCCCACTTTCTGATTTTAGGAATTCGTTTTCCACCCTGTGTATTTACAGTATGTTGGTACATATGCACAAAACTGGCAGCAGCACTTAGTGCTACTAGCCATGGATCCACATACTAACTGATTTTCAGCAGTAGTGGTTGGGTCAGAAAACAGATGAGTACATGCAGGAGATTGAGGAAACATAGAAACATAGATTTTGACGGCAGATAAGGATCGCTTGGCCCACCCAGTCTGCCCATTTCCCTACCTAATGGATAAGCTGCAGATCCTAGAGGAGTTGTGCACTGCATGGCAAAAAGGGTAGTTGCAACATAAAATGTTAAAAATAAGGTCACCGCGCTACATAGCAGTGGGAAAGTGTCTCAAGACTCCTCATTGGTTTCAGAGAAGGAGAATCAGTGGTTGTAGACACCCAGTGGAACTGTGACCTTTTTTAGAGATGGGGGGCCGAGACAGGTCAATGCATGGTGTTACTACCATATAGATGAAAATCTTACCAGGCAAAAGTAGTTAGCAGCAAATACTTCCCAGTCCTAAAAAAATATCTGGACCCCTGCCTGGATTCAGCAAAGCCTTCAATACCGTTCCACATAGGAAGCTAGTGAACAAGCTAGGCAGCCTGGGAATGGGTCCCAAAGTGGTAAACTGTGTTAGAAACTGGTTGAGGGATAGAAAACAGAGAGTGGTGGTAAATCCAAGGAAAAGAGGGTAACCAGTTGGGGTGCCACAGGGATCAATTCAAGGGCCAGTCCTGTTCAGGGTCCTCATAGGTGACATTGCGGAGGGGCTGGAAGGGAAGGTATGTCTCTGCAGATGACACTAAAATCTGCAACATGGTAGACACTCCTGGATGGGTGGAAAAAAATGAGAGGCCTAGGTAAGCTAGAGGAATGGTCAAGAATGTGGCAGCTGAGGTTCAATGCAAAATAGGTGTAAGATCATGCATTTGGGACACAGGAACCTAGGGGAGGCTTACATGTTGGGGGGGGGGGATGCTGACGTCCACCAAACGGGAAAGGTATCAGAGGTAATCCTATCAAATTACCTAAAAGTGACCAAACAATGTGCCAAAGCCGTGGGGGAGAGCCTGTGAGGTACTGGGGTGCATATGAGAGGTATCACTAGCAGAAGAAGGGAGGTGGTGATGCCTCTGTATGGCTCATTAATAAGACCACATCTGGAGTACTGTGTCCAGTTCTGGAGGCCACATCTCTGTAGGAATGTAGACAGGGTAGAGACAGTTCAGAGGAGGGCTACAAAAATGGTGCAGGGCTCTGCATCAAAAGTCATATGAGGAGAGACTGGAGGACCTATATATATATATATATATATTCAAATATCTCAAGGGTATAAATAAGGTACGGAAGGGTAGCATTTTTCAGAAAAAGAGATGTTCTAGAACAAGGGGTCACGACATGAGGCTGGAGGGTGGGGAGACTAAGGGGTAACGTGAGTAAGTATTTCTTCACAGAAAGGGTGGTGGATGCATGGAACAGCCTCCTAGCAGAGATGGTGGGGGCAAATTCGGTAGAGGAATTCAAAAATGCATGGGATAGGCATAGGGGAACCTTAGTGCAACAGTTCTCAAACTTTATCATAGTGAGCCTCCCCGAAGCCATGGAAAAGATCTTGAGCCCCCCCCCAAAATACTGAAATATTTTTGGGCCTCCCCATAGTAAAATAGTTTACTTTTCACAGTACATCGGGAATAAACTGAAACCTCATTGCATAGCTGGCTCTCATGGTATTAAGCTTATTGTAACCCCCCCCCCAAACAGCACAATCTACTTGCTCCAATATTTTGACTCTCAAACCATTGTTACCCCTTACTGCCATACTTTCATGGGTCAGACTGCTTTTTCTGTTTCCCCTCTAACTGGAATAACCTTCCTGCTGACCTCTGCCTCTCTCCCTCTCACCCAGCTCTTAAGCAACTTCTCAGGAATAATTTTGCTCCCTCCTGCTCTTATTCCTAGTACCTGTATGGTTAACCCTTGTATTTGGACAGTTCTGCAGCCAGTCTAATTGATCAATTGTTCCTCACATTGTTAGTTTATTGTTCTTAATTTGTTTGTACTTTTGTTCATTTTGTATTGCTTGAGTGTTCTGCAGTTACATTTTGAATTGTATTCTTTCACTACCCTTCCCTGGATACACCTGATATTAGCTATGGCTCAGTGTACAGTACCTTCCCTAGTCACAGACTTGTGAATAAATACATAGCTTCACCTACTATTATCCTCTTTCAGTTTGCCTTATCCCTTCACACAAAATCTATAAAGTTCAAAATTGAAATATAATACTTTTTCAAGACTTGCTTGAGCCTCCCCTGGAACAGGTCGGGGCCTCCCAAGGGAGGCTGGCCTCACCATTTGAGAACCCCTGCCTTAGTGGTAGGAAAGAGAACAAAGCCGAAGTTCAAGTAGGGTCTGTGGTTTTGTGCAACAGGTAGGGCAAATGGGCAGACTGGGTGAGCCTAGCGGTCCTTATAGGCTGTAAATTTCTGTGTTTCTATATGGGAGTGGATGGACATACACTATATTTTGGCAGTCCTATTTTTAAGTTAAAAAATGTGGGTGCCAATATTAAAAAACTAACACATGCAAAAATAATTCTTAGATGACACAAGAATGAGTGATTGGGTTAAAGTGGTGGGCAGCTGTACCATCAAGATTTAGTTTTTCAACAGGAATGGGCATTAAGGGCTTGCAACTCTGTATTTAAATGATCCCATAATGGGAATCCAGATGGTCATTTATTTGTTATTTTTATAATTTTCATTATATGAAATATTTAAATGTTCATCTTTATGTTCGCTGTGCATGTGCATGCAGTGAACATCTTGCTATGAGAGTGGGTTTTGAGAAGTGTGACACTGTTGGTCCAATGCAGAACAATATGCACGGGGCACATCAGTGCCACACCAATCATCAGCCAGATTGATCATGACACAGTTTCGGCTTGCTGGATGGAAACTTTGTTTATTTTCAAAGGAGAGCTCTGACGCAATCATAGGTCGTCTTTTTCCCTTTGATTTACGTCACCCAGCAAGCATTGCTGATCTGTTGTGATCAGCATGCTGAGGAATTTGTCATCCAGGAAGAGCCCTGCACTTTTGCAAATGCCAGCTGCAAAAAAGAAAATGGTCCATCGATGTCTGTTACTGGCGCCCCCATAACTGTCCCCCCCCCACCCAAACCTACCTTTTAGCACCCCCCCGAGGGGCCCAGTCCCCAATTTCCCACCTGAAAGTCCCTCTTTTTTTGTTTTTAATACACCCTGCAAAAGAAAAAAAAGTCCATCAATGTATGTTGCAGCTGCCGCTGTAACTGACACCCCCAAGCCAGCCCATGTTAACCCTTACTGTGCTGCCATAACTGCCACTCCCCACCCCCAAGCCCAACCCGTGCCTTGCTGTGCCACGGACAGATATAGCTATCCAAAATTCATATATGTTCTGATTCTGTCAGCAGTCTAATTCCAGCACGGGGGTGCCCAATCCTCTGTGCCGGCTGCAACCCCCCCACCCTGCTAATTTTACTTGTGCAGCACCGGGGAGTCCACACTCGGTGCTTCCAGTCATAACACTGATACTGGGGGTGCCAAATCCCCCAGTGTCTCCACCTGAAATAAAGAAAACCCTCCCTTATAGTTTATTTGAAAAAAAAAAAAAATACATGCTGTAAAAAAGAAAAACATTCATTGATGTCTGTTGTTACCCCGCTGTAACTGTCCTCCTCCCTGAAAGTCCATCCCCTATTAGTCTTCTGGCATGTGGGTTCCCAATCCCCCATGCTGGCTTCTATCTCCTACCCTGCCCAATATAACACTGACAGTGGAGGTGCCCAGTTCCCCAGTATCACAATCTGAGATGAAGAAAACCTTCTCTCGTAATTGTTTTTTTGTTTAAATTATTTATTTATTGAAAAGTTTCACCAGAAAGACATACTGAACAATAAATTGCTCATCTCACGGTGCGTCCTGGGGGAAAGGGTAATAGGGAAATACAGATGCAAATACAAACAACAGTCAGAAAAATACAAGCATTCATATTCAGTAAAAGCAGATTTGTACAGACATTGGATACTGCAACAGTGATACATCAAGGCTTATAAGGCACATTAGCTGTGATGCAGTAGAAAATGCTGGAACACACTGTAAAAACAACAACAAAAAAAAGGTCCATTGACGTTTGTTGTGGCTTTTACTGTTCCCGACACCCGACCCTCCCACTCACCCCCCCACCCTTACTTAACCACCGTCAGTCCAGTGCCATAATCCTCTCAGGACCGCAGACACCGATGTCTTCAGTCTTCAACACCGGACCGAGAAGATACAGTAGCAATACAAGCAGCGAACGTTCAGCATTGACAAATGCTTGTTATGTCTAATTATAGATCTGTACTTGCCAGTGCCAAAATTGTCTTCTTGTAGCGGTGTGTAACATTAGAACATGGGACAGATTCGCACGGACAAACACTGTTTGAGTTTTGCAGAGTATTAAGTTCATGAATAAGGCAACCCATACGGAATGTATCCCAGCACTGGATCAGAAGATGAAACTCTCGATAAAGGTAATAACTGATGACCTTTGTGCTAGATATGCACTTATAAATGACCGTTTATTTAGCAGTCATAGAGGAACCAAAATGCAGTGTTTTTACATTTGAGAATGATGCCCACATTGTTCAGAGACTACATTACGCTCCGATCAGATAGATCCATATTCAAGGGCTCCCTTAATTGGTCATGAGCATACTGATACCAACAGTTTCTGTAGTACTGAATTACAAGATGGCAGTGACACAGAAGAAGATGTACATGAAGATTACGACAATGACCCCGATTACATTCCTGAGTCATCAGATAGGAATATATGTTGGAAAGTGACACAGAAGGTGACAATATTTTGAATGAGAAGTCTGTGTCGTTTCACATGACATGCTAATGGATCTTTTAAAAAAATGTTTTACGATAAGCTGCTAGTCACTAATCCGACTCTAATAAAGGAAGGATCTGGGATAATTGTGAAGACAGAGTGCTTAGATGGGCAATGAAACATATGGCACTCACACAAACGCTGATACATGGAGGGGTTGATTCTAGAACATTATTGAAGTATGGCAATGTCCCAAGGTACTAAAAACTAGGGGACAAATTGAGAAAAACAGGACAGATTTGAAATGTTGGGGACTCCCACTGAAACGTAAGGAACTAGGAGTACTGTGTGCCTGCTGTCAATATTGAATTTTTCTTTTAACAATGATATGAAATTTCTTCAAGAGAAGTGGTCTGATGGTGTCTTCCTCTGTAGAACACTGACACTGTACTGAACAGATCCTTCTACATGCACATGCATTTTGGCAAGACAGTGTATCACTTGAGTTATAAAATAACACACACGTGGTTCACTGTCTACCTATGCTGTGCAAGTAGGCAGGTTGGTTTGACTGGCTTAATTTCAGTGTCACCAGCGAGCCCCACCCTGTCATGATCGTACCTCCTCCTCTATTCGTTCCGGTTTTCACTGGTAGGTGCTTTAATCACTTAGGCTGGCTGGCTGTTAAGGACCCTTCTTCTCTTTCCTCCAATGAATCATTTGGTTATGGTGCAGATACTCTAAGCCTGGGGTAGGATCAGCTGCATAATGTTGTCTTTCTGATTCTGCCCCTGCCTGTTGCCGCACACACACATGATTTTTGCCAGACTTGACTGAGATGGTCATGTTTAACTTGGCTTTCTCAGAAAAGTTCTGCAATAATTGTGTGTGCATGGCTGGCTGGGGCAGGATTGGAAAGACAGCACATCAGACAGAGTGTCAAGTGTCCTAGTAAAGATAAAAAGGGGACAAATGTTGACACTGCACACCATTTCTGTGATCCTGTGCTCCAGAATGAACCCTGTGTGGTGTACCCATTCTCAATATTCTTCTATGCGCATTAACATTCATATGCAGTGGTTCTTATAGCACTGTTGCCGAGGTTTTCAAAACAGTATATATTGGTTTCATGTCTATTCGTCATTGCAACAGTGTTCAAAACATGATAACACCAGCTGTAAAAGACGTATGGCAAAAACACCTTCAAGACATTCATGGAAAATAAAAAACGTGCATTATCTGGACATTGCACCACACTTCGAACATGTACAGTTCTTGACTCCAACATAGGTTTGTGTATCGAACAGCAAACTGTGAAAGTTAGGGAAGTAAACAACAGTTTCTGGCATGAACCGGAGGGATTAATTCATGTGAAGAATGTTCTGCAGAAGAAATATATGTTTTGGCGCTTGCCACAGACAGTCATGTCTCTATACAGAAGAGTATCAGGGAATAATATCCAGCCATAAAACACGTATACGATTAGTAGCACATTGCCAAAGGAATAAAGAAGAAAATTAATAATGTATGCAAGAAAAGAGATTGTGCTGTCTTATCAAAATGGAGTCAAGCGATAATTATTTATTGTGGTCGATGACAACATGCAAAAAAGAGTATAATGTGTAATGGGAGAGATTTATTTCTATTCTTTATCATGTGACAAATACGCATAATTGGCTTTCCAGAAAATACTTCCATCAGTGTGAACATCCACAGTATTCTGAAGATAAATCAGCTTACAGACTATGGTTAAGAACAATGTTAGTCGCACATGAAGATCTGCAACAAATAGTACTGAACAAAAAAACTTTTAAATGATTTTGAAAAGGTGCATAAATTGAACTTGATAAATTGACATTACCTTAAAGGACTCCTAAACAGGGGAACAGAATCTGCCCAATAAAAACACAGCACTGTAGGTTAGGTGCTTACCTACATAATGCTGTGCTCCATTTGCCTTGAAATATGTGTTAATCCATGGTCGCTATGAAGGGAAAGTCTCCTTGAAATGTAAACAAATCCCAGTTTGCCTTTCAAACTCCATGCTGCAGTAGCTGCCTAAAATCGCCGCTACGTACATATGCGATGACAACAGTGGCACGACAGTGCTGCAGAGCGATAATATAGTCTGTATGGGGACCCTTATAATAAGCTACTGAAATAACAAGAACAAAGTGCTTCACTTCCAAATCCTTTATTGTACAAGTGTGACAGATTCCGTTTGCCTGTTTGAATCCTTTTTTTTGGGGGGTATTATTTCTCTTCTCCAGAGCTCCGGCATTGACCCTCCATTATTCCCAGCGCCATCCCGGACATCAGACCTCCTCCTTGTGCACCCGCGACTTATCGCTGCGGCAGGGTGGTGGGAAGCGACTCAACCACCCCAGCGGATCCATGCCAGGGAGGCGCCTTCCAGGAATGGTGCCGCGGGGAACAACTTCTGTGCTGCCGGGCTCACTTTTCGCTGTTTCTCTCCCAGCGGGTCATGGCGTGAAGCGCCAGTGACTGGAGTGCACGCCCGCTTCGTGCCTCAATCAAGTGTCTGCCGTCCGTCCCCCATAGCTTGCGGCTCGTGCTGCTCGACCCCCAGCCTCCGCTAGGTCAAGGCAAGCAAACCGCCCAAATCCCCCTCCCGGAGATGGAGAGCAGTCCCTTGGACACTCAATCCATCTCCTCCCCGCCGACCCACGGCAACCTGCCCGTTCCTCGAACACGAGTCGCCGGCGTGGCGCGAGGTGTGGCGACCAGCGCCTCAACCCTCAGCGCCACCGGGCTGGCATCTGTTTGAATCCTTTAACTAAAATGTGTACCTAGAGTCTGTAAATTATCTCCGTTTAAAATTAAAAAAAACAAAAACAACTGATAAATACTATGTTTTTTACCTTTATTTACCACAGAAACAGATAGCAGAAAATGCACACAGGTGACCTGGAAAGTGTACACTCGCTCTACCTCAAGTATGCATTGAAAAGCATTAAATTTGACATTAAAACATTAACATGTCGACTGCATGTCGTCGCCTTGGATCACAACAAAAATGTGGGTAGAGTGCAGTTGAGAAACAGAAATGGTGATCTTCAGTGTAAACCTCAGCTTCCAAAAGCAGCACAAAAATACGTTCTCAAAAAATGCCACATAGACCAGGCATACTTGTTTAGGAAAACTATTCTAGATAACATTACACAAAGACAGCTTTCTGGTACTGTATTATCTGTATACCGTATTAAAAATTTCTACTCATTGATATAACAATGTCTTCTAATATGTATTATCTCATGACGTGATGAGTGCTCCCATGTTATATGTAGGCAATAAAATTAACCTGACCGGGTATTGGGTATTTGTTGGATATTTGCACGCCCAAGAGAGTGATAAGTTCCAAAACTGAAGATGGGTGTTCTTACAGCACATGGAAGTGTAGATATATACCACATTTTGACCATCATTATTACCTCCATTCCACCCAGCCTAAAGACATGGTGACTGTACTGCATATGCCTGCTACTGTGCCGAGTTATTCCCCCATCCCACTGCACAGTATATTTGTTTTCTTTAAATGTCTGGTTGTCCAGTGGTCCCACACCCCCAGTCCCTCGTTACATATGTATATTGTAATTCGTGGTGTCCAGTGGACACACCCACTCCCAATCTCCCAGTACATTGGTATATTCATATTTCACACATTGTACAAAAGATATTCCGGGACTTGGGGGTTGGGGACTTGGAACTGTCTCATTTTGGGAGGCGTAATAAAGTATGGGCGATATGCAGCCCTGGTCCATGTCGGGGCAGTACATATTCACATAGTTTTGTGCTGACGTGGATCGATATCAGTGATAATGCCAGCCCGTTGGCAAATGCTTCCCATCTGTATATCGTCATGACTGCATGGAAGCGCTGTGATGTGCTTGCCCTGTTTTTTTTTTCTTCCCATTATTGGTGACTGTATGTTTCTCTCTGTCATTTACCTTATATATCTCCATTTATCAAAGGCATACGCATTTACCATTCTCTCTCTCTTCTAAGCAGGTCTCCGGGCTTCCTTACACATGGGCTGTACCTCCTGATGCAGATAGGAAGGCAGGAACTTGATCTCTGCAGCTGGGGATATCCAGCCCTCCACTTCCTGTTTCCCTTAGTTTACTTCCCTGCCTTATCACTGGCAGGTACTCTACAAGCACAGCTGAAGCCAGCAGACAATAAAGCAAACAATTTTTATTCATTTGGATTTCTGAGGAATCAGCTGTGTTACAGTGCTCCTGTGTGGGTTCCAGTCTCAGCCTTGCAAACTGTATAGACTGGCCCCACTTCACCACGGTGTTTTTTCCCTCAATTTTGGCCTAAACTCGGCAAACTGACAAGCAATCTCCTGGAATTCTTCTTTTAGTGCCGTTTTTCAGCGATTGGGGGAATAAAAACAGCACCGGAGTGCTTAATAAGGATCTATCCCTTCGCGGATGGCAGCTCTGTGTCTTTTCCTATGGTGGGCCTGCAGCGCTAGTATAGCACCTCGTCGACGTTCAGTGAACTTTTGTCAATGAGCGCTGCAGTGCATGAGGAGCGCTAATCCGGACCAATGGAACTTCTACTCAGTGTTGTGCAGGCCCCCCCCCCAAACCAGCAATAAGGGCCGCACAGGGGAATTCCTAGATAGACTTTAAAGAACTCAATAAAATTACTGATTACAGAAAGGAAAAAGGAGAGCAGCTCAGTATTTTGCCCTTAAAGGGCCAGCACAATTTTTTGCAGCTTCAACAGCATAGCATCAGGAAACCTCTTGGGGGGGGGTGGGGGCCTGTACGCTGAATCAAAGGGGAGTAAGGCCAATTGGTGTCATGGCCTCAGACAAACCTTCCAGGGCCAGAAAATGCCAGTGCTGCAAGTCCCCACTACTAATCACCTTCACTTTGCCTAAAATGTGAGAAGGCAGCGTCTCCGAATGGGGAGGGCGCGATGGAGGCAGCCCCTTCCTCTGCTCGCGCTGATTGCCAACAGACAGACAGGTCTGAGTGAGCAGCAGCCATCAGGTGTGAGAGAGCAGCGGCCACCAGGGAGACTCGGCAGTCTGCAGCCCCCTCTCTGGCCCCAGACCTCATAGTCAAATTAAATAGGGCCTTTGCTCTGAACCCTGCATGCTTTGACTGGCAACCTCCGGGGTCATCAGATGTGAGACCTCACAAAAAGAAGGAGGACCCTGTCCCCCTCCTCATCCAGAAAAAACATAGAAACATAGAATTTGATGGCAGATAAGGACTGCTTGGCCCACCTAGTCTGCCCATTTTCCTACCTAACAGATAAGCTGAAGATCCTAGTTAACCAACAGCTTACTTCCTCCTACCCCCCACTAGGACTGCCTTATGTCTGTCCCATGCATTCTTGAATTCCCCCACTGTTCTTGACTCCAGACCTCCTGAGGGAGGCTGTTCCATGAATCCACAACCCTATCCGTGAAAAAATACTTCCTCACATTACCTCTGAGCCGTCCCCCCTCTATCTTCAAATTGTACCCCCTTGTTCTTGCACATCTCTTTTTCTGAAAGATGCTACCCTCTTGGACTTTGTTGATTCCCTTGAGGTACTTGAAAGTTTCTATCATGTCCCCTCTTTCCCTTCTTACCTCAAGGGTATACATATTAAGCTCCTTTAGTCTTTCTTCGTATGTCTTCTGGTGCAGACCCTGCACCATTTTGGTTGTCCTTCTCTGGACAGCCTCCACTCTGTCTGTGTCTTTGCGGAGATGGGGTCTCCAGAACTGCACACAGTACTCCAGATGGAGTCTCACCAACTGTCTGTACAGAAGGATAACAACTTCCTGTTTTCTACTATTGATGCCTCTCCCTATGCATCCCGGTATCCCCCAGCCTTCCTTACTGCCTTCTCACATTGCTTGCCCACCTTTAGGTCATCTGATATAATTACCACAAGGTCCCTTTCCAATTTTACTGTTGTCAGTATCTCACCCCCCATTGTGTACTCTTCCCCTGGATTTTTGTTTTTCAGGTGCATTACCTTGCACTTCTTTGCATTGAATCTGAGCTGCCATACATTTGACCATTCCTCCAACCTTGCCAAGACCCTTCTCATCCTTTCCACTTCATCTTGTGTAGCAACCCTGTTGCAGATATTTGTGTCATCTGCAAAGAGACATACTTTTCCTTCCAGTTCCTCTGCAATGTCACTTATAAAGACATTAAAAAGGACCAGTCCCAGTACTGAACTCTGCGGTACCCTGCTAGTAACCCTCCTTTCTTCACTGTGGACTCCGTTTACTACTACCCTTTGCTTCCTGTTGTCTAGCTAATTTTTTATCCAGGCTACCACCTTGGGACCCACGACAAGGCTGGATAACTTGTGTATTAATCTTTTGTGTGGGACTGTACCAAATGCCTTGCTAAAATCTAGGTAGGCCATGTCCACAACCCCTCCCTGGTCTACTACTTTGGTCACCCAGTCAAAGAAATCTATTAGATTTGTATGACACGACCTTCCCATCGTGAATCCATGCTGCCTTGGGTCCTGTGCCCCACTGGCCTCTAGGTACTCAACAGTTCTTTCCTTCAGAAGTGATTCCATCATTTCCCCTACCACTGAGGTCAAACTAACTGGTCTGTAGTTTCCTGCCTCTGTCCTGCTCCCACTTTTGTGAAGAGGAATCACATCCGCCGAGGGGCAGTTGTCCTCACATCACTACTATAAAAAGAAAAAATCCCGATACAGAAACAGATTCTCAGATGAGGAGGGATTAGCATTTCTTCACGCCACAGGAGGAAGAAAAGATCTTGTTCTCGAAGTAGATCTTGGGGCACTCATAAGGGAAAGCATTGCAGGGAGCATTCCCCAGACTCCAGTTCATCTTCTCCCGAAGAAGGAGAGCTAGTGGGCTCATCATCGGACTCTGATGACTCCCTATCCATAAACTTTGACCTGGAGGACCTAGAGCTTTTCATAAAAAAGGTCATAAGTAAGGTTCACCTCGGATCTTCCCCTGCAGCTCCCACCCAGCCGAAACAGGCTTTTCGCCTGACATCGCCACAGCCTTCCCTATTCCTCCTGCCATAGAAGACTTGCTAATGGAAGAATGGCAAGGTCCAGAACGCACCTATCCAGTGCTCCGGCGGATCTCTAAGCTTCTCCAGTTTGACAAGAAGCAATCTAAAAAGTGGTTAGACTGCCCCAGAATCGACCCTCTGATTTCAGACCTAACCAAGAAGACTGCCATCCCAGCCGAAGGAGGGGCATCACTCAGAGATCCGGTGGACAGGAAAGTGGATGCCTTGCTCAAGAAGGCCTTCCAAGCATCAGCAATGTGTCTCAAGATGGCAACCACCAACCTTTTTCGGCCAGAGCCGCCCTGTCCTGGGCCTCGGATTTAGCCTTTCAATTCACTGAGGACCCAGCGAAGAACACACCTATTATTTATCAGCTGCAATTAATGGGTTTAGCTTTGGCTTATGCAGCAGATGTGTCTGGAGGAGGCGGTCAGGTGTGCCGTTCAGATCATGTTTTATCAAACCTCTGCTCGACACAACCTCTGGCCTCGGGCCTGGCAAGTAGATGCCTCCTCGAAGAGCCATTTGGTAAACTCACCCTATGATGGTAATCTCCTGTTTGGTTCAGCCCTGAAGGAGGCAGTGAAGGAATCCATGGAGACGGCTAAGGTGCACATGCCCCAGGCAAGGGGCAGGGGCAAATCATGGTCCTCAGGCCCCAGATGCATTTTTCGTGACTGAGGTTACAGGAAGGGTCAGAACTCTAACTTCTTGGGGTAAAAAGAACATGGTTCTCCTTGCATAACCAGCATAACTTCAGAAGGGGGCGCATCCAGTGGCAGTGGTGGCACCAGAGACACCAGGAACAGCAACAAGAAGTCGCAATGAAGCTATCCAAGCCCATCCTCGAGTAGGGAGCAGATTTTCAAATTTTTTCGAGGAATGGGTCCAAACCACGTTGGACAAATGGGTCCTGGACATCATCAGCAAGGGTTACCCAATGCATCATCTGGTGCCCTGCCCTATCTCGGGCAACCCGTCCAAAAGACAGGCGATTTTACAGGCCTTTACAGACCTTCTGCAAGCAGGAGCTATCGAGCAAGTTCCCCCCACAGAGATCAATCGGGAGGGGGTCTACTTCCTGTTCTTCATCGTGCCAAAACGCACAGGGGGATTCAGGCCAGTCTTGGACCTCAAATTCCTGAATCATTTTGTCCACAGCAGACCCTTCAAGATGGAAACCTTGTCATCAGGGAGTTGCAACAAGGGGATTTTCTGGTATTCATCGGATATGCAAGATGCCTATTTGCATATTCCCATTCAGGGACTACACAGGCAATATCTCGGGTTCAAGGAGGGGGAGCAGCACTTCCAATTCAAAAATCTGCCACGTGGGCTTTCTTCAGCCCCAAGGACATTCTCAAAGGTGCTAGTAGCGGTCGTAGCTCACCTTCGGAACCGAGGAATACAACTTTTCCCTTACTTAGACGATATTCTCATCAAGGCCCTGCAGCTCGTACAAGCAGTGGGGGAGGTAGTACGGTGCCTGTTGGATTTGTCATCAACTGGAGAAAGAATTCCCTAACTCCAAGCCAGACCTTGAACTGCCTGGGGGCAGACTTCATGACACAAGTCAACAAGGTCTCTCTCCCCCCCCCCCCCCGGAAATTAAATTTAGGGACCTGCTGAAGCTCATCAAGAAGTTTCACACAGCTCCTCAGTTGCCTGCCCAATTCTTCATGCAGGTAATTGGGACCCTAATATCACTGGCGGATTCAGTCCCTTTGGCTGTAGTCCACATGCGGCCCATTCAAGCACATTTGCTCAGACTGTGGTCACAGACCCGACATAGCCAGCACCAACTGATCCCAATTTCTCAACAGATAAAAACCTCCCTTCAGTGGTGGACTTGGAGGACAAATATCATGAGGGTTCGCAAGTTAGGCCATCCACACCAAATCCAAATCATGACCGGTGCAAGCCTTAAGGGCTAGGGGGCTCACCTGCGTCAGCAGTCAGCACAGGGCAAGTGGTCGCTGTTAGAAACAAGGTATAGCATAAACGTCCTCAAGAAGAGAGCAGTATGCCTTGCCCTGATGCACTTCAAACAGCAAATCCTCAATCAGGACATACTGATTCTGACAGACAATCGGACAACGATGGCATACATCAACCATCAGGGTGGTACAAGAAGCTCAAAAATGCTATGGGAGTCCCTTCTCTTTCAGTGGGCCGAGCACCACCTGGCAAGCATAAGAGCGGTGTATGTTCCAGGACAGGAAAATGTCACAGCAGACTAGCTGAGTCGCAAGGATGTTCTACCAGGGGAGTGGGAGCTGAAGGACAGTGTCTTAACACGTCCTAGCAGAACAGTGGTGCAATCCTCGGATCTTTTCGCCTGCTGGCGAAACTCCAAGGTAAAGGAACTCTGCTCTCTGGCCAATGACGTACTAGTGGTGGCTCAGATTCCTTTTTCCCTCGACTGGGGTCAGTTCGGTCTCCTGAATGCCTTTCCTCCAATACCACTCCTATCCAGAGTCCTCCACAAAGTGGCTCTGGACAGAGCAGAAATTATTCTAGTCTGTCCCCGATGGCCTCGTCGCCCATGGTTCCTGCTTCAAATTCACCTGTCAAGGTGACCACCTCTAAACCTTCCAGATCAGCCCGGACCATCTCCCATCAGGGTCCGGTTCTGCATCCAGATTTGAACAACTTGTCTCTCTCAGCCTGGAGACTGAGTGGGAAACTTTCAAAGAGCTAGACTACACAGCTCCTGTTATTGAAATGATGGTGAACTCATGTTGCCCCTCTTCCTCTAAAGTGTATTATAGAATCTGGAGGAAATTATTGCTCTGGCTTTAATCCAAACACCTACAAAACCATCTAATATCATTGCCTGTACTACTGCAGTTCTTTCAAGATGGGTTTGACAAAAGACTGCAACCAGCCACCTTACGAGTTCAGGTTTCCACGCTGGGGGCATGCTTGTTGGTGGATTCAGGGGAATTTCTAAGGGCAGCAACATTAAAACGCTGTCCAATCCAGCCAATGGTACCACCTTGGAGACTTAATCTGGTTCTCAAGGCTTTGACCAAGGCTCCTTTTGAGCCTCTCAAGGAGACCTTCCTCATGCCTTTCTCATAGCTGTTACTTCAGCCAGGAGAATCGGTGAACTAGGAGCACTGTTCACCAAAGAGCCATACATTCAAACAACATGAAGTCTTGCTGTATTCTGACTATTGCAGTTAGCCCCAGCACTTGAACTGCCCTGGAGAGTAGAGGGTTAAATTCTATGCAGAGCATAGAACATTGAGCTCAAGCTCTGTTCAAACTTCTGTCTGCAGCACTTTGAAGTGCAACTGTCAGATTCTTTACTCTGCCTAACTGAACAGTCGCTCCGGAGATTTTCTCCTCTGCTCGCGGTTCAACAGTCAAAGTCTTCGGTTTTACCGATTTATTTTGCAAAATTCGGTTCAGATCCCTGTCTGTGGTACAGTAAGTACTAGGTAGTGAACTAGCCATAGTAAAAACTTGTGGAAATTGTAAAACTGGTATTTTCACAGGTTCGGCTGAACCGGTCGTCTAGTGTGTTTGTGTTTCTTATCTCTCCTTAACTTTAGTATGTGGTTGCCGGTCCTTATCGGTTTAAAAAAAAACAAAAAAAACGTATTTCTTGATTTTTTTCCAATACCCGTGACACGGTTAGAAACCGATAAGGGAGTCTTGCCTGGCTGTTTGCCGTAAAAAGGGTAAGTTTGTTGGTTAGGATGGCTACGTCTGAGAAACCCAAAAGAAAAAATGGGCCCACTGGGTTTCAGCACTGCAGTGTGTATGGGGAGGTCTTTGCTAAGGCTGATCCCCACACCACCTGTGTTTATTGTCTGGGGTTTGACCACCTCGATTCAGACTACCAAATTTGTAAAAAATTTCCCTAAGTCTACACTGGAAAAAAGGTTGGGCAGGCTTAGGGATAAGGAGGCCGAGAAGTCTGCTGACCTGGATGGCCAGCCCGGTTTGGTTCTGACTGAACCAGAAGGAGTGCCCTCTGACCAGGGCAATACTTCTTCGGGCAAGAGGAGAGTCGATCCCGAGGGATCAGTTCCTACAAAAAGAAAATGAAAAGAAAAATCGGCCAGTTCAGATCCAGAGACCCATGGTCCGACCGCTGAGGAGCTTGCCAGAGCGATTAGGATTGTTGAATCGCCACCGTTCTCACTTGATCCGCCTTCTGCAGGCCGGGTTCGGGTCGGTTCCTCTGGTTCAGGATTATGCCCCTGGAGACTTTTATGAACTGGATTTGAAGGGGGACGAGGGTTATGAAGGTGATAATGATGATGGTATGGGAGGTCTGGATGAGCCCATCGAACTGGACTTCTCCCAAGACAGGCCTTATGGTGTTTCCCCTTCTAGGCTTTCTGAGTCCCCTTCCCACTATATGTTGTACAGGAAAGTGGCAGAAACTCTCCAGCTCCCTGTGGAAGAAGCTGTTGAGGAACAAGAGGAGCCTGATTATGTGGAGATAATGGACATCCCAGAGTCCAAGAGACTGAAACATAGAACATAGAAACATAGACTTTGACGGCAGATAAGGACCACTTGGCCCACCCAGTCTGCCCATCTCCCTACCTATTGGATAAGCTGCAGATTCTAGTTAACCAACAGCCTACTTCTTGCAACCCCCCACTATAATTGCCTTATGTCTGTTCCATGCATGTTTGAATTCCCCCACTGTTTTAGACCCCACAAACTCTCCAGGAAGGCGATTCCATGTGTCCACCACTCTCTCTGTGAAAAAGAATTTCCTCACATTACCCCTGAGCCGTCCCCTCTCTAACTTTAAATTGTGCCCTCTTGTTCTTGCACCTCTCTTTTTCTGAAAGATGCTACCCTCCTGGACTTTGTTGATTCCCTTGAGGTACTTAAAAGTTTCTATCATGTCCCCCCTGTCCTTCCTTTCATCAAGGGTATACATATAAGCTCTCTCAGTCTCTCTTCATATGGTTTCTGATGTAGACCCTGCACCATTTTAGTTGCAGTCCTCTGGACTGCTTCCATCCTGTCTATGTCCTTGCGTAGATGAGGTCTCCAAAACTGCACAGTACTCCAGATGGGGTCTCACCAACTGTCTGTACAGAGGGATAACCACTTCCCTTTTTCTACTTGTGATGCCCCTTCCTATGCATCCCAGTATCCCCCTGGCTCTCCTTACTGACTTCTCACATTGCTTACCCACCTTTAGGTCATCTGATATGACTACACTCAGATCCCTTTCCAATATTATTGTTGTTAGTACCTCCCCTGCTATTGTGTACTCTTCTCCTGGATTTTTATTTCCCAGGTGCATTACTTTGCACTTCTTTGCATTGAATCTAAGTTGCCATATGTCTGACCATTCCTCCAACCTTGCCAAGTCCCTTCTCATCCTCTCTACCCCTCCTTGTGTATCAACTCTGTTACAGATCTTTGTGTCATCTGCAAAGAGGCATAACTTTCCTTCCAGACCCTCTGCAGTGTCACCTATAAAGACGTTAGCTTTCTATTCCCCTTCATAAGTCCTTTGGGAAACAGACGCAAAAATTGTTAAAGATTCCAAATTCTGTATCTCCTGTTGACAGATGGATGGACAAGAGATGCACCTTATCAGGCTTAGGTACGGAGTATTTGTATCAGCAATGCAGCCATGTTGGGGTTGTGCAGGCTACAGCCTGTGATAAGGCTAATATACCCTTGGCTTCACCACCACCCCCAAACAAAGACTAGGAAGCTGGATGCCATGGCAAAGAAACAGTACGTGGCATCCGCCTTGGGACTCAGGCAGGCTAATTACATGGCTTGTGCATCCAGATACAGGAAGTCCAGGTGGGACACTGTACTGGCACTTGCTAAGCAGGCTTCCCCCAAGCTTGCCAGGGAGCTGGAGGAGGTGGCTATTGATGGGATTGAGGCATCAAAGGTACAGTTTCATGCTGCTGTGGACTCCAGTGATGTATCATCAAGAGTCATGGCTACATCTGTGGCTCTTTAGAGAATGGCTTGGCTCAGATGTACTAACCTCTCACAGGGTACCCAGGCTAAGGCCATGGATTTCCCTGTGGTGGGTAATTCTCTGTTTGGGGATCAGACAGAGAATTACATGAAAAAGATAGATGAGTATAGGACCACCTATAGCAGTGCGCAGGCCAAGGAAAGGCAGGCAACTCCTCAAAGGCAGCAAGCTATGGGTGGCAGGGGTAGGCCTTTTCATAGTCCTTTCTACCAAGCACAGGCCTCTTCTCCCTTTCCTCAAGAGGGGGTTCTTCAGAGGGAGAGGCAGAAGGGGGATGAGCAGAGCTGCATCCACCCCTCAGCCTAAGGCTCCTGCCAAGCAGACACCCTGATGTGTCAGCCCGGGTCGACTCCCCTATTCCTGTAGGAGGCAGGCTGGCTTACTTCATCCAGGACTGGATATCTGTTACTTCAGACAAGTGGGTCCTGGAGGTAGTAAGTCAAGGGCTGGTTCTCAGCTTCAGAAAATTCCCAAAGCTGAGAGCCAGATCCTTTCTGCCTGTAAGCATATCCGAAACCATTGCCCTAGAGGTAGAGGTTTCATCTCTGCTGGCCTTAAGGGCCATAGAGAGAGTTCCTACATTGCACAGGGGTAAAGGTCTGTACTCCAGGTACTTTCTTACCTCAAAAAAGACAGGGAAGTGGCGACCCATCCTAGACTTAAGATACCTGAACAAATGTCTTTTAAAACCAAAATTCAAAATGCTGACTCTGGAAATAATCCTTCCCTCTCTAAGGCCAGGGGACTGGCTAGCATCCCTGGATTTAAAAGATGCCTGCTTTCACATTCCCATCAGGTGCTCCCACAGAAAGTACCTCAGGTTCATATTGACTTCAGGCCATTATCAGTTCAAAGCAATGCCCTTTGGCCTAACATCAGCTCCAGGGGTATTCACAAAATGCCTAGCAGTAGTAGTGTTTTTTTTTTTTTTTAAGAAGGAGGAATATTTCCATACCTGGACAACTGGCTCATTGTGGGTCAGTCTCCAGATCAAGTCAGACCTATAAGTGACCCAGCAAGTGCTCACTTCCCTAGGATTTCTTCTCAGTCTCCCCAAGTCAGTTCTCGAGCCTGTACAGCTTTTCACCTTCATGGGGCAGAGCTGGATACTGTCAAAGCAAGAGCTTTTCTTCCCCTGGAAAGGGCAAGGGCTATTATAGAGCTGGCTTCTTCCTTTCACCTTCTGGTTTCTCTGCCAGCAAGGCACTTCCTTCAGCTTTTGGGCCACATGGCAGTTTCATCTGAGGGCCTTTTGGTCTCAGAGGAAAGATCTTCTAACCAAACTAATTGCAGTGACTCAGACTCTGATCCAGGCCCTCCAATGGTGGCAGGATCAGGACAACCTCAGGCAAGGAGTCCCATTCGTCACTCAGTCTCATTCTGTGGTCATAACCATGGATGCTTCTCTACTGGGGTGGGGAGCCCATCTGGGGGCTCTCACAGCCCAGGGACTGTGGTCCCCTCAGGAATTTCTTCTTCATATCAATCTCTTGGAACTCAGGGCAATCTTTCGGGCCCTGCAAGCTTTCTCTCAGTCAGTGCAGAACAAGGTGGTTCAGGTCAGGACAGACAACATCACCGCCATGTGGTACATCAATAAGCAGGGAGGCACTCGGTTCACAGCCTTGTGCATGGAAGCCATGAAATTGTGGTCCCTGGCTTATTCTCTACAGACCTCTCTGCTAGCAGTCCACCTTCCAGGAAAGGACAATGTGCTAGCAGATGCACTGAGCAGGATTTCCCAGGGCCATTACGAATGGTCCCTGGACCCTCTGATGTTAAAAGTGATTTTTTCAAGGTGGGGCTCTCCAGAGATGGATCTCTTTGCAGCCCCAGACAATCACCAACTTCCTCTGTTTTGTTGCAGACCCCCAGTCTTGGGCTCAGTCCCTCTGGATGCTCTGATTCTGAACTGGGAAGGAAAATTTCTGTATGCCTTCCCTCCTTTTCCTCTACTGTTCAAGGTCCTGGTCAAGATAAGGTCACAACTCTGCAAAGTGATCCTGATTGCTCCAGACTGGGCCAGGCAGCCTTGGTACCCCCTGTTGCTGTCCCCAACAGTCCATCTTCCCCTGTCTCTTCCCAGGAATTACAACCTGTTAACCTCCTCTCAGGGGAGGATTTGGTACCCCCGTCTTCGGTCTCTTAATCTCAAGGTATGGCTCTTGAAGAGTTAGAGTATGCTGATTTGCATCTGTCTCAAGGGGTTCTGGACATTCTCAAAGCCTCTCAGAAACCTGCCACCAGAAAAACTTATAACTCCAAATGGAAAAGATTCAGCATTTGGTGTTCCAAGAAGCATATATCCCCAGACACTGCTGAATTGTTTAATGTTCTGGATTATATGGTTCATCTTAATGGCCTAGGCCTCAGACCAGCTACTCTCAAAGTACACTTGTCAGCTGTTTATGCTTTTCTATCAGTGGGGAAGCCTTCCTCACTGTCATATCACCCTGTTTTCTATACATTTTTCAAGGTATTGCTTCATACCAGCCCCCCCCCCCCTTGGATCCTACCCCTGCTTGGGACCTTATTGTTCGCATTGCTCAGCTTATGCAACCCCCCTTTGAGCCTTTGTCTTCAGCAGAGCTTAAGTACTTGACTTGGAAAACTGTGTTCCTGGTAGCTATTACCTCTGCCAGACGTATCAATGAATTACAAGCTCTGTCAGTGGAACCTAATTTTATCTCATTCCATACAGTTAAGGTGGTCCTTAGAACCAGTAGGAGGTTCTTAACCTAAAGTGGTTTCAGATTTTCACCTGAACCAATCCATGTCTCTCCCTGTGTTCTTCACTGATCATTCTTCTTCAGGAGAGAGAACATCACACAGTTTAGACGTTAAAAGAGCCCTTAGTTACTACATTGAGCGTACTAAGGCACACAGGTTTGACTTCCTCCAGTTGTTTCTCACTTATGGGGAAGTGGGAATGGGCAGACCTGTCACTAAGAGAACTGTTGCCAGGTGGGTTGTCTCTTGTATACAATTCTGCTATGAGAAGCTAAGCAAAATGCCACCCTCAGGCCTGAGGGCTCATCCGACTAGAGGTACAGCTGCTTCCCTGGCTGCTGCCAGGGATATTCCTTTGCGAGAGATATGTAAAGCAGCCACCTGGAAAACAGTCCATACGTTCACCAAGCATTATTCCCTGGATGTCCAAGCTAGGTGTGATGCTCGGTTTGGTACAGCAGTACTGCAGAGCCTATTCCCAGAGTAGGTTCGAATCCCTCCTCCATGGAGGTACTGCTTGGTAGTCTGCAGTAGTCAGAATACAGCAAGACTTCATGTTGTTTGAAGAAAAAATTACTCACCTTAGTAATTACGTTTCTTCTAATGGAATCTTACTGTATTCTGACCTCCTTCCCTGCCTCCGAACCTGTTTTTGGGAACTGGGCTGGCAGGTGCAGTGTTGCACCTCAGGGGTGCATTTGGGCACTCCCTCTTTTTAGAGAGGGAGAATGGGTCATTCTTATTATTTTAGTAGTCTTTATTTGTTCCTACCTGGTTTTTGATTTTGGATTTCTTGACTTGAGTCTTTTGGGGAGCCAAAATATTTGATTGCCTTTTGGCTGGTAAAAATTTTACAATTTCCACATAGTGATAATTATTTAGTATTAGCTCGTAAGAATCTGATGGTTGCACTTCAAAGTGCTGCAGACAGAGGTTTGAACCGAGCTCGAGCTCAACGTTCTATGCTCTACATAGAATTTAACCCTCTACTGTCCAGGGCGGTTCAAGTGCTGGGGCTAACTGCAATAATCAGAATACAGCAAGACTCCATTAGAAGAGTCATAATTACTAAGGTGAGTATTTTTTTTATTTTTCATCAGATCTCTGTGGTGCTCCGAACAGATCCAGATTTTTTGCCAAAAGTTATGTCGCCCTTCCATTGCAACCAAGAGTTGGTTCTACCTTCCTTCTGCCCACACCAAAAAAGGAAAAGGAAAGGGACTTTCACACGCTAGGTCCGAGAAGAGCGGTGAAAGTGTATATTAATAGAACTGATTCTATTTGCAAAACTTCAAGTTTGTTCATTCTAACTACAGGTCAAAATATGGGTAAAAAAGCTTTGATAGACTCTCTAGCCAGATGGATCCATTCTGTCATCACCACAGCTTATGATCAGGCTGGAGTAACTTTGCCTGACCCAGTGAGAGCCTATTCCACCAGAGCTGTGGCCACTTCGTGGGTGGACTTCAGAGAAGCATCTTCAGCAGACCTATGCAGGGTGGCCACATGGTCATCCAGTTATACATTTACAAAATTTTACAAACTAGATGTGATGTCCTCGGTGGGGGCATCCTTTGGCAGCCGATTGCTTCAAGCGGTGGTGGACCCTTAAGGGCACTTGACATTCTTCCCACCCGGGATATCTGGGGATGTACTGCTTTTGTGTATCCCATGTGTAAGGAAGCCTGGAGACCAGCTTAGGAGAGAGAAATCGAAATGTAAATTAACTCTAAATTTTTTCTTTCTCTGACAGCTGGTCTCTTCTTCCCTTCCAAAATGTACATAGTTGGCTGGCCAACTGGCCATGTATGCCTTAATTTTCTTGTTTTTGTTTCCAAGTTCATGTAGTATTGCCACATTTGGACCGCTTTCGTAAGAACTGAGGGAAACAGGAAGTGGAGGGCTGAATATCCCCAGCTGCAGAGATCAAGTTCCTGCCTTCCTATCTGTATCAGGAGGTACAGCCCATATGTAAGAAAGCCCGGAGACAGAAAATTTACAGGTATTTAAATTTCGATTTTAATGGTCTAATATGCTGCTACTAATAAATATTTAAGATTATACAAAAAAAACACTTGCATAATTATATAACCATGCATCGCTTTTTTGATGACAGTATTTAAATTTACAGGTGTTCATGTCAATGAGTTTAGCAATATGTTCAATGTGGAAACAGTGAAACAGGATAGGACAGCATTTTGGCACAACCAAGGAATCCCTTCAAAAAGCACTGCCCTCTCAACATACAAGATTTCCAGTCAGAGTAATATGAGGTTATTGTTTGCCTAAGAAAATAAGTATGCACAGCCTTGTAACTGAACATGTAACAGTGTTTGAGTATCAATATTTTTACAGTTATAGAAATACTGTTACAAACAATATTCAAAAGAAAGTATCATCGTAGCACAAGTGTGAAAGGACTGTATCTCATATTTTGTTCCAATCCTAGATGATGACAGAATGAATTGTGACTATGGTCAGGCTGCAGGGCTCTCTGGAACACAGGTACCCACGTCCTTTACGCACATTTTTTGCGTCTGGATGCTTTTTTTTTTAAAGTCCCTGAGACGCTTCTTCACCAAGCCCCACAAGTCCGTAGACGGAGCCATGCCCTCATCTTGTGAGAATCAGAGCGGGGGGTTGGGGGGGGGAGCGTTCCATTGGTTTCTGTGGGGTGGTGTTTTAAACTATAATTTTTAATGTTTGTTTTATTTATTTATTTATTAAATTTTGGTGACCGGGTAGGCCCACTGGGCCCCAAAGGTCCCTTTTTCAGGGGCGACCAGGGATAACAATACATTTCAAACAACATGAAGTTTTGCTATATTATGACATATGCAGTGAGTCCCAACCTTCAAACCGCTCCGGAGGTGAAAGAGTTAACTTTCCATGCCAAGCATGGAACGCTGAGCTCGAGCTCGGTTGAAAACTCTGTCTGTTGTTCTTCAAACTCAAACTGTCAGATTCTTTACTCCGCCTCACTGAACAGTCGCTCCGGAGATTTCTCCTTCTGCTCGGTTCATTTTGTCGGTTAAAGTATTATTTTTTCGTTTTTTTGACCGAATTTAAACCGCAACCGGTTGGTTCAAGCTCTGTCTGTGGTATTTGTAAGTACTAGATAGGTTTTACATTTACTTTCTGTGTGGAACTTGTAAACGGTTTATCGGTTCGGTTTGAACCGATCAGGTTGTTTCAAATATATTAATCTGTCCTTTAGAGTGTGGTTACCGGTTCTTATCGGTTCTAAAAAACGGATTTCATTACGTTTTTTTTCCACGATCCGTGACACGGTTAGGAACCGATAAGAGTGTCTTGCTTGGCGGATTGCCATAAACGGGCAAGTTTGGTTAGGACTGGCACTATGTCTGAGAAACCCAAAAGAAAAACCAGGCCCACTGGGTTTCAACACTGCAGTGTCTGTGGGGAAGTCTTTGCTAAGGCTGACCCCCACACCACCTGTGTTTATTGTCTGGGGTTTGACCACCTTAATGCAGACTGCCAGATTTGCGAAAATTTTCCTGCAGCTACCCTGGAAAAGAGAGTTGGTAGGCTCAGGGAAAGGGAGGCCAAAAAGTCCGCTGACCCGGATGGCCAGCCCGGTTCGGTTTCAACCGAACCGGAGGGAGTGCCCTCTGACCAGGGCGAGACTTCCTCGGGAAAAAGGAGAGCCGACTCGGAGGAGTCGGTTCCAGCAAAAAGGACTAGGAAATCAGCTGGTGTGGAGCCAAAACTTTCCTCTCCAACCGCTGAAGGAATAGCCAAAGCGATTAAAATTGTTCAGTCGCTTTCCCCGGTTCCGACCAAACCGGCACCATCAGGTAAGCGTACAGTTCGGTCGGTTCCACCAGTTCAAGAATATGATTTAGAGGAATTTTATGAACCGGAGGAGGGGGAAGAGGAGTATGAGGAGAGTGAATGTGGATTTGAAAGTCTGGATGTGCCCATTGAACCAGACATCTCCCCAGACAGACCTTCAGGAGTGTCTCCTCCTAGGCTTTCTGAGTTCCCTTCTCATTTTATGTTTTATGAAAAAGTGGCTGAAACCCTCCAGCTCCCTATGGAGGAAGCTGTGGATGATCAAGAGGAGCCTGACTATGTAGAAATGATGGATATCACAGAGTCTAGGAGACTGTCTATTCCTTTGCATAAATCTTTTGGGAAACAGACAGTAAAAATTCTAAAAACTTCTCATACTATACCTCTTGTGGATAAGAGAATGGACAAGAGGTACACATTGTCAGGCTCTGATACGGAGTTCCTTACACAACAATGCAGCCATGTTGGGGTAGTGCAGGCTGCAGCCTGTGACAAGGCAAATATTCCCTTGGCTTCACACCCCCCTGATAAGGACTCCAGGAGGATTGATGCCATGGCAAAGAAACAATACATGGCAGCATCCTTGGGACTCAGACAGGCAAATTATATGGCTTATGTTGCTAGATACCAGAAATCCAGATGGGATACTGTTATGACTCTAGCAAAACAGGTCCCTGGCCAGCTTGCCAAGGAGCTGGAGCAGGTGGCTGCTGATGGTATTGAGGCATCTAAGGTGCAATTCCATGCTGCAGTGGACTCTAATGATGTGTCATCAAGAGTCATGGCTACATCTGTGTGGCACTTAGAATGGCTTGGCTCAGATGTACTAGCCTGTCACAGGATACCTAGACTAAGGCCATGGATTTTCCTGTTGTGGGTAATTCTCTGGGGAGCAGACAGAGAATTACATGAAGAAAATGGATGAGTATAGAACCACCTATAGGAGTGCACAGGCCGAGGAAAGGCAGGCCACTCCTCAAAGGCAGCCTTCCAGGGGCAGGGGCAGGCTTTTTTCATATGCCTTTTTACCAAGCTCAGGCCTCCTCTTCAGCTTATGCCCAGAGGGGGTTCTTTAGAGGGAGAGGCAGACGGGGTACAAGCAGACCTGCTTCCACCCCTCAGCCTAAAGCCCCTGCCAAGCAGGCACCCTGATGGGGTTGCCAGGGCCGATTTTCCACTACCTGTAGAGGGCAGGCTGGCTTACTTTGTCCAGGACTGGAAGTCTCTAACATCAGACAAGTGGGTCCTGGAAGTAGTAAGCCAGGGACTGGTTCTCAGCTTCAAAAAATTTCCAAAGATGAGAACCAGATCCTTTCCATCTGCAAATCCATCAGAGGCACTTGCCCTAGAGGCAGAAGTCTCTACCCTCCTGGCTCTCAGAGCCGTGGAAAGGGTTCCACCCCTACACCAGGGCAAAGGATTGTACTCCAGGTACTTCCTTACCCCAAAAAAGACAGGAGAATGGTGGCCCATCCTGGATCTCAGATACCTAAACAAGCACCTTTTAAAAACAAAATTCAAAATGGTGACTGTGGGAATTATTTTACCCTCTCTAAGGCCAGGGGACTGGCTAGCGTCCCTGGACCTCAAGGATGCCTACTTCCATATTCTCATCAGAAGCTCCCATCGAAAGTACCTCGGGTTCGAGCTACCCTCAGGCCATTACCAGTTCAGAGCAATGCCCTTTGGCCTCACCTCTGCTCCAAGGGTATTCACAAAATGCCTGGCAGTAGCAGTTGCCTACCTAAGAAGGCAAAAAATTGCCATCTTTCCTTACCTGGACGACTGGCTCATAGTAGGCCAGTCTCCAGACCTAGTCAAGTTACATCTTCAGATAACTCAGCAACTGCTTACCTCTCTGGGTTTCCTTCTCAGTCTTCCAAAGTCAGTTCTAGAGCCTGTCCAGCTTCTCACCTTCATAGGTGCAGAACTGAACACAGAGGAAGCCAGAGCCTTCCTTCCTTTGGACAGGGCAAGGACCCTGGTCTCTCTGGCCTCCTCATTCACCCTGCAGGTCTCTCGACCAGCAAGGCATTTTCTACAGCTCCTGGGACACATGGCTGCTTCTACAGCAGTAGTGTAAGGAGCCAGATTTCAGATGAGGGACATTCAGTTCCATTGGAGAGCCTTTTGGTCTCAAAGAAAGGACCCTCTAACCAAGTTGATCCCAGTAACTCGAACCCTGATCCAAGCCCTACAGTGGTGGCAGGATCAGAACAACCTGAGACAAGGGTCCCCTTTGTCACTCAGTCTCACTCTTTAATCCTTACTACATATGCATCCCTCTTGGGGTGGGGAGCTCACATGGGCGACCTCACTACCCAGGGACTGTGGTCCCCTCAGGAATCTCTGCTCCACATCAACCTGTTGGAGCTCAGAGCAGTTTGTCTAACACTTCAAGCTTTTTCCACATCTGTTCAGAACAAAGTTGTACAGGTCAGAACAGACACCACCACTACAATGTGGTACATCAACAAGCAAGGAGGCACTCGGTCTACGGCCTTGTGCACCGAAGCAATGAAGTTGTGGTCTCTGGCTTACTCCCTGAACACCTCCCTTATGGCAGTTCACCTCCCAGGCAAGGACAATGTCCTGGCAGATGCTCTCAGCAGGATTTCCCAGGGCCATCACAAATGGTCACTGGATCCCCTGGTCCTGGGGGTAATATTTGCCAGATGGGGCACCCCGCAGATAGATCTTTTTGCAACCCCAGACAATCACCAACTTCCCCTTTTTTGCTGCAGGCCCCCAGTGTTGGGCTCAGTCCCTCTGGATGCCTTACTTCTCAATTGGGAAAGGAAGTTTCTCTATGCCTTTCCCCCCTTCCCTCTCCTGTTCAAAGTGTTAGTCAAAATAAGATCTTAATCCTGCAAAGTGATTCTGATTGCTCCAAATTGGGCCAGACAACCCTGGTATCCACTCCTACTGTCCTTAGCAGTCCATCTTCCCCTGTGTCTTCCCAGGAATCACAATCTGTTAACCTGTGCTCAGGGAAGGGTTTGGTACCCGAACCTCAAATCTCTCAATCTCAAGGCCTGGCTCTTGAAGAGTTAGAGTTTGCTGATCTACACCCTCTCCCAAGGTGTAATGGATATATTGAAGGCTTCTAGGAAGCCTTCCACCAGGGCTACTTACAATTCCAAATGGAAGAGGTTTTCCATATGGTGCTCTTGGAAGCATATTTCCCCAGATTCTGCTGATTTACCCATAGTCCTGGATTATATGGTCCATTTAAACACTTTGGGACTGAGACCAGCTACCCTAAAGGTGCATTTGGCAGCTGTGTCTGCTTTTATTTCAGCAGGTAAACCCTCTTCTCTTTCAGCTCATCCTGTATTTTCTAAGTTTTTCAAGGGATTGCTTCACGCCAACCCTCCATTCAGGGACCCTGCCCCTACCTGGGATCTTAATGTTTGCATTGCTCAGCTTATGCAACCTCCCTTTGAGCCCTTGTCTTCAGCAGAGCTTAAGTATGTGACTTGGAAGACTGTGTGTCTGGTAGCCATCACTTCTGCCAGACGCATAAGTGAATTACAAGTCTTGTCAGTGGAGCCTGATTTTATCTCCTTTCATAGAGATAAGGTGGTCCTCAGGACTAACAGGAAGTTCTTTCCTAAGGTGGTTTCAGATTTCCACCTTAATCAATCTATTTCCTTCCAGTGTATTTCACTGACCATTCCTCCTCTGGTAAGAGGAGGTTGCACAGCTTGTACCAAGGGTCACAGGTTTGACTCCCTCCAACTGTTCCTCACTTATGGTGAGGTTGGTAAAGGGAAACCTGCCACTAAGAGATCCATTGCCAGGTGGATTGTCTCTTGTATCCAGTTCTGTTATGAAAAGCTGGGTAAGGTTCCTCCTCAGGCCTGAGGGCTCACTCTACCAGAGGTACAGCTGCTTCCCTGGTTGCTGCCAGGGACATTCCATTCTAGAGATTTGTCAAGCAGCTACCTGGAAAACAGTTCACACTTTTACCAAGCATTACTCTCTGGACATCCAGGCTAGGGAGTGATGCTCGGTTTAACACAGCTGTGCTTCAGAGCCTATTTCCTAAGTAGGTTCTGTCCCTCCTCCATGGAGGTACTGCTGTGTAGTCTGCATATGTCATAATATAGCAAGACTTCATGTTGTTTGAAGAAAAATTACTCACCTTAGTAATGTTGTTTCTTCTAATGGAGTCTTGCTATATTATGACCTCCCTGCCTGCCCTCTCAGAACCTCTGTTTTTGGGATGTGGGTGGGCAGTGCGTGTGGCACTTAGTAGATGCCCACCTTGTTTTTCACCCCTCCTTTTTTTGGGGTGACTGGGTGTTGTGTTTTTCATTTTTTGGGTCTTCTGACTTGAGTCTTTGTTTTGGGACCAAAAAATGTGTCCTTATATTTAGTAGCCAGTTGGCTAGTGTAGGTTTACAGCTTCCACACAGGACCTTAGTGAGTTTAGCTCGTAAAGATCTGACAGTTTGAGTTTGAAGAACAACAGACAGAGTTTTTAACCGAGCTCGAGCTCAGCGTTCCATGCCTGGCATGGAAAGTTAACTCTTTCACCTCCGGAGCAGTTCGAAGGTTGGGACTCACTGCATATGTCATAATATAGAAAGACTCCATTAGAAGATACAACATTACTAAGGTGAGTAATTTTTTCTTCTAATACAGTGGTAAGTCATTTGGTTACAGTATTATACAGGCATTACATTATGCAGTTTGCTTACATGGTTATCATCATGATACAGTCTTAACTACAATGCTGCTAGGCCTAGTGTTAAGCATGGCGAGTTGTTGAGAAGGTTTTGGTAGGAGAGAACTTCCCATGCCAGAGATAGCATTTAGGGTTTTGGGGAACCTGGGTACCCTGGTTGTTGGGAGCGGTTTCACTGTTTAATCGCTTTTTTGAGAGGGGTGTAGTGGTAGCTCGAGGCAGTTATGAGCAGGGGCAGAGGCACATGCTCGTGGCAATCATGTGTGCTTTTAGTCTGGTGCGGAAGTTCATGAGTGAGGAGGCCTCCTGTACCAGAGGTGGGAGGTTGTTCCATAGGTTGGGTGCTAGGGAGGAGAAAGATCTGCCACCTGCGTTTGTTCTTACTCTGGGGACTGTAAGTAGCCTTTGCTTGGATGTCCTTAGCCTCCTGGGGTTGTGTTTTATTGCTGTAGTTCCAGCTATGCTGGGAGGGGTGGGCAGGTTTAGTAGTTTGTATGCCTGGACGAGCAGTGCGTATTGCAGGTGGGCTGTCAAGGAAGGCCAGTGTAGCTGGGCCAGTGTATCACAGTGGTAGCTTCATGGATGGTCCTGAGTAGTGAACCGAGCCACTTTGTTGTAGAGGGTTTGCATCCTCGAGACCTCTTGTTTAGACATGCCTTGTATAATAGGTGCAGCATAGGTCAGGGTAGGGAGCAGGACACTTGTGGCAATAGATAGCCTAGCCTCAGTGATTAGCTGGTCCTTGAGTCGGTACAAGGTTCCGAGTTTGCAGCGTAAGGTCTTGATGATGTGGTCCACATGGTCCTTGAAAGTGATAGTTTGGTCTAGAGTCAGGCCCGAAGTACTTAAGGGAGGGCACAACGTTGATGCTTTTTCCAGCGAGCGTGGTAAGGTGCAAGGATGCAGACCTGTCATGACCCAGTGATCTGGGCCTGAATAGCATCGCCTTGGTTTTATCAGAGTTTAGCACCATTCTGTTCTCTCTCAGCCATGCCTCGATGGATGAGACGTCCTTTTGGAGGAGAGGACCCAGAGCAGCTACATCCCCCAGGGATCGGTAGATGACTGTTATCTGCATATTGGATGACCGAGCTTTCTCCCCAGTAGGTGCTTAGCTCGTTGGCGAATAAGGAGACTAGGAGGGGGCCAAGGATTGAGCCCTGCGGAACTCCCTGTCTTAGGGGTAGTGGTCCTGACATTGCTCCATTCCAGGAGACTCTTTGTGTTCGGCCAGTTAAGTAGCTCTCAAACCACTTTAGTGAGGGGGGGGGGTCTAGACCCACTTTGTTCAGTCTCTGGAGCAGGAGAATGTGGTCGACAAGGTCAAATGCCTTGGACAGGTCTATGAAGACTGCTCCTGTTGATATACCTTTGTCCATTGCTCTGAGTACTTCGTCCGAGAAGTTAATGAGGGCAGTGTCAGTCTCATGTTTGGCTCTGAAGCCATGCTGAGAGGGAGCTATGAGCTGATGAGCCTCCAGGTAATCACAGAGTTGGTTGTAGACAAGCCTTTCTTGTAGCTTTGCAAGTGTGCAGGGCAAGGTAATCTCTTTTAGCAAGTTTAATGGCACTCTGGGCTTTGTTTCTTAGTGCTTTGTATGCCACAAGGTCAACCGGAAGGGAAGAGCGCTTGTACTTTTTCCAGGCCTTGTCCCGGCTAATCATTAGGGATTTGAGGGACGGGGTTATCCATTTGTAGCAGCTGCCCTTTACTCTTAATCTTTTTAGAGGAGCAAAGAGGTTGGCAGCTGTACTTAGTTGGTCCAGGAAGTATTCGAGGGCCTCGGTCAGAGTTGGGAGGAGTGTTATAGGGCTCCAGTCCCGACTACTTAGGTAATCATTAAATAGCACCCCCCCCCCCCCGAGAAGTTGGTGTAGTCTCGGGCGGTGAGGATTCTGCACTGGATCCTTGGTGCCCTGTTCTTCCAGATACATTGGATTGAGGAGTGGTCACTCAAGGAGTCTGCCATAGTACCAGCAAGCTGGACGTTGGCAAGGTTGGACACCAGGGCCCAGTCGAGGGTGGTGTGATTCCCAGTTTTGTAGTTCACTCTGGTCGGCTCATGGATAACTTGCGTCAGTCCTGCCTCTTGGGTCTGAGACATAAGGGCGTGGCCCTGGTCCTGGGTCCAGTTGAGGTTGAAGTCTCCTAGAAGGATAAGTTCTGTTGAGACTTCTGAGGTCAAGGCATTTGTGATGGCCTCGAGGGATTGGAGGGCCGTCTTTGGAGGATTGTAGACACCTCCAATAATAATTTGCTTGGTTCATCCAAGGGTAATGCGGATGAATACAGATTCTCTGTCGGAGAGGGGGCTTTACTGCAGGCTTAGAGGTGATACAGTTAGGTCTTGTTTGGTATATAATAGTATGCCACCCCCTTTTCTGGACTCCCTGTCCTTTTGGAAGGAACTATAACCCCGTGCCTGAACCTTGTGGTCAAGAATGTGGGCTTTTAGCCAGGTTTCTGAGATTGCTAGGACATCAGGCTTGTATAGGTCAAGCCAGGCTTGGACTTTGTGTATTTTGGGTCTGATGCTACATATATTCATATGTGCTATCTTAAGACCCTTTGCAGACATCCAGCGAGGGTCCTGAGGGAATGATACTGAGATGTTGGGGGTGCTAGGGCCAGGGTTAGGCTGAATATCTCCTGCCAGGAGAAGCAGCGCCGTTACCAGGCAGAGAAACTTAGGGCTAGGTAAGGTGAGTGGGTTACGTCAATTCATCCTTCCCACAAAGTAGAATAGGTCATAACATATTCCCTTTCTTACCATCTCATGCGCTGATGTTAGAGCAAGCCAGCTTGAGCTGAGCTTTCCATTTTGGAGATTCGGGGGGGGGGGGCAGTACGGTGATGGCCCCATGCTTCAGGATGACCTGGGTCGAAGATCCTGTCTACCCAAAGTAGAGACAGTGAGTAGGTTAAAGCAAGAAGTACCCCCCTATTTAGGAGGGGGGTGCTTTGGTCTCGTGCACTTCGGGGTACTGGGGCCGGGGCAGGCGTTTTGCGAGGCGCCATTGTGTAGTCTCGATAGGGGCAGCAGTAGAAGGGAACCACCAGTCAAGTTGGTGTTAGGTTAGCTAGGGTCCGCTCCATTTTAGAGGTGGATTCAAACAAATTACAGCCACCGCTCAACTAACAAGGCCCTTGTTGGATGAGCAGTGGCTGTAATTTATTTGAATTTTGTAATTTGTTTTAGAGAATACTCTGCAGAAGAACAAGGGCGCATGATATGAGGCTGAAGGGTGGAAGGCTCAGGGGTAATGTTAGGAAGTACTTTTTCACTGAAAGGGTAGTGGCACCGTGGAACGGCTTTCCAGCAGAAAGTGGTGGGTGCGAAAATAAAATGGGGGTTTAAGAGTGCATGGGGTAGACATAAGGGTACCCTGGAGATATGCAAAGCAGGAGAGCCACAGATCAAATAGGATCTGGGGCTGCAGCAGTGAGTAGGGAAATGGGCAGTCTAGGTGGGCCGTATGGCCTTATCTGCTGGCAGATTATATTTTTTCTATGAATTTGCCCTCTGAAACATTAAAAATTCAAGTTTGACACAGCCCAATAGAAACTAATGGGGTTGCGCCCCAGCGCTGTACAGATTCATACACTGATATTTGCGAGCGTGGGGGTTGCGTTTCACATACATTTACATGGGGACCCCAGGAAATTTACCAGGGACTCCCCCTTTTGGGCTGTGGACCTCCATTTATTTTTTTAAAGAAAGTCCTGGACCCCCAATTTAAAAATCCTACTGAGAGCCCTGGGATGATAGGGTAGGGAGTAGCAGGTCATCAAAGAAAAAACGAGTTTGTAGCTGAAGAGATTGCCTTGAGCCCCAAGTATGCATTGTGACAGCACAGTGCACAGACTCTGGGGTGCCTTATTGTGCTTAAAAAAAATGGGTTTTACTGAAAGTGTTTCTTAAGTAATATTTGTATGACCTTAAACTACAGAAAAACTATTCTAAGATTTCAAATGAAGGTGAAATAGT
The DNA here is from genome assembly GCA_016271365.2 of Neoceratodus forsteri. Taxonomy (NCBI): domain Eukaryota; kingdom Metazoa; phylum Chordata; order Ceratodontiformes; family Ceratodontidae; genus Neoceratodus; species Neoceratodus forsteri. The sequence continues at coordinate 1,135,978,922 of CM057454.1, forward strand.
CTCTGCAATACAGTGTGCTGTGTCAGTTCCCCCAATTGTGTTTAATTTACACGCTGTCAAGCCCCTCGGCATCACCTCTCCCTCTGGCAGGCCACTTCAGTTCCCTGACCAGCACAACACAAGATAACTGCTTTTTTTTTTTTTTTTTTTAATTATAACATTGCTGGCTCTTCCCCGATCAGCACCATGCAGCCACAATAAGCAGTTTAACTTTGCTGCATTTGCAGAGAATTTGTGGGTCTCGATAAGGTACTGATCTGTACAGTAAAATATATATGCTCACTTTTAATGCTCAGTCCTTGATAAAAAGGAAGACCAAGACTGTCTAACTGTGCTACCTGCACCACACTACCGTCTGTGGTAACACGGGTCATGAAATTCCCACCGTTCTGTGTAGCTCGGGGGTTTGTTATGCACAGCATCAGTGACAGATTTCTGACTTAAACAAAAATTGACAGTTTCCATGGTCTATACTGTCCGCACCATTATTGGAAGAAATATAAGTGAGGTATGGACTTACTAACTTTAAATTATGGTTAGATCAGGACATATAAATGAGCAGAAGTCAGGTTGTTTCATTATCGTTATGTATGCAAGCTTAATTTTACTCAAAGTGAGGGTATGATAATTCATGTCTAAAACCTATCTAGATGCCCTTGTTCCTGCTTATTGTAAGCTGGCAAGATGTATTGGGGAAAGCGTGGCTACAGTTTGAACTTGCAAGATTCCATAAGTTGGTACAAGGATTTGTTCTATGTAATATATTCTGGTTGGCAGGACTCACTTCAGGTGTGCGTTGGGCTCCCACAATGCACGGATCCCAGCCAATCCATGCGATTTATTTTCCCTACCCATTTTATAACATCATTTAAAACCAGAGTGGGCTAGAAAAGATGATAGAGCCATGCCAACCATTTGAATTTATGGCGGATATCATTTAAGAATGTAAATAAATAGAAACCTAGAATAAGATTTGCTTATATTAGATTAAGTAACATTTTGAACATTATATCCTTATTAATCACTTATAGTTAAATATTTGTACTTTGAACATTTCTAAAATCTAACTGAATGTAAACAATTCATAACAAAAATTATATTTTCATGAAGATGTATCTGTTTATTATGAAGAGCACATCATGTGTGAGTGACATTTTGATGGAACTCATATTTAAATGAATAGTATTATTGTAAATTCATGACATGGCTCTAATGACCTTGATGCTAAAACTTATCAGATAACAAAATAGCTGTCTTGAAATCGCATCCCTGAAAATAGATGTGAATTTGTTATACGCTTCTTCAGATATTGACTGTATGTGAACTTGAAATGCATCGTGGAAATCCTCATATTCTTGATCAGGATAGTACCCTCTTGTAATCTTAGCACCGCATGATGTAACGACTCTATGCACATGCTTGCCAAGGTGACCTTGGGTCCATAAAGTGAATTGTCTCTACGCAGCCAGTCGGTATGTCCTAGAAAACATATAAATTAATACAAATTTATTGAGTGTTATTGCATAGTAACAATATTTAATTAAAAAAGTGTCACTATAGTCTTGATTTATGTAATGTGCAAGTTGCCTGCTCCAGACAGACCATCTAGAGAGCCACCCCTCAAATGACTGTTGCTTATTAGAGCTTCATCTAAAGTTTCAGCATCACCGCACAGTTGATAAAAGTAATTGATTTTGAGATACAGTTCATGTCACCAATCTGATGCTGTAGTCTCGGTATTTCTCTGCAACATATATTTACTTGAACAGTAAGTAAAATATTACATTTGCCACACATACACAAGTCATTGTTTAATAATCTGACTTGGCATTCATTTCCTCCTTCGTCTTCTTCCGTATTGCTGTTGGTTTTTTTAATATGGCATTTGCTCCCCATGGCCAGCTATGCCAATCATCGGACACCCCTCCTGCCCCGACCCTATCATCCTCTTCCTCTTTCAGGGATCAATGAGGAGCGAGATTTGAGGGCATCTGGGGCCGTCACAATCTGCCACAGGGAGATATAATTTTTTTCTGTGGGTTTCTCCTGTCCTCCCCAAAACAGCATCAGGCACAGGTGAGTGCACATACATGGAGGCGCGCATGTGCTCACGGAAACTGCATGTTCTAGGGACATGGATATGTTGTTCATCCACACTGTCTGGCAGGTTCCTTGCCGCTTTAAATCTTGCCGGAAGGTCTTCAAGCTGGCTCCTCCCACCCACCCGGGTGGTAAAACTCTCGGCTCCGCCCCATGACGCCAGATCTTCCTTACCGCTTGGAAACTCAGGTTCCCTCCTTAACGCTCTGCGATTAAGATTGGTTCCTAACTCTTCAAAACTTCTCAAAACTCGTTTTAGATTGCTAAAAGACTTTGGTCTTCTTCTCCTCGCGGCTGCGATGGATAAATCGACTCCCGGATTTCGGAGATGCCCCTGCGGGCAGAAAATGTCTCGAACGGACCCACACTCCACGTGCATCTACTGCCTAGGCCTTGAGCACGACCCGCAGGCTTGCGACCTGTGCTTTCTTTTCGGCCTATGTCTCGAGATCGTGCTGCCCGGTTACAGTTAGGGCGTCCGAAGAAGATTTCCTCTGGTCCGTCGAAGGAGGCCCATTTAAGCGGTGTCATGACTGCGGGCTCTGCAGAACAACTCGAGCAGATGATCGCCCTCGAAGCCGGCGCAGGCGCCGCTCCATCTTGGCGCGAGCAGGCGTCGTCCCTCTCTCTCTCGGCGCCCGTGCATCGGCTTCTTTTAAGGAGCTTTGCCTGACCCTCTCGACCAAAGGCGAGGTCCAACCTCTTCTGGACCGTTTTCTCGGTCAAAAAGAGCAAGGTAAGTCCCATCGTCGGCGCTCTTGGGAGGCGGGAAAGATCTCCTTCCCTGGTCGCGAGCGCTTCGACGGTCGACCCTTCAGCTTCGGCCACTGGCTTCACGGTGTCCCCCGCCAGGCCAGTTGACCGAGATACTTCGTCGACGCGGTCGAGATTTTTCTCGACCCGTTAGACGGGTTGTCGGCTGGTGAAGCTGATAATCCCCTCTCCCCGGTTCCCCCGGTGAGAGTTGAGGATCCCGTCGGCTCGACTGTGCCCCCGGTTCCGGAGCCGTCGGTGGAATCTTCCGAGCCGAAGGGAGTGCCGATCCTCGGCACCCCACTTCACCGACCTCGGCCTAGCCGAGATTCTCGGTCTCGGTCTCGGACCTCATCGCAGTCCAGCCGATCCCACCGTCATAGGCGGTCTCGGTCTCGGCACCACGGTAAGCGGCGCCGCCGCTCTTCCTCTTCTTCCTCCTCCTCGGACGAGGGGAGGCTTCGGCGCAAGCTGTGCCGTAAATATGAAGAGCTTATGTGGCAACAGCTTCTGTTGGCCAGGAATAAGCCAACCCAGTCGTCTTCACCGGCCATTAAGTGGCTGTCACTGGAGCGGCCGAAACAACCCCTCGCGGTGGTCGAGGAGCCTATTCCCAGGCCGGTTGTTTGGCCTATTACAGCTGCCTCGCCGATTTTGGTGGAACCGCCACCTCCTCAGCCGTTAGTTGGGGCTCCGACTAAGAGTTCTCGGTCGGCCCAGGGGGCTGCCCCATAGGCTGTCGGTCACTCTCACTCTCGACAAACCTCGGCAGGTGGAGGGTGTCTCAGGCTCGAGGCAGCTCTTCGAAGACTCGTCCGAGTCTGAAGATGACTCCTCCTTGTTCTCCAGGCAGATGGACTTGGAGTCCTCAGGGGGGCAGTCGGTGGACGATATCCCTTCGTCCTTTCTTGGTCTACTTCGGCTCATCTTGGAGTCCACCGGGATGAAGCTTGAACCCGTTTCTAAATGGACCAGATATCCCCTCACGGAGATTCTGGACCGAGGGGATTCTCCTACGGAGGCCTTTCCGGTGGCCGAAGCCATTGTTGGTCCGGCCTTGGAACTATGGCAGTGTCCTGCTTCCTGCCCTGCGCCTTCGGCCAGAATGGCTAGGAAGTACGCGGTCCCTACCGGTTCCCTGTCCGGTTTCTCGGAACACCCCTCTGCGGAGGGGCTGGTTACCGACAGCGTTTTCCGGCGTGCCGGGAACGCCAGGGACGTGGACAAACCACCCGACAAGGAATCCAAGAAATTGGATTATGCCGGGCGGAAAGTCTATGCTGCGTCCTCTCTCGGCCTTCGTCAGGCCAGCTCGGCCGTCCTGATGGCACATTTTTCTCATGCCCTGTTGGGCTCCCTGGATGAGGTTGTTCCCCATCTTCCTGCGGACTTGCAGACTACGGTCAGGCAGGTGTGGGACCAGGGCAGGGCGGTAGCGAAGCAGCAGCTCCAGACTGCTCTTGACATCGGAGACTCTTGTGCCAGATCAGTGGTGACCGCAGTGGCCATGCGTCGGCGGGCTTGGCTGAGGATATCCACCTTCACCACGGATACCCAGCACAAGTTGGCGGATGTTCCCTTTTTGGGGACTGACCTCTTCGGCCCTGGGGTGGAAGGTCACCTCCAGAGGATCGAAAAGTCCAATGCCACCTTGGACTCGGTCTCTTCCGCGCAGAAGGACAAAGGCTGTAATCCTCAGCCTAAACCTTTTCGCCCTTCTGTGCCCGCGGCGCGCCCGGCCCAGCAACGTCAGGGCCAGCAGGCTCGACCTTGGTACCCCAAACCCAAGCCGTCGGCTTCCTCCAATAGGAAGCAAGGAGGAAAAGGCCCAGGAGGTCCCTCGGCTGGTCCCTCCTCCAAGCCTGCTCAGTGACAGGCTGAGGGGTGTCTCCCCCATCCCTGTCGCCTCACCCCTGGTTCCCCCCGTGGGGGGACGGCTCCGGCACTTCCTTTCTGCCTGGTCCGCTGTTACCATGGACAGGTGGGTCTTGGAGGTGGTGGGAAGAGGCCTGCCTCTAGAGTTCGAGCAGGCACCGCCCTACAGAGCTGTCGCCCCTCGGGGGGCTTCGGGGTCCCCAGCCTCACTGGCGGCTCATCGAGCCGACATCGCTCTCCTCCTCCAGAAGGAGGTGATAAGAGAGATGGAGGACCCTCCCTCAGACCTGGGGTTTGTGTCCAGGTATTTCCTGGTCCCGAAACGGACGGGGGGCTGGCGTCCCATTCTCGACCTACACGACCTAAACAAGTTCCTAAGGTCTCGAACCTTCAGAATGGTCACTCTGGCTCAGATAATACCATCTCTGGAACACGGCGTGTGGTTTTGCTCTCTGGACTTTCAGGACGCATTCTTTCACGTCCCTATCCGTCCGTCTCACCGGAGATTCCTCTGCTTCCGAGCGGAGGGATCCCTATTCGAGTTCCAAGCCATGCCCTTTGGCCTTTCTCTAGCTCCCAGGGTCTTCACCAAATGCATGGTAGTGGTGACAGCATTCCTGCAGCGCCGAGGGGTCCGGGGTGTACCCTTACCTGGACGATTGGCTGATAGCAGCCCCCTCCAGACAGGAGGTGGAGCGGTCCAGAGATCTGGCCCTCCAGGTTTGCTCTCAAGTCGGCCTTCTCATCAACGAGGCCAAATCGGAACTCGAGCCAAAGCAGGTGATACTGTTCATCGGGGTAGAGCTCGACTCTCTACGAGCCAGAGCACGGCTCCCGGCGGAAAGGGCCGAGGTTCTTACCTCCTTTGCCCAATCATTTCTGGTTGGGCAATTGCGCCCTGCCCGGGACTTCCTGCGCCTCCTGGGTCTCATGGCGGCCTGTACCAGCGTAGTCCGTTGGGCACGTTGGCACATGCGCCCCCTTCAGTGGGGGCTGGCCAGCCAGTGGTCACAACGCTGCGATCCCTTGGACCAGCTTGTGATGACGACCCAGGAGATGTGGAACGCTCTCCAGTGGTGGACCGTTCCATCCCATCTGCAGGAGGGCATCCCGTTTGTCCACCCCGAGCCGACGGTCTCACTATCGACCGACGCCTCTTTGATGGGTTGGGGTGCCCATCTGGGGGAACACCGAGTGCACGGCCTCTGGTCCCCGCGGGAGTCCCGATGCCACATCAACCTGCTGGAGCTCCGAGCGGTCCGCCTAGCTCTCACCGCCTTTGCTCCATTTCTCCGGGGTCAAGTGGTCCGAGTCCAGACGGACAATACCACGACCATGTACTACCTGAACCGCCAGGGCGGGACGCGCTCCATGCTTCTATGCAAGGAAGCTTTCCGCATCTGGTCACTCGTGCGCAGCCTGGAGGCAGATCTCCTAGCCATTCATGTGGCAGGAGCCTCCAACACCCTGGCCGATGCCCTGAGCCGGATAGGGGCTGCATCGCACGAGTGGTCTCTCCTGCCGGAGGTAGTACAAGATCTGTTCTCCCACTGGGGCACACCTCTGGTGGATCTGTTTGCCTCCAGGGAGAACGCGAAGCTGAGGCTGTTTCATGCCCGCCCCCCTCAGCAGGGCTCGCTGCAGGGGGATGCCTTCTCGAGGCCGTGGACCCCGGGCCTCTTTTTACGCCTTTCCCCTGATTCACAGGGTTCTGCTCAAAGTGAGGAGGGACAAGGCGCAGGTGATTCTGATAGCCAGAGACTGGCCACGCCAGTTCTGGTACCCAGATCTCCTCAGCCTCAGCTCCAGGCTCCCGAGGCAGCTTCCAGCTCGCCCAGACCTGCTTTCAGTCAATCAGGGGAAGGTGTTCCATCCGGACCTTCAATCCCTGCACCTGACGGCCTGGTTCCTGAGCGGCTAGAGTTCCAGGCCTTGGGTCTTTCCAACGAGGTCCTCAACGTCGTTGAAGTGTCCCGTAAGGAGTCGACCAGAAAATGCTACGCCTTCAAATGGAAGAGATTTTCCATTTGGTGTCGGGGCAAGGGCTTGGACCCTTCCTCTTGTTCTGTGGCCAGCATTTTGGACTATCTATGGTCCCTATCTAGTCAAGGGCTTAGGTCGACGACCCTAAAGGTGCACCTGGCAGCCATCTCTGCTTACCGGGCGCGGGCCGGTGAGCAGTCAGTGGCGCAGGAGAAGGTAGTCGGGCGCTTTTTCAAAGGCCTTGATCACATTTCCCCTCCAGTGCGGGAACCCCCACCTCCGTGGGATTTACTGCTGGTATTGGCAAAGCTCATGGGCAAGCCATTCGAACCAATGCACAGGTGTGATCTCTCCCACCTGTTGTGGAAGACCGCCTTCTTGGTGACTATCACGTCAGCCAGAAGGATGGGAGAACTCCAGGCGCTTAGCATCGAGTCTCCTTACCTGGTCTTCCACAGGGACAAGGTTGTCCTGCGCCCCCACCCGAAATTCCTTCCGAAGGTGGTGTCGGAGTTTCACCTTAACCAGGTGTTGACTCTGCCGGTGTTCTACCCCAATCACACCTCGGAGGCCGAATATAGGCTCCATACTTTGGACCCTAGAAGGGCGCTCGCCTATTACAAGGAGCGCACGGCTGGGATTCGGGGAGAGGTTCACCAGCTGTTTGTCACCTACGCTGAAGCTGCACCTGGCAGACCTGCAGCCAAGCGGACGATAAGCAGATGGGTCACCTCCTGCATAGATCTCTGCTATAAGTTGGCGGGCATGGAGCCTCCCAGAGGGATAAGAGCTCATTCTACCCGCCATACTGCTGCATCGGTGGCTGCTTCCAGGGACGTCCCTATCCAGGAAATCTGCAGGGCTGCTACCTGGAAGTCAGCACACACCTTATTACCCATTAACACATCGACATTGAGCCGCCGGATGCTGGTTTGGGGCCTCGGTTCCTCCAGTCCTTATTTCCTGGGCAAGTATTATGGGTGTGCTACTTTGCCTCCCTCCTCCCGGAGAACTGCTAGGAGTCTGCCAGACAGTGTGGATGAACAACATATCCATGTCCCTAGAAATACAGGTTACTCACCTGTAACAGGAGTTCTAGGAATGGTATATATTGTTCATCCTGACTTTCCCCGACCTCCCGGCTTGACGCACAACCTGAGCTTCCAGCGGGCCAGATCTGGCGCCATGGGGCGGAGCCGAGAGTTTTACCACCCGGTTGGGTGGGAGGAGCCAGCTTGAAGACCTTCCAGCAAGATTTAAAGCGGCAAGGAACCTGCCAGACAGTGTGGATGAACAACATATACCATTCCTAGAACTCCTGTTACAGGTGAGTAACCTGTATTTTCTGCCGCCCTCCTGACATTCGTCAGTCCCCCAGATTCCCCTTGCTCTGACATTGGGCCTCCACTGGGTGTCAGCTGAGAGCGAGAAGACTTGCCTTCCTGATCTGGAGATGAGAGCAGCCCAGAGGCTGCTACAGTCATTTCCCAGACCCCCCGCCCACACTATCCCTGGCAGCCTGAGCTCGCCTCTGAATTCGGGTTGCTAGCGTGGCATGAGATGTGGCATCCAGTGCCTCAATCCTAAGTGCCACCGGGCCTGATGTTGTTACTGACAATCACTTCACTGTCTGAAAGTTCTGGTTCAAATGATGCGTAACCACGAACAGTATTTTCTGTTAGTATTCCCAAATAATTAGTGGAAACATGCAGCCATTCGTTATGGTCCTCTTCAATTTCTGCTACAACTTGTATTGCTTTATTAACAAAATCCATGTATTTATATCCTGTAATAACAAGTAAACAGGACATAATTAATCTACATGTACATAGGCGCACTGACATATCTGTTAACCAACACCTTTAAACATCACCTTCCCCTTCATTGTGCTATCTGCTGTCTGATTTGTTCTGTTCTAGACCAAGGGCATTAAAGTTATTTGATAAGTATGTCACATATAGATAAACATTTACCAGAAGGTTTGATAGCATGAGAGGTAGGATAATGGACGTTATAAAAAAGGGCAGAAATAACGTTACCATCTGATTTGGTCACAGACATTTTAAGTCCCTAGTGTGACTACTGGAAAAGCTGAGATGAGAGCATCATCGCAAGAAGGCATAGCAGATCCAGCATCTGAGCTAGTCAACAAAATAAATGCAAAACTAAATCATGTAATGTTTCACTAAATATAAGTATTTTGGGGGGGTGCAGTTGAGGGTGTCGGGTGCACATTGGGTGCTTCAGGGAGTAGGGTGGTAATAATATTTTTAGTGAGATTTTTTTTAATTTTTTGTCATGTAATTGAAAAGGAAAAAAGTTTATTTTGTGCTGTTGTGTCGGTGATTGTTCTCTGTAGGCAGAGATGTGCGAGTGTAGAGGTAGATGGTTTTTCTTTTTTGTGATAGTGGGGGATGATGGTGTCATGCACAGTTCTGTTTCTTATAGTTAAAGAAATCCAATGTTATCAGTAAATTATTAAAATATTAATAAAGAAAGAGATATACTTTTATAAGAGTTGTGTTTCTCTTTATGTCAGATTTTTATAATTGCATCAAAGTACTTCAGGGGTTTGGTTTGCACATAGCTAATCCAGTAGCCATTTGCATAAGGCCCTCTGCTACACCTTGTCTCGTAACCCCATTAAACACATGAAGACTGGATAAACTACTGGTAATACCTTACTGCTCAAAACACACACACTCCTGCGAATCAGATTATTCAGTGGTCCTGAACGAACCATCAAAAGAATTAATAACTGATGTTCAGGTTTTGCGGAACAAGACACTTGGGCATTCCTGTCAGAGGGGAGCAGTAAACGGCAGAGATGAAAAAAATAAAAGTGGAAAGTTAGGTAGTTACAGAGTGACAGAGCTGGATGAGAAGGGTGGGATTTGGGAGTGAAGCATGGGAACTGATCTGAAATTTGAAAATTGATGAGGTGAGGAGAGTACAGTAATTAAACATAGAAACATAGAATTTGACAGCAGGTAAGAACCGCTTGACCCACCTAGTCTGCCCATTTTGTTCTTGCCTATACTGTCACTGCAGACCCTGTCTGATCTCTGGCTACTCCCCTCACTCTACCCCCTGCTTTCCTATCAAGATTCCTCTGTGCCTATGCCATACATGCTTGAAGCTCACTACTGTTTTCACCCCCCACCTCCACTGGAATACTGTTCCAGGAGTCCACCATTCTTTCAGTAAAAAAGTACTTACTCAGATCTCTCCTAAATTTTCCCAGTTCCAGCTTCATTACGTGTCCCCTTGTCCTTGTGCACGCTCTCTTCTGTAAAATGCTCTCATAATACAGACATGAGCAACCAGGAGAGAGGTACTGGACATTCTCAGATTTTTTTTATTAATTTATTTATTTTTATTTATTTAAGCAATTCCGATTTATACCTTTGAGCACAATGTCTTTTTTTACAAAGGTTCCATGTCAAGTGGAGATGCATAACAAACAAGGGTCAGAGTAGACCAGTAATGAACAACGCATGGGTAAGACGGACTGGGTTCTAGCAACTAACAAGAAACACTATTAACTAACGCCATATCAATAAGACATCAGATACTAATAAAACATTTTTAACATTATCAATAGGACATATGATTAGGTTACAGTTTATTCCTTAGGCCGTGCACTTAGAAACACTTATAGAACGTATTGGCGTTCGGCCTTTGAGGGGCAGAGGACTGGGGAAGTAGAAGAGAGTAGCTGCCATGAACAGCTGTTGTCAGAGGAGGGCAAAGGGGAAATTGGAACAGCTTATTTCATCAGTAGCACTTAAAGTTAGAGCAGGGAGGAGACCGAGGTAGGGAAACATGGGGTGGAGAGCTTAAGGATTATTTATGATTTGTGGTAGGAAGTGACATTATGAGTTTCAGAGGCAGCTGCCATATTGCAGGCATTGTCAAAGAAAGAGAGGGGAAAAACGGGGCAAGGGGGGGATGGGGGGTTGTTAGCAGGTAATCTTTGTATGTTACCCATATGTCTAATGCTGTGCTTGACAGTTGCAAGGGTTCGTTTGGGCCAATAGTCCACGCAGGTTTTTCTTGAAGGTGCTAACTTTTTCGCACTCAATCAGCAATGTGGGAAGATCATTAAACCATCTAAGTCCCCTGAACGAGACAGCGTGCTAGGCAAAGGTAGTGTGCCTAACGGCGACCTGAAGTACTCCTTTAACTGTTCTCTGGGTTGCCTTGTCAGATGTAGTCCATTTAAAAATGCAGGCTGTACACGTAGGTGTAAGGCCTAGTAGAGATTTATTTCCAAGTAGGCAGGCCTGATAAGTGACTGTTTGTTGCAGGGGGAGCCATCCTGTTTCCTTGTAAAGCTGACAGGTGCGGGTGAGGCGATCAGCTCCCAGGATAAGTTGGCGTGCTTTATGTAGTAGAGTTTTTATCCTATTTAGTGCTGAGTTTGTAGCAGCACTGTAAATGGTAAGCCCATAGTCTATCGAAAGTATAGAGCTCCTTGTTACCATGTCCAGTGCCTCTGTGGACATTGAGTGCTTGTGTCTGTGTAGAATCCCTAATTTGATATTTGCCAATTTGACAACATGGTCTGTATGCCCTGTGAAGGTAAGAGTATCATCAATATGGATTCCCAGGTACTTAAAAGTGTGGACCTGCCCTAGTGCGTCACCCTTATTGCTAAGGATACACAGGGGACCTGCTTTCTTTCCGTTTTGCGGGAGGGACAAATGCATTATTTTCATTTTTTTGTAGGTTAGTAGCAGATTATTTTGGCTGAACCATGCCTCCAGGTTTGTAAAATCCTGCTGAAGGGTGGTGTTGATGCCGGCGGTCTGGACTCCAGTGGTAGAGATGACAGCGTCATCCGCGTGTAGGACCATGTTAGCTGGACAGGTAGATGGTAATGAGTTTATAAAGAGGCTAAATAGCAGTGGGCCTAGTACCTGCTCTTCTAAAAAAAATGGAGACTTTACCTCCAAGTAAAACATTTTTAGGTTTTGCAACAACTGTGTGGCATGGATTTCCTTCACTGGAGTTTGCAAGGGTGAACTCCTGGCTCTGGAGTGCTGGTTATATATTTTGTGTTGGTGGTTTAAGGCCGGGAGCCCATGACCAGCACCCTGCCTGGCTGTAGAGCGCAGCACCTACTTTTGTTTTCCCTGTTGGGCCTAGTATGGACCCCTGCGGCACCCCAGGTTCATGCCCCTGAGGTCGGATAGCGCTCCAGATATTTTGATGCTTTGTAATCTTTGTGATAGATGGCTCCCGAACCAATTCACTGTATCATATGAGAAGCCTGTTGACACTAGGTTGTACAGAAGCACCTGATGGTTTACAGTGTCGAAAGCTTTTGTGAGATCTATAAAGCTAGACCCCACCGACTTGCCACTGTCTAAGGCATGATATAGGTGACTGGTGTACTCCACAAGTGCGGTGGTGGTGCTGTGTTTTTTTCTGAAACCATGCTGTTGATCACACAAGCGGTTGTATTTGTTAAGGTATTCGACTACTTGATCTGCTACAGTTCTTTCCAGGGCCTTGGAGAGTGGGAGTAGAATTGAGATAGGACAGTAGTTACTCAGTTGTGTCCTGTCCCCATTTTTGAAAACTGGTGTGACATAGGCAACCTTCCACTTGTCCGGGAAGATTCCTGTCCTCAGCGAGATATTAAACAACTTGGTGGGGGGGGGGGCAACTTAATTGAGGGTGAGAGCGACGATTTTCATGTCTTTCATGTCACTAGCAATTCTGGTTTTGCCAAGGGCTCTTTTTAATGTACTTTAAGGCTTTCATCAGATTATCAAGTCTTTTAAAGAAAATACCAATCCAGAAGTGATGAGAAGACGAAAGCTTAATAATTTTCTTTTGGAAGATGAAGAATTTGTTACTAAGGTCAAACAAAAGATAGTGGAGTTTGTCCTACTTAATAATCCTTCTGATAGTCATGAACTAACAGTTGGCAACAATACCTTAAATGCTGGCTATGGGGGGTTCACTAGCAGTTCCACAAAAGATGAATGAGTTACTCTGCTAAATCCAAGACATAGAAGGGAAACTAACATCAGATACATTGAAATATACTGTACCTGGGTGACATGGCCTAAATTAAAATCTGAGTATTTTGAACTAATCAGTGGTGATACGGAATTCACAATTTGGAAATTTAATCTGGCCCAAAGGCTACAAACATTTTAGCAATCAGACTCAAGCAGAACAGTAATGCTACAAAAATATTTGCAGTCAGGGACTTAGAACAATTCTTTAGTTACAGTGCATAAAAAAACATAAATTCTGAATTTTAGATAGATATTTTTATTTATAAAAGTGCCCATTTCCAGAGACTCTGGGTGCTGTACAGCCAGTAGCAATACAATACAATAGTTAAAAATCCTGCACAAAATATATAAACGTTTTACAAGTACTATAAACACTACTATGATATGGATGATAAACCTCCATACGAAACATTAAATAACTTCTGCGAAGGAATAGAAGATCTTCATCGAGGGTATCTCTTGCAGCAGGCCACACCTATGGAACTATAGCCGCCAGGTGCCAGGACCACATGGAAACTTTTCTAGCTAGCAGTCTTCCAGATGGCAACCCACTCTGACGTTACACACTGAGGTCACCCCATCCTATAAGAGTGGGCAACCCCCAAACCCTCCTTAGTTCTCCCCCCCCCCCATCAACCATCCCACGTCAGACCTCTCGGATCCAGCCAGCTTTAGTCGACTGCCATTTTCTTCAAAATTCTTCTTTTTATGTGTTTTTCTCACCGTAGTTTGGACGTTACTTTTCCTTAAAGTACTTCTTTTTCTTCATTTTATGCCAAGCTCCATCTCTGATACGCTCTTTCAAAGGTGTTCCTGGGGCAAGAAGAAGAGAAGGACAATCATCACTCCTGTATTCGCTGCCTAGGCCCAGGCCATGACACCCAGGCCTGTGAGATCTGCTGCGACTTCAATCAGGCTACCAGGTGTTGCCGCCAGAAGACCCTAAAAACCTTTCTACTCAAGCAGCAGGTCACCTTTATTTTTATTTTTTATTTTTATTTTATTGAAATCTAGGATTACAAATACCTTTGAGCAGGAACTGCTCGTTTACAAAGGTTCCACGTCGAAAGAATGGGGGGTATATATACATACATACAAAGGTCAACATAATGCATAGTTACACAATAAAAAGAAGCAAGAGACTGAAGCTTAGAAAATTCCAGTAATTCAAAATGTGCCAAATGTTAGGTAGCATGACATACCAGCCCAGGGCAATCTTAGAAATAAGCGCTGCAGGTGAGGGGGTGGTATGTAGGCAGGAAGGCCATTGTCTGAGGGTAGAGGGTAATGGTAAGAACTCTAAAGGGGAGGGAGGAGGGATAAAAGTCAGGAAATGCTCGGGGGGAAGGAAAGGGAGGGGGGAAGGGGTAGGCAGGTGAGGCAGGTAGAAGGGGGGCAAGGCGGGGAGAGGTAGCTGTCAAGACTGAAGTGGAGGGCAGTGAGCGGTGGGCCTCTGATTTGGTGAGGCAGTCACGACGACTAGTTGAAATGAGATGAAGTTGAAATTATCTCTTAAAAGGACCAAGAGCAGCAGCAGTAAGAGTTTCTTTGTTGAGAGTATTGTACCACTGTGGTGCTCGGTGGGGAAAGGCCCTCTGGCCCATGGTAGTCTGGCATCTGGGCATAAGGAAGGTTAGTTGTTGTGAACTTCTAGTTCACTGGGTACTGTGGTGGTCAGTGAGGAGCTTTTCAATGCCCGGGGACATGACCCTGAGGAGGACTTTTTGGCTAAGAGGCAGGTTTGATACTGTATCCGGCTGATGAGAGGAAGCCATCCTGCCTGAGTATACAGGTCACAAGTGTGTGTAAGTCGGTCAGCCCCAGTTAGCAGCCTGCATGCTTTGTTGAGTGCAACTGTAATTCTTCGGAGGGCAGAGGTGGAGGCAGAGCCATAGATTGCTAGCCTGTAATCGATAATGGAGGTGACAGAGCTATTGATAGCCAACTGGAGAGTGTCAGGAGTCATGCAGTGTTTGTGCCGTAGAGCAGGCCTATACGGATGTTGGTGGCTTTGGCGACAGAATCTGTATGCCGATGGTAGGAGAGTGAGCTGTCCAATGTGACACCTAGGTATTTAAAATCAGGAACATGTTCAAGTAAGGTCCCTGTTTGGTTTAGGATGGTGAGGTCACGGGATTTGTACTTACTCCTGGTGTTGTAGAAGGTCATAACCTTTGTTTTGCTGTAGTTCATGACCAGTTTGTGTGACTTGAACCATTCTTCGATGCGCATGAATTCAAGCTGTAATTGTTTCTCGAGGAGCTCTGTGTTTTGGCGGTTGGTGAACATGACCGTGTCGTCGGCGTAGAGCAGTAATTTCTGGTGGCAGACACTGGGAACATCATTGAGGAAGAGGCTGAAGAGTAGTGGCCCCAGGATGGACCCCTGTGGGACCCCTGAAAGGACTGGCTTTTCTTCCGAGGTGACACCGGCAATCCTAACCCGCTGGACCCTCTCCCCAAGGTAGCTTGAAAACCAGAACAGTGCTTCATTGGAGAGTCCATTGTTTGATAATTGCTTGAGTAGGAGTGCGTGGTTCACAGTATCAAAGGCTTTCGTAAGGTCGATTAATATTGCCCCTACACAGTTTCCTTGATCGAGCGTGGTATGAATGAAGCCCGTGAATTCTAATAGTGCAGTGGTGGTACTATGCCCTTTTTGGAAACCACGTTGCTCAGGACACTGGATGTCGTATTTTTCCAGGTACTTGACTGGTTGGTCTGAGGCAATGTGCTCCAGGACCTTAGACAATGGAAGGAGGATGGAGATAGGTCTGTAGTTGGAGTGCAGTGATTTGTCTTCACTTTTGTGTACCGGTGTGATGGTCATCTGTTTCCAGCGAGATGGGAACTGGGACATCCTTAGTGATAGGTTGAGTATCTTTGTCAGGGGTTCAAGGACTTCTTCAGGGACAAGCCCTAACAACTTCAGGTCAAGGGAGTCACCGCTGTAGCTTGCGTTGCGAATGGCCTTCCGAATATAGATTCTGGCTTCATGCACTGGGCCTCCTTGAAGTAGAATTGTGGGGCAGGGTGTAGGAGGACAGTGGCAGGAGGGTTACTACCAGTAGGTGTATAGGAAGAAATTAGAAGGAGGACACTATCAAAGTTGGAGAACGATTGTTAAAGGTGTTGGTGATTGTGTACAGGTCAGATGTTGGTGTTCCATTTATGTTGAGCATGGTGGGTGGTGACTTAGGGTCCTTGCCTGCAAGGTCTTTCAGGTTACTCCAAAAATTTTTTCCATCACCCCAGGAGTTGGAGAGAGCTTCCTTAAAGTATTTGCTTTTGGTGCTCCTAACTGCCCACATGCACTCATTTCTGGCAGCTTTATATTTATGAATATCCCCAGGTTTGGATGTTGCATGGGCACAGTGCCAGAGATGGTCCCTATGTTTGAGTAAAGTGATTAGATCGGGGGTTATCCAAGGGTTAGCTCTGCCCCTGACCTTCAGCTTTTTGAGAGGTGCAAAGATATCGCAGGCCGCAGTGAAATGGCTGATGAAAAGGTCTAAGGCTTGATTTACATCAATGGCGGAGTCGATTGGTGTCCAGTCCAGGCGGCTTATGTGTGTCTTTAGTAGCTCAAGGTACCCCTGCTTTAACACTCTGGTGTGGATTATTTTAGGAGGGGGCTTAATGAATTTGTTTTTGAATTTGAATTTTTGTGGAGGAGGATCTTCAAATCAGAAGTTCCTCCGCTTCTCTGACCTTGTCCTTGGGTTATACCTCTTCCAAGATCCTGGACAAATCCTATGGGAAGCCATTGCGTAGGGGACAAGGACTGCGCCAAGCCCGGGTCCTCCCCTGCCTCAAGCTCAGTAGTCTCCGCTTCATGCTTTGGCCATGGCAGGCTGTCCTCCTCTGGATCTACACCTCTGCCTCACATGCCCTTCCCCCCCCCCAGGACTACCATTGGCTGCTCACACCTTGCAGCACAAACGGGCCATATAACTTGTTCCAAGGATGCAGTAGGGCAGGGGGTTTTACACACACTTCTTTCTGATTCCCAAAATGCACAGGGGATCTCAGGCCCACCCTAGACCTCCAAGACTTAAATTTATTCAGTACAAGAAATTATGGATGGTCACCCTTCAATGACTGCTGCCTCCCCTCGATATGACAGATGCATACCTGCATATTGAGGTATGCGCCTCCTACTGTCAGTGCCTCAGGTTCCACTTTCAGGGAGCGCACTTCCAGTTCTGGGCCTTGCCTTTTGGCTTGTCTTCTACCCCTCGGGTGTTTTCCAAATGCTTGGTTGTAGTGGCAGCAGCACTCAGGAGAAAGGGACTCTGTGTCTTACCCTACCTGGATGAGTGGTCTCCCCAAAGGACAGTCCAGAGAACACCTGCTGCGGACTCTGCAATGTACCACCCACCTGTTTCAGTAGCTGGGCATCTCCATCAGTCTGCCCGAGTCAGTTTTGATGCCCTGTCAGTGCCTCCAGTACATAGGAGCAGTCCTGGATATGGCTCGAGGTATGGCCTTCCTGCCCCAGGACAGGTCGGACTGTCTAATGGCTCAAGCCTGCCTGCTGGGACTGATGGCAGCGGCTATAGTCTCAGTGTCTCTATCCAGATTAGCTATGAGGGTTCCCCAGTGGACACTATGGGTCCAGTGGGATCAGCGTACCGACGACCTGAAACAGCAGGTCCTGGTCTTCTCTCCGGTAAAAAGGGTGCTGCTTTGATAGATGGAGCCCAGCAATTTGCTATGAGGGGTTCCTTTCCTTACTCCTGCTCCTCAGAAAATTCTCACCACAAATGCTTTGGGGTTGGGATGGGGAAGTGCATCTCGGCCCCACCAGGCACAAGGGATGTGGTCTAGGATTGAGTCGTCTCTCCACATCAACATCCTGGAGATGCAGGCCATCATTTACACCCTACAGGCCTTCCAAACACAGCTCTCCCCATGTCTTCTACTAGTGCAGATGGACAACATCTGTGTTGTCCACTACATCAGCAAAAAAAAAAGGGAGCACTCACTTGTACCCTTTCTACCGGGAAGTGATGAGAGTCTGGAACTGGGCTCTAGAATATGGTCTTGAACTGTTGGCAGTCCATGATCTTCTTCTGGGATATCTCTGTCATCAGGTCACACCTATGGAACTTCGCCATCAGGATCCCATGGAAGCTTTTTCTGCAGCAGTCTGTTAGGGACCACCCACACTGATGTCAGGCTGTGACATCACATACCCTATATAAGCGCAGGCAGCCTCACTTCTTCCTCAGTTCTTTCCCGCCGTCGACCATTTGCACATGAACTTCTCGGAAGCTTCATCGCTCAGTTTGACTGCCCTTTTTACTTACTTTATTTTATTTTACCTTTGAATTTCTTTAGTTTATAGTAATTCTTTTGTCCTTTTGTATGTTGAGAACTACTCCTTCGTTGGCTGTTTTCCAATGCTGACAGGCATATCAGCAGCAAGAGCTGCATTGTGGGAATGTGCAAGCATGTCCTCGAGACAGCTGATGTCGTCTGCCCTAGCCATTTTGCTGACTGCAGTACCACCTCTGGTGTTAGTGTTACTGAGCTGGACAATAATAATAATAATACAATAAACTTTATTTTTATGGCGTCTTTCAAAAACCAAGGCGCCGAACAAATTATAAAACACATCATACAACTCAGTGTCCTAAAAAATATAAAGCAGCAGTAAAACCACTGATACAATCAGAAAGAGAGATTAACCACCGAATGCTTGCCTCCACAAATAAGTTTTCAAGGCCTGTTTAAATTCCTCCGTGGTCGCGCACTTCCGTGTCGATGGGGTAGAATTCCTCCCAGTGGAGAGTGTTCTCAGGATGCCCCTATCTCCTCCTCCCCCTCCCCTCCCTCACCCCAGCCGACTTCAACATCCTGCGCTTATCCCTGAATCATTTTTGCTGGTCTATTAGTGGCACTCTACCGCTGTGCCAACAGTATGGCTCAACAGAAGATTTTTAAAAATTTCTAGTGGCGGCCACATTTAACTGACATGAGTCATTCATTACATATATAGAATAATACATGTGGTGGTGTGTTTTACTGAGATTTTACACACACTTGAGGTGTTTGATGCTTCATAAACCCCGAGAGCAAAGCTTAAGGGGTTTATTTAAAGCATCCAGCACAAAGGATGTGTGTAAACTCTCAAGTTAAATACACCACCCCATGTTTTATGTAATTGCTGGGGTGCATTTTTTCATCACAGCATTTATATAAAGTAAAAGACATCCCTGTGTAGCCATGGTCTGGTTGGGTTTCAGTGTGGTCCATGGTCAGAAGCGGCTGGTGAAACGAAACGTTCACTTTTTTTAAAATTTCTTTTAAAAAGCTTGAGTTTAATGCCAGAAAGAACTCGGCTAATATTTTTGTTGAGTTAACTTACCACCGAGTGCCAGTGGCGGTGAAGTGTCCGGAGTTAGGGAAAGGCAGAGAGGAAAGGAAGAGTGGTGGCTGGCACATTCATGGACCAAGGGAAACCCGGTGCGTGTTCGCCGTTATAACTGGGAATTATAACTGTGTTTCCCTATGGGGAAAAAATGCTAACTAGTTATTATGAAACTATCACTTAAAGATGTTTTAAAAATTGGAGGGAATTAAAAATTCACTGATAGAAGCATAGAATTTGTTGGCAGATAAGGACCACTTGGCCCACCCAGGCTGCCAAATGTTGTCCCTGCCTATATTGTCATCGCAAGCCCTATCTGATATAGCTACTCCCTGCCCTGCCTTCCTTCCAAGATTCCTTTGTGCGTATCCCATGCATGCTTGAAGTCCACCAGTTTTCGCCTCAACCACCTCTGCTGGCAGACTGTTTCAGGCGTCCACCGCTCTTTCAGTGAAGAAGTACTTCTTCATATCACTTCTAAATCACTCCCCTCCCCTCTTTTTATTTATTTTTATTTGTTTGGTAACCGGGTGAATACACTGGTCTGAGGGACTGTTTTCAGGAATGTCCCAGGCAAATGCATGCCCCCTTGTTCTCATATACCTTCTCTTCTGAAAAACACTCCCCTTCTGTACCTTATTCACCCCCATGATGTACTCGTAGGGCTCTATTCTGTTCCGCTCCCTTCTCTCTTTCAGGGTGTACATATTGAGATCCCTCAGTCTTTCCTCGTAGGGCTTATGATGCAGACCCTACACCATTTTAGTCATCCTCCTCTGGATAGCCCCAACCCTGTCAGTGCCCTTCCTGAGATGTGATCTCCAGAGCTGCATACAGTACTCCAGGTGGCGTCTCCTGAATATACAGTGGTAACACCACCTCTTCCCTTCTAATGCTGAGTCCCCTTCCTATGCACCCCAGCATCCTGCTGGCCCTACCTACTTGCACTGTCTCGCCACCTTGAGGTCAAATATGATAACCCCAAGGACCCTTTCCATTTTAGTGACTGCGAATACCTCTTTCCCCATCTTATACGCCACTTCTGGGTTTTTGTGCTCTAAGTGCATGGTTTGCACATTTTATTTTTTGCATTGAAAGCCAGCTGCAATACCCTTCATCACTCCTCGAGTTTCCTTAGATCTTTGCTCATTCTCTCCACCCCATCCAGAGTATCTGCCTGGTTGCAGATTTTGGTGTCATGCAGAGAGGCGTGCCTTCCCTTCCAGCTCCTTTGCAGTGTCACCTATAACGACACTGAAGGGGACTGGTCCCAGCACTAATTCCTGAGGTACCCTGCTGGTCACTATGCCTGTGTGCCTTCACTAGAGTAAATGCTGTTTACCACCACCCCCCTGTCACCCATCCATCAACCAGCTGTATATCCAGTTTACCACCTTCGGTCCCACCCCGAACAGCCCAGTTTCCGTATAAGCCTCCTGAATGGTACGGTGTTGAAGGTCTTGCTGAAATCAAAGTAGGCAATGTCCACTGCCCCACATTAATCTATTTGCCTGGTCACCCAGTGAAAGAAATTGATCAGGTTCGTCTGACCTCAGCCCACCCCACCCCCCATGAATCCGTGCTGCCTTGGGTCTTGTAATCTGCTGAATTCAAGATATTCCACTAGCCTTACCACTGACAGTCGACTGACCCGTATATAGTTACCAACCTCCTCACTGCTGTCGCTTTTTTGAAGCGGGACTACATCTGCCCTCCTCCACTCCTCTTGAACCACTCCTCTCTCCAGTAAGTTGTTAAATGGAGCTGTCAGAATTGCAGCCAGTACCTCCCTGAGCTCCCTCAGCACTCTTAGATATGTACCCCACCTGGCCCCATAACCTTTTCCACTTTCAGATTTGCAAGTCTTTTCAGGACTTGTTCATCTGTGAATGGACTTGTGTACCCCAAAGTGTTCCTGCTGCTTCTATCTGGTTCGACCCCCTCTCCCTTCACTGTGAAGACCGATGATGAATCTTAGGATGTCAAAAACACATTATTGCTAGAAAACAATTTAATGAATTTTTTTGCTGACTGAAATAGAGTCGCCAGTCCATACGAGTTGAGGAGGAGCAAAGTTATTCTCCTAGACATAACAGGGTACCTCAATCCTTTTAGAAAAGCTACACTCAGCTGGCTTGTCCCCATGCTCTGGAACTAGCTACAGCACACGTAAAAGCTTGGCATCTTAACTAATCTCAGTGCTTTTGAAGTGCTCCTGGACACCCATTATTTTGATGTGTGTAACTGCTGATAATCCCCTTGATTCTCATACGAGATTTTTTTGTGTGTGTGTAATTCTTTGGTAACCAGGT
This sequence comes from Neoceratodus forsteri, assembly GCA_016271365.2. Lineage (NCBI taxonomy): Eukaryota > Metazoa > Chordata > Ceratodontiformes > Ceratodontidae > Neoceratodus > Neoceratodus forsteri. The sequence continues at coordinate 1,136,000,355 of CM057454.1, forward strand.
AAGGCTCTCTAGGCACAGTGCCTCTTTTCAGGGGCGACCTGAGAGCATGGGAGGTAATTGACTTGTTCGGTCACACAGTGTGCAAGTGGAGGTTGTAAGAATCAAACGCAGGTCTGCTGGATGTACCAAGCTCATTCACAGCTTGTAACTCTAACCTTTAAGCTATTCTGCCAGCCCAGTTCTTGAAATTATACTATGTATGTACTCTCCATGCCGTATTCCATGTGTCTCCTGACTTGATGTATTGACTTAATGTAATGTCATGCTATGCTTTTCTTAAATCCTCAGTGGTAGAAATGAAGAAAATAATCGGTGTAGGAGGCGGAAAACCAAAACCCCAAATTTGGTATTCTGTCCCAATATCTGGTATTCTGCCTATCACAAAGAGCTGTGCTACAGAGAGCACCGGCATGGAAAAGTGGTATCCCAATCAGAATACCAGTGTGAGGAAAATTGTATTCCGCTTTGAAAACTGGTATGCTGAAAACAGGGCAGAATACCGTTAATTTCTAGCTCTGATTCTGTATGTATAGTTTTCTGTTTGATTATGTATTACGATTAGATCTATTTTTTGTTTACTATTGCCTGTTTGTCATTGAATATGATTCAGCAGCTCTGTGCATTTATATCACCACCTGTAATGAATTCTGTGTATGTACCACTGTTAACTTTTGGTTTTTGCTCTCCTAAGTTCCTTGTAAATGAGCATTGCTCAGTGGATCCTTTTCCTGGTAAAATCAGTCCAGTACATTACAAAATACTACAAGCAGGATTTTCAAAAGGGTCAGCTGCAGACGCAAATGCAGACTGCTCCTGTGTCCTCCCGATTGTGTCTGAGCAGGCCTACTATTATTTTCAAATGATGCATCCATTTGTGAAACAGCAACACATGTCACAGTTTGTGGTAAAAACTGCCGCAGATGTGATTTGCATCCCCCCCACAACTGCGTGTGTTTTGCATGAAAATCAGACGTACTTATACCACATAATAACTGGTCAAACAGTTTTGGATGGCTTTCCCTTTGAAAATAGTGTCTGGTGGATCTCTGACGGCTCTTGTTGAAAATCCTGCTCTACCTTTTTAGGTCAGAAGGGACTGTAGGTCCAGCTGCCCCCCCCCCCCAAACACTTTATAAGCCAGGATTAATACGTATGCTGTGCAAATGTGTACTAATTTATAGGGATACTCAGCCACAGCACTACTACTGCTAGAACGTCCCCTCACCGGGATACGCCAGCAACCTAATTAGGTAAATTACTGGCATTGTTCTCAGTAATTTAATAGAAAATAGAGAAGCCTTCCCTTCTCTGTTGGCACAGATTGTTGTGTACTTTCACCGCTGGTAGTTAAGTGCCCTTTTTTCCTCCCCTCTCTGTAGCACAGCAAGCATGCCACCAGTCTCTTACCCTGATTTTGACCCTTACAAAAATAGAGCAAAAGCATCCCCAGCCCCAACCCAGCTGCTGAGACTTGTAACCTAGACACAGAGAAACAAAAAAGTCAGGGAACAGAAAAAAAAATCCAATCCGTCCCAAGATTTACTGGCACGCTAGTCTCCATCTCCCTTTCTAGTCACCCCTTTTCCGCCCTCCACTCCCTATCTGATAACTCTTTGATATATATCCCTCTTCCTCTTGAATCCTGCTATTGTCTTTGCCTCCATAACTTTCTCAGGAAGTTTGTGTCACTCATCCACCATCCTTTCCATGAAGTGATACTTCCTTATGTCTTTTTTTAACCCCCCCCCCCCACCAGTCTGAGCACATGCCCCATGCTGGATGCACTGCTTTGTGTCAGCTCTTTTGAACCATTCATGAACTCGAAAGTTCCCTATTGTGTTCTTTCAATCCTCCAGTGAATACATCTTGAGATGCTTCAGTCTCTCAACAAACATTATGCTTTTTGGCCCTTTGCTGCACTGTCTCCAATTCACCTCTGTCCTTCCTTAGGTGCGGACGCTACAGCTCGACACAGTATTCCAGATGCAGTCTCACCAAAGCTCTATATAAAGGCACTGTCCCCTCCGTTATTCTGCTAGTGTTCCCTCTCATTATGCACCCCAGCATTCTGTTAGTTAGCTCTCCCGTGTTCCCTGTTGTACTGAACTGCCTGCTTTAAGTTATTGCTGATCACCACTCCCAGGTGTCTTGGTGACATGCCTTGAGGTCTAGTAAGTGCCATTTTTGTCAGTGTCATTGGCTCAGTAGGTAGCACACTCGCCTCTGAGGCCGGGAGATCAGAGGGCTGTGGGCTCAGTTCCCACATCTGGCACTTGGGTTAATAGCCCAGTACTGACACTATAGTGCAGCATGAGAGGAGTGCTGCACTTCTGAGGTGCCGTCTTTTGGATGAGACGTTAAACCGAGGTCCCGTCTGCCTGGATTGGTGGTAGTTCAGGTGGATGTTAAAGATCCCATGGCACTTATCGAAAAGAGTAGGGGAAGTTTATTTAAACAAAAACATAACATCACTAAATAACATGAAATCAATATACAAATTTCGCAACAACATTTCAAAAATAACAGAAACAGAAAAATCTAAACAAAAAAACGGTTCCAGAAAGAAAGAAACTTAACATCTGAAAATTTCTGCCGATCTTTAGATTTTACCAGTAATAAATCAGTTTCTACTTGAGAAATAATTGTAAAAGAAGGCACTGATATTTGCTGAAAAATAAATTGACATCTAGCTTGCCATAAATGAAACTGAATAAGTGCAAAAAAACATTCAAGGTACTAGGATGAAAAGTTTGCCATGACCCCGTGTAATCCCCCAGAATTAGAGTGTTGTAAGTTACTCGTGACAATATAGGCATCCTCCAATGAACAGATGCATCCGACCAAAAAGTTTTAACAAAGGGACAATCAAGAAAAAAGTGCTTAAGAGTTTCCTCAATGGAAATACAAGTCGCTCTCAAACAATATCTCTCAGTTAATGGTTTATATTTAAGGTTACCACGTACACCCAGCTTGCCCTGAGCAGACATCCAGACAATATCCCATACATAAGCAGGAAGTCTGAAGTCATTTAATTTATGTAAGGCAAAAGACATCCTAGTAGGAATACATTCTAGAAAAATGAAGAGTATACCTTGTACTGTGAATACAATGTAATTATAAAAAGATTTTCTAGAATGAGACATAAGAGTAGAAAACAATAAATTCCACTGTCTGCATTTCTTAAAAGTAGGTACCCCATAATGGTAACTGGTCCTGTTGTAAAATTTTGGAGGATCTGTAATCCATTTCTGAAAAAAAGATCCCAAACAAAATGAGACCAAACCTGCCAGAGCTGATGAGTTTGACCCCAAAGAAAGTTGAAAGAATTAAATAAAAAATCGAATGAAAAAATATAATTGATTGATCATATCCAAACCACCCTTTTAACTGGTAAATAGGTAATATCCCACGCATCGGATTTAATCGATTTCCCAAATCATTTGAAAAATACACTATAAAGTCTAGTTTCTAATGAGATCGGAGGTGGATAAAGATAACTAAGATATAAAAACAGGAATCAAAAATTTTTGACAATGAAAACCCTTTTTTCCCCAAATTTCCATTGTTTCCATAAATTAACTTTGGCTTCACCTGTACATAGTTGTTGTTCCTAATTAAAGTGGCCATATCACCACGTCCAAACCAAATACCCAAGATTTTACGTGGTGCAGATGCAAAGATATGCCCATTATAACAAAAGACAATCCTGATCAGGATGTAATGAAAAATAAACTCTTGGTTATATTGAGTTCAGACCCAGAAGATAGTCCCCAGGTCTGAAAGCAATAAAAGGCAGTCTGCAGGGAGGTCTCATTTTGCATAAACAATGTCACATCGTTTGCATAAGCTGAGATTTTCACCTTTGGTAAAGAAATATCAGGGGCAAGCCCAACAATATCGCCTCGACCTTGAATATACCGAATAATGGGATCTAGAACATACGTATATAAGAGGGGGCTCAAAGGGCATCCTTGCCTAACCCCCCTGACCAATGGAATTGCAGAACCCATAAAACTATTCACTAATGGGTGAACTGCCACATCAGAATATAATAAAAAAATCCAGTGTACAAAAGGTCGTGGAATATTGTAGGACAACAAAAGATTAAATAAATAAGAATGATAAACTTTATCAAAAGCTTTAATCTGATCTAAAGCTACAATAAACCCTGACCCTCTTCCTTTACTGCTAGACTCAAACAGTTCTCTCAGGAGATACAGACTATGCTGAATCTTTCTGTGAGGAATAGCACAAGACTGTGCCGGGTGTATAAGTGAATCAGAAACCATAGCTAATCTATTGACAAGAATTTTAGCGAAAATCTTGTAATCACTATTAAGTAGACTAATGGGCCTCCAATTTGTCAATAACCTAGAATCCCCTTTTTTATAGATAAATTTTAAAAGGGAGATACTGAAAGTCGGAAAACTTAAACCCGAGGTCAACATATAATTAAAAACCATAGGGAGAAAAAAACACATAACAGGTAAAAATTTCTTATAGAATTCATTCGGGATACCATCTAAGCCAGGAGACGTTTTAGATTTAAGTGATCTTATCACATTTTCTACTTCCAAGGAAGAAATGGGCTGCAATAAAGGAGTCCGATATTTGGTATCCATAACAGGCAAAAGGTCAAAAGTCAGTTGGTAAAGTATCCTGGTTACCAGGATCTCCCCAAAGGAGTCTGAAATAAAAGATCGAACAACCTGCATCATATCAATATCTGAGGTAACAGTAGTACCATCTGAGATAATAATCCCGGCTATCAGTGTCTTATCAAGACGCTGTTTACAGGCTAGATAAGGATCAGAGGCTGGCTGTGATTGTACACCATACCTAAATTCCATATCGAGAGATTTGGCCCTATTATACTGATAAAGGGACATTTGTTTCTTAATTTCAGTAATCTGAGACTGAAAAAGATGTTTATCCTCAGGAGGAAAGGACATCAGCTTATAAAGTTGATTCCTATACTGTAGATAAGTAAGGTACTGGGAATTAGCTTTAAGTTTCCCTTTGATATCAAAAGGATCTAATCTCATTTTTGTATCAGACCACCATGAAAATAGATTATCATAAAACAAAGGGTAGAATAACGCTGCAAATAAGTCCTGCAAATCAGTAACACAATCTTCCTCCTCCAAGAAAGACACATTTAGGCTGCATCTAGGGCCTGCTGCTGGTATTTTGGGTGGTATTCCTGCTAAACTTAAAAAGCCAGTTAGAAGATGGTGATCTGAAAACTCAGTCGGTTTCACTTGGGAAACATAAGGTTTCAAAAACTTAGAAACAAAAATAAAATCTATGCGAGTAGAGAAAACACTCCTGTGATAAGAAGCACCCCCTGTAGTATGTAGTATCCTATAGACATCCGTAAGACCTGCATTTGTGACAATCTGTCGTAAGGCAAGGGAATCACAATGCATTTTTTTTTGAGAGTCCCCTTTAAATTTAAAGTCAATATCACAATTAAAATCTCCTCCCCAAATGACATGTCGTCTGGTATAAAGAAAAAGTTTAATATCTTCAAACAATTTAATTCGTGTAGCTTTTGTTTGTGGGGCATAAATGTTTATAAGGCGAAACTCAAAGTCTCGACAAGCACAATCCAAAAGCAGAGCATGCCCAGGACAGAGATCCACTAATTTGGAAATCCTAAAAGGGTAGAGGTAAAAGAATACCTATACCATCGGCCACATCAGACCCAAATGTCCAATAAGAAGGTCCCCACACCCACCTCTTCTGTGCTTGAGTGATTTCAGCCAGAGAAGAGAATCTAGTTTCTTGTAAAAAGATGATATCAACTTGTAAAGTACTAAGATAGGCAAGAAGTGTCAGCCGTTTCTTAAAATTTTTAATACTGCACACATTGAAGGAAGCTATTTTAAGCGTAGCCATGATTTAGGGGGAAAAAAAAGATTCAGGACCCAGACTTCTGAGAAAAATTTGCTTTCCTTTTTTCACCCTTTTTCCCTTTTTTTTCTTTTGCAAGTTCAGTAGTTTTACTATCTTCCTCATCTGAAATTAATTCTGAACGAAGAGAGGTATCCGATTCTAAGTCCGAGTCCTTCCCCTCTCCTTGTAAAGGAGAGAAAAAATTATCCACCAGAACAGGGGCCACTGATAAGTGTTTAATAGAGGCTCTAGTAAACCTTCGAGGTTTAACGATCTCAAAGGGAGGAGGCATAGAGGAAGATGCCTGTTGAGAATCTGGTTTATCCAGAGGCACCGAAAGCACAGAAGCAGCACCCGAAATGGAGCCGCTTCAATATCAGACGAGATGGGCCTATCCTCAGGAACCTGTAATGAACTACCATCCCCTTTAGCTGAAACCAAAGGAGTATCACCATCACCTCTTTTGGCTTGAGCTTTATACACCAAATCCTCCGGATCCCAACCCCCTGTTTTATTATGTGAGGCCCATGGGCATTGATGAAAGGCATGACCTTTCTCCTCACATAAATTACATTGAAAAATATTTTGGCATCTATCCATCGAATGCCCAAACCCCCCACACAAAGAACATTTTAGTAGATCACATGAGCTACTGAGATGCGTTCTAGCACCACTTTTATAGCATGCACGAGGTTGCCCGCTATAAAAGCACACTCCCCTATCCTTCCCCAGAAAAAAACTATTAGGCAAATGCACTACTTCACCATCCACTTGAGTCAGTTTTACCTTAAATTTCCAACTTCCCGTCCAGATGCCCTCTAGGTCTAAAATAGCTTCAGGGGGACCCAGAACCTCACATCTTTTTTGTAACCAATGGTAAATATTACCAATATTCACCCCTTCATTACGGAACATAACTGTAACATATCTAATCATAGGTTTCATAAGAGGCAAAGCATAGAAGGGAACCCAAAGGGGGGGGGAGGATTTCAAGGTAGAATATTTATCCCAAAATTTTTCCAGACCATGAGATGTCTTAAAACTTATATCAAAGGAGTCTTCACCTGAAATATGAATCAGTGCAAATATATCTATTGGAAAAAAATTCATTGAACCCTTCAATAAAGTTCTAGCTTGTTTTTAAAAAGCTCAGACATAGGAACTCTCGTTTGTTGTAAGCTAGGCCTATCTTCTGAAAAGGAATCAGAGACATCATCCCTTACTGCAGATTTTTTATTACCCCCCAACGAACTTGGCCTAGACAAGGCCAAAGGACGTTCACTAGAATGCTGTACAGCACTAACAGTATCCCCCTTTTTTTAAAGTCTGTACCTGAGCTCAGTGTTGCTGTAACGTTGGCATGCATGGAAGAAGCTTGAGAGCAGTCTGTCCAGGCAGGGTCAGGAATCCATTGTCCGTTGTTTGACTGCATCCAGCCTGAGTCTTTGAGAGCTTCCTCTGACGACCAGTCCATCGTGGGATAAGAAGACTTTCTCCTTTGTAGCCCAAACTGTTGCCTTATTGTCTGTGAGGTACTCGGTTGAGTAGGAGAGGAAACTGTAACCACATCCCTAGCGACCGGCAGTCCCGACGGCGAGTGCACTCTAAGATGATTCCTTCTTTGCTTCCGGTGTGCGTTCTCATTATCGTGCGACTGCAACTAGTGGTTGCACTGTTAAATTCCTATCAGCCACAGAAAAGACGATTTTCCTCCGCATCTTTCAGGTCAGTGTCTCCGAATCAGACCGTAATTCAGTCTGAATTCGCTCCGTTGACAGTTGTGCTACCTGAAAATCTTGTAGAGAGCTCTCCGCGTTAACCAGTAAATCTACGTTCAGCTCCAACGAGCCTCCTACCGCCAACTCCTCCTCCTCCTCCTCCATCATCGTGGAGAAAGAGAACACTGCGCAGCCTCTCCGGACTGCAATTAGCGTTCTCTCTGCCGTCAGCGAGACTCAGCAGAGTAGGGGAATTTCCCCGGTGTCCTGGCCAAATTTCCCTCATTCACTAAAAATACCACCAACAGCTTAATCTGGTTCAAGATCAGTTGCCATTCATCTGTATCCCCCTCCCCCGGGTCGTGCCTGAAAATAGGCAGGACTTGTCTAGTGCACTTACCCGGTCAACAAAAACGAAATAAATAAAATAAATAAATTTTCTAGTGAGCAACAAAAATTCTCGAGATGCAGACAAAACCGCCCCAGGCATGTCCGATAACCTTGTCCCATCGCCTTGGCCATACTGTGATCGTAGTTTGCAAACACTAGTGTTTTTGTGTAGCAAAAAACAAACGGCAGGTATTTCTTTTTGCCTGCAGTGATAGAATTTCAACTGTCCCTTGTCTCTTTCTCTAGCAGTGTGAGTTTTAGGGATTTAATGTCAGCTTTAGTAAGGGGGAAATTGTTTAACCAGGAAAGGCACACTGAACCAGAGCTTGTTTCCAGGTACGACCTGGGAGCACAAGGAAGTTAAGTGACTTGCTCAGGGTCACAGAGTATGCAAGTGGGGGCTGATGGTATTCAAACTCGGGTCTCCAGGTTTGCAGATCAATGCCCTTAACCACTATGCTATACTGCCTTTTGTTCTCACTGGGAAACCAAGTCAAGCTTCAGGCTGCAAAAGATTGATAAGAGGAGATTTTTGACCCTTAATAATGACAGTATAGCAACTTCATTGTCTTTGTTACCCTCAACCAAGGGTGTTGTATGAGATGTTCGTGTGCTTTATGTGAGTGTGTGTTTTGTAGGAGCCCAGGTACAAGTTTGTGCTATGTCTCTCCCCTCCCACCTGCTTTATAAAGCCTCTTTGTTGCTTAATAAAAGAAAAGGGTTAGAGGAAATGCATGCTGAAAATAATACTTTGTCCTCTTTGAAAATGTTTACAGATCCTATGCACTGCTCTTCCTGCAGTCTGCCTCTTTAGCATGCTTTTTTTTTTTTTTTTTTAACCAGGAGAGACATGCTAAGCTGAAGCTTGTTTACAGGTGTGACCTGGGAGCACAAGGAAGTTAAGTGACTTGCTCAGGGTTACACAGTATGCAAGTGGGGGCTGTGGGATTCAAACCCAGGTCTCCAGGTTTGCAGCTCAGAGCCTTTAACCACTGTGCTATACTGCCTCCAGTATACTTACTCCGAGTGTGCTAACACAGGATCAAGCACATGACTGTAGGTTGTCATTCTTGGCCTATGTGGGATCAGATGTTCAAACCTGTCGAAAAGGCGAGGTCTGTTTTGGAAAAACCTTGCCAGCCTGCCCTGCACAAGGATTTGCATACCCATGATGCCTTGCATTGGGATTAAGGCTTTAGATATGTAGGGTTTGAAGAGATGTGCAAAAATTAAAAAAAGTTTCCAAATTGTTTATTTATTAAGGCTTTAGAGTATGTGTGTGGTTCAGAGAAACGCACAAAAAATAAACAATTTGGAATTATTTCTTTTAAATGTTGTATTTATTTATCCAGAAAGTGAACTGGACCAGAGAACCATTTACAGCCACGTCTGGTTAGTACAAATAATTAAACATACAACTACAGTAAAATATGTAAGCAACAAGGCATGACGGGGTTTACAGTACGCTAACCTAACCACCCACCCAGGTGCATAGTGAAGCACAGCCCTGCAGGTGGAGTGCCTTCAGCCCTTGGAAGTGCAGTTAGATCAGTATAATGCATAGCCCCGAAGTGTTTTATTGCGCTTATAAAATGGGAGAACTGAGAAAATTTAGAAAACAAAAACAGGCAACTTTTGCTTCTTAAAAACAGATTATTTTCTTCTGTTAAATGTAAATAGTAAAAAGTAGCCCCCTCCCTAGCTGTCAAGCATCTATCTTTCTACGACGTCAAACTTCTGCAGAATTCTGTGGGCTGAATGTTCACCTCTCCCAACACAAATGCTCACAATAGAAGGCCTTGGTAATGCCAGGGATTCAGTTGTATCCATGGCGGGGCATATGGAAAAGATTTCTCTGGTAGGCAGGTAAGGATTGGGGTTCCATGGTCTGAAAAAAAGCTCCAAAACCGAAAACTGTGATTAGTACTTCATTTTTTGTGTGTGTGTGCATATGTATACAGAGGTGAATATAGAAATCATTTAATCAGTTTGCTCACTGGCCTACTGTGTGACTCTGAACAAGTCACTTAACCTCCCCAGTGCTCCTGGGCGGGGCTCTCCGGGATGTGGGTACCTGCGTCCTTTATTTAGTGCATCGGGATGCTCCTTTTTTTTAAATTTTTTTATCTTTTTAAAGTCCCCAAGATGCTCTTCCACCAAGCCCCATAAGTCCATAGACAGAGCCATGCCTTGTCTTGTAATACAAGAATCAGTAGAACTCGGGGGCACACACCATTGGTTTCTGTGGGGTGGTGTTTTAAAGTTTAATTTTTAATGTTTTAGAGGGAGTGTCAGACAAATTACAGCCACCGCTCATCTAACAAGGGCCTTGTTAGATGAGCGGTGTCCGTAATTTGTTTGAATTTGTCCTCTAAAACATAGAAAATTCTAGTTTAAGACACAGCCCCATAGAAACCAATAGAGCGACTGATTCTTACACCACGAGACTTACGAGCGCGGCTCGCATTCATTTAAATGGGGACCCCCAGAAATTAACCAGGGATTCCCAATTTTGGGCTGTGGACCCCCACTTTTTATAAATGAAAGTCATGAACCCTCAAATGAAAAATCCTACCGACAGCCCTGCTCCTGGGTAGCCCCTGAAAACAGGCACTTATTCCTGGTGAGCCTTACCCAGTTACCAAAGAATTAAAAAAAAAAAAAAAAAAGGTGGCAGCCGTGTTTGTAATGGCAATCTGGAATTTTTAAGAAAGGCATTGATATTGTTAGTGTGCTGTTCCCTGATAGCCAGCACTATTTTTTTTAACCCGTGCGTTAGACAGATCTAGGGCGTGAGTGCCAGCCAGTCAGGATGCAGAGGAGTTTCCCCACCCAGTTTATAAAAATCATAATAATTTAAACAGTAAAACATTTATTTTCTTCAACGTATTCATATTTAGCTGAGGTGGAAGGCCTATATAAAACAGAATAATGGGAGACAGTGTATTACAATGCTATAATCCATCAAAAGGTTCGGGGATATGTGAATCTTGAGAGTAAAGCGCAAGAGGTTTCAACATGTCCCCAGAACTTCAAGATGGTGTTATAGCTGTGTAATCACAGTCCCCTGTTTGTTACTGTTTGTAATATATGGATCCTCGTTCACAGAGTGTTGCTCGTTTTGTGCCATATTTTACTTTCTGGTAATTTTACTTTCCATTTTTCCTCGACCCTAGTGGTGGCCAGCTTGTATTACACATGACAGTTGCAGTAAAACCTTGCTTGCGCTCAGTTGTTAACAGGCTGTGTGGCGCTGGCGCAAGGTAGCTGCCTGATCATATTGTACTGTTGGTGGAGTCTCATCGACAGTATTACGAGATCTTGTAGTACTACCGTTGGATGTTTGATAGTATTATAAGATCTCGTAATGCTGTTGATGGATTTCTCCGATGTTGTTATGATACACTTATATGCTTTTCTGTACTATTATTACCAAAGCCATATATTACAAGATGTTTAGAGATGGCTTGCACTGGGATTGAGGCTGTACCATATGTGTGTGGCTTGGGGAGATGCACAAAAACAAACTCTGTGCTGAAAGTAACAACGTTTCGGATATGGGTCTTCTTCAGGAATTATCTATACAGAAAAAAGTAAGCATAAGTAGTCACTATGAGTACCCAAACACCATTTGTTTTTGGTGGGGGGGGACAATGTTCATATAAATTATTACCCCCCCCACTTTGGCTGCCCCATTTTTGCACTGAACCCCCCCCCCAGCCCTGTCACACATCGTCCCTTGGGCAAGCCCTGCTGTCTTAGTGTGCCCCATGGATTCCACCCCCCGGTGCCAAGGCCTCCCAAGTTTTCCAGTCCCAGGAGGAGACTGGGTAAGGGATGTGGCTGTGGGCAGCCCAGTGGACGGTGCAGAGCCTGTGGAGGAGTGCAGTGTCATTCTGCACGGCCTTAGCATTTTTCTGTTGTTTTCTCCCCTTCCCTTGGGTACCCCACAGGTGGGGGCTGAGTGGACGCATGCAGGTACGTTCGTCCCAGTCGGAAGGCGCTCCTCTCCCCGTTGTGGCTCAGCTTGAACTGTCACTTGTGGTCACCCTGGTGACAGTGTTGCAGCAAAGTACATCGACCTCCCTCCCTGGAGGAGGAGGAGGAAGAGGAGAGTTTTCTTTGGGATGCTCAATCTTGTGACCCCGCGGCACTCTCTTCTGTTCCAGAAACCCAGATCGCCGGCACAGCAGCAGGTGAGGCACCAGCACTGCTGCCCGCCATGCCACCAGGCCGGCTCGTGTAAATTATTACTAATAAAAACACTTTTTTTTTTTTCCTTTGTTTTATTTTTTCACCCATGCCTGAAGAATTTGATGATGTCTCATTCTTATTAGTCCCCCCCCCCTCCCAACACCTCCATCTTGGGTGGCGAAATCTTCCTCCCTCACTTTACTTTGGACATTTTTACCCTTATTACTATAGTCAGACTCTTCAAAAATGAAGTCATTTTCCACCCCAGGTACACAGTCAAGCTAAATGTTTTTATGTAATTATCAGACTTTTTTTGTTTTCCATAGATGCCCACAGTGTTTGAAGACATTGCAGTCTTTTTCTCAAAAGAAGCGCAAACAACTATAAGAGACGCTGAGAAGGAACCATACAGGAATGTGATGCAGGAAGATTACAAAACGATGACCTCAGTAGGTAGGGGCAAGGATCGGTTAGCTGCTTCTTACAGCAGTAGTGACAGGTTTTTTTTGTTACGCATGACTCCCACTGACCCTTTGCCCACCCCCCTCAAGTTCCCACCACACCCCAACCCTAGTACATGCCCCCTCTCTTTGCACAGTGCATACATTATAATTTTGCTGGACGCTAATGTAGTTTACCCATGCTATTTGGTCTTTTGAATATAGGGGACCTGCGCAAATCCGGCACAAACTGTTTGCGCCCATTGCAAAGTTATGAATATCTGGCCCCTGATGTTCTCATCCTACACTGCCTCTCTGCCTTCCCTGACATATATGACTACGTCTTCTGGTTTACCGTTTCCACTATCCTGTCTAAACATGGTGTAGCCTGGGACTGTCAGGACCCAGTCATTATTCCTCATGGCTCAAGTTTCTGTGATGGCTACAAGGTCCAGCTTGGTGTCTCTCACCACTGCTTAGAGCTCACTGATTTTATTTCCCAGACTCTTGGCATTAAGTCAGACCCCTATCCATCTTTCTTCTGATCCCCTCTTGTTTTTTCCTGTTCTGTCTCCCTTATCTTTCTCTAGTCTCCTTAATGTTTTATTTTTCATGCTGAATCTAGGCTTTGTCAGCCATCCCTCATTGGCCTCTTCCCTAACATAGATCAAACTTGAGCTTTACTGTTTTACCTACCTTGCTACTGCTAATCCCCTTTTCAGGGTGAGCCCTGGCTAGGTTCCCCACCCACTCTCCCTTCTCCATGGTTCCCCTAGCCTCTATCTCCACAGCAGTCATTTAACTGTCCAGTGTAGATGTCATCCTTCTGCCCCCATGCACTGGCTCCCTCTTTTGTCAGGTGAAGACTGTCACCGTTGAAGATCCTCCTGTCCCAGACCCCCCCAGTCCCCTATAGAGTGTTACCTCTCCTCCTGACACTTTCCTTTCAACCACCCGTTAAACTTTTGTTTTTATTTTCCCTTTATTCTCCTGTACTATGGAAATTTGTATGGAAACGGGATACTTACTGGCCCGGTGGTGTGGAGGGTTGAGGTGCTAGTGCCTTACCTCCTGCCATGCCGGCAACCCAGGGCGGAAGATGATTGAGTGTCCGAGGGACTGCTGTCCTCTCCCGGGATGGGGAGGTACGTCAGCGTGGCATTCAGCTGCCACCAGGTGGAAGTCTGGTGGTAGTGTAGTGTTGGTTGCAAGAACTGGAGGGTGCCGAAGGGCAAAGTCATGTGTCTGCACCTCCACGTGCATGTGTGGTGCTCTTACAGCAAGGGTTGGGGAAGAAACAGGGACAATGCTGTCAAGGGCTTTGTGAAGTTCCGCCTACTTGCCCTGAGATCACACTTCCACTCAAGTTTCTGCCTTTGAGTTCACAATGGATATTTGTGCTTAGGAGACTGCCCTCTGGCCTGCCATGAGCGCAGAATCGTAGCAGTACCTGACTAGTAGGTAGATCCTGGGGGAGGCAGTGGCTGGCTCAGGGGGTGCTGGGACAGGGCTGATAAGCCGCCCTTGAATACAGGAGGAAAAAGAATCATTATGGCCCCTCACCCAAAAAAAAAGAAAATTGGGTCCTTGCACTTTGGACTTCTTCTGCTGCTACTGCTGTTTGTGTGTGATGTCATAATTTTTTGCTGGTGACATCATAATTATTTCCTTGGCAACCAATTGTGAGTCATCAGCTGAGGGTTATGACATTGCAGGTAGACGGGCAAAAAGAGCACAGACAAGGATCCTGTTTTAAAGTAGATACCCTAGTAACAAATAAGACAAACTGTGGCCTGAGCCGATAAGGCTACAGCCAAGGAATTTGGGGTTAAAATATTGACAATGTGTTTAATATTTTTACATCAAATTTTCAACATGGCATTGTTATAATCCTGCCTCATGAAGACGGGCAGAGAAAAATTTCAGCTCTGGCCTAAAGGTGATTTTGTGTAGGAACTGCAAAGTCAACTTTGAGGATGCAAAAACACATTTTGGGCAGGAGTTAAGAAATGACAGCTGTCACATTCATGAGGTGCTGTAAAGATAAGGGATACGTAACAGGGACCTGTGGAATACATGATTTCTCACCCCAGGAATTCTTCAGTATGCTTGACAGGTGCAGTATGCCAGCCGGGTTCAGCTGCCCCAGAGGAGGAGTTTATGCTAATGAATATTTGTATCAGCCAATCAGAGAGCAGAATCACAGAAATCTGACAGCAGAAAAGGGCCTCAATGGCCCTCGAGTCTGCCCTCCCCCCACTCCTCTCCACTCTGATGGACATCCCCTTCCCCTCACTTCCCAATCCCATATGTCTGTCCCATGCCCTCTTAAATCCCTCCACCGCTATGGCCTCCACCACTTCCTCTGGTAGTTTATTCCAGGCCTCCACCACTCTCTCCATGAAGAATAGCCCCCTCACGTTGCCTCTAAACCTTCCACCTTCCAATCTTAGACTATGCCTTCTAGTTTTAGCTGCCTCCTTCCTTCTGAACAAACTCCCCTCCTTCACCGTATTGTTATCCTTCACATATATGTTTCAATCATGTCCCACCTCTCCCTTGTAGTCTCCAATGGGTACAGATCCAATTCCCTACACCTCTGTTCGTATGGTTCCCTCGCATACCATGCACCATCTTGGTTGCTGTTCTCTGAACCCTTTCCATCCCATCAATGTCCTTGCATAGGTGCGGTCTCCAGAACTGGACCCCATACTCCAGGTGCAACCTCACCATGGCCTTGTAAAGAGGCATCAGCATCTCCCTCCTTCTGCTAGTTATGCCCCTCCCAATGCTTGCCAACGTTCCATTTGCCTTCCCCACCACCTTGCAGAAAGAGGGAGTGCTGCCTGAGCTAGTGTTGGAAGTCACTCAGATTCATTTCTCCACTGACTGGACAACATTGCCCTGGAGCTCTCTCTTCACACTTCACTTGAAGAAGTTCTTTTCAGTGGCAAAGTTGATATTTGTCTTGTTTGTGCTGCCTTAGTTACTTTTAACTTTAAAACTTTCCTGTTTACTGTACTGACAGAAAATAAACGAAATACAGTGTAATCACAATTGTGTACAACTATGTTTTGTAAAAAGTTATACCAGACATTACTTAAGGAATAATCTACGGTCAGGTTTGCAGCAATATTGTAATAACCAAATTAATTGGTTGGGTTGTGAGGCCTGAGATGCAGCCAGGGGCCTCAGCCACCCAGTAAGTGAGGTTATTACAGCATTGAAACACACCCAAAGTGGATTATTACACTTATAACATTTGTAAAATGGTCAAAAGTGTTACAAAAGCTCTTTCATGCATTTCCTGTTTTATTATGTGTCCCAACTCCCTTTCCCCAGGGTGCACCTAGAAACAAGCCAGCGATGGCTCAGCGGCATCCCGTTGGCCAGATTTGTTTTTAAGGAATAAAATAAATAAAAATGCATGGAGTTGGACTCCATCTTGTTAGAGGATCTTCAGTGATTTTTTTTTGCAGAGCAGCATAATACTCCTCCATCGGGTTGGTTATGGTAGTTAAAGTGCTGGTACTGTGCTCCCCTCTTAAGATGAGCCTGTTATAAAGAATTGTCTGATCACTTTATTACCATTCAAATTTACAGTATGTTTTGCAGGACTGAATGCATGTTACATAGAAAGATAAATGATGGCAGAAAAAGACCGATGGTCTATCCAGTCTGCCCATATTACCCTACCATACCCTGGGACTTATCATCTCTGTGGGGTCATCACATATATCATTCCCACTTTTGTCCTACATGTTTCAGCCTCTCTCTCTCTTCCTGCTGAGTAGCTGCTATACCTTTGGCTCTATCCCAGCTGCGTTTGAAACCATTTATAGTTTTGTCACCCACTACCTCTGCCAGCAGACCCCTATGGCTCTACTACTCTTTCTGTAAAATAATACATTCTCACATCCTTTTCAAACCTTGTCCCCATTAACGTCCACTCGTGACCCCGTGTCCTGGCTTCTCTGTTCCTAGTAAATAGCTCCTCACAGTTCTAGTTTAGCTTGTTATTTCCTTTCAGGAACTTGAGGGTCTCTGTCATATCCCCCCACCCGTCTGGTTTTGAGTGAATACATGCTCAGCATCCTTAGCTGATCCTCGTAGGATTTACCCTCTTGGTCCTGAATTATCTTGGTTACCCTATGTTGTACGTTCTCTAGCCTGTTCCTGCCCTTTTTTTGGTGGGGGCTCCAGAACTGGGCATAGTACTGCAGGTGTGGCCTTACCTCTCCTGTACAGTGGTAACAGTACATCCTGCTTTCTACTGTTAGACACTCTCCCAGTGCACCCTAGCATCCTGTTAGCCTTGTTGAAGGCCTCATTAGATTGACCGGTTTGTTTAATAGAGTCACTAATGATGACTTCTTGGTCCCAGTCCCGTTCCTGTGACATTGTGTCGAGCTTAACCCCTCCTATCCAACACTCTATTCTGGGTTTTTTGTTCCTTAAGTGCATTACTTCTCGGCATTGTATTTCAGCTGGCAGACGCTGGACCAGTTTTCAAGCCTTTGTAGGTCTCTTTGCAGTTCTCCTATTCCCTCCATGTTCTCATCCCTACCACAGAGTTTAGTGCCATCTGCGAATAGACACAGACTGCCCTGGATTCCCTCTCATGTGTCGCTGGTGAACATATTGATGAGGACTGGGCCCAGAACAGATCCCTGTGGTACTCCACTGGTGACTTCTTCTACTGATCCAACTCTGTTCATCACAACTGTCTGCTGCCTCCCCTCCAGTCAACTCCCTACCCTTTATACTGTTTCATTAGCTGTTCCCAGCTCCCCCATCTACAGCAACTTTCAGTGTGATACCGAGCCAAGTGCCTTGCTGAAGTCAAAGTAGAATAAGTTTCTGAGTGTCCCTTATCAACTACCCTGGTTACCCAGTCAAAGCATACTATTAGATTGGTCTAACAAGACCTCCCTGCCACAAACCCATGCTGTTTACTATCCTGAAGTTAATTCTTTCTCCAGGTTTCCATTAGATCCTGTTTGAATAGTGTCTCCATCTATTTCCCTACAACAGAGATAAGGCTGACAGGTCTTTAGTTTCAAGGCTGCTCTCTGTCTCTTCCCTTGTGTAGTGGAACTATGTCTGCCATCCTCCAGTCTTTTTGAACCAGTCCTTACTGCATAGAGCTACAAAATAGCCCTGCCAAGGGTTTGGCTAACACCAATGCCAGTTCTCTTAGTGTTCTTGGATGCATCCCATCTGGTCCCAGGGCCCTGTTTACCTTTAGGGCTGCTAACCCTTGTCTGACTCTTATACTAGTAAATTTCTGCAGCCTCATTTCCATGACCCCTCTGTTAGCTGCCTTTATGCCGCTTTCTGGCAAGGGCCGGCTGTTCTCCCTAGCAAGTTCTGAGCCAAGCAGTCATTCAGCATGGCTGCTTTTTGCCCATCCTCCTCTACTACAGTTCTGTCGATTGTTTCCAAGTTACTTTAGCCCCTTATTAGAAATGTGTGCTAACCCTGTCAGTGACAATGTCAGCAAGGTCATGAGGTGAGATGTACCCTGGCTGTATCTACTCCATATCCTACTGAGGGGACTTTCAGATCAGTTGATGTAGAGCTGTGAAAATGTCGCAGATATATACAGTCCCATTTATTTCTGTATTGCCTCAGCTGTGAACTGAATTTCTTAATTGTTTACATCTACTGAGGTTCTCTCTCTCTCTCTCTCTCTCTCTCTCCACCCACACATTTTGAAGAACCAGCAGACTATGCAACATTTAAAGTAAAGGAAGAAGTGGACACCCCTTTGTGTGATTCATTGGGCTGGAAGGAGACCTCGCACCAGCAGAGTGATGAAGCAAACACCTCCAGTAAGTAGATGGCTTACAGTACTTCATACAGTATTTCATGTATTTTGGACTTGGTTGTTCAGATACTGTCCATATAAGCATTAATCACCGATGAAGGTGGCATCTAATAGGGAGTTAATGCATGGTTGGGACCGTTGTGGCATGAGGCCGGAGGCCGAGTGCGTACAACGGACCCAACCATGCATTAACTCCCCATTAGATGCCACCTTCAGAGGGGATTAATGCGCTTGTAACATGGACATCAGTATGGTTACTATGGACTACACATCTTGCTACTCATACAACAGAAAAGACTATGACAGTGATATGGTCTGCTGTGATTTTTAATGTTACTTTCACATTTTTCAACAGTACTCTGTTATATACATATGTACTTATTCTTGTTTTTCAATCCACTGAACTGTTTGTTTCTTTACGATTGCTGTACATTTGAACGATTTCTGTGTGGGTGTTTAATTAATATGTGAGTTAGGATGACTGTGATTCTGCCGGTTTCGCTCTTTGCACAGTGTGTCTGATTTGCATACGAGGAGTGTAATTTCCTCACTCGAATTTCTATTTCTATTCTGCTCGCTTTCTCTTCCTCACTACTGGTTTCTTTACGTTTTGTGAGATATCCCGTGTCTGTGGTATGGTCTAGATGTGTCATTCCTCCTCCATAGTTGAAGTTTACCGTGCCCTGGACGGTGAAACTGTTAAAGTTAAATGCGTTGCCGGATGTCCCGCCTGTGGCTCCCTGTTCCCATGTGCTCCTTCCTCACTCTCTCAGTATTTGTGGTCCGGGTTGATTGAGTGTGTGACACTGTGCTGGTCTCTCTTCAGTGTTTCGCTCTGTTTCTCTCTGTCTGTTTCTGGTTAGCTTGTCTCAGTCTGACATTTCTCCATCTTCCTCGCCGACATTGCGGTTTCGCTGCCTTTCACTCTCTTCCCCTGTTTCTCCTTTTCTCCAAGGTCTCTCATTCCCTTGCAGCCCTGTGCTATTGTGTCCAATTTGTCGCTTTGGTCCTCTGTCTGTGCTCTCCACTGCCGTCCCTTCCGTTTGGTCTCCTTCTCTCTCTTCAAGTAGCTTGTCGTCTGCTTTTCTTTTATCGCTGGTGGCCTCCTGTTCTTGTCTCTCTCTGTTCCTACACTCCAGTATTGTGCTCTGCGCTGTGTTGTCTGTTGGTGATGTGTGCTGCCTCTGACATCTCGTTCCTTTCTCTCTCCTTCTCCTGCTCGCTTCCACTACACTATCATTTAGTGATCTGGGTGCCGACAAGATGTGAGACCACTTTCCTCTGTCACCTTGGGTGGGCGCCCAATATTTCCGAATACTTGTTTCGCACCTATGTCCTGTGACAGACGTAATTTCTTGAGTCACTACTCCAGCCTGTGACAGCATCTGCACAGCTGTGCTCCTTACGCTGTGATTCGTGTAATGCCTGCTCAGACCTGTATCCTCAGAAATTTTAGCCATGATATCCCCCAGAAAATTCCTACCCATTGGCTGTCTCGAAAACTATATTTCTTTGTGGTCTAGTAGTCTCTGAGCCTGCTTTATGGAATGGAGATAGAACGCAGGGGCTGTCTTGAGACACCTACTGATGTACTCCTTGAACTTCGCTACAGGGCAGTCCTTCAATTCCCTCTGTGCATACAGGACGCCTCTCAGTGATTGTCTGTTCATTTCATCTGGTCTAGAATGGTTTTTGGTCACCTCATTAAACGTCAAACTGATATATTCAAACACCATGAAGTCTTGCTATATTAGGACTTCTTGCAGTTAGGCTCAGCCTCTGAACTGCCCCGGAGAGGAAATAGTTAACTCCAGTGAACCTGGAGTTCCACAGCGCAAGGGCGCTATTCAAAGCTCTATCTGGTCAGTTTCAAATGAAACTGCCAGATTCTTTACTCCGCTTCACTGAACACTCGGTTCATTCTCGGTTCAAGCGAGTATTTTTCGGTTCATTTGAACCGGCAAAAAGTATTTATTTTACTGCATTTCGGTTAAAGCTCTATCTGGTAAACCGTAAGTACAATTTTTAAAGTCTGTGTGGAAATCCAATTATCGGTTCGGTTTTGAACCGATCGGTTTGCTTTACTTTACGTTTTAAAAGTGTTTTGGGCTTTTAGAGTGCGGTTCCCGGTTCTTATCGGTGCTAAAAAAACCTTGAATTTTGAAAGGGTTTTTTCAAATACCCGTGACACGGTTAGGAACCGATAAGGGTGTCTTGCCTGGCACTGCCATTAAAAGGGCAAGTTGTTGGTTAGGCTGGCATTATGTCTGAGAAACCCAAAAGAAAAACCGGGCCCACTGGGTTTCAACACTGTGATGTTTGTGGGGAAGCCTTTGCTAAGGCTGACCCACACACCACTTGTGTTTATTGTCTGGGGGCTGACCATCTCCTGTCAGACTGCCAGGTGTGTAACAATTTTCCTGCAGCCACCCTGGAAAAGAGATTGGGCCGGCTCAGGGAACGAGAGGCCAAAAAGTCCGCTGACCCGGATGGCCAGCCCGGTTCAGTACCCACTGGACCAGAGGGAGTGCCCTCTGACCAGGGCGAGACTTCCTCGGGCAAAAGGAAGGCTGGTTCAGAGGAACCAGTCCCAGCAAAAAAGACAAAGAAATCAGCAGGTCTGGAGTCAAAATTGTCTCTCCAACTGCTGCAGAGATAGCTAAAGCCATACAGATTGTTCAGTCTTTGTCTCAGGGATCTGTCGAACCCCCTACAACTGGAAAAAGGGTGGCTAGTTCAGTCCCAGTGGTTCAGGATTATGATGTTGAGGATTTTTATGAACCACAGGAGGGGGAGGAGGAATTTGATCAGTATGTTTGTGACTGGGAAGGTCTGGACGTGCCCATTGAACCGGACATTTCTCCAGACAGACCTTTAGAATCTCCCCCTATGCTGTCTGAGTCCCCTTCTCATTTTATGTTTTACAAAAAGGTTGCAGAAACCCTCCAGCTTCCTTTAGAAGAGGCTGTGGATGAGCAAGAGGAGCCTGATTATGTTGAAATGATGGATATTCCAGAGTCTAGGAGGTTGTCTATTCCTTTGCATAGTCATTTAGGAAGCAAACAACAAAGATTTTAAAAATCCTCATTCTGTCCCTCCTGTAGATAAAAAATGGACAGAAGGTATACTTTATCAGGTCCTGATACAGACTTCCTCACTGAGCAGTGTAGTCATGTAGGTGTTGTTCAAACTGCAGCCTGTGACAATAATATTCCCTGCCTCACATCCTCCTGATAAGGATTCCAGGAAGATTGATGCCATGGTGAAAAACAATATATGGCAGCTTCTGGGACTCAGGCAGGCTAATTATATGGCTTATGTGGCTAGATATCAGAAATCTAGATGGGACACTATATTGCAGTTAGCCAGGCAGGCCCAGGGCCAGCTGGCTAGTGAGTTGGAACAAGTGGCTGCTGATGGCATTGAAGCCTCTAAAGTTCAATTTCATGCTGCTGTTGATGTTAATTATGTTTCCTCTAGGGTCATGGCCACTTCTGTAGCTCTCCGTAGGTTGGCATGGCTCAGATGCACTAATCTGTCCCAAGATACTCAGTCAAAGGCTATAGATTTTCCTGTAGTAGGAAATTCTCTGTTTGGGATCAAACAGAAAATTACATGAAAAGATGGATGAATACAGAACTACCACAAAGTGCCCAAGCTAAGGAGAGGCATGCCACTCCACAAAGGCATGCCCCCAGGGGTAGGGGCAGGCCTTTCCACAGGCCTTTTTATCAAGTTCAGGCCTCTTCAGCCTTTGCACAGAGGGTTTTTTTCAGAGGCAGAGGTAGACGGGGCACAGGCAGACCGTCTCCCTCTCCTCAGCCTAAAGCTACTGCCAAGCAGGCACCCTGATGGGGTGCCCAGGGCCGATTCTCCTGTACCGGTGGGGGGCAGGTTGGTTTATTTCAGGCAGAACTGGTTGTCCCTAACTTCGGACAAATGGGTTCTGGAAGTGGTAAGCCAAGGTCTGGTTCTCAGCTTCAAACAGTTCCCAAAGATGAGAGCCAGACATTTTTCCACCGCAAATCCTTCAGAAGCCCTTGCTTTGGAAGCAGAGGTTTCTTCTCTTCTAGGCTGCAAAGCAGTGGAAACAGTTCCTCCTTGCCATCAGGGCAAGGCTGTACTCAAGATACTTCCTTACCCCAAAAAGACAGGAGAATGGCGGCCCATCCTAGATTTAAGGTTCCTGAACAAGCATCTTTGAAACCAAAGTTCAGAATGTTAACTCTGGCAATGATTTTGCTTTCCTAAGGCCAGGGACTGGCTAGCTTCCCTGGACCTCAAGGACGCTTATTTTCATATCTTGATCAGGCCTTCTCACCGAAAGTACCTCAGGTTCGAACTGCCTTCTGGCCACTATCAGTTCAGAGCAATGCCCTTGGCCTCACCTCTGCTCCAAGGGTTTCTCAAAATGTCTAGCGGTGGTAGTGGCTCATTTAAGAAGGCAAGGGGTTGCTGTGTTTCCCTACCTGGATGACTGGCTCATAGTGGGTCAGTCTCCAGATCAGGTAAAATCCCACTTGCAGGTCACCCAGCAGCTCCTCACTTCTCTGGGATTCCTGTTGAATTTTCCAAAGTCAGCTCTGGAACCAGTTCAGGTACTAACTTTCATAGGTGCAGAATTGAACACAAAGTCAGCCAGGGCATTTCTTCCCTTGGAAAGAGTGGACAGACTCATTGCCCTGGCATCCTCCTTTACCCTGCGGGTCTCTCGACCAGCAAGACACTTTCTGCAACTCCTAGGGCACATGGCTGCTTCCACAGCTGTCGTGCAGGGAGCAAGATTTCAGATGAGAGACATTCAGTTCCACTTGAGGTCCTACTGGTCTCAAAGGAAGGACCCCCTTACCAAATTAGTCCCAGTGACCAAAACCCTGATCCTGGCCCTTCAGTGGTGGCAGGATTAAAGCAATTTAACTCAGGGGGTCCCCTTCTTACCCGTTCTTCATTCCTCACCCTCACCACGGATGCCTCCCTGTTAGGGTGGGGCTCACTTGGCACCTTTCCACTCAGGGAGTGTGGTCCCCCAGGAATCTCTGCTCCACATCAATCTTTTGAACTCAGAGCTGTCCTCTTAGCTCTCCAGGCTTTTCAGCTACTGTCCAGAACAAGGTAGTTCAAGTCAGGACAGACAACACCACAACAATGTGGTACATCAACAAGCAAGGGGGCACTCGGTCTTCAGCCTTGTGCACCGAAGCAATGAAGTTGTGGTCTCTGGCTTACTCCCTGAACACCTCCCTGATAGCAGTTCACCTTCCAGGGAAGGACAATGTCCTGGCGGATGCCCTCAGCAGGATTTCTCAGGGTCATCACGAATGGACTCTGAATCCCCAGGTTCTGGGGTCGGTCTTTGCCGGTTGGGGCACCCCTCAGATAGATCTCTTCGCAGCCCCAGACAACCACCAACTTCCTCTTTTTTGTTGCAGGCCTCCAGTGTTGGGCTCAGTCCCCCTGGACGCCTTTCTGTTGGATTGGGAAGGGAAATTCCTGTATGCCTTTCCCCCCTTCCCTCTCCTCTTCAGGGTACTAGTGAAAATCAGAACTCAGCCCTGCAAAGTGATTCTGATTGCTCCAGACTGGGCCAGACAGCCCTGGTACCCTCTTCTCCTGTCCCTGACATTCCACCCTCCCCTGAGCTTGCCCAGGATCCACGACCTGCTGACCTGTGCACAGGGGACAGTGTGGTACCCGGACCTCAGTTCCCTCCACCTCAAGGCTTGGTTCTTGAGGAGCTAGAATTTGCTGATTTACACCTTTCTCAAGGTGTCTTGGACATTTTAAAGGCTTCTAGGAAGCCTTCCACTAGGTCCACTTACAATTCTAAGTGGAAGAGGTTTTCCTTCTGGTGTTCTGAGAAACAAATTGTACCAGAATCTGCTGACTTGGCCACTTTATTGGACTATTTGGTCCATCTAAATTCCTAGGCCTCAAACCAGCTACCTTGAAGGTTCATCTGGCAGCTGATTCTGTTTTTGTGTCTGCAGGGAAACCTGTTTCCCTCTCTTCTCACCCTGTGTTTTCCAAGTTTTTTAAGGGGTTACTTCACACTAACCCTCCCTTTCGGGAACCAGCTCCTGCCTGGGACCTGAATATGTGCATTGCTCAGCTAATGCAACCCCCCTTTGAGCCTCTGTCTTCGGCAGATCTCAAGTTTTTAACTTGGAAGACTGTTTTTCTAGTGGCTATCACTTCTGCTAGACGTATAAGTGAGTTACAAGCCTTGTCAGTGGAAAAAGATTTTATTTCTTTTCACAGAGATAAGGTAGTCCTCAGGACTAACAGGAAGTTTTTACCTAAAGTGGTTTCAGATTTTCATCTGAACCAATCCATCTCTCTTCCAGTATTTTTCACTGAGTATTCCTCCTCAGGGGAGAGGAGATTGCACAGTCTGGACGTCAAAAGAGCCCTAAGCTACTATTTGGAACGCACCAAGGGTCACAGGTTCAATCCTCCAACTGTTCCTTACTTATGGAGAAGTTGGCAAGGAGACCTCCACTAAGAGGACAATTGCAAGGTGGATTGTCTCTTGTATTCAGTTCTGTTACAAAACTAGGTAGAGAACCTCCTCAGGACTGAGGCTCACTCCACCAGGGTACAGCTGCATCTCTGCAGTTGCTAGAGATATTCCCATTTTGGAAATTTGCCAAGCTGCTACCTAGAAAACAGTCCACACATTTACCAAGCATTATTCCCTGGATGTCCAGTCCAGGAGAGATGCTCGTTTTGGCACAGCTGTGCTTCAGAGCCTATTCCCTAAGTAGGTTCTGGCCCTCCTCCATGGAGGTACTGCTGTGTATCTGCAAGAAGTCCTAATATAGCAAGACTTCATGGTGTTTGAAGAAAAATTACTCACCTTAGTAATTGCTTTTCTTCTCATGGAGTCTTGCTATATTAGACAACCCTCCCTCCTACCCCCTCCAGAACTCCTCCTTGGAGTGGGTTGCAAGTTAGTGCAAGCGCTGTGTCATGCCATGTTAGTCCCCTGCTGTCATTTGGGTTAGGAACCAGGCGATTCTTGTTTTGTTATGGTATATGGCCCCTCCCTGACTAGAGTCTTTTGGGGAGAGGGGTCTGTTAGTGCTTGTCATGGGTGATACTAATAATAATATGTATATTGTTATTATTCTGTGATTGTTGTTGTGTTTTGTTGTTCTACTACTAGTAGGTAGCCAATGGCTAGTGTAGAGCTTTTCCACACAGACTTGCTATGTTAGCTTGGCTTCGTAAAGAACCTGGCAGTTTCATTTGAAACTGACCAGATAGAGCTTTGAATAGCGCCCGCGCGCTGTGGAACTCCAGGTTCACTGGAGTTAACTATTTCCTCCCCGGGGCAGTTCAGAGGCTGAGCCTAACTGCAAGAAGTCCTAATATAGCAAGACTCCATGAGAAGAAAAGCAATTACTAAGGTGAGTAATTTTTTCTTCTTGCCCTGTTTCGTCTTCTGCTATCTCAAAAGATTTCTGGGTGAGCTGTCTTAACCCTTCCCTTCCTCTTCTTGCAAGCCCTAATTGCAGCTTGAACCACAGCCCCTTTACCAACCCTTGAGCTGTCTCTGGGTCCAGGTTTCAGCTATCTCTTATTTTGCACAAGTCTTCCTCTGTTATAGCAGGGTAGTGTTTTGCAGTATCTTTCCCATGTCTTCTATATTGTTTAATCACTGCAACAAAGACATTATAAGCAGCTTGAAACTGCACATCACTTATTATATTCATATTTCTTCTAACCTCAAGGCTATTTATGTATCTGTTCAGCCCTGCTCTTATCCCACAAAAAGAGCTGATACTATATTGGCCTCCATCCTCCACTCATACTGATGCATAAGACTCTCTCAAAATTCCACACAATTTGTCTGGTGTCACTGTGCCTATATCTACAGACATATTCTTGGATTTCAACCAGTCTGAGAACACATTACAGGACCACAGTGTGTTCTTTGCTGTGTTTGCCTCCACTTTTTTCCTCTCAAGCTCATCCAGCTCTTCTCATGATATCTGTATATGTCTCTTGCTCTCTGATCTCTCTTCTGCACACATCTCGATTACTTGTTTGAATCCCTCCACGTCCTCCCTCTCCTCCACTATCACTTCCAAATGCTTGACTTTAGCCACTTTCTTCCTGCCCTCTCTATCTCCTCGTCGTTCACGTACTGTGCTCACATCTGCCACTGTAGATTCTCTGATTCCTACTCCTTCTCCAAACTCGTTCTCTATCCATTTGTCTATTTCCATTGCTCCACATACACTGAACACTACTGCCATTTCCTCCATCTCTACACTCACTACGTCCATGTTTCTACCACTAGCTATGTCCGTCGCTTCTATTTCTCCCCCTGCCTATCTATCCTACTGTCTTGCTCTTCCCACAATGTGTTGCTCTTATTTTTTAACAGTGACAAGTGGAAACACTGCTAATTTCATTCTAGTGGCTGCTTTCTGTAGTTCAGAAGCAACACGGCATTATAGTCTCATAATGCCGTGTTGCTCCTGTACCACGTGACGCCTTCTGTCCTATCCCCGTTGTTCCTCACCGTTCTAACCCATGTTACAACCAGTTTTAAATACTGCGAACTACCCCCAGATCCCAACCAGATAGTGCATTATCCTAATCCATTATTCTGGCTAATCAGATAGGATACTTTCGGATATTAGCCTGTCTCTGCCTTTGGATTTCCTGGCGGACAAGATAGTGCATTGTCTGTGCACCCTAATCTAGAGGGAGGTGCCAGCAATGACAGTCTCACTTTCTGTATCAAAAGCACTGCTTACAGTGGCCTGTCTGCCCCGTTATGACTGGTGCAGTGTTACTGATTCGCTTTCTGAGGATCAGTCTGGACAGGCTCAGGAGTTTTGGGAGTTTATCCGATGTTGCTCCTGTGAGATGTGGCAGTAGTGGAGAGGGAACTATAGGCATTTTCCGTTGTAATCTGTGAACGTTGCTTACACATGTGGTGATGCTTGCAGGGTGGGGAGGAAACCAGTAAAGGTAACAGTAGAGGAGGGAAGTTAAAAAAATAAATAAATGTTTCCAGTATCGGATGGTGGAAGGGTTGTTAGAAAAAAAAAATACACCAGGGTAGGGAGACAGTTCGCCTGCAGCACTCCACAGCTCCAGAGTGATGACGTACTATAAACCATGCTGCATGCTACACAGGGGAGCTATAATGCTGCGAGGGCACAGCTTAAGTTTAAACACCAAAAGAGATGCTGCAGGGCAAAGCAAAACTGAGCCATCACCCTGGGATGCTTTGCGCGAACATGCATTAGCCGTTCCATACATGGAAACATTAAGAGGGGCCCTGGTCACCAACAAAGTGAACCCCATTCCATCTTCAAAAGTGAACACCCCCAACCCAGATGACCTCAGCAGAACTCTGCAACATTCCTAACAAATTTGAATTTCAAGCCATTTTTTTGTTGTTGTTATTGAGGACATCTGCATGAAAATTCAACCACTGCCCCATATGGTTCACTTGCAGCTTATTCTGGAGCTGAAATCACAATCCCCTGCTTATGGCATCACAGTTTGTTACTGTGAAAATGACTGTGTTGTGTATTTTTGTTTGTTTGTTTTACAGTTTTTTACTTTATTTATGGATCTTTATGGTTTTCTGCGTTAGCAGGGATGTTCCCATATCTTCCCTTGGTCCCAACCCTCCACCCCATCCAGGACTCATCATAGGCCATAGTGACACATATGGTGGGCCCTGTCATCGAGGCACAAGTCAGGAAGCATAGGAAAACCAGGAGCAGTTTCAAAATTCGCAGATAGCGTTTTATTTTTCTCAGTAACAGCAAAATAAAAATAAAAATTTGTTCAGTATAACTGTTTACATAGGCAGTACAAACAGAAAACTTAAGTCCTTCTTCTGAGGGTATCTCTTAATTCCAAGTTTCAGTCTCTCACTCTCCTTGTCCCGCTGGCAAAGCATTGCTGCTCTTTTTATAAGTCTTTGCCTGGGAACTTGTTAAGAGAGCCTGATTCTCACAGAATGCTCTTGTAAGCTTACAAAATGTTCTTCCCAGTTTCAGTGCAGGTGCAGCAAAACAGTACATAGTGACTCAGAACTTACCTCTTGTTTACAACTCTGCAAAGTGCTTAAAAACTGCATCTCAGGTTAACCCCTTGAGTTCCATATAGCTTTTTGCAATCATTTCAACAGTATAAATATATACAGTTTTAAACAAAGGGATCCCAGTTTCATATACAGTTTTACACAGAGATTCACATATATATTTTATAACTGCAGATATGCAGGGGGGAAGAAAAGACAGAAATAGCAAGGGAGGCTGAGAGATAGCGAGAGGCGGAGAATTGCAAAACCGTCAGAGTGATCAATTCCTAGGTCTCACAAGAAAATTTGGTTGCACAACCAGACAGAGAAGAGACAGAAAAGGAGAGAATAGAACAGACCCTTGCATTTAAACTCTTTCTGCATAGCAAATGGGATAGGGCCTTGTTCAACCCTGTCACTGGCTTCCCTCCCGTGGAGGCACGAGACAGGAGGAAGTAGGGGTATGCTAATCCAGCATGTCCCAAGACGAGGATAGAGAGTGGTGCTGGGACTGGGTGTCATTGAACACAGCTAAGGGGATTTTCTTATATAGGTTCCCCCAATGCTGAAGACGTGCAGTGATGTCTGTAGTGCTCAGTGTGCAGTCCTGCACTCTGTGTGCCGGCATCCTCCCTAGCACCAATCCAGACTCTAAGGCTCGTTGTGATGCACTGACTCCTGGCCACTGCCAGGAGTCAGAATGTTGCCGAGAGCATGCTCCAACCCCACCTGGAGGAGAAGAGATGTCCAGCGCTCTGGGTTCACTCCGAACCCGGGTGGTCAGCATCACAATTGGTAACGCTACTGCTGCAGCAGTGGGCTGGGAAACGACTGTGTTTTTGGAAGCAGGGGATTCCTACTCCAACTCTTGTATAGGCCTCAGCTGTAGATGAACGTGTGGGGGTGCAGAGCTTCTGTTTCTAGTAGTGCAGTGAAGAATGGAATGACTTGAAGTTCAGGTTTCTCTTGTGTTGTGTAGCTGATTTTGCTGATGCTGAATGTACTTTGTTGCTTTTACTAGTGGACCCTCTTTAAGGCTGGAAAAGACCAATGGTTATGGAGCCGTAGAAACATAGAACTAGAAACGAATGTGTTTCTTCTTAGACAGAACAACCACTAGTATCTTCCAACCATTTCCAATAATAATCTTTTATGACATTTTATAATGCTTGAAATAATTTTTTGAAAGTTGTAATATTTGATCTGCTAATCATAGAAACTTAAGTTTTTTGTATTTTCTTTAATGAAAGGTTGGAGTCCAAGCAACATAGAAGCATAGACCATGATGGCAGAAAAAGTCTAGAGGTTCATCCAGTCCGTCCATACTCCCTATAACCCCTGGAACCTTCCCTGGAGCCTATTGTTTCTCCAGGGTACAGACCCTCCCCATCCTATCCCCATTCTCCTCCCTGGTCTTGTGGCCCCGGGCGACCACTATTCCCTTCATTCTAACCCATGCCTGCTTGAATTCCCTGACAGTGTTTGCACCCACCACCTTGGCTGACAGATTGTTCCAAGATTCCACCACTCTTTCCATAAAGAAGTACTTCCTCACGTCCCTCCTGAACCTCCCTCTTTTTAATTTCCACTTGTGATCACGTGACCTCAAGTTGATATTTATGATATAATCCGCTGCAATTTACCTTGTTAATTCCTTTAAGGAACTTGAAGGTCTCTATTATATCTCCCCTCTTCCTTCTGGTTTCCAACGAGTACATGTCTAGTGCCTTGAGGCACTCCTCATAGGATCTACCCTACTGCCCTGAATCATTTTCGTTACTCTGTGCTGCACTGTTTCCAACCTACCCTTGTCTTTTCCAAGGTGAGGGCTCCAGAAGTGGATGCAGTACTCCAGGTGTGGCTTCACCAGGGATCTGCATAGGGGAAGTATTGCCTCTCTTTGTCTGCTATCAGTACCTCTCCCACTACATCCCAGCATCCTGTATCCTTGCTATAGGCCTTGGTGTACTAGCTCATTTGTTTAAGGGAGTTACTGATGATAACTCTTAGATCTCATTCCTCTTCTGTAGTGCTAAGTCTTACCCCACCCATCCAGTACTCTGTCATGGGGTTCCTTTTCCCTAGGTGCTTTACCTTGCACTTTTTGGTGTTGCATTTTAACTGCCCGACCTTTGTCCACCCCTCTAGTTTTTGTGGGTCTCTCTGCATATCCCTTATCCCCTCATCACTATCCACTCTCCCACATAGTTTTGTATCATCAGTGAAGAGACACACACACTGCCTTGGATTCCTTCACTAATGTCACCAATGAACATGTTGAAGAGGACCGGACCCAGAGTAGATCCCTGTGGAACCTCACTTGTAACCTCCCTTTCCTCTGATTTAATCCTATTGAGCACCACCCTCTGCGTCCTCCCTTCTTGCCAACTACTCACCCAGTTCACTATGGTTTTAGCTGCACCCAGGTCTTCTACCTTTTTGAGCAACCTTTTGTGCAGTACCAAATCAAAAGCCTTAAGAACATACAAATCTGCCAGCAGATACAGGCCACATGGTCTATCAAGTCTGATCGAATGCACAGTTAGCCTACCCTTACACAGCAGCTGCCCCTCCTCCCCACCCCATGATGACCCTGCTGATCACCTTGTCCCTTCCCCTTTTAAAACTGCCCACTGTCTTACAGGCTACCACTTCCTTGGGCAGAGTGTTCCACATAGACACCACCCTTTCTTTGAAAAATGTCTCCTCATTTCTCTCCTGAACCCTCCCCCGTCCAATATCAGAGCATGCCCCTTTCGTGTCCTTCCTTCCCCTAAACCTAAATAACCCATCTGTACCAGTCTTGTTTATACCCTTCATGTATTTAAAGGTCTCAATCATATCACCCCTATCCCTCCTCTCCTCCTGGGAGTACATGTTAAGCACCCTCAGCCTCCCCTCGTAGGACTTGTCTTCCAGTTCCTGGATCATCTTTGTTGCTCTGTGCTGGACCCCCTCCAGTAATCTGATATCCTTCTTCAAGAATGGTTGCCAACACTGCATGCAGTACTCCAGGTGTGGCCTCACCAACGACCTGTACAGAGGCGGGGATCACCTCCCTTCTCCAGGAGGGGATCCCTCTCGCAATACACCCCAGCATCTTGTTGGCCTTAGCCGCTGCCTTCCTGCACTGTGCTGAGTTGTTCGTTTGCCCTGTTACTATCACCCCAAAATCCCTCTCTTCCTCAGTAGTGGCTAACTGTATCCCTCCCAACTGATGACACATTCTTGGGTTCCTCTCCAAAGTGCATTGCTTTGCACTTAGCATTGAACCCAGCTGTCAAGTGTCTAACCAGTCCCCAGTTTAGCCAGATCATCATGCAACCCCTGCCACCCTTCTGTATCATCCACCACCACTCCGATCTTGATGCCATCTGCAAACAGACTGATCTTGTTCTTAATGCCATATGAGATGTCTGCTATGAAGATGCCAAACAACACCGGGTCCAGTACTGAGCTCTGAGATACCCCACTCATCACAGTCCTTGGAGATGAGAGTTCCCATCCCACCACTACACTCTGTTGTCTCCCCTGCAGCCAGTTCTCGATCCAGTTCACCATTTTTGTCCCTGCCCCCTGGTATTTCAGTTTACTAACCAGCCTCCCATGTGGCACCGAATCAAATGCCTTGCTGAAGTCTAGATACAGGACATCTACTGCATGGCCCTTGTCCAGTTCCCTGGTCACCCAGTCATAATAGTCAACCAGGTTGGTCTGGCAGGATCTGCCCGAGACAAACCCCATGTTGTTTCCCGTCCTGGAGTCCATTACCTTCCAGAAAAGTTACCAACCTCTCCTTAAGGATTGACTCTATTAACTTTCCCTCAGTGGTTGTGAGGCTTACTGGTATATAGTTGCCTGGTTCATCCTTGGGACCATTTTTGTGGAGGGGCACCACGTGAGCTATCCTCCAGTCCTTTGGTATGCTCCCTGTGTCCAGGGAGGTATTGAACAGGTCTGCCAATGACTGTGCCAGGACCTCTGTCAGTTCTTTCAGTACCCTGGGGTGTATGCTGTCTGGTCCTGGCGCCTTATCTGCCCTCAGTGCCCTTAAATCTAGTACCCTGCCTGCTGTGATTTCCTCATCTGTCACCCCTTCCCCCCTGTGCCTACACTCTCCACCCCCTGAGGTAGTGACCCGCCCTTCTGCTTTGTAAATACAGAAGTATTCATTTAGTGCTTCTGCCTGCTCTGCCCCTTTCTCTGCCCACCCCCATCCTTCCTAATCCTTACTGTTTGGTCTTTGCAGATCCTTCTCCTTACGTACCTGAAGAAGTCCTTTTCCCCATACTTGATGCCCTGTGCCCCAGCCTAAGCTCTCTGGAAGCCTTGGCTACCCTGACTGCTCTGGTCACCTCTTCTGAATTCTTCAGGTACTCCTATCTCTCCTTCCCCCTACTGGATCTCTTGAATCTCCTGAATGCTGCCCTTTTTGCCCTCACCTTTTTCAGCACCTCCCTGCTCAGCCAACTTGGTTTCTTGGCCCTAACCTTTTTGCTTTGTAAAACCAGTACTACAGTCATGGACTTCAGATGCACAAACTGACAGGATGAGAAGGATAATAAGGGAGGCAGTGGAGGGTACAGAGAATATAGGGGCAGTGGAGCAGTTATGGCAAGCTGTCAAGAGAGGGGTACTGAAAGCTCCGGAAATGTGCATAAAAAAGGTTAGGAAGAGCAAAAGGGGAAAGAGACCGCTTTGGTTTACAAAGGAAGTTGCGGGGCAGTCAGGGAAAGGAGGAGGGATTTCAGAAAATTTTAGAGGACACTCAGCAAGGAAGATAAGGAAGAGTTTAGGGAAAATAGGAGTGTGGTGGGGAAGAAGATCAGAAGGACAAAAACAGATGCTGAGGAGAAAATGGCAAAAATGGCCTAAGGGGGGGATAAAACCTTTTTTTGAGATATGTGAGGGAGAGGAGAAGATCAAAGCAGGGGATTACTAGGCTGAGGGAGAAATAAAATTGGAAAGGGACTGTGAAAAAGCAGATTTATTAAATAAGTACTTTAGCTCACTATTCACGGAGGAGGAGGAGGAGGACGGTAGGGGACCTGAGCTAAAGTCGAAGGGGAGGGAGAGCAAATGGGTAGATTTGAACCCATTCACTGTGTATAGGGTTAGGGCAGAGCTAGATAGATTGAGGGTGGACAAGGCAATGGGGCCTGATGGGTTACACCACAGGGTGTTCAGGGAATTGAAGGAGGAGTTGGCGGCACCCTTGACAAGGCTCTTCAGCTTGTCCCTGGATACGGGGAGAGTGCTGGAGGACTGGAAGAGGGCAGGCGTAGTGCCTTTACACAAGGGAGGTAGTAAGGAGGTGAAGGGGAACTACTGACCTATCAGCCTCACGTCAGTGGTGGGGAAGGTAATGGAGGCATTAATCAAGGAGAGGGTGGTGGATTACTTGGAGGAGAGTGGCTTGCAGGACAGCAGACAACATGGCTTCACGAAGGGGAAGTCTTGCCAGGCAAACCTAATACAGTTCTTTGATTGGGTGACTCAGGTGATTGACCCGGGGGGGGGATGGCCTATCTGGACTTCAATAAGGCCTTTGACACCATCCCCATAGGAGGCCGGTGAGCAAGATGGAAAGCCTGGGGTTGGGTGGGAATAAAACAAGCAGGGTGGAGGCCTGGCTGCCAGGAAGAACCCAGAAAACCCAGAAGGTGGTGCTCAACAGGGTGCACTCCAGGATGGCGAAGGTGATGAGTGGAGTGCCACAGGGGTCAGTTTTGGGTCCCCTTCTTTTCAGCATCTACATCAGTAATATTGCTGAGAGTTTGAGGGGGAGGGTGTGCCTATTTGCTGATGATACAAAAATATGCAATAGGGTGGACACCCCAGGCAGGGTGGAGGACATGAGGGATGACTTAAAGACACTTGAAAAATGATCTGGGACGTGGCAGCTGAAATTTAATGCCAAGAAGTGTGCTGTGATGCACTTGGGGAGTAAGAACAGAAGAGCAGGGAACACCCTAGGAGGAGAGAAAATTAAAGTAACAGACCAGGAGAGGGATCTGGGGATCATAGTCTCCTTGAACCTTAAGGTAGAAATCCAGTGTAGCCGGGTGTCGGGAAAGGCCAATGGAATGTTGGCATGCATAGGCAGGGGCATTACTAGCAGAAAGAGGTAGGTAACAATGCCCCTTTACAAAGCCATGGTGAGGCCGCACTTGGAGTATGGAGTTTCAGTTCTGGAGGCCTCATCTCCACAAGGATATAGATGCATTGGAGAGGGTTCAGAGAAGGGCAACCAAGATGGTGCAGGGTATGCAGCGAAAGTCATACGAGCAGAGGTGTGGAGCTGGATTTATACACGCTGGAGACAAGGAGGGAAATGGGAGACATGATAGAAACTTTTAAATATGTAAAGAGGCTCAATAAAGTGGGAGAAGAGTGTTTACTTAAGAGGAAGGAGGGGGTCAAAACTAGAGGGCACAGCCTCAGACTGCAAGGAAAAAGATACAGGGGCAATGTGAGAGGGCATTTCTTCACAGAGAGGGTGGTGGAGCCCTGGAACTGACCACCAGATGGAGTAGTGGGGGCTAAATCGGTGGACGAATTCCAAGGGGGAATGGGACAAGCATATGGGGCTGAGTATCGGTTGGGGGGAGGTGGGGGCTGGCAGGAGGGGAGGTGGGGGGCAGACTAGATGGGCCTGTATGGTCCTTTTCTGTCATCAAGATTCTATGATTTTGGTACAGGATCTAGTGGCCTCGTTATCCCTAGCTTGATGACTTCCCATTTCTGGTCAGCATCCATGTGTGGATGGATCCTGGCCAGGTGCTCTGCCACTATTCCCCCCATCTTCACAAAGTCAGATCCCTGAAGTCCATCGTCCTGGTTCCTGTTCCTATTCCCACAGCTTCCTTGCCCATGCTGAGTGTTAACCACACTGAGTGGTGGTCACTCCCTGCCAACGGATCCTCCATCCCCCCAGCTCTCTTACAAACTCCCCATTGGACAGTACGAGGTCCAGAATGTTGCCCAACCTAGTTGACTCATTAACCATCTGTGCCAGAAAGCTGTCCTGGAAGGCCTCCAATAGGACCTGCTCCCTTGTACACAAGGTGGCTGGGGTGCTTCAGTCCACTCCTGGCAGATTGAAGTCCCCCACGATCACGGTGTTACCCTTCCCACTGACCCTACTTACCTGCTCCGCTAGTTCCCTGTCCAAGTCCTCTGCCCGAGACGGTGGCCTGTGCACCACCCCCATCCTAAGTGTCCTGTTTTTTGAATCCTGAAATTGTATCCATAATACCTCTGTTCTACCCTCCCCCCTTCCTCCCTGGCACACCTTATCCCTTCCCTCACATAAATTGTCACCCCCTTCCCCTTTCCCCTTGTTTCTATCCTGCGGAATATCCTGTACCCTAAGATCACCAGGTCCCAGTCCTGGTATTGGGTGGCCCATGTTTCGGTGATGCCAGCTATGTCCACCTCCCCCTCTGCCATGAGAGCCTGCAGCTCAACAGATTTGTTCCCCAGGCTCTTTGCATTCAGAGAGACTACCCTCCAATGTGTTCTCTTCCCATTTCTCCCCTTTCAAACACCATTTTTGTCCACCCCATATGAACATTACCTAATTCTATCCCTACTGGTCTGGGGGATAAGCTTGTTTGGTTCCCCTTCCTGAAGACCCTGCTTGACTTCTGCCCATTTGCCTTCCCCCCACACCTAGTTTAAATCCACCCTGGTTGCTGTGTATTCCCCCAGCCTTCATTTTAATACCCCCTGTCCTCCTTGCTCAAGTGTAATCCGTCCTCTGTGAAAAGGGTGCTGTTGTCCCAAGTTCTACCACATTCCCCCACCTGCCCATACCCTTTTATCTGACATCAGGCTCCCATCCAAGTGTTCAGCCAACTTCTCTATTCTCAGTTTCATCACAGCACTTGCTCTGGGTACTGGGAGTACTTCTGAGATGGCCACTGAGCTCCCTGCCTCCTCACACAACTTCCCCAGCTCCAAGAACCTCTCCTATACCACCTCGACCATGTTACCCTCTAAGTCATTCGTTCGCAAGTGCACCATGACATGAGGCTTCTTCTTTTCCCTCTTAACACACTTGAGAATAGGCTGTCCCACCCTGCCTGCTGTCATTCCTGGTACACACTCCACCCAGATGTGACTGTGCTTCTCGCCCTTACTCCCTCATCTAACCTCTTTTAGTATTACGTCCTCCAGAACTAGGACCCCACCCCCTTTCTCCTGCTTCTGTCCCTGGCACTTCCCATTATCCTGTCCCTCGTTCTGAACCTTTACCCCACCCTGCATATCCCCGATGCCTCCTGTGCCACCAGCCTCCTTCTGTGTCCAAACCGCCATCCTTTGTCTGGCCCCTCTCTGTCCCTTAACTGACCCATCATCCACTCCCCCGGATGCAGTCCCTTTGTCAGCAACATCGGTCCCTCCTCCAATACAACCATGCTCTTGCTCCCCCTCCCTAGCTTCTGACCACACAACCGGATCCCTGCCCCACCATCCCTACCCATTGATGCACTGTCCCCTCCAGTCGCCCTACTACTAACCTTTCGGTTTGTAGTAGTCCCTTTTCTTCCAGCCCTGTCTATGAGCCCCTCTCCCTTGTTATCCTCCAGTGTAGCCAGCACCGAGAACCTATTGCTTGATATGTCTACCCTGCTCTGAGCTCCCCCTGGCACCCTGTTAAGAGATCACCATTTACTACCTGCTCTTAGGCCATTCCTGCTCCTGTTCCATATCCTCCTCCACTCCCCATCATCTGTACCCATAGTTTCCTGAGGTGGCAATTTAGGACCATTCACCTTTTCCCCTCTCACCCCTCCTTAGTCTGGGTTGCCTGCTATCAACTCTGGCACTCCTATGTGCCCTTGGTACTGGGTTGTTCCAATACTCTTTCCCCAGCTCTCTTCTTATGTCTGTCCTGTGGAGAGTTAGGCTACACCCTTGGCTGTGACTGATGGACCACTTTTCTATCTCCTTATTTCCCAGCTACCAAAACTTCTGTTGCGCAACAGTCAACACTTTTCTCTTTGATTTTCTTTTAACCCCCTACCCTAGAGTGGCCACCTAGCATAGCTCTTTACTATCCCTACTAAACTTCCTACTAGTTCTCTCTTTTCATTCTTTTTCCATTTCCATCTGTTCAGTCCCTGGAATGATACCAAACACCCAGAGAGGTGTTGTGTAAAGTGCATAAGTGCATTTTGTGTACAAAAAAAAATCATGAAGGCTATTTTGAATAGGAATATATACAGTTAATAAAGCCTTTTTAATTAAAAAGGATTCAGAAGCCATTTAAAACAATAATAATTTCATGATTAGTACAGTTATAAATCCTTAAGGCATTTTCATAAATTCTCACTATAAACCTGTTACTGTATAAGGTTATAAAAGTGCTTAGTCACTGTGGATCAGAGCTATAGAGAGTCAATATCTGTGTGTGTGTGTGTACGCATATATATATATATATATACACACACACACACACTTACTGTACCTTTAACTGAACCAAGAAGTACCCTGCAACAACCCCCCCCCCCCGGTTCTGAAACAACATGTTCAGACATGAAACAGCATGTCCATACATGTAAATAAAAAGGACTCAGTTAGGTGACCCCCACCAAAAGATATAAAACTTCTTCACTGAGTTCACTTAAGTCAGTCCAGTGGGGCACAGCCCTGAAAGAAGAAGAGAGAGGTTCTACTGCTACTGTAGACAAGTTGTTGAATGCAGATGAGAGGGGTCTTAGGAGCTGTAAAGATTCAGGACTGTATTATGTGAGGAACTACTGATGTTAAGTAGTGATTTTCTTTGCAATTTTTTTTTGTTTGTTTTCATTTATTATTTTTCTAACTTTTGAAAATAAATATCACACCACGGTGTGTTTTAAACCTAAAAATTTGCCTTGTCTGAAGTTTATTCTCACACGCTGTGACATGTCCCTAACCAGCTACTCTCTTCCCTAAGCTGCTCAAGTTGTCTGCACACCAGGCACCCCCCCCACCCTCCATGCAACCCCTAAAAAGATAGCTGCCCCACAGCTGTTGCTTGCAGCCCACTACTCTCCCCATGCCCCTTTCTGAATCCCTCCCAAACATCCAGCTCTCTCTCCCACGGTCCCTGCTGCATGCTGCCTGCCCCATCCCCTGGGACCCTCCCACATTCTAGGGCTATCCATGTTATCTTTCTCCACAATGTATATGTCTGTTTTTTTTGTTTTTTTTTTAACTTATCCTGACCTCCCCTTGAGACTGTCAGGTGTGATCCAGACAATTGCGAGGCTGCACCAGGTTGTTCTATCCACCAATCAAAAAAAAAGCTGTTCTCCTAACTCGCAGCATACCTTTGAAAGCTGTGCTTGCTTAAGCAGATGTGCTGATCCCTGGCCTCTCGATACGGTGGCTCACAAGAGACACACTCACTTACAATTGTTTGCCACACAAAATGGGATGATGGAAAAAAAGCCTAAAAGAAAGGTATAAACAAAATGTAAAAAAAAAATGCTGTGTTTGTATGTATGTATGAGTGGAGAAAGACAGAATTTTATCTATGTTCTGCGTTACAAATGCAAGAACTGTTTTTCTACTTTAACCTAAATGTTAACACTTATGCTTATGAGACTTCTTTTAATCATTCATTTCTTCTCCAGGGGAGGGTTTTCACAGAGGGGATCCATTTTGTAAGCGGAATAGGACACTTCGAGGTGTAATTTGTGGGCTGATAAGAGCACCTCCCCAGGTGCTAAAGGCAAATGCCTCGTGCCTTCTTACGCACCTGGGGTGTGCTCTTATCAGCTTATAAACCACACCTCGTCATGTCTTAATCCACCCTTTCTATGAAAAAATACTTTCTGGTACCCATTATAAATTTGCCCTCGCATCAGCTTCGTGGCATTACCCTCAGTATTTGTGTTCCCACTCAGCCTGAACAACTTCCCTGCTATCCACATTGTTTACCCCATGGAGGTATTTGTATGTGTCAGTCATGTAGCCTCTCTCCCTTCTCACTTCCAGTGTGCATGTCTCTCTCCCCTTAAGCCATTCTCTGCTGTCCCTGAATCATCTTGATTACCATCCCCTGCACTCTATCCTTTCTCAAATGGGGTCTCTAAAACTGTACCAGGTGAGGGCAAACTAATGCCTGTTCAGTGGTATGAAGCACCTCTCTTCTCCAGCTGCTGGTCCTTCTCCCTATGCATCCCTGACATCATATTTGCTTTTTCCGCTGTCTGTTTTTATTTTGCTATCCAGGTAAGTGCAGGGTAACAAAAGATCTTTTATCAGGCATGCCCCAGTGTACAAAGTATGGACATTTTTATTTTGTTTTTGTTGGCTGGGAAAGGAGGGTTATATAATACTGCCTATTTACAATCTTGTCGGGAGGAGCATGGATACAGATGCAGACCAGCTGAAGTTGAACTAGATTAACCTGGTAGTATCTTTAGTGAAAAGCTTAAATTTGGCCAGGACACTGGGGAGTTCCCAACTCTTTTTAAGACCTGCCATGGGATCTTTAAAGTCAACCTGAACAACCACCAGAACAGGTAGATGGTACCTTGGTTTAACGTATCATCCTAAGAACAGATAGGCAGATGGAACCATGGTTTAATTTTAAACAGATGGATTACATAACATATTACAGAAGGATATCAACAAACACGCGTGCATAATCGTGCCGCAGACTGATATAGCAGTCCAGAATTCCTAAATGTTCTAATTTTCTTGGCAGCCTACGAGCTAATTCAAAAACTGGGCAAAGCAAACACACATGTTGGAACTAAAATAATTCCTTTTCAGAGCTAAGGAAAAGGCATCAGTTGATGGTGGCAGCCATATGGTTACTAGATTATTTTATTACATATTACCACTGCATGGTAACCAAGAGCCCGCTGACCATGCAGTGCTCTTTCACATTGTACTGTTGTTTATAGGTTGTCTGAAATTATTACTTCCAAGTCCCCCTTCACTTCACTTTTGTGCTTTCCACTACTGCCTCCCCCATTCTTTACTCAGATATCTTACCCTAGTGTGCATTGCCTTGCACTTCATGGTATTATATTTTAACCACCATATTTGATCAGCTTTCAATCTACCCAGATCCCTTTCCTAATTCTGACCCCCTCCTCACTATCCAGCCACAGATCTTAGTATCATTCACCCATCTCGTTTGCATATCCACCACCCCAAGGTCATGCATCTTCTTTGCCAACTATCCCTGTGGGATAGAGTTACAAGCTTTATTGAAATCAAGGTACAATGTATCTTATTCGAGGATATTTCCTCCATCAGGCCACACCTTCGAAACTATAGGGGTCAGGCACTAGGACCACAGAGAAAACTTTTAATAGCCAGGGGCCGCCGATGATGACATCCCATGCATGCAGCTATATAAATGTGGATTGCTCCATCACTCTTCAGTTCTTTTCCCGCTACTGATCATCCTTGTTGGACCTGCTGATGGAAACACCATCAACTAGCCGTAGTCATTTATTATTTTACATTAACAGTTTATTTTGTCATCTCTGCATGCTGCCAAAGTCAAAAGAGCCTTTATTTCAGTACTGTAAGTGCAGAGAGAGAATTTACAAAAAAGATATACACACACAGACACACACACACACACACACACACACACACACACACACACACACACACACACACAGTGTATGTGTGCTGGTTCAGCTAGTCCCACAACGTGAGGACTTGTAAGATTTGCCAGATCTTCTGTCAGGCTACAAGGTGACGCTGCAAGAAAATGTTCTTCTCTTTAAAACTTTGAAAGCCTCGGAGAAGGAACATGGCCCAGAAATGTGCGTCTCCCTCACCATCAGCCAAGAAACTGAAGTCAGAGGACCAGGAAGGGAACGGTCATCATGGCCATCCTCATCGTCTGGTCACAATCACAAACATAGAAAAAAAAGGGAGCTCTGCTTCGCTGATGAGGTCCCAGTAGCTGTTGAGACAAGGTAAATCTATTGCGTCATTGCCCACTCCGGCAACATTGAAAGCAGCCCTTCCCCCAACCATCGATTAGACATCAAGGTTGGGGCTTGGTGTAGGGACTACCGTACTACTATAGATGATGGTAGGACGCCATCGTCATCAGGTCAAGGCCCATTGACACAAGTAGTCCTGGCCCCTTTACAGGCCGCTGTCTCCCCTCAGCCTGTGCTGACATCATTCTCAGAAATGTTCAGATGCAGTCTGCTTGGACTACCACTACAGGAAGTTGTTCTGTCGATGGAGCATCCTGTTCTACAGCTGTCATCAATGGCCTCTACTACCACGCGGCAGATTCCTTCCTTTCAGCTGCTCCTGGCATCGCTGATGCATTCTGCAGTGCCTTTCATTGACAGAGACGTCGGCGACTAAGTTGAATGTAATCCTGACCTCAATGTTTTAGAAGAGGAATATGAGGTAGAACAATGCGTAATCTGGTTCTGCCCTCTCATCCTGCAATGAGGACTCTGTAGTTTATACTCCAAGATCTCCTCCTGAGTATCTTACCTTTCAAGCCATGATGCAGCAAATGCAAACTGCCATGGGCTTTGCTGTGGAGGTGGAAGATTCCACAAAAAGAAATCTGATGAAATTTTTGAAGGTTACTTGTGCACCCTCCATTATAATTCCACCTATAGAGCCTGTATAAGACGATGCTCCTTTGCTGCATAGTATAGACCAAACTCACGGCCTGCAGTTCCTGGAAAGATTGATGAGCAATATCCTGCTTATCTCCTTAGCCTTATTATGCTAATCAGCCAGAACCTGACTCTGCACTCATCATGGCTGTCCATGATAGGTCTAGAGCACCAAAGCAACCGAGTACTTTGCCTCCTGATAAAGAATTTAGGAGGCTGGATGTCATGGGCAAGCATACGTATGCCTCTACCTCACTGGGCCTGATTGAGTTACTTAAAAACCTTAACTTCTGGTGCTGAGGTTGGCAAACATTTGCTACACTCAGCCAGTGATGTACCTGATGATTCTGCCATGGCTACTGCTTCTGACATTTTTTATGAGAGATATTCTTGGTTCACAGTTGCTGGCTTTGCCAGTGATGTGCAGCAAGCAGTTTTGAATGCTGCCTTTCAGAGGGGCAAAACATACCTCTCAACCTCTCAGCATTAAAAATCAGCACTGGCCTTCAAGATTCATAGCAAATGGCCAGAATATGTAGCACTGTCTTATTTTAAAGAGTAGTATGTTAACAAATAGTGGGCCACACATATTTAGTGTTAAGGAACGTTTCGATCATGTTAGTTCAGTGATATGATAGTTTATGTGCCCAGAAATCGCTCTAACATTATTAAGAACATCAGTAAACCTTTGTAAATCTGAGTGTGACACTCATAGCACTACGTGAAATTCATAGCAGTTCAGAAGTGTGGGACAGAACTGTTTGGTTATGATGTTGAAGAGGCCGTAAGAGACCTTCACACTTAAAAAATGACTCTAAGGCCTGTCAAGTCTCTGTATCCCACTTCTGCCAAGGGTCGTGGGAGGGGATCCTTTCACCAGCCTGCTGCCAGAGGTGGCTTTGCCTACCATCAAGGCCATGGCAGAAGAAGTGGCACCTTGCTGGGCCCCCCCTCCAGCTGCTCATACAAAAGCACCCAAAGCAGTAGGTAGCAGTGGCACTGGTTCCACCTGATTCTCTTCCAGATACACCCCCACCTCCACTGTTGACTCCAGGGGTGGGGGGGGTAGACTTTCCTTGCATCTGAAACACTGGTGGGAGATTACAGTGGATGAGTGTGTCCTGGAGATGATTGCAAGGGGACATACTCTGGAGCTGTTAGAAACCCCTACAGATCATCTTCCACCTCCTTTCTGTTATCCTCCGGACCATTTGTCCTTTGTGAAGGAAGAAGTTTGGTCATTTTTCCAAAAACATGCTATACAACCAGTTCCTTCCCAACAGAGAAATAAAGATCTCTATTCCAGATATTTCCTGGTCTCAAAATGGACAGGGGATCTGCGATCTGGGTTGGATCCAAGGGATCTAAACATCTTAATCGAATACAAGACGTTTTGAATTGTATCCCTGCAAGCTCTGATTCCCCTTCTGCAAACACGGGACTGTCTTTGTTCTGGGGTCATGAAGGATGCATACCTTCATGTCTAGATTAGAAAATCCCACAGGCTTTGTGCTGCAGGGATAACATTACCCATTCAGAGAATTGCCCTTTGGCTTGTCTTCTGTGCCATGGGTC
The DNA here is from genome assembly GCA_016271365.2 of Neoceratodus forsteri. NCBI lineage: Eukaryota > Metazoa > Chordata > Ceratodontiformes > Ceratodontidae > Neoceratodus > Neoceratodus forsteri. The sequence continues at coordinate 1,136,044,070 of CM057454.1, forward strand.
TTTACCATATGCTTGACAGTAGTGACAGCAGCCCTTCACAAGGAAAGCCTGTATGTGTTCCCTTAGCTGGACGACTGGCTGCTGAAAGACCAGCTCCAGGGAAACTCTCCTACACGCCTTGTCTCGGACAGGGTCTCATGGCTGCAACCATTGTGACTGTGCCCCTTGCCTGCATACATATAAGAATCCCTTGGTGGACACTCCAAGTCCAATGGAATCAGCTGATAGACAAGCTGGACCTAATGGTTCTTGTCATGTCTCCGCTTTGCAGAGTGTTGTTGTGGTGGATGGATTGGAAAAAACTAATGTTAAAGGACATTCCACTCCTTGTACCAGCTCCTGTTCAGATCCTCGCCATGAATGCCCTGGGTTCCGGCTGGGGTGCTCATCTTGGCCCTTACCAGACACAGGGCTCATGGACCAAAGTGGAGACCAGACTACACATAAATGTACTGGAGATGAGAGCTGTCCTTTATAGCCTTCAGGCATTTCAGGAGCATCTTTGCCCCACTCCATTTCTCATTCTCTCCGCTGTTAGAAACAGAAAAACAGAAGCTGATGGCAGATAAGAGTTGCGTGGCCCATCCAGTCTGTCCCTTTTTTGTTGCATTGCATACACTGTAGACCCCTCCTGGTCTAGAACACTTTCTCTGCCACCCCCTTACCTATCCCTTATGATTCCCTTGTGCTTATCCCAGGCTTTTTTGAATCCCACCACTGTTTTCACCCCCTCATCCTCCTCTGGAAGATGGTTCCAGGCATCCACCACCCTTTCTTTGAAAAAGTATTTCCTCACATCTCTCCTAGACCCCCCCCCCAGCTTCATATCATGACCCCTTGTTCTGGAGCACCTTCTCCTCTAAACAGTACCTATCACTTGTACCGTATTCACCCCCATGAGGTGTTTAAAGGTCTCGATCATATCCCCCCCTCTCTCCTCCCCTCCAGGGTGCACATGTTTAATTCTCTTAGCCTCTCCTCATAGGACATTTGATGTAGACCCTGTACCATCTAGATAGCCCTCTTCTGGACGGCCTTCATTCTGTCTTTGTCCTTCCTGAGATGTGGCCTCCAAAACTGGACATAATACTCAAGGTGGGATCTTCCTAAAGACCTATATAGTGGCAACACCACTTCCTTCTGGTAATACTCCTACCCATACATCCCAGCATCCCACTAGCTCTCCCAATTGCTTTGTCGCATCGTCTGGCCACCTAGAGGTCATCTGATATAATTAGCCCCTGGTCTCTTTCCTGCTTGGTCGCTGCTAGTACCTTTCCCCCAATTTTGTACTGCACCCCTGGGTTTCTGTGACACAAATGCATTGTTTTGCACTTTTTTTGCATAAAACCTTAGCTGCCAAACTTTTGACTACTCCTCCAGTCATTTTAAGTCTCTTCCCATCCTTTGCACCCCCTCTGGAGTGTCCGCTGTGTTGCAGATCTTGGTGTCATCTGCAGAGAGGCAGATTTCCTATCCAGTTCCTCTGCTATGTCACTAATGAAGACGTTAGAGTGGACTAGCCCGAGTACTGACCACTGCAATACCCCGCTGGTCACTCTTCACAAAAATAAAGCTGTTAATTCGCTTTTTACAGGATGAGGGTGGTGAGAGCACATCCTGCCAAGAAGATGGTTCTCTAGGTTCCTGCACCAGTGGTTTTAAATACCAGTCACAGTTTCATTTCATCCTTTATCGATGCTGGTTGCACTCCTGCTTTATTATTCTCTGCCCTGACACTACCACCCTGAAACCACTCTGCCACTTGATAAAAAGTTTTTAAAGCCAAGTACCATTTCAGACATTATAATGGGAATTCCACCAACAGTCAAGCATAATAAAATACTCAAGGGCATGTGTTAAGCAATTTTGATGCACATACAGGTGATTGAAGGCACTCAGCCTGTGGCCTTGTGCCTGACAGCACACCTGGGTGTATGTCACAATAGCTCAGCACACATCCTGTTGTGTTTTATTGCTTACACATGCCAAGAATGCTTAACGTTCTGAACCCTACAACAGAAAAGTCAGTGAGACATTTTGTAATTGCAGTAAGGCGCGCCAGTCTGTGAGTTATTGAGGGATAACAACATATCTTACTTCGAGAGGGTTCCTGCAGTAGGTCTTCACATATAGGACTGCGCCCCCTGGTGTCAGGTCTGAACGGCAAACTTGTAGATAGCAATCATCAGCGGGGACTGCCCCTGACGTCGGACATTGTGATGTCAGCCCGGCTATAAAAGAGGCGGTCCCACACCTGCTCTCCAGTTCTTTCCCGCCGTCGCTTCAGTAACGTTCGGCACGCGATAGAACAGCGATGAGATGTCCATAATTTTGTCGAAGTTTTCTTCGCCTCATAACTATTTTTTCTCAAATTGTTTTGCTCCTATTTGATGCCTTCTAGACAGAAGATGACGTGCTTGAAGTGCAGCGCTCAAATCCCACATGGGGACGACCATTCCCGCTGCCTCCTCTGCCTTGGTTCCAAGCACAACTCCCAGGAGTGCTCCATCTGCCAGGCCTTCAACCAGGCGACCCGAACCAGGCGTAAGCGGACCCTCGATGCCCATCTCCTAACCCGATGACTGGCGTCGATGGAAAAGGGAGCTCCAGGAACTGGATAGGGTCACGCTGGGCTAAAAGAAGAAAAAGTGAGGAGAAGCACCGGACCGAGTCCGCCGCCACGCTGGAGGCCCTCTGAAACTGTGAGTACTTCTGCCAGTGCCCCGTCTGCTTCTTTAGGCCAGGCACCTTCTCCCCCTCCTGCCGAGGTGAGCGGGCGGTCGGGGGGTAGCCTCTCTAGAGGTTTCTGTCAAGTCTACTTGCCTAGCCGATAAGACATCCCTCGACCCCGCCGAAGGGCGAATGGCTCCTGCCGATCAGACTAGCGGCGGTCTCCAGATTGGTCCGATCAGCCGGACAACGACTTTTCTGTCGCCCGCCCGGATCCTTCCACTCTCCCGTCAGGCTCCAGTTTGGCCCCTGACATCAGACAGAGTGCGGGGCAGAGTGACCCTTCATCCTCTAGGGTTTTACATCCCAGGGACTCGCCACCTAATGCGCTGATTTTCCTGCCAGTGAGATCACCTTCGGACCTGCTGTCGGGGCTTCTTCTGGACCTCTAATCCGCCGTCGGCTAGGGATCTATTCATGGAGCTCCTCCCTCGGGATCTTCGGGGGCCCTCCCAGATCCTGCGCCTCCCCAAGTGCCATGGCACTTCACCCAGAAGGACCAGTTCCTCCAGGTGGGGTTCCGTGCTCAGATACCACGGTGCCAGGTCATGTGCCTCCGACGCTGGGATACCTGATGCTGGGATACCCTGGGTACTCATACTGTCCACAAACGGGTTATCACTACCCTTCTTGGCCTCAATACCCAGGTTATCCTACCTTCCAGCCTCCTCCTCCACCACCACTGGCACCGGAGACAGCACCCCAATGGTGGCAGGAGGCCAGAACCCAGCTGCTGTCGGAGCTCAGGCAGTCGGTGGAGAAACCTCCCCAGCCTAGGGCCCCCCACCACCACCTCCTTCGGGCAGAGCCTCGGGTTCTCTTGCTGTGGGTACCGCTGGTATGGAACCTTCCATTCCTAGTGGCTTCGAGCCATCTGACATAGAATCTGACACTGAACCTTCGGATCCCAGATCTCCAGTTGAGGTTCCTCCCAAGGAGTCACCTAAGTCTCCTCCAGAGGACCCATCTTTTGGAAACCTCTTGCGCTCTGTACAGGCAACCGGAGGCTGGCCCACAAAAGAGGTGGATCCACAACGTAAAAGGCTAGCGGAGCACCTGGATCTTGCTACATCAGATCCCATCCCCATACCCCCATGGATGGGACCCCATGAGGACATGGTGACCACAGTATGGCAACAACCATCCTCCATTCCAGCAGTCTCCAGGAAGGCAGACCGGACCTATTATCCCCCGGAAGGGATTTAACATCTTAACTTCCATCCTAAGGTTGACTTCATGGTAATTACTGCCGCTCACGACCGGTCAGCCCAACTGAAACACCCGAGTTCCTCACCAGCAGATAAGGACTCTCATCAGTTAGACCAGTTTGGACAAAAAATCTATTCTTCTTCCTCCTGTGGCATTAGATCTCTCAACTATGTCTCGCACATGGTTGCTTTCCAAAAAGCTGCTTTTTCAGAGCTGGAAAGGGATCTACTTGAGGTTCAGGATGAAAACCTTAGGAAGAAGCTCCTGGACAAGGTCAGGATGGGAAAGTCCTCGTGTCGTCATGCGCTCCGAGTGACATATGACTCGGTGGATTCTGTGGCTAGAGCAGCAGCCACTGGGATCTTTCTCCGCCGGCTCTCCTGGCTTCGGATAGCCGGTTTGGCACAGGATGTATAGACTTCCCTCTTGGACGCCCCTTTTAGGGGTTACGTCCTCTATGGCGGCGATGCCAAAGATATTAAAATAGGACTGCAAGAGAGTGGACGCTCTTTAAGAGATGTACGCTCTGTGTACGGGACGGGTCAGAAAAAGCAGCCCTTTCGCCACGAAAGAAAGTGGAACAAGAACCAGGTAAAGCGTCAAGGAAAAAGACGTGCCCCTGGCTCAGGAGCCCAAACCCCACAGGCTAAGTGCTCCAAATCAGCCTCGGGGGCTGAAGCTCCCCTCCCCTCGGCGTCCTGACTCCTTTACCCTCCTTCCGCTCCCTCCCTTACTTCAGGAGGAATTGGTCAGAGGGTGGTTCGGCCTCCACCTGAAAGGTTGGAGGCTCATCACCGCAGAGTCTTGGGTGCTTCAGCTCATCCAGCGGGGTCACTCGATCGAGTTCCTTGAGATTCCAGCCCCTTTACCTCCGGGACGGTCTTTCTATCCATGGGATCAGGTCCCCCTTGCCTCGCAAGAGATTCGGGCACTTCTTCTAAAGGAGGCCATAGAACCTGTCCCTCAAAACCGGATAGGAAGGGGATTTTACTCCCACTTCTTCCTAGTCCCAAAGAAAACAGGCGACCTGAGACCGATCCTGGACCTCTGCACACTAAACATCTTCATCGAGTACAAGAAGATCTTACTTCGAAAGGGTTCCTTCAGTAGGTCATCACATATAGGACTGGCGCCACCTGGCGTCGGGCCGTACGGCAGACTTTTCTAGCAATACCTGATGGGGGACCGCCCACCCGACGTCACGTGACTGATGTCAGCATTACTGTATATAGTGGGCGGTCTCCATGCCCGCCTTCCAGTTCTTTCCCGCCGTCGCCTCGTGTCAGTCGCACTGCAGACTTCCAGTTAGCGATTGTCATGAAAGTTATCACGCCGGTTTATCTCTCGCTGCTCTTTTCTCTAAAATTCATGTTCTGTTATTGATGTCTTCTCCCAAGAGAAAGTGCTCGTCCTGTGGCACATAGATCCTGCACAAAGACAGTCACCTCAAGTGCTTCCTCTGTTTAGGTCCGGACCATCCAGTCTCCTCCTGCCCTGAGTGTCTGACCTTTAACCAGGCCACTAAAAAGAGAAGACAGCAGGCTTTGGAGGCCCATCTGCTAAAAGCCCGCCTGGCTTCCCTCGAGAAGAAGATGAATCGTCTCAGAGAGTCGTCCGAAAAATCTTCTCCTTCAAAGAAACATAAGGAGAAAACCAGGGAGCAGAATCGCTCCGCGGATGACGCCTGGTCCTCGACAAGCAAGGCCCAGCTGTAGCCCAGAAAATCGGACAGTTAGTCTGGCAAAACTTTGGTGGATCAGTCAGCCATCGGCTTCTCCGATGACCGCACCGCTTCAGCCGATAAGTCGGCCCCCCCCCGCTCCTCTGGGGACCGTGTGGTGGCCGGTAAGTCGTCTACCCAGGCAGTGGGTACTCACCCGACTCCGGTCAATAAGCCAGTCAGGGGCTCCTCCCCTGACCGCCCGACCCCACCCGCTAAGTCGGCCGTCCCTGACGACCGCTCGGGTTCGGTTCCGCCAGGACCTACTGGCCTCACCCCGACATCCGGCGAAACCAGAGGGAGAAAGCCCTCTCCTTCCTCCTCCTTCCTCACCTGCGTTCGCCATAATTCACGCGCAGGTATGTCTGGTGATGGCAGCGAGAGCCCATCGACTCTGTCAGATGCCTCGGTCTACTCGCAATCTCTTCTGGGGTCAAGGAGATGGAGGCTCTCCTCGGTCTACAGGCCTGACTGTGGAGGCCCCTTCCACCTTCCAGAGGGCTTTCTGGCACCTCCTCCGACGCCGGTTATCCTGGCTGACAGTCCTCCAAGAGGCCAGGACTGCTGACTGGCCTTTGCCCCGACCGGATCTGGCCTCAACGCCAGGCCCCTTCTGCTCAGTTCCGACACCGCCACTCCAAATTTCATGGATCCCTTCTGGTGCTGGATCAGGTGGTACCAGTTCCAATGTCAGTTCCCCTGATGTTGGCTGTCCCGACGCCAGACCCTCAACCAATATACACAACAGTGGGTCCGACGTGGGTTCCCCCGATGCCTGATCTGACGGCGGGGAGTTACACCCGACCCTGAACTGTCCCACATTACCCATTGGGGTATCCTGGGGACCACTACCCGGGGGGTCCCACTCTGGACTGGAGTCATCTTGGGCAGTTCTATCCCGGATTTAATCCCTACTCCCATTATATGGGATTCCAGAGTTATTATCCACCACCGGTTATTCCTCCTCCACCTCCTCCTTCCCCCTCCAGCCTCTGCCTACACCACCTCACCTTCCCCCTCCTCCTCCTCCTCCTCCGGTTACCCCGGATTTCAAGACCTTAATACAGTCTTTGTGGCAGAGGGCTCGTTGGAATTGGTCTCGGACCTGGCAACTAGGCTCCCACAACCGCGATCTCATAGGTCCCCTTCCCCGAGCAGTTCGTCGATAGCCACGGTCCACATATCAGGGAAGACTCGACAGGATGTTTCATCTTCTGGATACCAGACACCGTCCTGTCAAGGAGGCGGACGATGATGTTGAAGAGAGTTCAGAGGGGAGGGAAGATTCCTCGGCAGAGGTCCCGGAGGAACATGATGAGACGAGAGGCAAGGTCTCGCCAAAGTCTCCACCAGAAGACCCTACCTTTGTCGGACCTCTTGAGGGCCATGAAGGACTATTTCGACTGGGAGTCGGAGGAACAGGACCCCATGAGACAGAGGCTCGCGGAGCACCTAGACTTAGAGTCTCTATCTCCCACCCCCTTTCCATGGATGGCCCCTCATCAAGACCTCACCACTACCGTCTGGCAGATGCCTCATTCTATCCCGGCTGTCCCCAAGTGGGCGGACAGGCTCTACCGGGCGCCGAAGGATGCCCCTTTCTTAAAGGCTCATTTCAAGGCTGACTCTGTGGTCTTCTCTGCGGCTCATGATCGCTCTTCAGCGCCCAAGCACATGAGCACTACTCCGGACAAAGAGTCGAGGCAGATGGACCAGTTCAGGAAGAAGATAGACTCCTCGGCCACGTGCGCCCTCCGGTCCCTCAGCTACGTGGCCCATATGGTATCCCATCAAAAGCAACTCTGGTCATGCTGGAAGTGCGAGTCCAGTCCATGGATCCCTCACCTTTGGAAGGAGACCTGCCAAGGATCTTGCCTCCAAGGCTTCCTGTAGGCACGCTTATAAGTGCCACTTTATGACTCTGTCGACTCAGTGGCCTGGTACGCAATCGCCGCTTGTCCTCAGACTGCATTCCTGGTTTCGCTTTTCTGGACTCGCTTATCGAGGGTCCAGTCGGTAATTCAGGAGCCCCTTTCAACGGCTCGGTCCTTTTTTGGTGGGGACGCCAAGGATATTATCACAGACCTACAGGACAAGGGCACTGCACTTAGGTCTGTCAGGTCAATGTACCGATTGGGCTTCCAACAGCAGCAGCAGCAGCCCTTTCGGAAAAGGATCTGGAGGCAGAGAAAGAATGCTCAGGCACGCCGCCAAGGGAAACAGAAGGCCACGGGTACAGCCACCCCTCCTGCCTCCAAAAATCAGAGATGTTCAGGAGGCCCTCCCCCTGAATATCTCACCACTGCTTGACTCCCCAGCCCCACTGTCTCCTCAGTCTCGTGATGGGGAGCAGGTGGGGGGGAAGGTCGCCCGCCACGTGCAGGAATGGAGGCGATCACCTCCGACTAATGGGACCTGCAACTAGTGTCCGTTGGACACACCATAGAATTTCTAGAGATTCCTCCAGAAACTCTACCAAAAAAGTCCTTTTATTCTCAGGACCAGGCCCTTCTCGTTCGCGAGGAGGTAGATTTGCTCTTGCTCAAAGAAGCACCGAGCTGCTGCCTCTTCGGGCAAAGGAAAGGGATTTATTCCCATTTTTTCCTGGTTCCAAAAAAGACCCTCACCATGGATGCCTTGAATATGGGGTGGGGAACTCACCTTTGGGAACACCAAGCACAAGGACTGTGGTCCAGCTTGGAGACTTCTCTCCACATCAATGTTCTGGAGTTGAGGGCTTTCCTGTATGTGCTACAGGCCTTTCAGACCCTCCTTCCAAGTGGATCACTGCTAATCCAAATGGACAATATGTCGGTAGTTTGGTATATCAACAAACAAGGAGGAACCCGGTCTTACCCCCTCTGCAGGGAGGCTACACGGGTGTGGAACTGGGCAGCCAGCACCATCTGTTCCTTTGTGCCATGTCGCTCCAGGTATTCTAACATCCTGGCGGACAGTCCTCAGCAGATCTTGACCCTAGCTCACAAGTGGGAACTACATCAGGAAGTGGCGAATCCATCTTTCCAAAATTGGAGGCGTCCGAAATTGACCTCTTCGCTTCCCAATCCAACGCAAACTTACTAAATTTTTGCTTGTTGTTCCAGAGCAAGGTGCTTTTGAGCGATTTATCTCTCTATCTTGGACAGGGACATTTTTGTATGCTTTCCCTCCATTTCCCATTCTGCAGAGGGTTCTCCTCAAGCTTCAGGCAGAGAGGGCAAAGATGATCCTCATCGCTCCTCTCTGGTCGAGACAGATAGGGTTCCCGCTGCTACAGCAGCTTTCTCGGGAACCACCGGTTCCACTTCCAGTGACTCATGACCTCCTGACCCAGGATCAAGGTCGACTGGTACATCTGGGGCTCAGGACCCTGCACCTACATGCGTGCCTCCTGCAGACTTAGCGATATCCCGTTTTGGGGTTTCCTCCAGGGTTGCTCGAGTCCTCATTGAGGCTAGAAAACCATCTACCCATTCCACTTACGCCATGAAGTGGAAGCGGTTTTCCATTTGGGCGACCACAAAGGGCTGGAACCTCTTGTATTGTTCAGTCCCACAAGTCATGGAATACCTCCTTCACTTGCCAGACTCCGGTCTGTCCTACTCTTCCTTAAAGGTCCATATCTCAGCTATCTCAGCGTACCATGAGCTAGTGGATGGTAAACCCGTGGCTCAGTTGGAGGTCTCCAAAAATTTTCTGAAAGGGATTCTCCATCTGAAACCCCCCATCCGAAGCCCCACTCCACTTTGGGACTTGAACTTTGTATTGGAAAAGCTCACCCTTCCTTCTTTCGAGCCGGCTATGAGCTGTGATTTGTGCTTCCTGTCCTGGAAGGTGCTTTTTTCTTGTGGCCATCACGTCAGCCCGAAGGATTTCGGAGCTTCACGCTCTAGTCTGCAAGGAACCATACTTGATTTTCCATCAGGACCGAGCGGTCCTCGGAACTCATCCGAGGTTTCTTCCCAAGGTGGTGTCAGAAGCCACGCTGAACCAGCCAGTAGAGCTTCAGGTGTATTATCCGCCCCCCCCCCCCAACAGAGGTGAGGCACTCCTTCATAAGATTGATGTCCATCGATTCTCCGTTGCACCCATCGATCAAAGAGTTTCGGCTTGCGATCTGTTGTTTGTCTCCTTCCCGAGATCAAGGGCAAACTGGTTTCTAAGCAGGGCTTTCCAAATGGTTAGGTAACTGCATTGTTGTCGTTGGCCAGAAGTACGTGAAAACCTCTGCCGGTTCCATCAGAGGTCATTCTACTAGGGGCATGGCTGCTCTCGTGGCCTTCCCACGGAACAGCTTTGGCGCCGACATCTGAGCTGCCGCTACTTGGAGTTCTGTCCATATCTTTTCAAACATTACAGTCTGGACATTGTTCTAGGTGGATCGGCTGGCTTTGCCCAGCTATCCTGTAGGGCCTTCTGTCCTAGACTGGGTCCTTCCTGGACCTCAGTTTTTTCCGTTGGAGTTAGTTTTCCTCCTCCCTAGTTTCTCTGTCTCTCCATGGAGAGACTGCTTGGGATTCTCTCCTGTATGTGATGTCCTACTGAAGGAACCATCTCGAAGTAAGATAGTACAGTTATGTAGGAACTTACCGTAACAGTAGATCTTCGAGAGAGATTCTTCAGCAGTCATATTTTCCCCTCCCTCCTTCCCCTCATTTTGTGTTTTACAAGGACTCCAAATCCTGTTCGCTCCTGCTGTCAGGCCTCTTCCTGATTCCGGTGGGAGAACTGGAGGGCAGGCGTGGGGACCGCCCACTATATATAGTCATGATGATGTCAGTCACGTGACGTCAAGTGGGCGGTCCCCCATCAGGTATTGTTAGAAAAGTCTGCCGTGCATCCCGACACCAGGTGGCGCCAGTCCTATGTGTGATGACCTACTGAAGGAACCTCTCTCGAAGATCTACTGTTACAGTAAGTTCCTACGTAACTGTACTTTTCATATGTTGACCCTTCAGGGGCTCCTACCCCTGCTCAATCCCAACTCCTGGTTGTGCTCCCTGGATATGCAGGATGCCTACCTGCACATCCCTGTCCTCCCTGCCCACCTCTGCTTCCTCCATTTTGCTTTTCTTGAGGATCACTTCCAGTTTCGGCACTCCCTTTTGGCCTTTCCTCGGCCCCCCGGGTGTTCACGAAGTGTCTAGCGGTGGTAGCGGCGTTCTTACGCCGCCTGGGCATTTATGTCTTCCCATACCTGGATGACTAGCTCCTCGCAGCACCCTCTCCTACCAGCCTGAAAGAGTCTCTCTGTTTCACTCTGAACTGGTTCTCCCTTCTGGGGATCACGGTCAACTTCCCGAAGTCCCAGCTAGTACCATCTCAACGACTCCAATTTATTGCAGCCGTACTAGATGCAGTTCAGAGCAAGGCTTTTCTGCCATCGGATCGAGCCGAGACTTTAGTTGCTCAGGCCACTCTTGTGGCCCAGGCTCGATGGATCCCAGCACATACTGTGCTGTGTCTTTTGGGACTGATGGCAGCGGCCATTTCCACAGTTCACCCTGACCAGACTTCACATGAGGGTCACCCAATGGTCTCTCTGAGTCCAATGGGATCAGAGGACGGACGACATAAACCAAAATGTCATGATCTCCAGCAGCCTTCAGAGAGATCTTCGCTGGTGGCAGGATCTCTCCAACCTATCAAGGGAACTCCTTTCCATTCCCCTCTTTCTACCCAAATCCTCACAACGGACGCCTCAGACTTGGGCTGGGGAGCCCATCTGGGGGTACACAAGATGCAGGGTCTTGGTCCGATCAGGAGCTTATGCTCCACATCAGTGTTCTGGAGACCAGGGTGGTTCTTTACGCTCTCCAAGTGTTTCAGTCCCATCTAGTACTGGGATCACTTCTGGTCCGGACGGACAATATGTCCACAGTCTGGTACATCAACAAACAGGGAGGAGCCCGGTCGTACCCTCTCTGCAGAGAAGCAATGAGGGTCTGGTACTGGGCGATCCAGCACAGCCTTTACTTGAAAGCGGTCCACGTCCCAGGAGAAAGCAACATCCTGGCGGACAGTCTCAGTCAATCAGTGGCCAGGGCCCACGAGAGGGAACTAAAGTCAGGGGTGGTCAAAGAACTCTTTCTTCGATGGGGTCATCCAGACTTAGATCTGTTCGCCTCCCCATTCAACGCAAAACTACCCATCTTTTGCTCGCTCGTTTCCAGGCATGGTGCTTTTTGTTGAGATGCACTGTCTCTCTCTCTCTTGGACAGGGAGGTTTCTTTACGCATTTCCTCCCTTTCCTCTCATTCAGAAGGTTCTGGTGAAACTTCAGCAGGAGGAAGCTCACATGATTCTTATCGCTCCTCTCTGGCCACATCAGATTTGGTATCCTCTTTTGCAGCAGCTGGCAGTGGAGCCTCCGGTCCCTCTGCCATTTCCTAACGACTTTCTGACACAGGAGCAGGGCACCCTGGTGCACCCGAGCCTTCAGTCTCTCCACCTTCATGCGTGGCACCTGTGGACATAGCGGTTTCATGTTATGGTGTCTACTCGCAGGTTGCACACATCTTAGTAGAGGTCAGAAAACCCTCTACTAGATCCACTAGCACCGTTAAGTGGAAAAGATTTTTGATCTGGGACCTAGCAAGGAGCTGGGTTCCCTTTTTGTGCTCGGCAGCCCAGGTGTTAGAGTACCCCACACATTTATCTGAGATGGGCCTTAGCTACTCCTCCATTAAGGTCCATCTCTCTGCGGTGTTAGCCTACCACCTCCCAGTGAAGGGCAAAACCTTGGCTCAGGTGGAGGTTGCCAAAACCTTTCTGAAAGGCATCCTTCACTTGAAACCTCCTATCCAGAATCCCTGTCCCTCCTGGGACCTGAATTTCATGCTCAAGAAGTTGACTTTTCCCCCATTTGAACCAGCTCCCACTTGCGACTTACACTTCCTTACCTGGAAGACTTTATTTTTAGTCGCAGTCACTTCCGCCAGAAGGGTCTCTGAGCTTCAAGCTTTTGTTTGTAAAGAACCTTATCTAATTTTTCATAGAGACAGAGTAGTCCTGCGGACTAACCCTTCTTTTCTTCCCAAGGTGGTATCAGAGACCACTCTGAAGCAGAGCATGGAATTACCAGTTTACTATCTCCAGCATTCCAACAGGGGGGAATACCTTCTGCACACCCTAGATGTGCACCGGATTCTGAGGTACTACATGAACCAGACTAATGAGGTTCATAAATCTAACCAACTCTTTGTAGCGTTTGCTTCCCAGTGCCAGGGCAAGGCTATCTCCAAACAAACCATCTCTAGTTGGTTAGCCAACTGCATCCATTTTTCTTACACGAAATATGGGAAGTCCCTTCTGGGGGCAGACAAAGGCCACTCAACCCGCAGCGTGGCTACCTCTACTGCCTTCTTTAGGAATGTGTCCACTGCAGAGATTTGTGCAGTGGCCACATGGTCGTCTGTTCACACTTTCACCAAGCATTACAGTCTGGACATTGCCTCTACGCGCAGAACAGGTTTTGGTCTTGCAGTTCTGCAGGGCCTCCTGTCATGATTTCCTATGGCGACTTCTCCTCCTCCCGGATGCACCTCTGCATAAGTTATTTTGGGGGCTGCTTGGTATTCGGTCCTATATGTGAAGACCTACTGCAGGAACCCTCTCAAAGTAAGATATTGCAGTTATGTAAGAACTTACCATAACAGTAGATCTTTGAGAGGGGTTCCTGCAGTAGGTCTAGTTTCCCACCCACCTTCCCCCAGTTCCTGGATGTTTTTTCCTTTTATTTTCCATCCTACCTAGCCTTTGGGTCTAGAGAGGAAACAGGGCCCTAGGAGTTTTCTACTCCTAGCTCTTATTTACCTTTCTTTAGGTTTCTGGTGGAAAAGAACTGGAGAGCGGGCGCAGGACCTCCTCTTTTATAGCCGGGCTGACGTCACGACGCCCGATGTCGGGGGCAGTCCCCGCTGATGATTGCTATCTGCAAGTTTGCCATTTGGACCTGACGCCAGGGGGCGCAGTCCTATATGTGAAGATGTACTGTAGGAACCTCTCTCGAAGATCTACTGTTACGGTAAGTTTTTACATAACTGCAATATCTCACTTCAAGGGAGCTCTTGCAGCAGGTTACCCCATAAGGACTAAAGCAGGCAGGCGTCAAGACCCCACGTAAAACTTCTAGCTAGCAGTCTATAGCAGGGGACCACCCCTGATGTCGGCATGCCCCCATCGTCCCTTGTGGTATAAAAAGGGTGGTCCCCCAGCACCACCTCAGTTCTTTTCCCACCGTCAACCTGTGCAAGTCGGACCTCCACGGACATCTTCTGCTCAAGTCGACCACCATTTTACTGCATTACCTGCACTTTCTTATTTTTGTCTTTTTTAGTATTTTTCTGCATGTCTTCTTCTTTGTCCGTTGAATGGCAGCAAGCGAAGTGTGCTTGTGGCAAGCAACTGCCCCATAAGGGCGGCCATTCAATGTGCTTATTTTGCCTAGGCCCAAATCACGATATTGAGGCCTGCCAGCACTGCCAAATCTTCAGTCAACACACCCGGCTTTGCCGCCAGAAGACCTTGGAATTCTTCCTGCTGCCGCAGTAACTTCTTTCGATGGAGAAGGAGCTTCACCAGAGTACATCCTCTTCCCCGGGCTCCAGGGCCTCCACTTCTTCAGCGATGGAGTCGAAGAAATCTTCAGGAAAGCACAAACACTGGGAAAAGTACAGAGAGAAACCCTGGTTGTCTTCCCGCTGTAGGTCCCCACGCAAGTCTGGCACCGACCACGGGTCTTTCTTCCGTGGGAGGTCAGCCCCCTCCACTCTGCCAGCCCTCTCTCCCTCCAGGCTCCCAGTGGTCAAACCACTTGCTCTGGTTTCGTTCGCAGGTGGTGGTTCCTTGGGACTGACGTCTCTAACCTCAGTCTCTCAGTCCCTGAAGCTCAGACCCATCCTGAACATAGGTACTCAACCAGGTGGCTCTACCGGGTCTTCTGCTCTGAATGGCGGGTCTTTGCTAGTTGCCCTCCCGATCAAGGCATCTGTAAAGTCACTTCTGAAGTCAGGGACTGATGTCACCTCACAACGCCCGGGGCATGCAGTCACCTCTTCCAGGAGGGTGACGCCTCTGCCCCGCTCGGGAGTCAGCTCCTCTAATCGAGCTTCTCCCTCCAGGCCAGCACTGGCTGCTTCCCCAGACCGGTGTCAGCTGACACCTGTCCAGTAAATGCCCACATCACTGACGTCTACTCCGGCAGTGCACAACTGTTGTCTCCTGACCTCACCCAGCCTACTCCAGCGGGACCGACGCCCGACCATTCGACCCCAGTCACATTGACGCCAGGGGGTTCTTTACTTCGGGAACAGACTCTGGTTAACCTGACACCAGTGGAGTGGATGCCAGGGTTACCGCAACCTGATGAACCAGTGCCCAGGCCTTCTAAGCCTACCTCACAGACACTGGTTACACTGACCTTGCCCCAGTTCCCACCTGCAGAGATTAACACTCTTTTTGCGGCCTGGTGGGCATATTTTAAAGACAAGGAAGCCCCGAAGGAGCCCTCAACTCCTCAGGCCCCTCCTAAGAAATCTCAGATACCATCCCCTAAGGAGCCTACACCACAGCCAGATATTGGTAATTCTAGGACTTGTAAACCTAAGCCTTGGTGCTCACCCTCTCCCTCACCAGATTTGGGTGAGTCAAGGGGGATACTCTTCCTCCTCCTCGCACCATGGCTCTGAAGATTCAGATATTCCTTCAGAGCCCAAGGACACCCTGCGGTCTCCCCCAGATGACCCAGTGTTCATGGATGTGATGAGGTGCATCCAGGCTCTCATGGGCTGGGACACTGAAGAAGTGGACCCCGAGCAACGTTGGTTAGCCACTTTCCTTCATAAGAAGGAAACCTTGCCTCTAGTGGTTACCCCTCTCTTAGACCCCTTCAAGGATGTCAGTAGGGTGGCCTGGAAACACCGTCCTCTACACCAACGACATCCAAAAGAGCGGGTCACTTGTATAATGCCCCAAGGGATGAACCCTTTTGTGGGGAGCACCCGGAGGCTGATTCGGTCGTTATTAATGTGACTCATGACCATTTAATACAACCCCGATACCGCAGTACTCAGCCTCCCGATAAGGACTCTAGGCAACTAGACTATTTCGGCAAAAAGGTCTACTCCTCTTCCACCTGTGCCATCTGTTCCCTAAACTTTCTGGCCCACATGGTTCAATATCAGAATGCTCTGTGGGAGAAGGCTTTCAGGTGGCTCAAGCTCAGCCAGATCTCCCCGGGAAAGCTGAGCTACTGCAACTTCTCAAGTCGGGCTGTGATGTGGGGACCAATGTCCTCCGAGCCTCCTACAATTCTCCGGACTCTGCAGAAAGAGCCTCGGCTATGGGAATTTGCCTACGCTGCTACTCATGGCTTAGAGTCTCCGGGTTTGCCCCAGACATCCAGTCTAAGATCCTGGACACCCACTTCCAAGGCTCCATCTTGTTTGGTGAGGATTCCCAAAATATTAGTACTTGCCTCCAAGAATCAAGTAAGGTTATCCGATCTGTTCATACCCTATATCAGTCCAGCCTGCCTCTTCCCAGCAGCAGCCTAGAGGTCAAGAACCCAGGGGTACCTTTAAGAGAAAGGCTACTTCCCAAGCCACCAGAAGTTCAGTGCCCAGAGCTCTGAGAACCTTGCAGGCCGCATTGCCTGTCCTCAGCTCATCTGCCTGACTCGCTGCCCGACCCCCCTCCTCCAGCAGAATTCCTGGGGGAGATGGTGGGGGGTCGCTTCTCTCTTTACAGAGAAGGTTGGGGCAGAATAACTTCGGACCAGTGGATTCTACAGTTAGTGGAACAGGGACATAGCCTAGAATTGTTGGAGATTCCTCTGGACAATCCTCCAACTCTCTCCCATTACCCCCAGGCCCATCTCGATTTGATCCAAGACGAGATACAGGCACTTCTGGAAAATCGGCCCATCGCACCCGTTCCCCTGTCACAGTGTGGGAAAGGCTTCTACTAGCATTTCTTCCTAGTACCCAAGAAAACTGGAGATATGCACCCCATTCTGGACCTCAGCCATCTGGGCAAATTTATAGAGTACAAAAGGTTCAGGGTAGTCACTCTTTTTGGCCTTTTCCCCATACTTTATCAAGGGGATTAGCTGTGCTACTTGGATATGCAGGATGCCTACCTTCACATTTTGGTATTTCCACCCCACAGGAGGTTCTTGCACTTCTGCTTCCAAGGAAACCATTACCAGTTTCAGGCCCTGCCTTTTGGCCTATCCATGGCCCCTTGAGTCAATTCAGTTCATTTGATCAGTCATGGTGGGATAAGCATCGTGATTATTTCAGTAGTACAAAAAGACAAAATATCAATTACAAGCATATTTTAAAAGTACAAAAAAGATAAAACAGATTTCTTGGGGCCAGATATTCCAAACTTTGTACTGGGGGCAAACCGTTTGCGCAGGTTTAGCGCAGGAGTAGCTGGTCCGCTGTATTCAAAAGGCCAGATAGCACGCCAAGAAACTGCATTAGCACTAGGCAAAATCATAATGTATGCAAGGGGCAAACTGAGAGGGCGTGTACATGAATACAGGCGCAATGCTATATTCAGCGACTAGCACTACACAAAGTGGTTTGGCACGACTTAGTGCGACACTTTGCGCAGTACAAATTGCCGCCCAGGAAGAGGTAGTCTTAACCCCTGGGCAATCCAGCTTTCCGTAACATTGTGGCTTTGCGTGTCGTTTGCGCAGCTTTGCATGACCCTAACAGAGTATGACACATAGAAAAAGCCAGACATAGAGGAAACATGCTGCTCACTGATGGCACCACAATGATGCCATCATCTGCCACCAGTCCCAGCCATGCCAGGCAGTAAGTGGTGACTTGGCCCCCAGTGGACACCATGGCAGTGTGGCCATACAACACGCACCTGCAGACCACCCTTCTGTGGACACCAACAGATGCCAGCACACACACATGCAGCACTGTGGGCATGGAGGGTGTTGAAGGGAGGGTGTATGGGTGGCCAGGCTGCACCACAGACCGAGTGCGGCCACAAGGCTGGGACACATCACGCAGTGCACATGGGCCAGTATTGGGAATACCCCAACACCAGTGTGCCTGTCTGATCGTACGTGCTCCCCCAGCCACATACCACACAGCTGTACAAACACCACAGCACTCACAGCTGGCCATGTATATGTCACTGTGAGCACCCCATGCTAGAGGTGCAGCATCTGTGGGTCACACAACAGCGTAACAGTAATGTCCACTGTCACTAACACCTGCAAGTTTGGCCTGTCGCCGTGAACAGTGCAGTGATCGTCACTGCCCTACACACCATAGGCATTGCTGTGTCCCTCACATTACTGGCCCCCTTGCCACTGTAGTGTCCGCTGTGCACTCTAGCATGAACTACAGTGTGACAGTTATGTAACACCACCACCACCTGTGCCTATGCTGTGTTGTCCCTTGGGGCACAATATGCTATGCTGTACTGCATACATGTAGCCTGCAGTTACCATCATACATTGCCAGACTGACCTACAGATGGAGTTGAGTGCAGACCCGGCCAGCCCCTGTACTTCCAGACTGACCTACAGGTGGAGCTGTGGGACCCTACAGTAACGCTGAGCAAACTGCATGCAAATCAGGGCATAATAAGATGCTAATCTGGATGTTTGCCCAGAGACTGCCTAAGTAGGCTCATTTGCTTGTCACATTTGAATATGAAGTTTAGCACCAGACGAAGTAAACTTAGCTCCGCACTAAACTTCGCAAATGTATTATAGCCGGCAAATGGTTCGGGAATATTACATGTTTCGCAGCACTGTACTTTTCACATGCGCTGCTGCCTCGCAGCTATACTGGGTCCATGCATTTGCTGGCATACACATTGGCCACATAGTTCACCTTTACCTACCTTTATATCACTGTGCACTGTGTTGCTGTTGTGGTTTGCACTTTGTGGTTGCTGTATTCAGAGCTGTCTTATCCCAGGGCTAAGTTTGCCCGGCTTCATTTGCATGCTGTAATCAGAAGCTGTTTGCCTCGGGCTATTTCTTTTGAATATAGCAGGCTTTTGTGTCCATGCTAAGTTTGCTCGCTGGGCAGGGCTAATTTTGCCCCAAGGCAAAGTTTTGAATATGTGGCCCTTGGAGTCTTGATCGGGGAGTAGAACTTTATAAACAGATTTTACCATATGCGGTAATAAGTGTACCAGTATAAAACTATTGCATCCAGTATGCTAAAGTTTTAAGTTTTCTTGTTACCACAGCCGGAAGCCTAATACTTTCTAGTCAAAACATTACAAAGTGCATAAAAAAGTGTGCCAGCTTTTTATTTTTGTCCCTCGCTACTTTTCAGTGTTCTAAATCTCCTTTTCTTAACCTTAACCACTGATGCCAGGAAACTAGAAATTCATTCTGCCTCTTCAAAAGTTTGAGGATGCATCAGTATGAAGGCCACATCATAACTGGTGCTTGCATATAATTCCAAGCAACTTGGGGAATATGGGTGTGGGCAGGACAGTAGTGTGGTGGGTAGGTAACTGGCTGGGTGGCAGGACACAGAGGGTGGTGGTAAATGGCTGTCACTCCACAGAGGGAAGAGTGACCAGTGGGGTACCACAGGGATCAGTGCTGGGACCGGTCCTATTCAACATCTTCATCAGTGACATTGCACAGGATCTAGAAGGCAGAATTTCACTGTTCGCTGATGACACAAAGCTCTGTAATAGAGTAGACACACCAGAGGGTGTAGACAGAATGAGAAGGACCTGCAGAAACTTGAAGAATGGTTAAGGTTGGCAGTTGAAATTCAATGCAAAGAAGTGCAAGATAATGCATATGGGGCACAAAACCCTGACACAATATATCAGTTGGGGTGAGGATATAGCATGCACCAAGCAGGAAAGGGATCTTGGGGTTGTCATCTCGATGACCTCAAGGATGAGAAACAGTGTGACAAGGCATCAGGTAAAGCAAATAGGATGCTGGGATGATAGGCAGGGCATCACCAGCAGGAAAGGAGGTCATAATTCCGCTTACAAGTCACTAGTGAGGGCCCCACCTGGAGTACAGTGTACAGTTCTGGAGACCATACCTATGTAAGGACATAGACAGGGTAGAGAAGGTTCAGAGGAGGGCAACAAAGATGGTGCATGGGTTGCATCACAAGTCCCATGAAGACAGGTTGAAGGAACTGAACATGTACTCCCTGGAGGAGAGGAGGGAGAGGATATGATAGAGACATACAAGTATCTTACAGGGAGGAACAGGGTGCAGGAAAACACTATTTTTAAGCGAAAAAGATGTTTCAGGACTAGAGGGCATGGGATGAAGTTGGAGGGAGGACGATTCAGAGGAAACATGAGAAAGAATTTCTTCACAGAACGGGTGGTGGACAAGTGGAACACCCTGCCAGAGGAAGTGGTGGGGCTGAAACAATCACGGGATTTAAGAATGCATGGGATAGACATAAAGGAATTCTAGAGGTCAGGGGTAAGGGGAAATAGACTTCTAGGAAAACAAACTGAACTTACAAGCTCAAATGGGCAGACTAGGTGGGCCATAGGCCCTTATCTGCCGACACTGTCTATGTATCTATGTATCTATGTAACTTTGTAAGAAAAGATTCCTAGGTTTGTTAAATAATGGGCAAAGCAGTGTAATATGCTCTAAGGTTTCAGAAAATCCGTTATTACAAGGGCACAAGGTTTCTCCAGATTTACCTATATTCTTCATATTGTTAAAATAAGTGTACCTTGATTTGATGATCTCAAACCTGGCCCACGTAATCAATTTCTTTTGTTCTGGGTTCAAAGGCAGATTCAAATAAGTCTCCAATGAATGGTCAATCTTGTTTTTTTCCAGCCATTGGGCACATTTTTGTGTTCTGATAATTTTCATATCTTGGATTTTCCCTAATTGAATCAATTTATTTTTGATTATTTTTCTATAATGAGTGGAGATTAGAATTTGGCTTTGATAATCGTTCCAAAGGTGAAGCATTTTGATTTTCCCTAAGCCATTTTTCAGTGTGGAAAGCCATGGTGAGGGAAGTCCCTCATCATGCCATTTAATCTTTTCTAAAAGACATTTCTCTGGGATGATGTTTTTATCATTGTTTACTATTTTTAACCAGTATGAAATTTGAGTTAATTCCCGTAAACATCCAGTTTTAAACCTACCTAATTAAGCCATTACCATTGCGCTTGAAGTTGAAAGGGGACTCTTCAAGAGGGCTTTATAAAAGAATGTCAATGGTTTTTCCAAATCTTCAGCTTTCATATACCCCCAGACTTCAGCTCCATATAATAGCAAGGGATTGATTTTAACTTCCCCTGCCCTTAATGCTGGGACGATGGTGTTTCCCCCATATTTGTAATTGAATTTAAAATGGCCTTCACTATTAGTTTTACTTTTGTTATTTGTTCTCTGATATGATTTAACCAAGAAGTTGAAGGCACCAATTTTACCCTCAAATAGCAATATTCTTTGGTAACGTCTATTTTATCCTCTCCCATTCAGAATTTAAATTTATTAACGTTGTTGAGATTGTTCCTGAATATTACAATCTTCATTTTGTTAATGTTTACTTTTAACTCTAGAGAGTTACATTTCTGGAAAAAATAGTCATTTTTTTGCATACCAGCTTTAGTTAGCGAGAAAATCACAAGATCATCAGCATATGCTAATGAATGAACCAATAGTTTATCAATTTTAGGGGAATCTAGTTTTTCACTTTCTGGGAATTTATATAATGAATTAATGTAGAAATTAAACTATTTTGGTGCTAGTAAGAAACCTTGCTTTACCCCTCTGTTTGTATGAAAGAATGAAGTTAGTGAACCTTTATTGTCATATCTTATTGCCGTAGCGGTATCTGAATACAAAAGTTTTATTAAGTTAAGCAATGATGGATCTATACCCTTTTCCCAAAGTGATTCCCATAGTGTTTTTCTATTTATAGAATCAAAAGCTGATGAAAAATCAATAAATAATGCAAATAATTTGGCTCCCCTTAAAAAGATGCATTTTTCAATAAGATGACTCGAACAGAAAATGTTATCGATTGCAGAAAACCCTCCCTAAATTCAGATTGAAACATAGAGATCGGATTAGAAGAATCAGCTCAATTTGTTAGTCTGTTTAGTAATAGCCTAGAAAAAATCTTTGAACTTATGTCCAAAAGACTAATAGGTCTAAAGTTGTTTGGGGAATAAACTGAGCCTTTTTTGTAAATTGGGACAATTATATTCCACTTCCACAAAACCGGTATATAATTCTGGAAAGAACATAAATTTAAAATATGGGTTAAGATTGGGGCCCAGAAATCTTTATGTTCTTTCTGTTCTTCTTGTGGGATAAAATAAAGGCCAGGGCTTTGTTGTATTTTAAAGTAAGTATAACCGTCTCCAATTCATCTGTTGTAAAGACAATGGGAAAATCTATTAACCATACAGGTTCCTTAGTTCCATCACCGGGTAATGTTAATGCTGGAACTTTGAAAAAGATTTCCCCAAAATGCTTCACCCATTCCTTCTTTGGTGTATATATACTGCCAGGGATTGATGAAATTGATTGCTTCCCGAAGCCACCATACTTCAGAAAGCTTTTGAGTCTCTCTGGCTAATAATATTGTACATTGAATCCCAGTTTTTGTATAAATAATTCTGTTTTTTAATTTGTAGAAATTTTGGGTATTGTTTCTTAGATATGTTTAATATATTATGATTTTTCTTTGTTGGATATTTTTTGGTTCACTTAATTAACTTTCTGAGTTTCCCCTTTTCATTCTTGCATTCAGAATCAAACCAGGTTTTTACTTCTGAGGTTTTGTTATTATTGGTAGTATAGATTATATTCTTAATCTGTTGATTAAATTGTCCTAGAATTGAATCAAAATGTTGGACATCTTTTAAAGAAAGATCTTCTTTTGAAGTGAGCAGTTTGTTACAATTCCCTAGAATGTCTCTTAACTGTCCCACCCCTGTAATATAATTATATTTTAGGCGTTGTTTTCCCACTGACCTAAGTTGTGCTAATGGAGTACTTGTATCTAATGAGGATTTATGTTCATTACTGGTCTTAATATATAAACTCAGTGGAGCATGATCATTTTCTGTTCTTATTTGAATTTTAAGAAATTTAAACATCTCATCATTTTCAGGGTTGATTAAAACATAATCAGTAAGGCTTTGCCCATTTGGAGAACAAGAAGCAGTTTTTCCTGTTACGTCACCCGCTAATCTACCATTTAGTATTAAGAGAGCATTTTCCTCAATAAATTTTATCAGCGCTTTCCCTTGTTCATTAGATCCTTTGTCTTTTCTTTCTTTAAAGTTACAGTTCTTAAGCTATAACTGAGTCTCCAAAGTGGTAAGGCTATCATATTTGGCAATGCGAGAATAAAAATCTCCCGCTATCACAAAAATACCTTGTGGGCATTGTAAATATACCAAATCAATATCCGTATTTAGTGAATTCCAACTACTTAGATCACTAGTTACAGAGTTTTTCGAATGAAAGTAAACAGTAACAAGAATGAAGACACGCTAGTCCCAGGATATTAATATAATAATATAGTTTGTAGTCTTTTTAAATATTTCAATATTTCAAGGGTAGGGCCAATTTTAATACATATTGCCAATCCCCCAGTAGGTCTACTCAGTTTTTTTTTTTTTCATTTTTTTGGCTGGGTTTCTGATAGTCTTATATCCATTGAGACTATCTCCCATTGCCCAAGCCGCCTGAAAAACAATTCTAGGGACATGGATATGTTGTTCATCCACACTCATTGGCAGTATCCTTGCCGCTTTAAATCTTGCCGGAAGGTCTTCAAGCTTGCTCCTCCCACCCACCCGGGTGGTATAACTCTCGGCTCCGCCCCATGACGCCAGATCTTCCTTACCGCTTGGAAGCTCAGGTTCCCTCCTTAACGCTCTGCGTTTGTGACTGGTTCCTATTTCTCCGCTTCTGGATTTAAAATAATATTTTGCAAAAGACTTCAGTCTTGATCCCTCGCTGCTGCGATGGATAAATCGACTCCGGATTTCGGAGATGCCCATGCGGCAGAAGATGTCTCGGACGGATCCACACTCCACGTGTGTCTACTGCTTAGGCCTTGAGCACGACCCGCGGGCTTGCGCCTGTGCTCATCTTTCTCGGCCCTTCGCCTCGAAGACCGTGCTGCCCGATTGCAACTGGGCGTCCGGAAGCGTTTCCCTCGGTGAGGTCAAAGGCGGTTGGCGGTGTCCGGCGGCGGTTCGGCGGATCAGCTCGGCGGATGGTCGCCTCAAGAGGAGGCGGCGCAGGCAGATCTTCCTCGGCTGCTGCATTTATCCCGCCTTCTGGGTTCTTCCTACACGGCTTCCTTTAAGGAGCTTTTGTCTGTCCCTTCCACTAAAGGAGAAGGGCTCAGTCCTGCTGGACCTTTTTCGGTCCAAAAGAGGGACAAGGGTAAGTCCTCCGTCGACGCTCTTGGGAGCGGAAAGGTCCTCTCTCCGGCCGACACCGCCGGCTTGGCCGATCAGGCTGGCGCCACTGGCCTCACGGTGTCCCCGCCAGGTCAGTTGACCGAGACTCCCACTGATGAAGTCTAGATTTTTCTCGACCCATTGGACGGGCTGTCGCCTTTAGCAGCCGAGATTCCCCTCTCCCCGGTTCCCCCGGGAGGAGTTGAGGATCCCGTGGGCTCGCCTGTGCCTCCGGTTCCGGAGCCCTCGGATGGACCTTCCGAGCCGAAGGGAGTGTCGGTTCCGGCCGACACCTCCCTGCACCGACCCCGGAAATTCCGGGACTCTCGGTCTCGGTCTCGGACCTCTTCGCGGTCCAGCCGTTCCCACCGTCATAGGCGGTCTCGGTCTCGGCACCGCGGTAAGCGGCGTCATTGCCCTCGCCCTCCTCCTCGGATGAGGAGGCTTCGGTGAATTACGCCGACGGTACGAGGACCTTATGTTGCAACAGCTCCTCCTGGCCGAATAAGCCGACCCGCGCCTTCCCGGCCATTAAGTGGTTGTCACCGAACGGCCGACACAACCCTCGACTTGCCGAGGAGCCTATACCCAGGCCGTTGTTCGCCAAACCAGCTTGCTCCACCGATTGCGTGTGGAACCTCCGCCCCACAGCCACCAATTGGGGCCCGACCAAGGATTCTCGGTCGGCTAGGGTTTACCCCATCGCTGTCAGTTACCCTCACTCCCGACCGACCTCGGCAGGTGAAGGTGGTTCAGGCCAGAGGCAGCTCTTCGAGGACTCTTCCGAGTCCGAAGATGATTCCTTCTTCTCCAAGCGACTGGACTTGGAGTCTTCAGGAGGTCAGCCAATGGACGATAGCCCGTCGTCCTTCCTAGGACTGCTCGGCTCATCTCGGAGTCTACCGGGATGGAGCTCGAACCCGCTTCCAAGCGGGCAGGTATCCTCACGGAGATTCTGGACCGAGGGATTCTCCGGACGGAGGCCTTCCGTGGCCGAGGCCATAGTGGGTCCAGCACTGGAACTTTGGCAGCGCCCTGCTTCCTGCCCTGCGCCTTGGCCAGGATGGCCAGGAAGTATGCGTCCCTACCGTTCCTTGTCCGTTTTTGAACACCCTCTGCTGAGGGGTTGTTACCGACATGCCGGGCCGGCAACGCCAGGGATGTGGACAAACCTCCTGACAAGGAGTCCAAGAAATTGACTATGTCGGGCGAAGTCTCACGCTATGCCCTCTCTCGGCCTTCGCCAGGCCAGTTCGGCCGCCCTCATGGCACATTTTCCATGCCCTGTTGGGCTCCTGGATGAGGTCATCCTCATCTTCCCGCCCGATCTGCAGACTACGGTTAAGCAGGTGCGGACCAGGGAGGGCAGTGGCCAAACAGCAGCTCCAGACTGCTTTGGATGTAGGGGACCCATGTGCCAGATCGGTGCGGCCGCAGTGGCTATGCGGCCATGGCTTGGCTGAGGATATCCACCTTTACTCGGATACCCAGCAATGTTGGCGGATGTTCCTTTTGGGACTGGACCTCTTCGGCCCTGGGGTGGAAGGTCACCTGCAGAGGATCGAGAAGTCCAATGCTACCTTGGACTCGGTCTCTTCCGCTCAGAAGGACAAAGGCCGCAAACCACAGCCTAAGCCCTTTCGTCCTTCTGTGCCCCCGGCGCGCCCGGCCCAGCAACGTCAGGGCTAGCAGGCTCGGCCTTGGCATCCCAAACCCAAGCCGCCGGCTTCCTCTAACAGGAGGCAGGGAGGAAGGGCCCAGGAGGTCCCTCGGCCGGTCCCTCCTCCAAGCCTGCCCAGTGACGGGCTGAGGGGTGTCGCCCCCATCCCCGTCACCTTACCCCTGGGTCCCCCCGTGGGGGGACGGCCCCGGCACTTCTGTTCCACCTGGTCCGCTGTTACCACGGACAGGTGGGTCTTGAGGTGGTGGGAAGAGGCCTGCCTCTGGAATTCGAGCAGGCACCACCCTTCAGAGCCGCCGCCTCGGGGCTTGGATCCCCAGCCTCACTGGCGGCTCGCCGAGCCGACATCGCCTCTCCTCCTCCAGAAGGAGGTGGTAAGAGAGGTGGTGGACCTCCTTCAGACCCAGGGTTTGTGTCCAGGTACTTCCTGGTTCGAACGGACGGGGCTGGCGCCCATTCTAACCCACACGACCTAAACAAGTTCCTAAGGTCTCAACCTTCAGGATGGTCACTCTGGCTCAGATAATACCATCCTTGGAACGCGGGGGTGGTTCTGCTCTCTGGACTTGCAGGGCCGTTTTTTCACGTCCTATCCGTCCGTCTCACCAGAGATTCCTTCGCTTCGGCGGAAGGATCTCTCTTCGATTCAAGCCATGCCCTTGACTTGTCTCCAGCTCCCAGGGTCTTCACCAAATGCATGGCAGTGGTGACAGCATTCCTCTTGGCGCCGAGGGTCGGGTGTACCCTTACCTGGACGACTGGCTGATAGCAGCTCCTCCAGGAAGGAGGCGGAGTGGTCCAGAGATCTGGCCTCCAGGTCTGCTCTCAACTGGGCCTCCTTATCAACGAGGCCAAGTCGGAACTCGAGCGAAGCAGGTGATTCTATTCATCGGGCAGCTCGACTCTCTTGAGCCAGCGCGGCTCCCGCGGACAGGGCGAGGTTCTTTCCTCCTTTGCCCGATCATTTCTGGTTGGGCAATTGCGCCTGCCGGGACTTCCTCGCCTCCTGGGTCTCATGGCGGCCTGTACCAGCGTGGTCCGTTGGGCCGCTGGAACATCGTCCCCTTCAGTGGGCTGGCCAGCCAGTGGTCACTGCGCTGCGATCCCTTGGACCAGCTTGTGTCGGTGACACAGGGGATGTGGAACGCTCTCCAGTGGTGGACCGTTCCAGATCATTTGCAGGAGGGCATCCCGTTCGTCCGCCCCGAGCCGACGGGCTCTCTGTCGACCGATGCCTCTCTGATGGGTTGGGGTGCCCATCTGGGGGAACACCGGGCTCATGGCCTCTGGTCCCCTCGGGAGTCCCGATGCCACATCAACCTGCTGGAGCTCCGGCGGTCCGCCTAGCTCTCACCGCCTTTGCTCCGTTCCTCCGGGGTCAAGTGGTCCGAGTCCAGGCGGACAATACCACGACCATGTACTATCTAAACCGCCAGGGCGGGACGCTCCATGCTTCTATGCAAGGAAGCTCCACGATTTGGTCACTCGTGGCGCAGCCTGGAGGCGGATCTCCTAGCCATTCACGTGGCAGGAGCTCCAACACCCTGGCCGATGCCCTGAGCCGGATAGGGGCTGCATCCCACAGTGGTCTCTCCTGCCGGAGGTAGTACAGCATCTGTTCTCCTTTGGGGCACACCTCAGGTGGACCTGTTTGCCTCCATGGAGAAGCGGAGCTGAGTCTGTTCCATGCCCGCCCCTCAGCAGGGCTCGCTGCAGGGGATGCCTTCTCAGGCAATGGACCCCGGCCTCTTTACGCCTTTTCCCATTTCCCTTGATCCACAAGGTGCTTCTCAAGGCGAGGAGGACAAGGCGAGGTGATTCTGATAGCCCCAGACTGGCCTCGGCAGTTCTGGTACCAGATCTCCTCAGTCTCAGCTCCAGGACTCTGCAGCTTCCAGCTCGCCCGACCTGCTCTCAGTCAATCAGGGAAGGTGTTCCATCCGACCTTCAATCCCTGCACCTGACGGCCTGGTTCCTGGAGCGGCTAGAGTTCCAGGCCTTGGGTCTTTCCGCGAGGTCCTCAATGTAGTTGAGGCGTCCCGTATGAGTCGACCAGAAATGCTATGCCTTCAAATGGAAAGGTTTTCCATTTGGTGTCAGGCAAGGGCTTGGACCCTTCCTCCTGTTCCTTGGCAAGCATCTTGGACTATTTATGGTCCTTTCAAGTCAAGGGCTTAGGTCAGCGACCCTAAGGGTGCACCTGGCACATCTCCTGCTTGCAGGCGCGGGCCGGAAGCAGTCGGTGGCGAGGAGAAGGTGGTCTGGCGCTTTTCAAAGGCCTTGATCACATTTCCAGTGCGGGGAACCCCCACCTCCGTGGGATCTACTGCTGGTACTGGCAAAGCTCATGGGCAAGCCATTGAACCTATGCACAGGTGTGCTCTCTCTCACCTGTCGTGGAAGACCGCCTTCTTGGTGGCTATCACGTCAGCCAGAAGGATGGGAGAGCTCCAGGCGCTTTCCATCGAGTCTCCTTACCTGGTCTTCCACAGGGACAAGGTTGTCCTGCGCCCCACCCGAAATTCCTTCCAAGGTGGTGTCGGAGTTTCACCTTAACCAGGTGTTGACTCTGCCGTGTTCTACCCCAATCACACCTCGGAGGTCGAATATAGGCTCCATACTCTGGACCCTAGAAGGCGCCGCTTATTATAAGGAAGCGCCACGGCTGAAATTGGGAGAGGTTCGCCAGCTGTTTGTCACCCACGCTGAAGCCGCATCTGGCAGACCTGCAGCCAAGCGGACGACAAGCAGGTGGGTAACCTCCTGCATAGATCTCGTTATAAGTTGGCGGGCATGGAGCCTCCCAGAGGGATAAGAGCTCATTCTACCCGCCATTGCTGCAACGGTGGCTGCTTCCAGGGACGCCCTATCCAGGAAATCTGCAGGGCTGCTACCTGGAAGTCAGCAAACACCTTCATTACCCATTACCACATCGACCTTGAGTCACGCGGATGCTGGTTTTGGGGCCCTGTTCTCCAGTCTCTCTTTCCCAAGTAAGTATATGGGGTGTGCGCCTGGCCTCCTCCCGGAGAACTGCTAGGAGTCTGCCAATGAGTGTGGATGAACAACATATCCATGTCTAAATACAGGTTACTCACCTGTAGCTGGGAGTTCTAGGAATGGTATATGTTGTTCATCCACACGACCACCCGACCTCCCGGCTTCTCGACGACAACCTGAGCTTCCAGCTGGCCAGATCTAGGCCATGAGTGGAGCCGAGAGTTTACCACCACCCGGTGGTGGAGGAGCAAGCTTGAAGACCTTCCGCAAGATTTAAAGCGGCAAGGATACTGCCAATGAGTGTGGATGAACAACATATACCATTCCTAGAACTCCTGTTACAGGTGAGTAACCTGTATTTATTGCATGGGAGTTTATAAAATCACAGCATTCCTGGTCTATTATCATACCTGGAAAGCCTGCTGTATTCCATGATAAAAAAATTACAATTCCATGAATTAATCTTCGAATCTTCCAAGGAGACCCCCTATCTCCAAAGAAAAATTACTGTTGCCTCGTGTCATTGATTTGTTTCCACTGTATACAGTTTCCCTGATGGGGGATCGTTCATATCAACTAAAAATAATCCTTCACTGTCAAAACCATCCCTATTACACATCAGCAAGGAATAAACTGTAAAACTTTCACAGTACAAATCAATTCGTGTTTTTTGATTTTCTGGAGCTGCTCTCACAGCATATTTGATATGTTTTTTACTGCTTCCAATTTCAATTTAGAGGCAATCAAGGCATTAATGTAAGAGAGGAGGACAGCCTAATTTTCTCCAGGCAATTTGTCAGTTCCGAATAATGAAAGGATACAAGGGTTTTCTCCCTTTTCGATAATACTAGGAGAACTAAAATCCCAGTTAAGGGATAACAGGATATTTCTGAGAATATCCTGAATAATAAAAGACATCTGAACTTTTATCATGTAATGAATGTGAAACAAATGTTTTTCAAGGCATTGGAGACCAGAGTTGCAATCCTAATTGATTTAGTCTAGATTGTTTAAACCAAACCCTCTTTGCTAAATTCATATCAATAAGAAGAATGAATACTGGTTTTGAATCCACGAAAGAGTCCCTACAAGTCATGATGATCTTTCCTTTAGCCTGAGGGATACCCAGTTCTACATGTATTAGGTACTCCAGAGTTCTTTAAGAGACTGCCATGTTTAATGTTTCTCAAAAATTCCATCTATCCTAGACAGACTTCCTCTCTTGACAATGGCCAGTTATTTTCCTGCCTTTGTCCAAACACTTTATTCCTCTTTAGCTCATCCCTCTTCTTTTTCTGTATCGTATCCTCCAATTTTCTGTCTGTTTCTAACTCTGTGTTTTCTTTTTCAGACAAATCTTGTCACTTTTCCATAGGCTTATCATTATTAATGATTTCTAATTTCCCCTCCTGAGTCTTGCTTATAGCAGGGGTGTTTATGACTTCAGTTTGCAATTTTGCTGATATCAGGTACCCATTATTCCCATTTTTCTTGCTTTTATTTTTGTCCCCTTTTTTCTTTTTGGTCCTTTTTCCCTTTCCTTTCTTTGGCTCTTTTCTATTGGTGTCTGAAATGCAAAGTGTTGAGAAAAAAAGTTTGTCACTTTTCATTTGTTGCATAAGTGTCTCAGTTTTACTATCGAGGTTATGAATCTTGGCATACACAGAGGTCACAAACCCCTCCATACTAGATCTCAATTCCTTCACAGCCTCCAGCATAACTATGTGACCCATAATTGGGTGGGCCAGAGCCTTATTTGTATATTTTGATAGTGCATCAGGACATTGTCCAGTATCTTTTCTACTACTTTATCTAATCTGGGAAAAACTGCACTGGGAGAAGCAGCTAAAATGGATACCTCATCCTCCAGTTGCAACAATTCTTGGTCAGGGGGTCTGAGAGACATGAGGAAATTTCCAGGGGGCTGTTTAGCTCCAAAATGGTTGCTCGTGAGTTACCTGTAGGAGTGTGGGGCAGGTTAGGTAGCTTCCCCACAGCTATATCTTTTAAAATAGGGGTTATCTGACCTTCTTCATCTATTAGTTTTTTAGTTGTTAATTGTTGGTCAGGTGAGAAATACGCTGTAATTTTCAGTTTTTTTATCACTTGGGGCTCTAGATTCCTTTTTCGCATTTTTTTTCTTGCCCTTTAAATTATTTTTTGTAAATACTTTTGGTGAGTTAATACTAAAGTCCTTCTCGATCTTCTCAATTCCTGTACTCAGAGTAATTAACACCTTAGTAATATTCTTATTAACTCTTCTACTACATCTTTCACTAATTTAACAGAGTTCTGAGGCTGAAGCTTTAATGCCTGTGTGTATGAGAACTGTCTCTGTGCTGTCTTAGGCAAACTAGACAGAGAAATGCCAGTCAGAAAAGACTTGCCTGCTCCTGTTGGAAGCTGAGAAACTTGCTATACTGCAGAGAACAAACTAGAATGCATTTGAGGAACTGGGAACCTGGTAAAACATAATACTTTAGGGGACTAGTTAGGAAGGTAAGCTACGCTTTCTACAGAAAGTTTCATTATTTTCTTATTGGCATTAAGAATTGCAGGATTCCATTAAAGTGTAGTAATTTTACAACCAGAGGGGTTGAAATACAACTGAAGTTGCTTGATTTCTGTGCTTGACACATAGGATTTGGAAGGATATTTGTGCAATATTTTAGAAGTGTCCTGCTGGCTAAGCAGTGAGTTAATCCCTGGTTTCAGATAAAGGGTTTGTGTGTGTATCAGAAGCAGACATTGCAAATTGTCTTCACTGAAAGGCCTGCTTACATCACAGGTGTCACTAGTCAACCAATTGATTCTGGGTGGGGCTTTTATCACTGTGCTGTCTTAAGCAAACTACACAGAGAAAAGCCAGTCAGAAAAGACTTGCCTCCTCCTATTGGAAGCTGAGAAACTTAATATACAGCAGAGAACAAACTAGAACGCATTTGAGGAACTGGGAACCTAGTAAAACATAATACTGTAAGGGACTAGTTAGGAAGGTAAGCTACGCTTTCTACAGAAAGTTTCATTATTTTCTTATTGGCATTAAGAATTGCAGGATTCCATTAAAGTGTAGTAATTTTATAACTAGAGGGGTTGAAATACAACTGAAGTTGCTTGATTTCTGTGCTAGAGACATAGGATTTGGAAGGATATTTGTGTAATATTTTAGAAGTGTCCTGCTGGCTGAACAGTGAGTTCGTTTTTAATCCCTGGACTCAGTAGAGTGGTTTGTGTAGGAGCAGTGGTCTAGTAAATTGTGGTGTTGGTTGACTTACTATAAAGGGCAGTACTCACCAGGGTGGTGGAGCAGTGGTGTATTTGATTGTTTCTAACAGTCACCAGTGGTTGTGGCCTGCCCACCCCAGGCGTGGCATTTCTTTTATAGCCAAGGTTCTGACATCACTTCCTCAACAGGTCTTGGAGCAGAACTGTCATATTCTTAATTACCCAGCACGGTGCATAAAGGGTAAGTACACACAAAAAAATATATATATAACTCATTGTATATTATAAGGAAGAGGGACATGTGGGGAGTGGTGCAATGCACTGGCTGTGGGGCAGCAACTTTCCGGGAGACATTCTGGAACCTGCGTTGCTGCCCTATTTGCAGGCAACTGTCAGCTCTGAGGGAGGAGGTTGCCCACCTCC
Source organism: Neoceratodus forsteri (assembly GCA_016271365.2). Lineage (NCBI taxonomy): Eukaryota > Metazoa > Chordata > Ceratodontiformes > Ceratodontidae > Neoceratodus > Neoceratodus forsteri. The sequence goes on from CM057454.1 coordinate 1,136,076,499, forward strand.
AGGCTGAACTGGCAAGGACTAAGGTGGCCTCCCCCACCCAAAGAGCACCAGTTCCACAACTACTGCCTCAGAGGTTGCCATGTGTGAAGAGCAGATGGACCACAATAGGTTCTGGGAGGGTGAGGGTGGTGGAACAGAGGCGTAGTCCCTGAGTTGCACCTCTACACAAATCATATGTCAGTCTGGCAAATCTGTGTTCCTCTATGATGACACCCTCATTGGAGACCAAGAAGAATGCCGGGGACATCCACAAGGGAGACCCATAAAAAGAGTGGCAAGGGATACCACAGGGGAAAGAAACAGCTTCTGATAGGGGACTCAGTTGTTAGGGGTGTAGACCTGGGGAAGGGAGAGGAGAGGGAAGTAAGGTGCCTGCCTGGTGCCATGGCTTGGAGGGACAGGAAGTGAATCCTCAGGATTGCAGAAGCAGCATCACAGGAGGAAACTAGATATCATTGTCCACCTCGGGACAAATGACCTAGCTAGGCATGAGATCAGTGCAGTGCAGGATGAATTTGTGGAGTTGGGGAGGGGCCTCAGACAGGTAGCAAGCACGGTAACCTTCTCAGAGGTGCTGCCAGTCTATAGCAGGGGTGAGGCTAGGGTACTGCATGCCATGCAGTTTAATGAATGGTTGCAAAACTGGTGCAGAGCACAGGGCTTTGGCTTCATTGGGGACTGGGGTCCACCTGGAGAGATGAAAGTCTATACTGGCATGATGGTCTGCATCTGTCCAGGAAGGAAACACGCTCTAGGTGACAGGTTTAAAGGCTTCCTTGGCAAGCTTTTAAACTAGCCAAGGGAGGTGCTGATAGGAAACAGGAAAGTTCAAGCCCCCACAAAACATGGCAGGTAGGGGAAACACTGAGGTACAGAGCTTGACAGAGGGTAGGACAGGGTAAATGGAAAATGAACAAGGGCAATAAGAGCAGGGATGGGGTAAAAAAGGATAAAGCCAGCATTAAATGGAGGGTAATGAGTACCAATGCCCGTAGTCTGAGAAACAAGCTTCCAGAGCTAGTAGCCCTGATGGAAGAGGAACACTTGGATATTGTGGCAGTCACAGAAACATGGTACATGGAGAACCATGACTGGGATGTCAACATACCAGAGTACACAATCTACAGAAGGGACAGGGAGGGTAAAGAGGAGGTGAGTAGGTCTCACATAAGGGAAGGGATCAAAGCCAGAACTAAAAAGTAAAGGGGGAGGACAAAGGAACTCTGGGTCACCTTGAGACAGGGAATGGCATCACAATCCGCACAGGGTTGTATACAGACCCCATCTCAAGGGAGGAAATGGACAAGAAAGTGATAGAGGCATTCTCAAATGGCTGAAAAAGGGGAGATACTGTTGATGGGAGACCTGAATATGCAAGATATTAACTGGGCGACATGGACTGCAGCCACATCCAAGAGCAGGGTCATTCTCGATGCCCTACAGGGGGCATGCCTTAGACAGCTAGCGGTGGAACCCGCTCGGGAGGGAGCAATATTAGACCTGGTACTCTCAAATGGAGAGAAGATCACAAACTTAGAAGTCAGTAGACATCTGGGGACAAGCGACCACTGCACAGTGTGCTTCACAATAAACACAACCATGGAGACAAGCCATACAGACAAGGATACTGGACTTTAGAAAAGCTGACTTTGGCATAATGGATGAATACCTGAGGAATGCATTAGCAAATGGCCAGAAAGGAGAGGTGGAAGAACAATGGAGAAAAATCAAAACTGCCATCATGGAGGCAACAAGCCTTTGTGTGAAACAAAGAAAACAAAGTAGAATAAAAAAACACTATGGTTCTCAAAAGAGGTGTCAGGGAAGGTTAAGGAGAAGAAGGCTGCATTCAAAAAGTATAAGGAATCACAGACGGAGCACACAGGAACTGTATCAATTAAAGCAGAAAGAAGTGGGGAAGGCAGTCAGAAAAGCAAAGGCCCAAACTGAGGAAAATATAGCCAACTCAGTTAAGAATTGGGATAAAACCTTTTATAGGTACATTAGGGAGCATAGAAAGCTTAAGGGAGGGATAGTGAAGATTAATAAAGGAGAGGGAGGGTGGGCAGAGGGAGACCGTGAAAAGGCAGAGATACTGAATGAATACTTTTGCTCAGTATTCACAAAAGAAGAAGACGAGGAGTTACCTAAACCAAACAGTAGAAGCACCACTCTGGATAGTGGGGTTGACGCCTGTCCATTTACAGAAAAATGAGTACTGAAAGAACTCCTAAAACTCAAGGTGGACAAAGCAATGGGGCCTGACGGGATTCACCCTAGAATCCTAAAAGAGCTAAGGGAGGACCTAGTGATACCACTAACCACACTTTTTAACAAATCATGGGAAGATGGGGTGATACCTGAGGACTGGAGGAGGGCAGATGCGATTCCCCTTCACAAAAGTGGGAGCAAGGCAGAAGCAGGAAACTACAGACCTGTTAGTTTGACCTCAGTGGTGGAAAATGATGGAATCACTCTGAAAGAAAGAATTGTTGAGTACCTAGAGGACACAGCGGCACAGGACCCAAAAGCAGCATGGATTCACAGCAGGAAGGTCATGTCAGATGAATGTAATCGATTTCTTTGTCTGGGTGACCAAAATAGTAGACCAGGGAGGGCTGTGGATATGGCCTAACTAGACTTTAGCAAGGCATTTGACACAGTCTGGCACAAAGATTGATAATCGTTAGCCAGCCTGGGAGTGGGTCCCAGGGTGGTAGCCTGGGCAGCAAACTGGCTGCACAACAGGACACAGAAGGTAATAGTGAATGGAACACATTCTGAAAAGAGGGGTTACTAGTGGAGTACCTCAGGGCTCAGTACTGGATCCAGTCCTCTTAACGCCTTTATAGGTGACATTGCAGAGGGTCTGGAAGGAAAGGTATGCCTCTTTGCAGATGACACAAAGATCTGTAACAGAGTTGATACACAAGGGGGGTAGAAAGGATGAGAAGGGACTTGGCAAGGTTGGAGGAATGGTCAGACATATGGCAACTTAGATTCAATGCAAAGAAGTGCAAAGTAATGCACCTGGGAAATAAAAATCCAGGAGAAGAGTACACAATAGCAGCGGAGGTACTAACGACAACAGTAATGGAAAGGGATCTGGGTGTAGTCATATCAGATGACCTAAAGGTGGGTAAGCAATGTGAGAAGTCAGTAAGGAGAGCCTAGGGGATACTGGGATGCATAGGAAGGGGCATCACAAGTAGAAAAAGGGAAGTGGTTATACCTCTGTACAGACAGTTGGTGAGACCCCACCTGGAGTACTGCATGCAGTTTTGGAGACCTCATCTATGCAAGGACATAGACAGGATGGAAGCAGTCCGGAGGAGGGCAGCTAAAATGGTGCAGGGTCTACATCAGAAACCATATGAAGAGAGACTGAGAGAGCTTAATGTGTATGCCCTTGATGAAAGGAGGGACAAGGGGGACATGATAGAAACTTTTAAGTACCTCAAGGGAATCAACAAAGTCCAGGAGGGTAGCATCTATCAGAAAAAGAGATCTGTAAGAACAAGGGGGCACAATTTGAAGTTAGAGGGGAGACGGCTCAGGGGTAATGTGAGGAAATTCTTTTTCACGGAGAGAGTGGTGGATGCATTGAACCACCTTCCTGGAGAGGTTGTGGGGTCTAAAACAGTGGGGGAATTCAAACATGCATGGGACAGACATAAAGCAATTATAGTGGGGGGTTGCAGGAAGTAGGCTGTTGGTTAACTAGACTCTGCAGCTTATCCAATAGGTAGGGAAATGGGCAGACTGGGTGGGCCAAGTGGTCCTTAGCTGCCGTCCAAGTCTATGTTTCTATGTCTCTCACCCATCTTTATCTCAGAGGGAGTGGAAGTGGTAATGAGCAATGGCTCATCACACACACTCCCATTCTTTATCATCTTTGAGGCCAGCATTTTCCCACTCCTTGTATACATTGATTTAAACTAAAACAAGTAACAAAGTGTCAGAATATTAGTAACAGTAACAGTAAGAGCAAACAATGCCAACAATCAGAGGCTTCTAAGAAATATTGGCAGTTCTATCTAAAATCCTGTTATCCTAATATAATTATATGATTAGGCAAATCTCGTACTTCAGTAAATACCAGATGCTGCCAGGAACCTAGCTCTAAGAACCTATACAAACTTTGACTAGAAACCTGTTAAATCTTAATTGGCCACCCACTAGAATCTCTAAACCATCTTGTAATTCTTGACGTTTTTAATTTTAGTTTCCCTAAATAGACAAAGAATCCCATCCATATTGGACGTTTTTTTAACACCACTACCCACTTCAAGGGTCAGAATCTTCTTGTTCAGCAGAAAAAAGGGGGTCAATGATGTAGATTGCCACACATTATAAAGCTAAAACCCAGGTAGTCCAAAGGTCCTACAAATAAAATAAAAGGCACTTGCAGTCTCTCGATCCTTCTTCAGTTAGAGGAAAAAAGATCAGTTCCAGATCTTCCCCTTAAACTGTCCACCAAAAAATGGCCCAGCACAAATGTTTCTCTCCAGGATGTCTTCAAAATTCTGGCTTTAATTTTGGTGTCGAAGAACCTCTGTCAGGGAGCCCCTGTTGAGACCCAGTAACAGCCACTGGAGAAGAAACAAGATATGGGCACTGACCACATTTTCTATCCCTTCTTAAAAGTTAGAAAAAAAAGTGTTAAGCAGTTAAGCAATTATGCAGTTAATATAACACACGTAGCAAATAAGACAAATATAAACAGCAGTTATAATAAGCCAGTTAGCTGACTGTTTGAACATATGCTGATTTGACCCTAATTTTCCCTCACTCAGCCACAGCAAAACATTCTAATGACACATTAGCTAGTGCAATAGTGAAATAATTAAAAATAAGAACAACTCTTAGTCTTGCTTATAACTTAAGACTTCAAATTCAAAAAATATTAAAATTATACATAACACGTATAAGAGCACTTACTTGTACAGAAAGGTAACAAAACAGCTCTTGTTTTAAAATTTGCTAATAGAGTAGTCGGTAATCAATAGTCGGTAGTCAATAAAACTGTGCCAATCAGGCTACACCGCTGCTCCACTGCACCACTGCTAAAAAGTAGCTGGTTCTAAGCTCCATACTCAAAGTATCTTTTTAAAAGGAGCTCTGTGGTACTTTGAACAAACAACGTCTGGCAGTCGATTAAAAAAAGCATGTCCAACTCCAAGGTATGCTAAGCTGATCTGCCAAAAAAATGCCTGCGCATGTGCCTTTGGCAAGATCACCCTAGTCACGAGAGTTGAAGCGGTGAAAATTCCATTTTCCAGATTCTACCTACTTTAAATGTTTTTAGGCATATATATATTTAGACATATGTTTTCCCCTCTTTCAAAAATGTGCTTACACCTCAAACAAGAGCCCATTTAATGTCAGCACTAATACATCAAAACGCCAGACCCTAAGCAAAAAAAAACAAACACTGATCGGCAAACAGATTGATCAAACACTGCTCGAAGAAAAAGGTGCACTGTGCAAACAAGCAAACAGCTGTATATATATCTAAAATCTGTAAAAATCTATGTCATAAAAAGTGCATTTCACAGTCAAGCTGTGTAAAAGTAAAAAAAAAAAAAAAAAAAAATCATTCGAGAAATATGCTGCTGACAGTCAATTCTGTGTGGCCACACAGTCAGAAAACCAGCCCCCGACCACAAACAGTATCGATAACAGTGGCAACTTCCTATCAGTTGGGAAAAGGAAAGAATAGGCAAACTCTCGTCAGATTCATGTTCTTCCCAAAGCCACGTATCAGGTCCCGATTTCAGAGATCAGTATTGCCTCTTCCTTATCCAAATCTTGCAGTGTGCTTCTCCCAGCTGTTGGCTCGCCTGAAGAGCCTTTGTCTTTCTGTTTTATCCAGGAGTCTTCCACCGTAAGGATGTTTTCCTCCTGCAAGAGAGACAAAAGACACTGGGAACACACTGCAGCAAGATGGTTTGACACAAGACAGTCCGGGTAAGGCTGAGTTTAAGGCAACGATGGCATACCTGTACGAAATGTAATGCAAGCTTATACTCAAGCCCTGCTTCTGCCGCTTTTCCTCAGCGAACATAGCGTGCAGCCTCCATCTTGTTCCCATACATACTCCACTGTCACCGGCCCCTTGCGTCTTTACAAAAATGCCTAGTGCTAGTGGCAGTGGCCTTAAAGAGGGAAGGACAATATGTCTTTCCTTACCTAGATGACTGGCTTCTGACAGCTCCTGCCAAGGAGAAATTGCTTAGAACCATGGAGGACACCTTTTCCCTTTTTCGGGATCTGAGGATAACCCATAATCTTCCAAAACCTTCCCCTTGGCCAAGTGAAAGTCTCTAGTACATGGGGTGATCCTAGACACCGAGCAAGGTGAGGTCTTTCTTCCGCTGGACAGAACAGAATGCCTTCAGATTCGGGCTCGACTAGTCTCGTCGTCTTGGCAAGTCCCAGCCAGAATGGTTCTCAGACTGCTGGGACATATGGCAGCAGCCATTGCAACAGTGCCCTTGGCCTGCCTGCACTTGAGGGTAGCCCAATGGAACCTTTGGGTTCAATGGGACCAACATTCCAATGACTTGGACCTCCTGATGACAGTAGCCAACTCCGTCCATTAGAACATGAAGTGGTGGCTGAATCCCTCCAACCTTTCCAAGGGAGCTGCCTTCTGGTCAGAATCATCTTGGCAGATTCTGACCACAGACACACAAGCCCAAGGCTAGGATGCCCATCTGGCAGACCGGGGGGAGGGGTACCTGGTTCCCATTGGAGCAGCATCTCCATATCAATGTTTCGAGCAATACTGTATGCTCTCCAAGCCTTTCAGACTCATCTGCTCTTGGGTCACCTCTTGATCCAGACAGACAACATGTCAATGGTCTTTTACATCAGCAAGCAAGGGGGAACTCATTCTTACCCCTTCTGCAGAGAAGTCATGAGATTGTGGTATTGGGCCATAGAGCATCACCTGAGCCTGAGGGTTGTGCATGTTCCAGGCATTCAAAACACATTTGCTGACAGTCTAAGCCAGTCTTGGTCCAAGGTTCACGAATGGGAACTTCTTCCTGCAGTGGCTGAAGTTCTCTTTGACAGATGGGACCACCCAGAGCTGGATCTAGTCACGTCCCCATCCAGTGCAAAACTGCCCAGTTTCTGCTTGCTAGAACCTGGGCCTGGTGTTTTCTGGTGACATGCATTGTCCCCCTCTTGGACAGAGAGGTTTCTGTATGCCTTCCCTCCCTTTTCATTACTGCAGAAAGTCCTGCTCAGTTTGCAGTCAGAAGGGATGGAAATTATTCTAATAGCCCCCTTCTGGCCACGGCAGGTTTGGTTCCCACTTCTACAGCAGCTTGCAGTGGAACCTCCGATTCCCCCTGCCTCTTGTGTTCCAACCTGCTCTCACAGGAACAGGGCACCCTGGTCCCTCTGGATCTAAAGGCTCTGCACCTTCATGCATGGCTCCTGCAAATTTAACAGTTACCTGTTTTGGGGTTCCCCCAGGTGACAGAGGTTCTAGTGGCTGCCAGAAAACCCTCCACTAGATCTGCTTGTGCTATCAAGTGGAAGCAGTCTGCATATGAGCCACTGCTCATCAGCTGTATCCCTTTACTTGCCTGGAGAATCTAGTTCTAGAGTATCTCCTTTCCTCATCTAACTCAGGCCTGAGTTACTCGTCCATTAAGGTGCATCTTTCAACCATCTTTGCATACCATACACCAATCGAAGGTAAGACCCTTGCCAAACCTGACCTTTCCTGCCATACGGGACCCTGTTCCTCCTTGGGGTCTGTTGTTCATCTTAGAGAAACTTACGTTACCTCCCTTTGAGCCTGCCACAAGTTGTGAGCTTCACTTTCTGTCGTAGAAAGCATTATGTTTAGTTGCAACTACTTCTGCTCGAAGGATTTCTGAGCTTCAGGCTCTGATGTGTAAAGAGCCTTACTTAGTCTTTCACATGGACAGGGTGTCCTCGAGGACCAATCCTAAATTTCTTCCTAAGGTAGTGTCTGAGTTTACCCTGAATTATGTCATCCACCTTCCTGTGTATTACCTAGAGTATTGGAATCAGGGGGAGGCCTTACTACATACTCTGGCTGTCCACCGGGTGCTTCGTTATTATTTGGACTGCACCCGAGCCATCAGAAAAACTGATAAGTTGTTTGTTTCTTTGCCCCGAGGAAAGGAGGGGCTTCAGTTTCTAAGCAATGTTTGCCCAAATGGTTAGTCAGTTGCATTGTTTATTGCTACCATAATTATGACAAGCCTTTACTGGGCCTGATTAAAGGCCATTTTACCAGGGGTGTAGCTGCGTCATTTGCATTCTTCAGAAATGTGTCCATTGCTGACATCTGTGCAGCAGCCACTTGGAGTTCTGTCCAAACCCGGCATTACAGTCCGGACATTGCCTTTAGGTGCAGGACAGGTTTTGGACTGGCTGTCCTACAGGGTCTGCTTTCTTGAGATCTTTACTCTGACCTCTACCTCCTCCCAGCTAACTGGGGTCAGCCCTCACTGCTTGGGACTCTGTCCTTATGGTGTAACCTGCTGCAAGAGCTCCCTCGAAGTGAGCTAGTACAGTTACGTAAGAACTTACCGTACCAGTAGATCTTCAAGAGGAACTGTTAGAGCAGGTGCTGCTTTCCCTCCATCCCCCCTGGTGACTGCTTCTCCATCTTTTTTTCTCGGTTTCAGAGCAACGCCTTGGTTCTCCATTTTTTATGCTTGCTGGGGTCTCCGGCGGGAGAACTGAGGTGATGCTGGCGGACCGCCCCTTTTATACCCCAAGGGATGTCAGGGGGCAGGCCGGGGGGTCCCCTGCTATAGACTGCTAGCTAGAGGTTTTACTTGGGGTCCTGGCGCCTGCTGGTTTCAGTCCTTATGGTGTAACCTGCTGCAAGAGCTTCTCTCGAAGTTCTGTTACGGTAAGTTCTTGCGTAACTGTACTTTCCCAGGATTATAAGGCACTTGACTTCACCTAATGTTTGTCACTTCCTGAAAGCAGTTAGTGTATACCAGGATGGGTTGAACCCGAGTGTTAAAAGAAATGTGTCAGGAGCTGACCATCCCACAGGCAGATCCCTCTGGTTGTTCTCTGTAAACTAGAGTGGTGCCAGTGTATTGGAGGGCAGCCGATGTACCCCAGCACATGAATGGGAGCAAGTATGTACTGGGGGACTATAGACCAGTTGATCTATACTGGGTAAGTTACTTGAGGCCATTATTAAGGAGAGTGTGGTGGTGTTTCTTGATGTCTGTGGATTCCAGGACAAAAAGCAGTATTGCTTTACAAGGGGAGGTTGTGTCAGAGAAATCTGATTTGATTCTTTGAGTGGGTTATGAAGGTGGAAGAGGACAGGCAGTGCACATACTGTACTACATCTGGACTTGAACAAAGCCTTACACAGTGTCCCACATAGGACAGTGGTTGACAAATTGGAAGACCTGGACTGGGGGAAAGAATTGCAAAGTGGGTCGGAAACTGACTGAGTGGAAAAACATAGAAAGAAGTCTTGCATGGAAAATTCTTTGTAGTAAGAAAAGTGGCCAGTGGGGTTCCCCAGGAGTCAGTCTTGCTTTTTAACATCTTTATTTGCAACATCAGAGAAGGGATCCGAGGGAAGATGTGCCTATTTGCAGTTGACACAAATGTCTGTGGTAGCGTGAACAGTGATGAGAAGGTCAGGACTTCAAGGGAAGATCTGAAGAAACAGGACAACTAGTCGGGTCTGGCAACTAAAGTTCAGTGCAAAAAAGTGCAAAGTTATGCATGTAGGGGTCAGGAACACGAAAACATAGTACAGAATGGGAGATGTAGCACTGGAAAAAACAGAGGAGAGGAAAAGCAGTCAAGGTAGTGCAACAGAGCAGTGGGGAAGGCAACTGGGATGCTGGGGTGCATAGGCAGGGGGATAAGCAAAAGAAAGAGACATCTGCAGATCCTTAGAGTGTTCGCATTTGTAGTTTTTGTGTCCACGCTGGAAACAGGACAGGGATAGGGTTGAGGAGGTGTGGAGGAGGTGATGCAGAGACGGCAAGAGAAGTCTTACATGGAGAGGCTTGAGAACTTCAAAATGTATACACTGGAGGCTAGCGGGGGGCGGGGGTGGCACATGATTAAAACGTTCAGTTTTCTTTAAAGGATAACCAGCATAGATACCAGGGAACTTTTCATTTTGAGCAGAAATACAAGCACAAAGGGGAACTGGAAGCTGGCAGAAGGGAGATTGAGGAAGGATGTCTGAAAGTATTTCTTTACAGAAAGGGCGGTGGATGAAGTGGAACAGGCTGCCAGAGGGGTTGGTCTGTGCCAGATCAGTGAAGGGATTCTGGCGAGGGTGAGACGGACATCTGGGGCTGGTGGTGATAGCATGGAAGGATGATTTGTGGGGAGGGGGGGAGTTGCCACTAGGGCATTCACTTCTTTGTAGAGCTGGACAGCCTAGGTGGGTCAGTGGGCCTTTTCCTGCTGCCATTTTCTGTTTCTATGTACAAAACGTTCAACTTAATTTTCTTCCGTTTTTTGTTTTTCTGAATGCATTTGTGTTGCATCTATATTCCTCTAGTGGAATGTCCTGAGATTCAAATTTTTGCGGGATGTTATGAGATTTGAATCCTGCTGAGGGCCGACTAATTTTTTTTACAGGAAACTGGTAAAGTATCTTGAGGCGTTTCTTGTCACTGTCGACCAGATTCCTTGTACTGAGTTTCTGAACTGCCTCCACTAGGTGAAATGTCCTTTTTGTTCTTGTACCCATGCAGGTTTTCAGCAACCAGTTCCTTACATGACTATTATCGTGAAGGAAGAAGAACCCCTTCTGTGTGACTCAGTGATCAGGAACAGGACTGTGTACCAGCCGCGTGATGAAGAACACACCTCCATCAGTATGTAGATGGTCAGGGAAATGTCACACAAGTCTGGTTCAAACAGTGATCTAACTCAGCTCGAGACCCAAGAAATGATCATGGCAGAGGAGAGCTGAGCCATCAGTCATGTCTCATTAAGCCATGTGAATGGATTCAAGGGGGCAGGATAATTTGTGTGAATTTGCAGTAGCTTGTAATGTTCTGTTTTCAGAAATGATATTCATATCCCCATAATGATTCATATTTACCAGTACCTGAATAAAATGTGGTGTACAAACTGTTTTTGTAATGCTTTCTCTTTATGGACCATTCTGTACAATTCTGTCTTGTAATGTCTTTACCTGGGATAGCTCAGCTGGGATGCAACAGCTTGTTTCCAGAGGGGTCCTGCTTCGGTCTGTTTCCACAGCTGGGTGGACTGGAACACTGGGAGGTTGCATAAGTTGTGCAAGATCACACAATGAGTATTTTGGTTCTAGCAGGGTTTAAATTGGATCTTCAAGATATTCCAAGAATCCGTGTTCTCTATAGAGCCACACTGTTTGTTCATAGGCCTGGACCCTGCTTGAGTAAACAGTTTTTGTCAGGGCTGTCAGTGATGGTGTCAGCATCAGGAAAGGCGAAACAATAACTGTCATTGACACCCTAACCTCCTTCGTTTTGTTTTTCCCATCTTCAGGTGTGCACTGTGGGAGCGAACTAATACCGTCTCAAGTGGAATATTGTTCATTGTTATTGTTTTCCTCTGCAATTATGAAAGGTAAAAAGAAGAAAGGCCAACCCCCAAAGTTTTCAAGACTGTCTCACCCACACTGACCGACATTCACTGTGTTTCTGCTGTCTTGAGCCTGACCAAAACATGGCAGCTTGTGATGGCTGCTTTGCCTTTGGCTTCCAGATGCTGGAGCTTCATGCTGTGGAGGTGCAGGCCTCAATATAGACAGCCTCAAGATAGGTCCCGATAGCGGCCCATCTGGTTCCCTTATTGCTAATTGGAGATGATTGAGATTCTTAGCTCCACCTCCTCTCATTAAGCTGGGAATATGACTGACTCATATGTTGGCATTAGGAGAGTCTCTGACCCTTTATTGGTTGTCGCAGGAGAATCCCCCATTGTCTGGTGGCCACTGGCACTGAACCACCTTGTGTCAACACTGACACTGCTGTCTGAGTCAGAGGGGTTGACAGTGCCTTTGTTGGTGCTGGTCTTGACATTGTCACTGCTAGTGGAGCTAGTGTCACACATGCTGCTGGCATTGGTGTCGGCTGTGGATTGAAAACTGTCCTTGCTGCATAGTCCTACAGAAGCAGACCAGTTGTCATCCAACCAGGGACTCCCCATTTGGACACCTATTCACTAGCCACTGCCGATGCTGGGGCTACTGGTTAGAGAGGTTTTTCTTGCTCCTCCTTATGAGTGAGGATCCCAAGTAGGTCATAGAGTCCTAAACTGGGCACAGGAATGGGGGATCACCCAGCCACCAATATCCCCTTTAGGCTGTCTCCTCAAGTGTCACAGTCTGTTTTTGATCAGGAAACTGAGTCCCTCAAGTTCCCAAACCAGTTGTCTCAGCAGCAGTTCCACCAGTGGAGGGCGGCTGTGAAGAGCTAGTTTAGGGGAATTAACCCAGTCCTCTTCACAGCGACTCCCCCGGCTCCATCTTCTGGTGGCATTCTGTCCTCCTGTACTGCAACATCCTTTTCACCACTCTCCCTTCTCTTAGGGGCTTCATGACTCTTAAACCTGGGTCTGGTTGGGTCTCCTGGAGAACTCATTCATCCTGCTGTTGGGCTGATGTCTCTTCAGAGGGTAAGAGAAAGCTAATTATTACCAACAAACCCTCTCCTCCTCCTGGAGAGACGGGAAAAAAAAATTCTGGAACAGCATAAAAGAACTCGGTGGTAAATCCTGCTCCCCCACCCCTACCCAACTCAGTCTAAACGGGGATATCACACAGGATCCCGCCACTATCGCAGAACCCCTTAACTCTGCCTTCGGACCTCTCCCATATCCTCCGTCCTAATTTCTTCCACCCTGCCACCCCCGAAACCCGTGTAATGTCAACTCGCCTCTTTCTGGCTTGAGTCATCACCTGCAGTGAGGCAAAACACTATATTACCAAAGCAATCACCAATACCCGTTACAACAATGACTCCCTAGATCTTAAACTCATTAGGCTTACCCCGGATGTCACTCTACCCCACCTTACAAAAATTCTCAACCTCTCGCTGTGCCTCGCCAGTTCCCCTCAACCTGGAAGAAAGCCATAATCACTCCCGTTCTGAAGAACGGTGACCCCACTAACACCAGCAACTATAGGCCTATCTCAATACTTCCACCTCTCTCCAAAGCACTGGAAAAAATAGTCTCAGCCAAGCTAACAGAACATCTAACTAAACACAACCTTCTCAGCCAGGAACAGCATGGTTTCCGGACTGGCCATAGTACCATCACTGCACTTTCTGAGCTCACCACGTTCATCCACGAGGCCCTTGACCAAGGCTCAATCGCAGGGGCGATCTATGTGGATCTGACCAAGGCATTCGACACGGTCAGTCACGAACTACTGCTTTGTGTCCTTCCACAACTAAATGTGGTCAATGAGGCTACTGCCTGGCTTAAGGATTACCTCTCAGGCCAGTCACAGCATGTCAGGATAAACACCACCATCTCCACCTCCAAAACAGTTTGTTCTGGGGTCCTGCAGGGGTCTATACTTGGCCCATTGCTCTTCACCCTCTTTTTAAACTCTCTCCCTAAGGCATGCAGCGGTCATCTACTACTCTATGCTGATGATGCGGTTCTGTATTGGAAACACCCTCAACCGAGCGCTCTCCAACTGGCCCTTCAGGGTTTTTTCTGGGAGCTAGAGAACTGGTTCACTGATCACCGCCTGATCATCAACTATAACAAAACTAAGTCCATGATCTTTGTGCATCGCCAAAGCCAACGTAGTCAGTTGGCACTCCTAATTAAGAACCCACTAGGCACCCCTCTGGAACACGTTACAAACTTTAAATACCTGGGTATCACATTAGATACCTCCCCTCTCCTACCATAGTCATGTCCAACTTCTCTCTTCCGCTGTCAGCGCTAGAGTGGGCATCCTCTACAGACTTAAGCACTGCCTACCCGCACAGGCCATGCAACTTGCAGTCACCTCCTCCATCCTCTCCCTAGTTGACTATGGGATAGTCATATACGGCTCAGCTGAAACCACCACGCTAAGCAGTATAAACACTGCCCTGAATAAAGCCTGCCGCCTAGATACAGGCAGTGACAGACTAACCCACACCTGTGCTCTTTATACTTTGGCTGGTTGGCTAAACTTCCAACAAAGACTAAAGTACCACACCTGCATTCTCGCAGAAAAGATACACCTTCAGCTAGCCCCCATCGGCCTCCTCCCCATTATCAGTGCAGCCCCCAACAGGCGTAATACAACACTCTAAACTTGCTATTAAGAGCACATAGCCCATTTTACATTCGCTATTTTCACGTTGCCCAAATTCACTCACTAAAATTGACCCGCTCAGTTCACAGGATACCCTTTCTGAGATGGCCGTGAGTGACAAATTTTGGTCCAGCTTCGCAGTACGGCACCAGATGAAGGCATCTTATGATGCTTCCAAGCTGGCCTCCAGCTTGGCAGCATCTGTCCATGTTGGATGTGATGGCTCCACCTGTCATTGTTAGGTCTGAACACCTGCTATAAGGCTGTTAATGCTCCTTTCCAGTAAAGTCAGTTGGATGTTACAGTTGTTGTCAGAGCAAACTACTCCTGTGGTCCTTTGAGTCTAGCTGAATTCACTCATTCTACCCATGGGAGAAAATGATCCAGGCATCTCTTCTCCTTTGCACGCCCCCTCCCCCCAAGGGACTGAGCGTGTTGGGCCTCTCAGGTTGAGTCTTCACCTTTCTTTCTTAAGAGAAGCTTGCTACTCAACCAAGGAGTGGGGCTTTGTGGAGAAGATTGATTCTTGGAAGATAGGAAAGTTACTTCACTTCAAGAATACGTTGTCCATAGAGCCACACTTGCCCGCCCACCATCCTCATCTCTTGTGCAGGAGTAATCTGGAGCTAGGGTCACTGTCTCCATCCAGTTCTCATGCTCAGTGGACTGATAGGCATGATTTTTTTTAGCCTCTTGTCTGTTGGCTTATGCCTTGGCTGGTGCATCTCTAAGGGTTTTTTTCTGAAAAAGTTAGCTGATTTTCCCCTTGTATAGTTTATCCTTTAGCTTGTTTCTCCCTCCCCATCATTTTTCTCATCTCTGTTTATATGCAAGGACTGTGAAGTCCCTATACTTCTGGAAGGGTACACCCCATTTTCTTTCTACTGGGTAGTGGCTGACAGTATGCAATCCATAGTTTTTTCCCTTCTTTCCTGCAGGGTACATCCCCTGTGTAGTTCTCCAAGGTCTTTTCTTGATAACTGTATGCAGTCTATAGTCTGGTACAGACTCGCTTTGTGACAGAATCAGTCAGCACCTTCAGTTGGATCTGTCTGTAGCTGTTTTGAGATCCTTCTACCCTAGTTATGACCGATATGGTCAGAATATTTGCCTTTGCGATGTTTTGCTCAGCACAGTGTATTCTGTGGCCTCTGTTGTTCATGTTGCCTAGGCAACGTTATCACATAACTTCTGTTCTTCTAAGAAATGGTAATCTGGCTTCTTGTATTGGCCCTATTCCTGAAGGCTGTCTTTGATTCTCCTCCCTTGTCACATTTCACTTTTTCAGGTCAGTCTTAACCTCGTGTCGACCCCCTTATAGTTTGTGTCATATGCCACTCTATTTTTAAAGGTCCACATGATTAGGCTTGAACATGTGCTTTGTTTCTTGCATAACATCTGTTTTGCTTGACTGCATTGTTAGGAGGGATATATGTTTCGCATCTCATCCCCTCACGTACATCAGCTATCAAGGCACAGTATTGTTATTCATATACAGTTGTGAGCCATCCAGGTAATCTATGGTCTCCAATCACTGAATTACAGTTTATTTGGATCATCAATAACCGATTACCTTGTCCAGTTTTCTTTTCCGATTATAGGTGGTATGAAGTGCTCATTAGTTGCTCTTCGGCCGTCTGGAGTATTCGTGTAAGCAAGATAAAGGTGTTCATGGCAGTTGACTGCCATATACACAGCAAAGCCTTGGCTGTAGCTTCAGTGTACATCCCACCCAAGTCTAAGTCAAGGGGGCCTAAACTCCATTCTTAACTGCATGCACGATTTAAAATACAACTCTGAGATCATAATGTTAGGTGATTTTGACACAAACTGGCTATCACCTAGCACGAGTAACTACAAAGACGCCTTAGCCACAGTTAATTTCTCACAATTGGTCCAGTCGCCTACAAGGACCAATTATAAAACTGGCTCTAGTACACTACTGGAGTGGGTGCTCACAAACCTCCCTGACCATATTACACGCACTGAAGTCCTTCCAGACTCCATAAGTGATCATTCTCCAATACTGTGTCTGTGGTCAAATAAATTTGCCAAACCTCTGTCAAAAAACGTTAATAGTAGGGTCCTCGCCCGTGGGCACTTGGAGCCATTAAAAGTATTGCTGTGACAACAAGACTGATCACAAATCGGTTCCGCCGTCGACATAGATGCCGCCCTAGAATTATTTATCGCAAGCTTTAACAAAGCCTGTGATGCTTATGCACCTTTCAGAAAGAGAAAAATCAGGGGAATCAACACCCCATGGGTTACATACGATCTCCTACAACAAATGAAATCAGGTGACCAACTGTGGTATGAGGCAAGGACTACTGGCAGGCCAGCAGACGTTCAGGCATACAAAACTGTCAGGAATGCCTGTACCTGGGCTATTCGTTCTGAAAAAGCAGGTTACTGTAGGAGTGCTCTAGGTAATACCTGGAAAAATGGAAGGAAATTTTGGAACAATCTAAAAGAAATTACAGGTGAAGACTCAAGGACCGTGCCCGCCATGCTTAACCTTGACGGTACCATAACCCTGGACCCCACCGTTGTTGCTAATACTTTCAACTCCGCCTTTACTGATCTTTGCCAAGTACTTCTGTCAAACTTCTTCAATCCCACCACTAGTGCTGACACCACTGCCAAACCACATGCAGTGTGTGTGCATCCCCTTTTCTATTTTAAAGCTCTGACTGAGAGTGAAGCCAAAAAATACTTACTCAAGGTACTCGGCAAGTCCAGAACTAGCGGTGATGCACTTGATTGGAAGCACATTGCCCTTACACTAGATGCAGTCCTATCCCCCCTTACCAAGATTATCAACAAGTCACTCGTGCTCTCCCAATTTCCCAAGTCCATGGCCTCAGTGGTCCGTAAGCCTGGAGGGAAGGGATCCAGTGGCTCCTCCGCCGGGTCCTTCTCCTACAAGCCTGCTCAGTGATGGGATGAGGGGTGCCACCCTCATACCCATCACACCTCCCCTGGGTCCTGCTGTGGGGGTCCGGCTTTCCAGCTGGTCCGTTGTCACCCCTCCGCCACTTCTTTTCCACCTGGTCTACTGTCACCATGGACAGGTGGCTTTTGGAAATGGTCAGTCAGGGTCTGCCTCTGGAATTCGAGCAGTACCCTCCAAGCCAAGCCCGAGCCCCATGGGAAGACTTGGTATCCACAGACACTTGTTTGGCTCTTTGAGACAACATAGCCCAGCTCCTTCACAAGGAGGTCATGGTCAGAGTAGCAGATACTGGGAAGTATAGACATACAAAAGGCCGACGCCCATATAAGCATGTCTCCAGCCAAGTTGGTATATTCCATGTTTATTATAATAATAATGTATCAAGTTTATGTTTAAAACTGACATGATCAGCATTTTCTACTAAAGAACTAGGGAGTGAATGCCACAAAGGAATTATCCTTTGTGTATAATAAAATCTCCTTTTATTTGTTTTAGGATATGTAAGGGTCAATTGGTATTTATGACTTCTTTAAATTACAGTTATGTTTATTGTAAGACATATCTAGTTGTGTACGTAACTCATCATCATTGTGAATCTTATGCATGAATAAGACATCCCCTCTTTTTCTTCTTTGTTCCAGGGAATACATTCCCAACTCTTCCAACCTTTTCTCGTAATTTTTGTTGGAAATATCACCTACTAATTTAGTTATTCTCCGTTGAACCCCCTCTATTCTATTTATGTCTCGCCTGAGATAGGGACTCCACAGAGGGGAACAATAATCCAGATGTGGCCTCACATAGGCCCTATATAGTGGCATAATACATCTTCTATCTCCTTATACACCCTATTAGCCTATTAGTCTTATTTATAATGTTGTTATAATGAACTTGGAAATTTAGATGAGAGTCTATTATTACACCTAGATCTTTTTGCTGCGTTACAGATCCTCTAGAACACCCAGGGTTTATTTCCAGGTACTTCCTGGTGCCAAAGTGGATGGGGGCTGGAGCCCATTCTAGATCTGCGCGGCCTGAACAAATTCCTCAGATCCCGCACCTTCAGGATGGTAACTGTGTCCCAGATCATAACATCTGTGGAGCAAGACATGTGGTTTTGCTCCCTTGATTTCCAGGACGTGTTCTTTCACGTCCTCATCCATCCGTCCCATCAAGGGTTCCTCCACTTTCGAGCCTAGGGAACCCTCTACGAGTTCCGGGCCATGCCATTCGGCCTCTCTTTGGCCTCCAAGGTCTTCATCAAATGAATAGCAGTGGTGGCAGCTTACCTGAAGCGCCGAGGAGTTCGGGTGTACTCCTATCTGGATGACTGGCTGATCATAGGTTCCTACAGGCATGAGGTGGAGCAGTCCAGGGACTTGGCCCTCCAGACCTGCACCTCCCTTGGCCTCCTAGTCAACGAGGCCAAGTCAGAACTCGTGCCTTTGCAGGTGATTAGCTTCATCCGGGCAGAGCTCAACTCTTGCTGAGCCAGAGCCCAGCTCCTGGTGGACAGGGCAGAGGCTCTCTCCTCCTTTGCCTGATCATTTTGGGTTGGGCACGTGTGTCCTGTCTGGGACTTCCAGTGCCTTCTGGGTTACATGGTGGCCTGCACCAGTGTAGTCCAGTGGGCCCGTTGGCATATGTGCTTCCTGCAGTAGGAGCTGGCCAGCCAGTGGTCTCTGTGCAAAGGTCACTTCGACCAGCTGGTCACTGTGACTCAGAAGATGTGGGACGCCCTCCAGTGGTGGCTAGTCCCAGAGCATCTGCAGGAAGGGATCCTGTTTGTCCAACCTGAGCCGACCAACGCTTCTGTCATGGGCTGGGGTGCCCATCTGGGGGAATACAGAGTCCACGGACTCTGGACCCCTGGGGAGTCCTTATGTCACATCAGCCTGCTAGAGCTCTCGACAGTTTGGCTGGCGCTGACTGCATTCACTGCGTATGTTCAGTTAAGTGGCCCAAGTTCATACGGAGTACACCACGACCATATACTACCTCAACAAGCAGGGCGGGACACACTCCCTGCCTTTGTGCAAGGAAGCACTCCACGTATAGACCCTTGTTCACAGCCTGGAGGTGGATCTTGTAGCCATCCATGGGCAGGAGCCTCCAGTCAGCTGGCTGATGCCCTCAGCTGGGTAGGCGAGGTGTCTCATGAGTTATCTCTCTATCCAGAGGTAGTTTACAGTCTGTTCTCCCAGTGGGGCACCCCTCAGGTGGACCTATTCACCTCCAGGGAGAACGCAAAGCTGAGGCTGTTTTGTGCCCGCCCCCACTGCAGGGCTCAATGCAGGGGGATGCCTTCTTGAGGCTTTGGACCCTAGGCCTCTTCTATGTCTTGCCTCCACCTCCCTTGATCCACAAGGTGCTGCTCAAGGTCAGGAGGGACAAGGCACAGGTGATCCTGGTGGCTCCAGACTGGCCCAGCCAGTTTAGGTACCCCAATCTCCTCAGCCTCAGCAACAGGCTCCCGAGGTGTCTTCCAGTACTTCTGGACCTGCTCTCCATCAATATGGGGGAAGGTACTCCACCCAGACCTTCAATCCCTGCACCTGACAGTCTGGTTCCTGAGCCACTAGAGTTCAGGCCTTGGGTCTTTCTGAAGACTTCCTCACTGTCGTGTAGGCATCTAGAAAGGGATCGACCAGAAAAGGCTATGCCTTCAAATGGAAGAGATTCTCCATTTGGTGTACAGGGCAAGGGGCTGGATCCTTTGTCTTGTCCAGTGGCTAGCATTTTGGACTACCTGTGATCCCTCTCCAAAGGGGGACTTCGGTCGATGACCCTTAAGGTGTACCTGGCACCCATCTCCGCTTACCGGGTGCGGGCTGGTCAGCAGTCGGTGGTGCAGCAGAAGGTGGTCTTGCGATTTTACAAAGGTTTAGATCACATTTCCCCTCCAGTGCGTAACCACCACCACCACCACCACCACCACCACCATGGGACTTGTTGCTGGTGTTGGCAAAGCTCATGGGCAAGCCATTCGAACCGATGCACAGGTGTGACATGTCTCACCTGTCGTGGAAGATCACCTTCTTGGTGGCTATCACATCAGCAAGAAGGATCAGTGAACTCCAGGCACTTTTAGTGGAGTCTTCTTACCTGGTCTTCCACAGGGACAAGGTTGTCCTGCGCCCCAACCCGAAGTTCCTCCCGAAGGTTGTGTCAGAGTTTCACCTGAATCCAGTGATGACTCTTCCGGTGTTCTTCCCGAATCACACCTCGGAGGCCGATCACAGGCTCCATGCTCTGGACCTGAGGCGAGCGCTCGCTTATTATAAAGAGCACAAGGCTGGTGTTCGGGGAGAGGTTCGCCAGCAGTTTGTCACCTCTGCAGAAGCCACACTTGCCAGACTTGCAGCCAAGCAGACAGCTGGCAGGTGGATCACATGCTGCATTGATCTCTGCTATTGATTGGCGGGTAGGGAGCCTCCCGGAGGGCTAAGGGCTCATTCCCACGCCATACTGCTGCGTTGGTGACTGCTTCTAGGGACGTTCATATCCAGGAAATCTGCAGGGCTGCTACCCGGAAGTCAGCACACACCTTCATTTCCCATTACTACATTGACCTCAAGTCACATCAGGATGTGGGTTTTGAGGCCTCGGTTCTCCAGTCTCTGTTCCCTTAGTAGCGGGTGTGCACCTTGCCTCCCTCCTCCTGGAGAACTGCTAGGAATCTGCCAGATAGTGTGGATAGAACAACAAATCCACGTCCCGAGAAACACAGGTTACTCACCTGTAACTGTAGTTCTAGGAGTGGTATATGTTGTTCATCCACACGGACCCACCCGACCTCCCCAGGCTTAGGTGCACAACCTCTGCTTCCAGCGGGCAAGAACTGGCGTCATGGTAGGAGCCGCGAGATATACCACCCATATGGGTGGGAGGAGCCATCTTGAAGACTTTCTGGCACAACTTATAGGGGAAAGGACACTGCTAGATAGTGTGGATGAACAACATATACTACTCCTAGAACTACTGTTACAGGTGAGTAACCTGTATTTACTGGTGTATGGCATCACCGAGTAAAGCGCTTTTTTGCCTCTGTTGCTGCATGACGTGGACTTTTTATGACGATGACCATACGTAGCCTAGCACATGACGTGAAAAAGTGCTACATCTGCCAGGATTTCAGACAGGCTACACAAAGACAAAGGTGTAAATCTTAGGAGCATTTGCATTTTTTTTTTGTTCTGTTTTGGTTTTTATGTTTAGAAAAGTTGGATAAAGATACTGCAGTGCTCATCAAGTTGCTGAATTTGCTGATGCTGGCAAAACCAAAACCACTGGCAACTGATAAAGGGTCAAGTCACCACATAAACCAACACTGCAGTCTGCAACAAAATTGGCCACCTGACCAGAGCTGCCTTCACAGTCAATGGAGAGCCGCTGGAGATAGCAGGACTCTGGCCACATAGGCATCTGTTCGTTGATGATGCTCTTCCAAGCGTCAGTGATCCGTGTTCCCACTCCATAATGGGATGGTTAAGTTTAAGAGTTGTCCAGTATACCGGTCAAATTGGCAAGGTCATCCTCTGCTAGGCCAGAACCTTAACATGCTAAAGGCTTGGATTCATGTTAAGTGGTACCATTGCCTCCCACTTGCACTCGAGGGACTGTGTTGATAAGAACCTTCTTGTTGATAGTGGTGAGGTCGCCATCCCAGGTACTGTTCTGGCAGAATTCTCCAATTTGTCAAAGAGATTGCAGCCTTCTCTGCTTCAGGTTGTTCCTCAGCTGCCTCCTCATATGTTCCTGGCTGGACCTGCTTGACCTCCCCCTCAGTGGCCTGCTACTGCCTAACCCCCCCCACACACACACACACAGCTGGCGGAGGAGGATGAGGAATACAACTCCGACCTCTTGGATGCTGATAAGGACTGTGGGAAGAAGGTCCTGAGCTGCCTCACCCCCTAGGGCTGGAGGACTATGCTGGAGGTACTATATCCTGTGAAGAAACTGTGAAGTACAAGCCACAATCCCCTCCCTCGCTCCAGGACCCTACATTCTAGGCTTTAAGGCAAATCCAGGAGAATTTGAATTTCTTCCTTGAGGAAAAACAAACTGTTTAATGCCGTATTGGTCCTAGTAAAAACAAATCCAGAACAAATGGTTTGATACCTTTTATTGGACCAACAAAGATGTTACAAAAAGAACAAATAGCTTTAGCTTCTGGACCAACAGGTCCTTCTTTGGAAGCTTAATGACAGTTATTTAGAAAATCACATATTACTAACAGTTAGAACATGCAGAAAAAAACAGAAATAATTCTCATTGGTTTAAAATATGCATTCAAAACATAGTTAAAGTGATGTCAGAGAGCTTGAATGTCTTGTGTGTGCTTTCAGCTGAACCAAACTTAAAGGTCAGAGGTTGTCCAGAGATAACAGCAGGCAGAGAGCTCAACCCACATATATTATACCATGTATCAGTCTATTGAATAACAAAACACTAGGATTCTCTGCTCACTAAATTATATGTCAGGTGAAAAAAACTCCCCAAAACACATGCTTCAAGAGTGAGGTAAGAGCACACCAGTAGAAGCCAGTTTTAACTCTGCTCAGAACTCTGTTAGTTTGAGAATACGGCCAGTGACACTGGATAAAACAATTGCATGCCAAAATGTAACATATTAGCAAGTTAAAAATAAAAAGTCAGCCCCAAAAATTACAACAACAGAAATTATCTTTACATGGCATGTAACAGGATTAAAGTGATGTTTACCCAAAATGAGTAAGCATATCACACTGATGAATGTACAACTAGCTGGAGATATATTCCCAACATACTCTCAACCAGCTATTATGTTCCAGAAGCCTTAAGTGTTGTAACAAGACTTTATACATGATAATATCAATTGTCAGTGTAAGTGCCAGAAACAAAGAAGTACTAATCAAGGACCCCCAAGAAATTGAGACTGTGCAGTCTGATATGTACAGATTTCAATAAATTATCATTGTATAATAGAAATAATACATTTACAGAAACAGTCTAAGGAATCTGAACAAAAATTCCTAGGAATTAAATCCCCGGGAAAGTAACAACTCATGTACATGAGTCCTAATACATCATCAGTTGTACCAATCACTACAATACTTACCCAAAACGGAATTACACTTGTTGTGAACCCCCAAGTAAATGAGACAGTGTCCTAATAAGTACAGAATGTAAAAACATAACAGTATTTACTCAAACTACAGAACTAGCAGAAGGAAGTAAATATCCACTATAATATGAGCCCAGAGTCCTAGCCACTATGACACCATAATGGCATGTATCTGAACATAAGTTTCCCTTAATATCCCCACAACACATCCACTATACCCACATAATCACCCACCTCAGATACCCATATTAAAAATTCAATGTGCCACACTTCTCCCCCCACAACACACACATAAACATATTCACACACACCCATGCACACATTCACACAATACTAATGTGAGAGGTCAACCTGTATATAACCAGTTAAGAGGGACTGTATAAGTATGAGAGTCAAAGTCCAAGGCTCACTGAAAACATAAAATATGTACGTCCATCCTTTGATGTAAAGGTCCATATGAGTTTACGTGTAATGTGTCATATATCCATCCAACATCAGTGTTCAAGCCATCTTCCACCGTATTAAGAAGTAACATAAGTCTGATCTCACAAGCTCGTCTCGGTTGTGTACTGTTGAAATGTCCTTTCAAGACCATCACAGACATATCTGAGATTGAGTGGTCATCCTGAGAGAAGTGTTGTGCCACTGGTTTGTCAGTCATCTTCCTATTAATATCATACCTGTGCAAATTCATTCTACTGCAGAGCTGTCGTTTTGTCTCCCCCATATACCCTGTGCAAGGACATTTCCTGTACTGAACAAAATAAACAACATTGCTTGATTTACATGTATAATTACCCAGTATCCTGAATTGTCTGTTTTGTGAGGTAACCACACAGTCTGAAGTGGAAACGTGCTCACAGGTTTTACATCTGCGTTTATTACAGGGCTGTGTGCCATATGGTGTCATCGCACTCTGTTCAGGTTCAAGTTTCCAACAAATATTTGTGTGATATTTTTGTTCTGTTTGTTTTTTGTTTTAAAGATCAAATTTGCCTACTCTGAAGTCCCTCCCATCCATATGGCTCTGGAAGAAGCTACGCTGACTGCCTTGTACAGGGCTAGCACACTGCTGTTCATCATCCCTAGGAAAGCAGAAAAGCAGTGCAGTATTTAGCTTCTAGGGAGAAGAAGCACTACTTTTTGCAGCCTGACTTTGACTCCTTGATAATCATGGCTGCATATGACAGGTCTCGGAGGGGTGGGGGGGGCAGAGGATGAATACCAGATCTTTTGACAAGGAGTCCAAAAAAATGGACATTATTAGAAAGGGCAAGTTCACCTCTGCCTCTTTTGGCATGCACACTGCTAATTACCAGGCATATCTGGCAAAGTACCAGAAGCGCATGCAAATGACTCTAAGCCGTATTGTCAGCAGCATGCCTGATGGGTCTCTGAAATTGGAGGTCCTCCCCTGTGTGACTTAAGGCTCTGATAATGGCAGACACCTTCTGATGCTGCTGCCAGGGCTGCCGCCTTTGTCATTTGTATAAAATATTGCTGCAGGCTCCATGTTGCAGATTTTATCTAAGATATGTAGCAGCCAAGCCAGAATGCTCCCTTTAAGGGCACCAAGCTTTTTAGACCTGATGTCGAGATCATTCTCAGTGACCTATAGACCTCCAAGAAGTGTGTTTGGACTATTTGGTCCTTAACGCTGAATAATGTACAACATGGCTGTAGCAGTGGCTTCTTTTACAGAAGCTCTCACATTAACCCATCTAGTGGTCAGGGACCTCAAGTCCCTGCAGCTTCGTAGCTGTCTCCTAACTACATAGAGGTCTCTCCATCTGGAGTTTCAAATGAGGTTTTGACTGTTCTGCTTCCACTAGGCACACGTTCATGATGCTTTCGATATGTTTCAGCTGCTGATCTTTGCAGGACTGTTATCTGGCACAGGATCCATACCTTTACTAAGCATTACAGTCTGGATCTGATCTCCAGTATGAGGGTAGATTTTGGCCTTGCTGTCTTACAAGGCCTGCTGTCCTGAGGAGTGGTCCACTGTTTCAGTTGTCATCTGGCTGCGGTTGGTATTTCTTGGTCAGTTGTCCAGTGTATTATAGCTGTATGGAAATAGGCTTCCAGCAAATGGGTTCATTACTTACCAGTAATAGAATGTTCAAGAGAATCTTCATAGAGTCGTAACCTTCCCATCCACAGTCCCCATGGTATGGTGGATCCTTCCTTTTCAGCTCTTGGCACAGCACTGAATAGTGAGTCTACCACTTTTCTTGGGTGCCACTACTGTCTGTGTGTGAAGTGGTGTTTGCTTTGCTCCTCCGTCTCCCTATGCATGATTAGTTGGGGTCGCCCACATTGTAAAGGTGTCGCCATGTACTGAAGATATGCACATGGAAGTGGGGTGGCCCCGTCTTGCTAAAGCATCCTGTGAAGTCCTGACGCTGATGGTTTACAGTCCAATGTGTTATAGCTGCATGGCAATTCTCTCAACGATCTTCTGTTACTGGTAAGTAACGAACCTCTCTTATTTTTTGAACCAGGAATTTTGGAGTTTTACTGTGTGCCACTGCATGGATTCAGAACTCTTAGCCATGATCTATTGACATATCAGAGCAGTACATGGTGTTCTCAATTCATGCAGTGACATCTGTAAAGCTTGCCATTTCCATAAAGAGAACTGTACAGCATGTTGTCCATAAAAAGAAAGCCGTGTAAAACAAAGGTTGCCACATCAGCTTTGATTCAGGTACAGTTGAAATGGTTTATGGTGATATGAATGTCATTTCTGATCACAGCAATTTCACGCGTAGCTGCACACTGGCAAAAATTTCTTGTCCCCTTCAGTTGCTCCATGTGGTATGCCGGTGTTTGTTGCTTGATGGGACCTGAAGATGCAATAAAATGTCCAGTGCATTTGTACCACACTGATGGGAGCCTGATCAACTCTTCATAAATTATCCCCAGTGAGGCAATGCAAGACAAATGTGCAAGCAGTAAGACGCGATCGGGCATGGGTTGTTGTGTGATACCTGCCCACTCCGGGGGTATGGCCCAGTGCTACAGGCAGGGGACCTTTGCGGCCCCTGAATAGGGTGGGTATCGTGTAACAACCCACCCCCTGAAGGGTCTTATCTCACTGAGAAAATGGGTTGTTGTAGGCTGGCCAAGTGGCATGAGCTTCTGCTATACTGGTGAACCGGGTTCAGGAACAAGCCCAGATCACTGGAGGTCAGCTGGGGGAGAGAGGATTAAGCACCCGACAGACAGCTCTCCTCGAGCCAGGAGGTATTCAGATTTGACCCTTGGCTGCCACCAAGTGGAGGCCTGGGGGTAGAACCGCTGCTCAAGCGACATAGCTAGGAGGGGCCACAGTTCTGTAGCATGTGTAGGCCTCCTTGTGCACACATGTGCGTGCTGCGGTGGCAGGGGAACCATGGGAGAAAATGGAAAAGATTGGTGCAGGATACATGAAGCCCTGCCCGCCTACCCCCGGTCCGCACCACCACCTTTACCATCAGCCCATCAGTGGATGAGAGCAATGGGGTGGGGAGAATGGCCCTTCCTGGCCCCGTCTGTGTGGGTCTTCGGGTCAGATGAGTCATGGGGAGGTGGGGACAGGGCTGAGCCAGCATGTGATGACTACAAGACAAAAAGCTTTATGGGGGGGGGAACGGGCTGCTGTGTGAAAGAAAATGCTTGATTACGGGTGCAAGAAATGGCAGGCTTTGAAAGCAGAAGAAACTGTCAAGAGCGGAGGGAATGCATTGTTGATGCTGCAAAGTTGGAAGCAGTGAGCAAGCAGGGAAGTATGAGATGCATACTGGCTATATATATGTGTGTGTGTATATATGTCTGTCTATATATATATACACACACACACGCACACGTGTGTATGTGTATATATCTATATATATATATATACATATATACACACACACACACATACATATACCAGGCATTGTTGCCTGATAAACATATGGCTAGAGAATGCTTGTTAGTCAGAGACTAGCATTTCTTTTATCCATTTTCTAATAGTTGGTTTTAATGCCCCTTCCAAAAGACTCTGAGCTATTTTCAATAAAACCAATATAACTAGATAAAAACACAGAACAAAATTGGCAAGGTAAATTTATTTATGTGGATGCACAATTCATAAGGCTTTGGGTGCCTTCAAAGATAACATGAATAATCATTTAAAAAATTAAGAATGAGAACAATGCCACAAAATTATAAGTACAAACTCATAAGGAAAGGAAGGAAGGGAGGGAGGAGGAAAAAGAAAGAAAATAAATACTGGAGAAAGGTACCACTGAGGGTGGAAAGTACACTTCAAAGGGCTCCTCTTCTCCGCAGCGGTCTCTGGTATCCATGGTGACTGAGAATTTGTCATGCATATGACTGTATGTATACTGCTATGTAACGTAGCACATGTTTAAAAATATTTGCAGAATTCTTACTTTACTGTATGTTTGGTGGTGGTAGATGTGAGGGGAGGGGGCTTATAAAGTCTTCAAGCCTTGTAGTTGAAAATTATTTTAATAGGATATTCTAGTTGAGCTAGGTGCCTTGCTTACCATGGATCCCTTCCAATAATATAGCTATTTTCACTGTAATTGACCACATGGTACCATTCCATTCATGTCCTGTGACAGATGTCTTAAGGATAGCCCAACCACCTGCAAAAACCTCACAATATTGGTATCAGCAAGACTCTACATTAAAAAATACCTTGAATTCCAAGTCATCCCAGGGCTAGAAATTAATGGTATTCTCCCGTTTTGCATATTAGTTTTTATGGTGGCATACCGTTTTCATCATGCTGGTATTTCAACTGGAATATCACTTCTCCATGTCACCGCTCTGCACTTTAATCTGTAGCACAGCTCTTTTGGACAGGTGGAATACCAGCTATTGATAGGGAATACCAAATTTGGGGTTTTGGTAGTCCGCCTCCCACACAAGATTATTTTTTTAATTTCCGCCCCTGCCATTCCATTCTTCAGTACTCTGGCATATTGCCATGACAACAGAAAAGTTGTTCCTTACAGTTCTGACATCTACAGCTGAAGCATGTTCCGGAACTGATGTCATAATGCCTGGCTTTTGGCATCAGACAGGGACCGAAGCAAGGTGGACCTGGGAGATAATCTGCTCCTGCTGAAGCATCTATAAACCCTGTTACTAGCTACGAGAGTGTATGAGTATATGAGTGATGTCATACAAATTGCATCATCTCAGCCCTGAGGTGTTGCCCCAGAGATAGAACTTCAGAATGTTAAAGTTCAAACTCAGCAATGTGGTCATGTTTCCCCAGGCCTTCTAAGTAAGCAATAATACCCAACAGGGTGGGCAGTATTGGGCTATACCGGACCGCCCAGGGACGTAATGAGGCCCAAAGCCGCAGGCGGAGGGTCTCATAGCCCCGGAAGGTCCGGTATAGACCATACCGCCCAGCGCCCACCCCGGAGGGTATTATTGCACTTAGAAAATGGGCCACTGTATTTTGAAAATAATTTTCATGTTAAAAAGTTAAATCTCTAAGTTTTATTTATTTTGTAAAGAAAAGAGTTCCTTCGCCTGCTTTTTTTTTTTTTTTGCATACAGGGAGTTTTGTCCCACATCAGCTTCTGTACTGTCTGTTGTGGTTAGTTGTCATGGTTAATCCCCCCTCCCCCAACACAAGAAGCGCAAGAGCATAAAAAGTCTCTGCCAGAGTTGCGAGTCCAAAAGGAGTTGGTTTCACAAAAATGTTTAATTGCTCAATGGGAACGGGTAGTAACTTTGGTTGGTCAGTCGGCTGCAGCTTAGTGTCGGGAGGTGCTATGCTGTGTGGATCCATCATCAGCATCGCAGATGGGACAGCTGGAACAGAAACCGTACAGCAAGTTTGCTATCACCCTCCAACACACACACACACACACACACACACGACCAGCAAAAGACATGCAGTTTGAGTTCCCTCTAGTTATTTAAGGAAAAAAAAGCACAGGTTTTCAATTTCGTTGCATTACTGATCACTTTAATTTGGGATACAGGGACCGAGTTAAAGTTTCCGACCTGATCTGCAGGAGTCGGGAAGCAAAGAGATTGCAGCAAACTGCAGTGGATAAGAGTACGACAGGGGCAAATGGAGGGCAGTCAGTAGAGGAAGCCGGTATTTGTAAAATGTATAATACAATTAATCACTGTGATTTTGGGTTTCAGTTCGTTTTTATATTCCTAGTGAGCAGTATCTATTCTGTTTGGTGCGAGCTGGACCGTTTGCACTACTGCTTTCCACCACAGAAACAGCTAACTTCAAAGGGGGCTTTATCTGGTGCTCTAGCCCATTGGGGGATGCATACTGCCAGCTTGGGACTTGAAATTAAGCGTCCGGCTTTGTGGAGCGAGAGACAAATGTACGGCTCTGTGTTTATAACTGTTGGGCGTTTAATGACGAGTACAGATGATCGCAGTGACTGTTGCTGTTAGGTGCTTTATTTTTTTTATTATGCGCTCTAGGATTTCTTTATTGTGCATTTAATGAACATAATGCTGAGTCGGGGGGTGGGGGGGGGACAGGCCTCAAAATTGCCCGCTAAGCAGTGACAAAGAAAATGGCAGTGTTTCAAAATGAATATTCTATTTGCACACTAATCTTTGTTATGAGGCTTGTGGCAACCTGGCACTTTTAATACCCGGGCTTTGTTGACTGATAGATGCCCACCTTGCCAGGGCTATCAGCCAATCAGAGCCTGGGAATTTCTTAGCCCATTTTCTAACAGCAGATATATTTGTCTGCAAGAGATCATTCACCCTGGATTCCTTTTCCAGTCCCAATTGCTGAGTCTTCTTAGTTTTGACTACCATTTTGTTATTTTGTAAGGTATATAAGTTGATTCAATATTCTGTGTTAGTTCAGCTTAGTTTTTATATTTTAGTGTTTTATTTTTTTTTTTACTGGTTCCTGGAACTGGGAAAGCCAAGGTTTTCACTGGTTTCCCAGTTTGGGCTGCCAGTTGCAAATCAAACAAAATAATCTTTGCTTTGATTGTATGGGCTAAGATCACAGTTTTAAAAATTGTGAAGTCTACCAATGTTTTCTACTCTAAAACAAAAAAATGCACACTGCACTGCAGTTGTCGTCTGCACCAGTTTCCACAACACCTTCAGAAGAGTGCTTTCCTTTAAAAATAAATAACATATGGAAAATGGTACCCCTGAGGGTAGAAAGTATGCTTCAGATAGCTTTTCTTTTCTGCTGGCTTCTCTTTTCTGCAGCGGTCTCTGGCACTCAAGAAGACTGGAAAAATGCTGCAGGCATTTCTCTGTAAAAGAGCAGTTGCCTGTGATACCCAAGGAGACTGAAAAGACTGCTAAGTCATCTTCAAGCAAAGGGCACAGGGCTCCCACCCAGCAGTGTTGTGAGGCCTCTGATGGCAGTCATGAAAAACATAAGGCTTTCTGAACACCAGCCAAGTACTACGGCTGACACACAGAAACAGAAAGAAAGACACCTTGAGCTTCCACTGCCTAGAAAGTACATAGAGGAATCATTGCAAGAGAAAAACAAACATGCCCTCCATGGAGGACATTAAACAGATGTTGCACTTTTTCAAAGCAGTTCAGAGTGTTGTAAAGCCTGCCTCTGAGACCCCTCTATTATTCAGCTGGAGGAGGGCCTCAGGGGAAGAGGAGGAGCTACCTGATGCCTCTGTGCTGTGGAGTTCTGCAGGGGTCGGTCCTGTTGTCCTTGTTCACGGTGTACATGCTGCCATTTGGAGACATTATCAGGCAGTATGAGCTGGGTTTCATTGCTGTGCTGATGATACCCAGCTATACCTGTCCTGTGCACCTAGAAACCAGACGGCGGCTTCTGTGGTTTAACACCTGCCTAGAGAAAATCCAAAATTAGATGACTCGCAATTGGCAACGACTCAACCCAGACAAGACAGAGGTACTGGTGGTGGATCCTGGCTGTCGAAGGGACGGGGGGGGGGCGGTATGCTGAGATCCTCCTGGTTTAATTCTGGGGGGTGTTCCCTTGACCCCCTCCATTTGGGTTGAGGATCTGGGTGTGATCCTCGACGATGGCTTAACACTTGATGTGCAGGTGTCAGCTGTCATCAAAAGTGTTTTTACCATTGAAGAACATTGTTCAGATCTAGGTCCTTGTACCAGCTAAGGACCTTCGACCCTGGTTCATACCTTCGTCACATCCAGACTAGATTACTGCAGTGCACTCTACCTGGGGCTATCTGGAGGCAATTTCTGCTGACTGCAGCTGGTGCAGAACGCGGCGGCTAGATTGTTCATGGGCACTGTAAGATCGGAGCATATTACGCCTGTCCTCTGTGAACGGCACTGGCTTCCAGTTCAGTGGAGGATTGCCTTCAAGGTCGGATAACTGACCTATAAAGCCCTGCATGAAGGGGGAACCAGCTTACCTGCAAGACCTTCTTGTTCCTCATTGCCCGTCCCAGGCTCTATGTTCCTCTGAGGATTGCCTCCTTGCGGTTCCCAGGATTAGGTTGAGGCCTTCGAGGGATCGTGCTTTTGCAGTGGCTGCACCAACCCTTTGTAACTCGCTACCTAGACATCTGTTTATTTATTTTTATTTATTTATGTCTTCGGTAACCGCGTGAGTGAGCTGATCTGAGGGACTGTTTTCAGTCACGACCCGAGCCACATGGTGGCACAATTCAGGTAATACAATCCGTAAAGATACATAGTGAATAGTCACACCTCAACATGTGGTGAAGTAATAAATAATACAGAAGCTGCTATTTGCAACAGACATCATGCAGTTACAGAAATACAGAAAATACAAACAAAAACTGAAAATGCAGAAGATGGAAAATACAGGAAAAAATTACAGGGAGCCTTAATTTGGTTAACATCAGGAGAGGAACAGTGCAAAGGCAGGGGGCAGACATGTAGAGCAAGATTCAAACAGTCTAGTATAGTGGACATTTGAGAGACAGAATACAGTAGCCAAGTGATCAGCCGGTAGACAGGTGCGTCTCAGGTGTGGGGATGGTGAGAAGGACCCCGGTGTAAGTCAGAAAAGCAGTGACAGGTGACTTCGGATAGGAGCCAGTCTTTAAGATTTTTCTTGAAGAACAGGTGGGAGGAGGACGAACGGATGGATAGAGGGAGTCTGTTCCCATAGGGAGGGAGGCAACCTCGGTGGAAACCTTTAAAAAGGATCAAAAACATTTTTTATTTAACCGGGCTTTTCACATGTAAGAGTAGAACTGACTGTCTGTTATTTTATTGTAGTATTTTAAATAAAGGATAAATAGAATTTTTATTATACTCCATTACATGCTTTGTTGTTGTATTTTAAGGCTTGAAGTGTATGTTATGATAGTATGTATGTATTGCTTTTAAACATTTTTGTTAAGCACTCCGAGCCTCTGTTAAGGGGCACTATATAAATAAAGTATCTATCTAATCAATCTATCTATCTGTCTATCTATCTATCTATCAATCTACTTACCTACCTATCTAAACTGCTTTCCCCAGATGGTACGGCTGTGGAGGAATTTGGTTCCCATCCAGGGTGAATGTGGACTATTCTTCTTACACAGCATTTCAGAATCAAATTGCTAGAATGCTGAGTCTTATGTCCCTTGAATCACAAGTGGACATAGAGAGAGCAGAATTTGATTATGCTGGGGCTGACCTCGACAAAGAGTGTCTTTACCCATCCATTAGGCCTTTCAGAATGCAACTAAAAAGATTCTTGCTGTGCCTCCAATCTCTATGGCCAAAGACAAGAAAATTTAAAAAAGATACGCAGTAACCAGGGAAGACTCCGAGTTCATATATGCTCACCCCGACACTGAGGGTGTTATTCAGACAACTGCTTGAAAGAAAGCAACTTAATTCTCAGCTACACCTCCTGGTAAAGATTCCAGGAGAACTGACCAGCTGGCTACAAGTGTATACTGTACTACCTCCACTCTGTTGTAGAAGCAGGCTGTTTGTATTATTTTGCACATTACCAGCTGGCTCTGTGGAATGCACTCCTGCCCAAATGTGAGAACTGCCCATCAAAAGAAAAGCTTCACTTGATACATACAGTGAAGGCTGGTTTGAAAGCTGCTAGTTTCAGATTACTGCCTGTGTGAATGATACCCTATCTACGTCCCTAGCAAATTGAGTTCCCTCTAGGAAACTTGCATGGCTCAGAAGAACTGGGTTGTCTCAGGGTATACAAAATAAAGTAGTTGATTTCATCCTTGAGGGTACCTCCTTATTTGGCGTCGAAACTGATGAGTACATGAAAAAAGTTGCATAAAAAGCAACTTTAAAAACATTTGTGGAAGAGGTCCTCCACGCCATGTAGGCCCTGTAGAAGGGGTGGTATGGGAAGGACTTACTACAGCGGGCCCTACAGTCTGTGCACCGTAAGTACACAGTTCAGAGGGGCACAGGGAGAGGCAGAGGTAGGAGTACAGCCAGGCAAAAATCTGTCTCAGCTGCTCCAGTACAGGCAAAACCCAAACCTTGATGTCACCATAGACCCATTTTTAGTAGGAGGGTGCTTGTGTTACCTCAGAGTGGGAAAAAAATTAACCATAGACAAGTGAGTTCAGGAGGTGATAAGACAAGCTTAACCCTTCAATTTGTAAACTTTATAAAGGTAAGCGAATTCAGTCTTGTCAGCTTAGATACCAGAGCAAAATCTCTTACTGGTATTGAAGGTGAGAAAATTGATAGTGTTACATGCAGTGTAGAGGATCCCTGTTTCCTGTCTGGGAAAGGGTTTCTTCTCCAAGTACTTTCTCACTGAAGAAAAATGGCGAATGGAGACCCAGTCTGGAGGACCTGAGGTGTCTGAACAGACACTTGAAAAAGGAGACTCAGAATGATAGCACTGCAGACAGTGATTTCCTTCATATAACAAAGGGACTGGCTGGGGTCACTGGTCTTAAGAGATACATATTTCCACAGCCTAATATAACCCTGCTACAGAACATGTTTAAGGTTCAGAGTAGGGCATACTTAGTTTCAGTTCAGAGCAATGCCTTTTGGTCTGACCACAGCACAGACTGATCACAAAGGGCTTGGCAGTGGTGGCAGCTTACCTCTTCTGGCAGGGTGTAGTGGTGTTACCGTACCTAGACACTGGCTGATGTGTGGAAAAACCCAAGAAGGGCAGTGTGCTCCATTCAAACAGTGAGGAGAACCCTACAGAGGCTAGGATTCCTTTTAAACTTTGGAATGTATCATCTGAAACTCAGACCGATTCTGGAGTTCTTGGTCACAGAGTTGAACATAGACATAGAAACAGACTTTGATGGCAGATAAGGACCACTTGGCTCACCTAGTCTACCCATTTCCCTACCTATTGGATAAGCTGCAGTTCCTAGTTAACCAACAGCCTACTTCCTCTTCATACCCCCCTCTAGAATTGCCTTATGTCTTTCCTATGCATTCTTGAATTCCCCCGCTGTTTTTGACTCCGTGACCCACTCAGGAAGGCCGTTCCATGCGTTCACCATTCTCTCCATGAAAAAATACTTCATCACGCTGCCCCTGAGCCATCCCCCTTCTATCTTCAGATTGTGCCCCCTTGTCCTTGCACATCTCTTTTTCTGAAAGATGCTACCCTCTTGGACTTTGTTGATTCCCTTGAGGTACTTGAAAGTTTCTAACATGTCCCTCCCTCGCCCTCCTTTCCTCAAGGGTATACATATTAAGCTCCTTTAGTCTCTCTTCGTATGGCTTCTGATGCAGACCATGCAGCATTTTAGTTGCCCTCCTCTGGACTGCCTCCATCCTGTCAATGTCCTTGCAGCTGGACTCTTTGGGGAGGCGCACCTACGCTTCTGTGACTTGCGCCCTTAGGTCCCTGAATTACCTTACCCACATGGTGCAGTTCCAGAACGCCCTGTGGGAGCAGGGCCTAGAGGCGGCCGAGAGGCTGCCGGAAGGTGAGCAGAAAGAGGAGATGTTTCAGCTTCTCTGGATGGGTTCAGACGTGGGGACCCAAGTCTTAAGAGCCGTATACGATTTGGCGGACTCTTCAGCCAGGGCGGCTGCTTCAGGCGTTTGCCTCCGAAGACACTGTTGGCTCCGTGTCTCCGGTTTCACCCCGGACGTCCAGAAAAACATTATGGACGCTCTCTTCGAAGGTGAGGTACTGTTTGGTAATCTGTCGGAACGAATAATTACCAGACTCCAAGAGGCTGGAAAGGCGGTCCGGACAGTCCAGGCGATGTACCGGCCGAGGCTTGGTTCTTTCGTAGGAGCCAAGGCCGTTTCGTGAATGGACTCAGAGGCAACAGCCCGTTCCGGCCACACAACACAGGGCTCTGGCTTCGAAGACCCAGAAACAGCCTGCCAGCAGGGGTCAGCGCACTTCAAGGCCACCCAGCCGGGCGGGTCCTTCAGCACGCCACAGCATGACTCCTTTCATTCGCCCCTCAGAAGATCAGACGTTCGATTGAAGTGCATTGTAAATTTCCTGTCGGATGGCAGGCAATAACCACCGACAGGTGGGTACTTCAGTTGGTCAGCATAGGCCACTTTTTGGGGTTAGCAGAACAGCCACCTCGAGGGCCTCCTCTGCTCTCCGGTACTCGAGTCAGCACCGCGATTTAATTTGGCAAGAGGTGATCGCGCTCCTGGACAAGGGGGCGATTCAACATATCCCGGGAAACCAGAGAGGACTAGGGTACTATTCTCACTTCTTCCTGGTTCCCAAAAAGACAGGGGACCTCCGTCCTATTCTGGACCTAAGCGACCTCAACTTGTCAGTCGCGTACAAAAGGTTCCGCATGGTGACCCTTCTGGGTCTAATCCCCATGCTAAAGCAAGGTGCCTATTTAGCGTCCTTAGACATGCAGGATGCCTACCTGCACATCCCCATAGCTCAGGTGCATCAGAGGTTCCTGCGCTTCGAGTTCTTAGGCCACCATTTTCAGTTCCGAGCTCTTCCCTTCGGACTGTCATCCGCTCCGAGGGTTTTCACCAAGTGCATGGCAGTCGTGGCAGCTGCTCTAAGGAGGAAGGGCCACTATGTGTTCCCGTACCTCGACGATTGGCTTCTCATGGCCGCCTCCAGAGAGGCGCTTCTACAAGCGATCCAGGACATTCAGGTCCTGTTCGGGTCACTCGGGATTCTGATAAACCACGAGAAGTCAGTCTTGGTACCATCGCAAAACCTGCAGTTCATAGGCGCAGTGCTGGACACGGTCCGGGGAGGGCTTTCCTCCCAGTCGACAGGGTGGAACGCATCAGGTCCCTCATAAAGGACCTGTCAGCGAATCAGACTGCTCCGGCCAGGTCAGTCCTTCGCTTGCTCGGTCACGTGGCTGCGGCCATTCCCACGGTACCCCTCGCGCGGCTCCATATGCGCATAACGCAATGGATGCTCAAGGCGCAGTGGGACCAGAGGCAAGACCATTTGCAGCATCCAGTCAGAATCACGAGACGGGTGGTTCAGGACTGGCAATAGTGGTTAGCCCCCGGGTCACTCTCCAAGGGCGTCCCTTTCGCAGCGCCCTCCCCGGAGATAACCCTCACCACAGACGCTTCAGGTCTCGGGTGGGGAGCTCACCTGGATGGGGTGAAGTCTCAAGGTGTATGGAGTCCGCTGGAAGCTCATCTTCACATCAATGTTCTGGAGATGAGAGCGGTCCTCTATGCTCTCCAGGCTTTCCAGTCCATGATCCCACTGTGTACCATCCTGCTCCAGATGGACAACACGGCGGTGATGTATTACCTCAACAAGCAAGAAGGCGCACACTCTTACCCCCTTTGCAGGGAGGCCATGAGAGTGTGGGATTGGGTAATCGGACACGGCGCAAGCTTAATCACGGTGCATGTTCCGGCGTGGACAACACGATGTGAGCGGTCTGAGTCGCTCCCAGGCCAGAGTCCACAGTGGGAACTTCTTCAGGAGGTAGCAGAGGATCTGTTGCTTCGATGGGGAACTCCAGAGCTAGATTTATTCGTATCCCCATCCAACGCAAAACTGCCCAATTTTTGCTCGCTAGATCCAGGGCCTGGAGTTTTCTGGCGAGACGCATTGTCCCTCTCCTGGGAGAACAGATTCCTCTACGCTTTCCCTCCTTTCCCGTTGATCCAGAGAGTTCTGCTCAAACTGCGCAGGGAGCGTGCACGATTGATTCTGGTGGCCCCATTCTGGCCCAGACAAATCTGGTTCCCATTGCTGGCACAGTTATCCAGGGAACCTCCGCTCCCACTACCGCGCAGTTCTCACCTTCTGTCTCAGGAGCAAGGTTCGTTATTGCACCCGGATCTGCGTTCTTTGAACCTGCATGCATGGCTCCTAGAGACGTAGCCATCATGTGACACGGGGTCTCGCAAGAGGTTGCGGAGGTTCTCTCTGCAGCCAAGAAGCCGGCTACTCACGCTACTTACGCCATGAAATGGCGCCGGTTCTGTCTGTGGTCACGAGCTCGTGACCTCTCCCCTTTAGGTTGCCCTGTGGGGACAGTCTTGGACTACCTCCTTTCCCTTTTTCATTCGGGGCTAGCCTACTCCTCTATCAAAGTACACCTTTGTGCTATTTGACCTATCACCTGCCGGTGAATAGTGCACCATTGCTCAGCTTGGCCTTCTCGGAGTTCCTGAGAGGGTGCTGCACCTTAGGCCTCCTATTAAAGATCCGGTTCCTCCGTGGATCTCCTTTTGTTTTGGAGCAGCTCACGCCCCCTTTGAACCAGCCGCGGATTGAGGCACGTTTCTCTCTTGGAAGGCGTTGTTTTAGTTGCAGTCACTTCAGCCAGAAGGATTTCTGAGCTTCATGCCCTTATGTGTAAAGAGCCTTATTTGGTTTTTCACCGAGATAGAGTGTCTCTGAGAACGAATCCTAAGTTTTTGCCTAAGGTGGTTTCAGCTCTCACCTTAAATCAGGACATCGACCTTCCGGTCTACTTCCCGAACTACTCCAATAGAGGGGAGCTTTGCTCCATACTCTAGATGTTCACCACAGCCTGAGGTATTACCTCAATAGGACTAAGTCCTTTCGGGCTTCTGATCAACTTTTTGTGTCCTTCGCACAGAGAAAGAGAGGTCGGCCAGTGTCTAAGCAATCCTTATCCCGCTGGCTTGTGCAATGTATCTCTCATTACTACCAATCCAAACAAAAGCCCCTCCCGGGTTCCATCCGGGGCCATTCCACTAGGGGCGTAGCCACTTCTTTTGCAGCTCTCAAGAATGTCTCAACCTCAGCTATTTGCGCTGCAGCTACTTGGAGCTCTGTGCATACCTTTATCAGGCATTACAGTCTGGATATCGCCTCTAGGCGAAGGGCTGGTTTTGGCCAGGCCGTGCTGCAGGGCCTCCTATCCTGAATCGGGGCCGGGTTGGTCCTTCTCCGTTTCTTCCTCTTCCTCCTCCCGATGTGTGGGGGATAAGCTTTATTGCTTGGGAATCAGTCTAATGGTGTAACCTGCTGCAAGAGCTGTATCTCGAAGAAAGATAGTACAGTTACGTAAGAACTTACCGTAACAGTAGATCTTCGAGAACAGCTCTTGCAGCAGGTACCTTCCCGCCCACCGTGTCCCCCTTGGAGGAAGTCTTTTCGCTCGCTGTTGCTCCTCTTTAAAAAAAAAAAAAAAGAAGAGAGAGGGGAGAAGGAAGATATTAAGCCAGCCAGTCTGAAGGTCGAGAGAACAGGTAGTTATTCCCTTCCGCATGGCTGGGCGAGCGCAGAAGTCAGATATTCACTTGCAAGGTGAATAGTTTTTTCTCCCTGGGGTTTTAGTACCCTTTTGCCTTCTGGCGGTGGATCCTCGGTCTCCCTTCCTGGTGTCAACCTCTGGCAGAGTCTCCGGTAGGAGAACTAGGGATTCTGGCGGGACCGCCCCCCTTTGTACCACGCCTGACGCCGAATGGGACCCGGCGTTAAGGGCGGTCCCGTGAAGATAGCTAGCTAGAAAGATCTCCGAGGTCCTGGCACCTGCCGGCTTCAGTCCTAATGGTGTAACTTGCTGCAAGAGCTGTTCTCGAAGATCTACTGTTACGGTAAGTTCTTACGTAACTGTACTTTCTTTGAGGACTCTTCTGTGAATGGACTGGTATTGACCCCCCTATCCAGAGTGCTTCTATTGTTTGGTTTAGGTACCTTCCTCTCCTCTTCTTTTGTGAATACTGAGCAGAAGTATTCGTTCAGCATCCCTGTTGTTTTACTGTGACCCTCTGCCCACCCCTCCCTTTATTAAGCCTCACTATCCTTCCCTTGGTCTCCCTTCACTCTCTAATGTACCTATAAAAGGTTTTATCCCCTTCTTAACTGAGTTGGCTATCTTTTCCTCGGTTTGGGCCTTTGCTATTCTGACTGCCTTCCCTGGTTCCTTCTGCTTTAACTGGTACAGTTCTCTGTCCTGCTCCTTCTGTGTTTCCTTATACTTCCTGAATGCTATGTTTTCCTCCCTAACCTACCCCTCAACTGAGGTACTCTTCCCCATTTTGCCAAGGTTAGCCCTCCTAAAGTTCAGTACCCTCGCTTTTGTATGGCTTGACTCTGGCTGTGTTTATCGTGAACCGAACTGTTTGGTGGTCGCTTGTTCCCAGATGGCTACCCACTTCTAAATCTGAGATACTCTCTCCATCCCTGTTTGAGTGTATGAGGTCTAAGATTGCTCCCTCCGGAGTGGGTTCCAGTACTAGCTGTCTGAGGCATGTCCCCTGTAGGGCATCGAGAATGACCCTGTTCTTGGATCTGGCTGCAGCAAAGGTGCTCCAGTTAATATCTGGCATATTCAGGTCTCCCATCAACAATATCTCCCGTTTTTCTGCCATTCTAAGGATGCCTTCTATCATTTCCTTGTCCATTTCCTCCCCCTGAGATGCGAGGGGGGTGTCGGTGTACTGCCCCAGTATGGATTGTGGTGCCATTTCCTCTCTCCAGGGTGACCCACGGTGCTTCCTCTCCTACCTGTTTACCCTTTAGTTCCATTGCTTTGATCCCTTCCCTTATGTAGAGAGCTACTCCTCCTCCTCTTTTACCCTCCCTGTCCTTCCTGTAGATTGTGTACCCTGGTATGTTGACATCCCTGTCATGGTTCTCTGTGTACCATTTTTCTGTGACTGCCACAATATCCAGGTGTCCCTCTTCCATCAAGGCCACTAGTTCAGGGAGTTTGTTACCCAGACTATGAGCATTGGTACTCATCGCCCTCCACATTTTGATGGCCTTACACCTTTTAGCCCCCTCACTCTCCTTAATGCCTTTGCCTTTTTCTCCATTTACCCCTATCCTGCTCCCTATTGACTTCTCTACCTTGGTGTTTACCTTGCTAACTACCCTGTTTTTTGGGGGGTGGGGCTAGGATTTCCCTGCTCCATTTCAGTGCCTCCCCCCTTGGCTAGTTTAAATGCTTGCCAATGAAGCATTTAAACCTATCATTTTTTTATTTTTTATTTATTTATAGAATTCGGATTTACGACCTTTGAGTCAGGGGTCAGGTGGGAGGTGATGAGAACCGCATCGTCAGCATATAGGAGCATTCTGCCTGAGCAGGAGCTGGGGAGGGTGTTGAGAAAGAGACTGAACAGTGTGGGGCCCAGAATGGAACCCTGGAGGACACCGGAGCGAACTGGTAGGGTGGTAGACTGGGTGCCATTTATCTTGACCCATTGGGATCTGGCATGGAGGTAGCTGGAGAACCAAGCAAGAGGGCCAGCTGAGAAGCCCAGTTGGTGGAGGGAGTTGAGCAGGAGGGGGTGACACATAGTGTCAAAGGCCTTGAAGAGGTCGATGAACACTGCCCCGGCAACGTCCCCCCAGTTGGGAGTGGAGTGTAGGTGCTGCGAGAACTCCAGGAGGGCCGATGTGGTGCTGTGTCCGGGGTGGAAGCCATGCTGTTCTGGACACAGTATGCCATATTTGGCCAGGTACTCCATGAGTTGGATGGACACTATTTTTTCCAATGCTTTAGAGAGCGGGGGTGAGGATGGAGATCGGCCTGTAGTTGTTGGGCGCTGTGCGATCCCCACTCTTATGGATTGGGGTGATTTCTGCTGTTTTCCAGGTGCTTGGAAATTGACCGAGACATAGTGAATGGTTTAACAGGTCAGTGAGGGGGGCTAGCATGACATCCAGTACTAGACGGAGGATCCTGGAGTCTATGGGGTCACAGCTAAGGTTGCGGCTGTAGAGGGATTTTTGCAGGTGTGGCTTGGCTTCACGGGGAGATATGGTGCGAAAAAAAGGAGGCGGTCCAGGGTGGGGGGTTGAGATAGGGATTGGGTGAAGAAATGGCTAGGAAGGACTGAGCTTAGGTCAGAGAAAGCCATGTTGAGGCAATCAGCAATATGGAGGGGGGCGGTGGTGATGACGCCATTGATGGAAATCTGCGACGGAGGGGGGAGCGGGTTTTCCCATTGAGCTCCTTCATATTGTCTCAGAAAGCACTGAGCCCCAGGTGGAGGCCAGGGTGGTTTGGTAATGTTTGGCCTTGGCTTGCCATATGGCCCAGGTGCATTTGTCACGAGTGGCATTATAAGCTTGTCTGTCAGCTGGTCTGCCTGACTCGACCGCAGTATCCCAGAGGTTGTCTCATTGCCTCAGTTGTCGGGGAGATCCATGGGGCATTTTGTCTTTTGGAGCGGGTACTGGTAATGGAGGCAAAAAGGTCACAGGCCTTGATGAAAGTTCTGGTGAAGTAGGCTAGTGCAGTGTCGGTATCGGTCGCAAGTAAGATTGGTGACCAGTCGAGCTGAGCTAGGTGTAGTCTCAGCTTCCTGAGGCCCCTGGGGTGAAAGTGGCGGAGGGAGGTGACTTGGGACATGGGTTTTTGTGTGGGGGATGACCAGCAAACAGAGGATAAGGGAGTGGTTGCTAAATGAGTTGGCTAGGACATTAACACCCCTAATTTTGTGGGGGCGGTTTGACAGTATTACGTCAAGGAGGGTGCTGGTACCACTTGATGGATTACCGTCTTTCGGATGAGACATTAAACCGAGGTCCCATCTGCCTGGATTAGTGGTAGTTCAGGTGGATGTTAAAGATCCCATGGCACTTATCGAAAAAGAGTAGGGGAATTTCCCCGGTGTCCTGGCCAAATTTCTCTCATTCACTAAAAATACCACCAACAGCTTAATCTGGTTCAAAGTCAGTTGGCATTCATCTGTATCCCCTTCCCCTGGGTCGTGCCTGAAAATAGGCAGGATTTGTCTAGTGCACTTACCCAGTCAACAAAAACTAAATAAATAAATAAATCTGGTTGGTAGTGTGACCAATTGTGTTAAGTCAAGGGCAGCAAAGGAGTCCATTATGTGTGCAGCAGAGGTACCAAGCCAGTTGATATTGAGGTCCCCTAGGACAAACTGCTCTGCTTTGTGAGGCAGGGTGGAGAGGTAGTCAGTAAAGGAGTGGACTGCTGATCCCTGGTCCCTAGGAGGTATGTATGAGACTGTGAGAAAAAGAGGGCCCTTGCCCAGGTCAGGGGTGATTTTTATGATGATGGCTTGGGCTCCATAACCGAGCTTGGGGGCAGGGAGAGCATGGCTTAGGAGGGAATCATGCAAGTAGACTGCACATCCGCCTCTGCATTTACTAGTGCAATCCTTTCTGAACAGGGTGTAACCAGTGGAGGAGACAGCCATGTCGGGGGTTGACGCGGAGAGCCAGGTCTCCACTGTGGCAATAATATTGGGTCGGTGTTGTACGACCCAGCACTGGAGAGCTGCTGTTTTCTTTGGGAAACTGCATGTGTTCATTGAAGCAATGCAGAGGCCACACCCGGTGGGGAGGGGGGCAGACGACCCAGGACCAGGGTTGGGGTGGATGTTCCCAGAGAGTAGTAGAAGTAAACCAATTAGTCTGAGCAGTGGACTGCGGTGACCAGGGCAGTTACACCGTGCAGATGCGAGGATCGAGTGGAGGGGTGCAGGCGATAGGAAGAGCGTTTAGGGTAGGCATGGCTAGGGTGGGGTGAGTCCAGCCCAACCTGGGGATGGGGGTGCCGGTTGGTGGGTGGGTGCCGTGGAGTTATATGATGGTTCAGTGTTTGGGGGGGGGGGTTGGCTGCTGGGGGGTGACTGGGGCACAGGGCAGGAGTTGGTGGTGCTGGGTTGGGTGAGGGAAGAGCCAGCAGGGTGACCATAAGCAGACCAAGTGTGAGAACCAGTATGCCCATTGTTGAATGTCGCCGGGTATATAAGGGGAATAGTGGTCCTTCAGT
This sequence comes from Neoceratodus forsteri, assembly GCA_016271365.2. Classification (NCBI taxonomy): domain Eukaryota; kingdom Metazoa; phylum Chordata; order Ceratodontiformes; family Ceratodontidae; genus Neoceratodus; species Neoceratodus forsteri. The sequence continues at coordinate 1,136,119,983 of CM057454.1, forward strand.
GAGGGTGGCTGCTGCTGCGGGGTAGTGGTAGCGTCTCCGCCTCCAGAGTCAGAGGTACGAGGTTCGAACCCCCCAGCGAGGGGGGGGGTTGCGGCGTCTGGGAGAGAGGTGGTCTGGGGCGAGGGAGGGGCTGGCAGAAGGTGCTTGGAGGGGGTGGAAATAGTGACCCCTAGTGGCCGCACCAGGCACTGGTAAAGGCAGGGGGGGAGTGAGGAAGAACGGGGGGGGCAGGGAAGCGAGAGGTTGGGAGACAGAGGGAGGTGCAGAGAGGCACTGGGCAGGACGTAGGGCAGTGGAGTAGCTGGGTGGGCAAGAGTGCCTAGGAGTAGAAGAGACCATGGAAGTATAGGGAGGGTTACGTGCTCCCTCTGGCGGTTAGAGAATATATAATATATCACCTAGGATCCTGGTTCTCCTCCCGGACAGATACATACCATCACGCCAGTATAGGCCTGTATTCCTCCAGGTGGAACCCCAGTCCCCAGTGAAGCCAAAACCCTGAGCTTGGCACCAGTTTTTCAACCATTCATTGAATCCTATGGTGCAGAGTACTCTAGCCTCACCCCTGCTATAGACAGGCAGTACCCCTGAGAAGGTTACTGTGCATGCTACTTGTCTACGGCCCCTCCCCAACTCCACAAACCCCTCCTGCACTGCTCTGATCCCATTCCCAGCCAGGTTATGTGTCCCTAGGTGGACAATGATGTCCAGCTTTCTCTCCCATACTGCTCCCGTGATCCTGAGGATTAGCTTCCTGTCCCTCCCCGCCATGGCGCAGGGCAAGCACCTTACCTCTTTCTACCCCCCCCCCAATTCTACATCCCTAATGACTGAGTCCCCCACCAGGAGTTGTTTCTTCCCTTGTGGGGTCCCGTGCCATCCTCCTTTGGGTCACCTTTGTGGCGGTTCCCAGCATCCTCCTTGGTCTCCACTGTGGGTGCTTCCATAGAGGAACCATGCTCCACTAATACAGCATATGAATTGTGGCGAGGTACAGCTGGAGGGATGCACCTCTGTTCCACCACCCTCACCTTCACCTTCCCTGACTCCACCGTGATCCAACTGCTCCTATTTCTTGGCAACCTTTGAGGCAGCAGTGGCGGTTCTGGTGGTCCCTTGGTGGGGAGTAGGTGTCCCGAGTCCTCACCAGGTCGTCCTGGAGATGGGCAACCTCCTCCCTAAGACCAGTGAGGTGTCTGCAAGTAGGGCAGCATCGCAGTCTCCAGAACATCTCCCAGAAGACTGCCGCCCCACAGCCAGTGCATTGCAGCACTCCCCACATGTTTCTCTCCTTAGAACATAGAACTGGGAAAGACTTTTTCACCCTGTGCAAAATGAAAAAGCTCCCACTCCACGTTCAAACACATTCTAGGCAGGACAGAAGAAGAATACAGAAGAATGTTTGGCACTTTGAGGCCACATGGCATCTACCACTACAGTGGTGCCGTGGGCAAGATTGCAAATGGGGGATGTTGTCCAAGTCACAGGTACCAAAAAGGTGCACCACTGCAGGTGCAAGTACCAGTACCAAATGGATCGCTGCAAGCACCCAGAGAGGATATTCCCTTCCTTCAGTACTCACCTACAAGGGTGCTGACCATAGATGCATCCCTAGTAGGTTGGGAGGATATCTAGAGAGGGAAACAGTAAATGGAATTTGGAATTCTCAAGAAAGAAGGGCGCACATAAACCAGCTCAAACTCCTGGTGTAGCTCCAGGTGACGACTCATCTGCACTCAGGAGCTATTCTCTGCTCTGTTATTCAGAATCCGTATTCGACCACTGGTTCTAGTCAGTGCCTTCCCAGAGCAACGGATTGTGGTGTCACAAGCAAGAGGTTAGGACTTCAGCTGCTGAATAAGCCTAAACTGAAAGTCAACTGTAACAGACAGTGATCCAGTCACCCAGGTGGCAGTATTGCAGCAGAGTCTGTGATCCCTTTCTCCTTGAGGATGTGTCTCCTCTGGGTTGCATAGTCCTCCCCCGGCCTGTTCTTTGAGGACTCATGCTCATTCCAGACGCAGGTCGTTGGCTTCGCAAGCAGCAGCACCACTGCTGCACTGGTTGGCTGTTCTGAATTCAGATTTTTACAGTGTTGTGTAACTGAGTTCTACTGGTGGTAGGTATTTATTTATTTGCTTACTTTTTTTTTTTTTTTTTTTTGCCAGTGCCCTCTTGTATTCCTCCTTGGGACAGCATTTAAAGCATGTGGAAGAAATTTCAGTGGAGGTTGGATTAATGTGTCCTAATAGCTAATTATGAATTAACATGCCCTGATAGCTAATTATAAGAGCTGCTGGATGGCCAGCAACAAGGAGTGAATGACTTCTCTCTGCTCACATATAACAGGGAGAAGAGGTGCCTGCAGCACATTTCAGGACCATGACCGTCTCACTCCATGCTGCATGACTACATTCAGTGGGTGAATTCTCATTGGAATGGTATAAGCAGTTCATTTGATGTGTCCAGAACATGGTACTGGCTGTTAGAGCAGACATTTCTCCCACTTCTTAGGCATTTTATTCAGGTTGTCCAACCCCTTAGGTTCTCAGCTCAGAGGACACTAGTTCAGGAAGAATTAGGAAGACTCAGAAATCCTGTGCGTGATTCACAGTAAATGTGTATTTCTTTTTTTGTGTGTGTTATCTATTTTCCACTTCTATGTGCTCCACGCCCCCCCACTCCTTCTGGCTACCTAGGCCCCCTCTGACCCACCTGTCCCCTTAGGAGCCTCCTACCTCATATGGCAGTCACCCCCAGGGTAACCCAGCGTAATTCTTCGCCGGATGGGTCCCCCCCCGCCTCCTCCGGGGGAAGGCGCCCGGGGGCACTCAAGCGAACTACTTGGCCCCGGGGTGCTGCTGAGGCGGACATGGCTCCTTCAGGGCGTTGGTGGTCCGGCAGCTATCATCCGCCTGGTTGTGGAGCAATTTCCGCTTTTCTAGTTTGTTCCCTTATTGCGTCACTCATGCAGTGCTCCTGGTCTCCACCAGGGGTCGCTGCCAAGCGACACTACCCTCCTGCCCACCCCAGGAGAGGAAAGCAATCCCGTGGATGCTCAATCTTCTCCTTCCCCTGCCAGCCTTCAGTGTCCCAAGTCCATTCCCGAACCCGGGTCATATCAAATTGAAACTTCAAAAAAAAGTGTTTTGTAGTCCTGGGGCCACTTCATAAAGGCCTCACGGTGGTCCTGCAGAAACATGAACACACTATCTTTTTCTGGGATATCTCTCTCATCAGGTCACACCTATGGAACTTAGCCGTCAGACACTAGGATCCCAAAGAAGCTTTTCTATAGCAGTCTACCAGGGGCTGCCCATGCCGATGTCAGGCTCCGACATCACTCACCCTGTAAAAGCAAGAGTGGTCCCGCTTCCTCCTCAGTTCTTTCCTGCCGTTGACCATTCGCGCACAGACTCCCAAGAAACTTTCATCGCTCAGTTTGACCGTCAAATTTTACTTACCTTTTATTTTCTTTCATCTACAAATCACTTTTATTTAAAAGTGATTCCTTTTTCCTTTGTATGTCGAGAACTATGCCTTCATGGCTCTTTACCGTTGCTGGGGAAAGATTTCCTCCACCAATGAACACCAGCTCTGTGTCTGCTGTCTTGGGCCTTGCCAGAAGGTCTCAGGCTGCAAATACTGCCAGAAATTCAGCCGTATTGCCTGGCGATGACAAAAGAAAGCCCTGCAGAAGTTCCTCATGGAGCAACAGGTAGTCAGCGGAGAGCAGCAGAATTCCACGGTCCCCTCTACCCAGTCGCCAACGTCTTCCATGGTCTCGCAGGCTGCCAAGGCCTGGGACGAATCCTCGGTGAAACTCTCTCGATGGGCTAAGGAGAGGCCCAAGGACTGCTCCCCCCCCCACACCGTCAGCGATCCCAGTCCCCTCTGTATTCTTCTTCTTCTTCTCCTTCTCCAGGGATCTCCCTGTCAACAGCTTCAGCATCGGCTCCTCACCCTGTGCAGGCCTCTGCATCTTCCAGGCCCCCCGCAGTGGCTTCTCCTCCCGCCCATCATAGGGCTGTGGAAGGGTCATCTGCCTCTGGGTTGTCAGCCCCTGCTCCACTGTTGAGACCTCTTAAGCCTTGAGGTCAGTCGGTGCCAGGTCTACCAGCAACCTCTTTAGTTAGCGGTTTGTCGTTGGACCAGGGCCTTGTGCCCCCTATGTTGATGCCAGTGGCAACGATGGTTCCCTTCCCTTGACCTCAATACCATTTTAACCTCTATTACTACTTCTCTTATCTAACAGCTAGCTGCACAGCCCAGGCCGTCACCTGCACCATCATCAGCTCTTTCGGCAGTGGCACCTTCTAGGCCCGCATGCCCCCTACAGAGTCATTGGTGTGGTGTTCATCGGTCCCTGCTGCAGAGCAGTCTGACAAAGAGGAGTACCATCCTGCTCTTCTCCTCTCCTCTCTGAGGAAGAGGAGGATGAGGAGGAAGTTGACTTGGAAACTTCTGATAGGTCCACTGTCTTTTCTGTGAGTGAGGAGTCTGTTAAGCACATGCCCAGATCCACCCCCCCCTTTAGGTCCCCTCCTTTTTCAGTGCCATGAAACAACTCTCCTCCATTATGGGGTTCCAAACTGAGGAGGAGGAGGATGAAACCAGGAGGAATATGATGGACTTCTTGGAGATCCCAGAGTCTTCACCTAAGATTGTTCCTCCTCTGCTGCCAGCTTTGAATGAGGCAGCCACAGCAGCCTGGCGCTGATCCAGTAGGGTGCCAGCTATGCCTAAGAAGGCCAGCAAACTTCATCAGTTGCCTCAAGGGTTACCTTTTTATGCAGCCCAGCCCGAGACTGACTCTGTGGTCTTTAAACCTGCCTATAACAGGACTGAGGCCCCTAAGCACCTTAGCTCCTTGCCCCCTGACCAGGAGTCCAGAAGGTTTGATATGTGGGGCAAAAGGACTTTTGCCTCAGCCACCCTTTGCCTTCAGGTTGCCAATTACTTGACCTATCTTATTAAATACCACAATGCTCTCTGGAGGAAGGGCAGAGTGACTACTCAGTCCCTTCCTGAGGGTTCTCACAAGCAGGAGGTTCTCAAGGTACTTCAGGCCTCAGAGGATGTTAGCAAGCATCTCCTCAGAGCCATCTATGACATGGTTGACACTACAGCCAGGGCAATGGCCTCTGGCATTTGCCTTAGATGGCAGTCCAGTTCTTTCCCGCTGTTAGCTCGTGCAGCGCCTCGCGGAAAAGTATGTGCTTCGTCAGCCCTACCGTCATAATTTTTTTTTTACTGAAAAATCATTATTTTTACGATCAACGTCAGTACTATCGTCGGTGTATGTCGTCCCCTACACCCTCCAAGCACAATAATAAGTGCGATTCGTGTGGTGCCCAGCTACCGCACAAGGACGGCCACTCCCTGTGTCTGTTCTGCCTAGGCCCCGATCACCCGGTCGAGAAGTGCCAGCACTGTCTCAGTTTCAACGCGGCTACCCAGAAAAGGTGGCAGCAATCCCTGGAAGCCAATATTCTAAAGAAGAAAATGAGTTCTATGGAGAAGGAGCTCAAAAAACTGAGGCAAGCATCCACTTCCCCTGAATGCCATCGGAAGAAGAAGGAGAAGGAGAGGCACTGGGACAAGGGCTCCTCCACCGCTTCTCCCTCTGGAGTCGCTGGGACTCGGGTAACATCCCCTCTGGGGGATCGCTCCTCGACGGCCGCCTCAGAGGTTTCCGAGGGGGCGTCGGCCTGCCCGTCTGGCTGGCGCTTGGGCCTTGCGGGCACCTCCGGGCAGTTGGAGGCCTCCGCCCCTGGTTCGGCTGCAGGCTCGCGACCTACCACTGTGGGTGACTCCGGTAAGCCAGGCGTCGGCTCCTCTGACATCTGCCTGGAGAGGGCCGATAAGACGTCTGACCCTTCGGGGCAACGCGCGGCCTCCACTCCACCAGACTGGGCCGATCACTCTACTCGGCTCGCCTCCGGTGATGGCTCTCATAAGTCGGACGTCGGCTCGTCCGACGTCCGGCCGGCGAAGGAACTGATGACGGACCCCCCACATCCATCCTACCAAGTTCTCTGCAGCCTTCGCTGCCGTCTGGGGAACCAGAGTCTCCCCAACCTGATCCCGGGGACTTTTCCCTCCGTCCCGAGCGGCTGGGAGATCTTTGCCTCCATCATTCCATCCTCCACCTGGTGTGCGGGCCTGGCGTCGGCTCCCCGGGACGCTGCCTCCAACGCCCGGTCCCTCCGGCGTCCCGGTACCTCCCGGCGCCAGGGACTCCGCCGTCAGCCCTTACGTCGGCCTGACCGACTCCGGGAGACATTCCACTCCCATCAGGCCTTCCGCCCTCCGGGCTCTCCACTATGGACCCGCCCCTGAGGCCTCCGGCCAGGCCGTCTGCTCCGGTAGCCACCCCGGCTCCCGGGTATCCTCTGTCCTATTCAACGCCAGTGTACCTGGGACCGCAATATCCAGCGCCACAGTACCTGACACCGGGCTTCTCAACGCTGCAGTGCTCGATGCCACAATACCCGATGCCGGGCTACCTGCAGTCGGGTTTTGGATACACTCCATACGGTTACAACCCATATCCTTATCCCCCGCCTCCTCCTCCTCCTCCACTGCCCTCGCGGCCGCCGGTGGACCTGCAGGAGACTCTGGCCTCCTGGTGGGCTGAGGCCAAGGCTCAGCTCACCAAAGTGGTCGAGAGCCGCCTTCCGGCGAAAGTGCCGTCCCAGGTTCCCGTAATGTCCGAGGCGGCACACTCCCTCACCACCTCCGGACTCCAGGGTTCTTCCATCTGGATCCAGAGAAGGCAGGACACGCTTCCCCGGTGACTTCCCAAGGGGTCCATTCCTCCCTTGGTCGGGAAAGGGAGTCTTTCTCTTCTTCATCCTCCTCTTCACCCTCAGACTCCTCGGACTCTTCCGGCCGGTTGCTCAAGAGGGCAGCGAGCCTCGCTCTCCTGTTGAAGCCAGGCCAAGGACTCCTCGAAGTCTCCTCCGGAGGATCCTTCTTTCTGAGTTGCTTAGGAAAATCCAGGAGGTTCATCAGTGGCACTCCCTGGAACCAGATCCTCAGCGTCTGAAACTCGCTGAACATCTGGATCTGCCCGTGACAGCTCCTACCTTGGTGCCACCCGGGATAGAGCCTCACGCCAACCTTGTTACCACAATATGGAAGCAGCCGTCGGCCTTAGCACCACTTCCTAGGAAGTTGAACTGGCTGTATCAGGCTCCAGAGGGTGTTGATTTCCTGGATTCTCACCCTCGTGCCAACTCGGTTGTGATTAGCGCCGCTCACGGCCGGTCAGTGAACCCCAAACGTCTTAGCTCGTCACCGCCTGATAAGGAATCACACCTTCTGGACCAGTATGGGAGAAAGATTTACGCTTCCTCCACACTGGGGATCAGGGCCATGAACTATGTCGGCCATATAGGGGACTACCAGAAGGCCATCCTGACTCAAGTGGAAGCCAAACTGGACTCCTTGCCTGACTCCCAAGTCAAGCAGGAGTTGGCTGATCTCGTCCGCTCTGCTCGTTTGGCCAGTCGACACATGCTACGTGCGATATATGATGCAGTGGACACTGTTGGGCGGTGCCCAGCTTTTGCTGTAGGCCTACAGCGTCATGCTTGGCTCCGTGTGTCAGGTCTGGTCCCGGAGGTGCAATCTGCTATCCAGGAAGCACCCTTCCGTGGGTCGGTGCTGTTCGGGGGTGATGTCAAGGACATCATCACCGATTTGCAAGAGAAGCGGATGTCTCTGAAGTCAGTAGATTCCATGTACCATCCCATCAGCAACAGCGCGTCCCTTCGCACGGGAATCGGTGGCGAAACCCCAGGAAGGCAGGCCACAAGCCCGGGCCCCACAGCTGCAAGCCCCACCGCCCAAAAAGCAGCGGGTGCTGCAGCTGCGGCACTGCCCCACCTCCTGACTCCTTTCCTCTCCACTGCCTCCGGACTCCCGGATGAACCGTGAGAGGAGATTTTCCCTCCACCTTCCGGGATGGGAGAGGATAACCACAGATTCTTGGGTGCTCCAGCTCATAGCACAAGGACACTCCATAGAGTTTCTTCAGAAACCACCCCACCACCCCCCTCTGAAGTCGTCGTATTCACGGGAACATCTTCTCTTGGTCCAGGAGGAAATCTCGGCTCTTCTGCTGAAGCAAGCGATAGTGCCTGTCCCCTTCATCTGCAAGGGACGAGTTACTATTCCCATTTCTCCCTGGTCCCAAAGAAGACAGGAGATCTCAGACCAATTTTGGATCTCAGTTCCCTGAATCTTTACATAGAGTACAAAAGGTTCAGGATGCTCTCTCTGCAGGGCCTTCTGCCCCTCCTCCGGCTGGGTCAATGGCTTTGTGCTCTGGATATGCAGGATGCTTATCTGCACATTCCCATTCGCCCATCTCATCGCAGATACCTTTGTTTTGCGTTCAAGGGGGACCACTACCAGTTCAAGGCGCTCCCGTTTGGTCTATCCTTGGCCCCCCCGAGTATTTACCAAATGCCTGGCAGTGGTGGTGGCCCACCTGCGTACCAAGGGAGTGCAGGTTAACCCATACCTGGACGACTGGCTCCTGGCGGCCTTGTCCAGGGAGGAACTCCTGCGTTTCCTCTCCCTTACCCAGCAGGTTTTTGCCTGCCTGGGTATTACCATCAGCCATTCCAAGTCTCATCTGGACCCATCCCAGAGGCTACAGTTTATTCGGGCGATTCTCGATATGACCATGGGCAAGACCTTCCTGTCTCTGGACAGGGCGTCCACCCTTCAGACCCAAATAAGTCTGTTGTCCTACCGCAGGATGGTCTCTGCGAGGTCGGTCCTTAAGCCTTCGGGCTCATGGCAGCTGCTATTCCGACAGTACCTTGCGCTCGACTCCACATGAGGATCTCTCAGTGGACTCTACGCTCTCAATGGGATCAGCCAGTGGACGACCTAGATCACTCAGTTCTGATCTCCTCGCTGATGATGCGAGACTTGCAATGGTGGATGGTTCGAGAGAACCTGTTTCGGGGAGTTCCTTTCTTTCATCCTCCCCCCTCCCAGACTGTAACCACAGATGCCTCAGGTGAAGGTTGGGGAGCCCATCTAGGCCCTCATCGGACCCAGGACTCCTAGTCCAAGCTAGAACAAGCTCTCCACATTAATGTGCTCGAGCTTCGGGCAGTGTTGTATGCTCTCCAAGCCCTTCACCAATGCATCCTTTCTGGCCACCTAGCCGTACAGATGGACAACATGTGCGTGGTGTGGTACATCAACAAACAGGGAGGGACTCAGTCCTACCCTCTATGCAGGGAGGCAATGAGGGTTTGGGATTGGGCAACACAACAAGACCTTCATCTCATGGCTATTCACGTTCCGGGAGTCAACAACACCCTGGCAGATAAGCTAAGTCGCTCTTCTGCTCTGACTCACGAGTGGAAACTGGACCAAGGGGTCCTAGAAAATATCTTCCAACTTTGGGGAACACCACAGGTCGACCTGTTCGCATCCCCCTAAACGCAAAACTTCCCATCTTCTACTCACTCGTTCCAGAGCGAGGTGCTTTTTGGAGTGACGCTCTGTCTCTAGACTGGAAGGACAGATTCATCTGTGCCTTTCCCCCAATTCCACTGATCCCACGAGTCTTGCAGAAACTAGCTTCAGAAGGAGTGCGAATGATTCTGATCGCTCCTTTCTGGCCCAGGCAAGTCTGGTTCTCTCTTCTACAACAATATTCAGAGGATCCTCCTCCTCCTCCTCCTCCTCTTCCTCTATCTCGAGGTTTATTGAGTCAGAATCAGGGGACCCTGGTCCATCCAGGCCTCAAATCCCTTCAGCTGCATGCATGGCTCCTGCAGACCTAGCCCAATCCTGTTTTGGAGTGTCTCCCAAAGTGGCGGAGATTTTAGTGGAGGCCAGAAAACCCTCCACCAGATCCACTTATGCCATGAAGTGGAAAAGATTCACTATCTGGGTCACTTCCAAGAATGTGGAACCTTTCTCCTGTTCAGTGGGACTTCTGCTGGAGTATCTACGTCATCTGTTTGACCTGGGTCTCAGCCATTCCTCTCTGAAGGTACACATGGCGGCCACTTCGGCCTATCATGTTCCCTTCACTGACAAGGCTTTTGCTCAACTGGAGGTCTCCAAGACCTTTCTCAGAGGGGTCCTCCATCTGAGGCCCCCATTAGTACTCCTGCTCCCCTTAGGACTTGAACTTTGTTCTCGAGAAACTTACTCTCCCTCCCTTCGAACCTGCAGCTTCTGTGGATTTGAAGTTCCTTTCATGGAAGACTCTGTTCTTGGTGGCCATTACTTCAGCTCAGAGAATCTCAGAGCTCCAGGCCCTGAGGTGTAAAATCCCGTACTTGATTTTTCACAAGGAACGAGTTGCTCTTCACACGAATCCTAAGTTTCTCTCTAAAGTAGTAGCCAAGTCTACTCTAAATTAGTCCATAGAGTTACCTGCTTTTTTTACACAGTACTCTAATCAAGGGGAGTATTTACTCCATACTATGGAAATTCACCGGATTCTGAGATATTACACCAACAGGACGAAGGATCTCAGAAAGACTGATCAGTTGTTCATCTCTTTTGCTCGCAAAAGGGAAGGCAATGCAGTTTCCAAGCAATGCCTGTCAAAGTGGTTGGCTCATTGCATCACTTTTTGTTATGACAAATACAACAAGACCCTCCCAGGTCAAGTCAGAGGCCACTCCACAAGAGGAATAGCTGCCTCAGTGGCTTGTTTCAAGAATGTGTCTGCTGCAGACATCTGCGCTGCCACCACCTGGACTTCCGTCCATACCTTCTCGAAACACTACAGTTTGGATGTTGCCTCTCACCGTAGAGCAGGCTTCGGGCTGGCTGTTTTGCAAGGCCTCCTATCGTGAGGCTTGCACAACCAGAACTACCTTTTGGAGTAGTTTTCCTCCTCCCGGTGCCTCTCTTTGTTCCAGACTGCTTGGGATTCAGTCCTCTATGTAATTACCTACTGCAGAGCCCTCTCGGTAAGATAGTGCAGTTACGTGAAACTTACCGTAACAGTAGAACTTCGAGAGGGCTCTTGCAGTAATCCTCCATCGCCTCCATCCCCCTAGGCTTTTCTAGCTCCTTTTCCATTGAGGGAAATATCCGCTTCTCTTTCGTCCGGCCTCTTTTGGTCTGTGGCGGGAAAGAACTGGAAGGCGGATGTCCGGGACCGCCCCTTTATACCGACGTCTCCTGACACCGGTCACCTGATGTGGGGGCAGTCCCTCGCCAGGGACCACTAGCTAGAAATTTTTCCGTGGGGTCCTGCCACCTGCTGGCATCAGTCCTATATGTAATTACCTACTGCAAGAGCCTCTCTCAAAGTTCTACTGTTACGGTAAGTTCTTACGTGACTGTACTTTCTAGGAATGGTATATGTTGTTCATCCACACGACCCACCCGGCCTCCCTGGCCTCGACGCACAACCTGGCTTCCAGCGGGCTAGATCTGGCATCATGGGGCGGAGCCGAGAGTTTTACCAACGGGGTGGGTGGGAGGAGCCAGCTTGAAGACCTTCCGGCAAGATTTAAAGCGGCAAGGAACCTGCCAGACAGTGTGGATGAACAACATATACCATTCCTAGAACTCCTGTTACAGGTGAGTAACTTGTATTTTTTTCCACATTCTTCTTCATAATTGTGTTGTATGTCTTCGCATAGATCGAAGAAAAAGTATTAGAAGTGCGGCGCTCAGATCCCGCACGGGGACAACCACTCCCACTGCGTTTTCTGCCTGGGCCCCAAACACAAGGTAGCAGATTGCAAAATCTGCCAAAATCTGCCTATCCTTTAACCAAGCCACGCACATCTGTTGCCAGAAGGCCCTCCATGCTCATCTCCTAAAACAACGCCTTGCATCGATAACGAAAAGAACTTCAGAAGCTGAGGGAATGCTCTTCTTCCCCTACTCTGGAGAAAAAGGAGGAGAAGCACCAGGAGCGGGATCGTTCTCCAGCCAGACAACATCGCCAGACAGCCGATGCCACATCGGGTGGGGCCTCCACATTGGTGAGTACTCCACCTCTTAGGTCTCCATCTGCCCTGGCAGATCAGACGCCTTCCCCCCTCCTGCCTTGGTTAGTGGCAGTCAGGGGCTTCCTCTCCGGATCACCTTCCTTCGGAGCCTGTTGTAAGCTCGGCCAATAAGTCTCCCTCCGGCTCTGCTGCCAGGTGCCCGGCCTCGGTCGACCAGCCAGACTCCAGCCTCCCAGTTGTTGTCGCCCCGACTACGACCTGTCAGTTGGACATCGGCTCCTCCGACGTCCACCAAGTTGACGCTGATAAGTCAGTCGCCAGCTCTCCCGACGTCCACTCAGCGGTTGCTCTCCCGTCAGATAGTCTTGTAGTTCCCGACATTGCGCAGAGCGAGCTTCCAGGCTCCCCTTGGTCCCACGAGGGTTCTCCCTCCCAGGCCTCACTGACCCAGCCCAATGGCTCATTCTTCCTGGCCCCCCGTGAATTGAGTGTTGCTGTCCAGGACACCTCTCCTGCGTCGGGCCTTCCTACTGAGACTCCTGCCTTCCTGGCAGACCTGTTGACAGGGGGTTCTATTCCCTTACCCCCGTCGCCTGTCTTAGTTCTGGCACTTTCAGACCCCCGACGCCAGACCAGTCCCAGGTTCACACTCCCATGGATTTGGCCATGGACCAGGGACTATTCACTCCATCAACAGAGCACCCTCCTGGCCCATCAGGGGTCCCCTTACTGACCTCAGGCCTGCCGACGGACCCTACTGCCCCCATTGGTCCCTTGGCACCGCTGCTTCCTGGGCCATCCACCCCTCCTCCATCAGGCTGCACGGGCAACTATCCCAGCTACCTGCCAGCTCAGTTTCCGTACTACCCGATGCTGGGAGGGCTGTTGCCAGGTTACCTAACGCAGGTGCTGACGCAGGGTACCCAACGCCGGGCCAGGGCCACATGTACCAAGGCTACCACCCGTACCATTACTGTCAGCAGACACATGGCTACCCCTCTTAAGCTACGGGGTATCCAGGCTACCAGCCTCTGCCGCCTCCACTGCCTCCTCCTCCCCTCCACCTCCCCCCGCCCCAGCCAGAACCCCTAGAGACTATTCCGGCTTGGTGGAAGGATGCTATGTCCCTACTTTTGCAACAATTCAGTCAACCCCATCAGGTCGTGGTTGCCACCCCGACCCACAGGGCACTTACTGGGAGCCCATCCCCTATGGACCGGACGTCCAATAGGGATTTCAGCAGGCATCTGATGGGGGTCCTCTTGAGAGCTGTGGTCATGGAGATGGTCCCAGATGTAACCTCTTTGCCCAGCAGACCAGAGTATTCTGTCTCAGATTCAGACTCTGACTCTGTGGGCCATTCGGAGCCTTATTCCGTGATAGAGCCTCAGCCCAAGGAGTCTCCAAAGTCTCCACCAGAGGATCCGTCTTTTGTGGAACTCCTCTGGTCCAGCAGGCCTGCAGTTGGGCATCCCAGGAGATGGACCCCAAGAGAAAGAGGCTGGCAGAACATCTAGATCTCACTAATGTGGACCCCCTCCCCATCCCTCCATGAACAGGGCCGCATGAGAACTTAACCTCTATCATATGGAAACAACCGTCAGCTATTCCTGCAGTTTCCAAGAAAGCCAACAGGACCTATCACCCTGCCCCCGGAAGGGGCTTGTCATTTAACTACCCAGCCTAAGGCCAACTCTATTGTTATTACAGCAGCCCATGATAGGTCGGCTCAGCCTAAACACCTGCGTGCCTCCCAACCGGACAAGGAGTCCAAACAAATGGACCAGTATGGCTGCAAGGTTTATGCCTCTCCAACCTGCGCCATCCATTCTTTAAATTTTGTGGCCCATATGATGTCCTTTTAGAAGCTGGCTCTATCTGACTTGGAGAAGGAACTCCAAGCCATTCTGGATGAGGACCTCAGGAATAGGTTTCTAGAGAAGGAAAGACTCAATAAGTCTTCCTGCTGCCATGCCTTATGGGCCACTTATGACTCCGTCGATTCTGTGGCCTGTTGCACCGCTACAGGAGTTTGCCTGAGGCGCCTGGCTTGGCTTCATCTTGCGGGACTGGCACAAGATGTCCAAAGCACCCTGCTGGACGCCCCCTTCAGGGGTCCTGTCCTTTTTGGGGGTGATGCTGAAGATATAATCACGGAGCTACATTAGAGTGGCAATCCCTTAAAGATGTCCGTTCCAAATATCGCTCGGGCCAAAAACCCAAGCAGACTTTTCGGCGCCCCCAGAAGAGGTGGAATAGGCAGAACCAGGGTAGACGTCAGGGCAAGCGTCGCACCACTGGTTCTGGCACCCAGACTCCTCGGGCGAGGTCCCAGAAGCCCGCCGCTGGTGGCAAAGCGGCCTTGCCCTCTGCATCCTGACTCAAGGGGATCCCCTCCACCTTCTGCTTTCTTTCTAGAGGAACCAGTGGGGGGAGGATTTGCCCTCCACCTGGAAGGGTAGAAGGTGATAACCGCAGATGCTTATATGCTTCAGCTCGTCGCAAGAGGGCACTCTATAGAGTTGCTGGACAGGCCTTTGGGCAATCCACCAGTAAGGTCTCACTACCCGTCAGGCCATCAAAGCCTTATTCAGCAGGAAATCCAAGCTCTATTGTCAAAGTTGGCCATAGAGTGGGTTCTGCCAGGGCAAATAGAAAGGGGATTTTACTTCCATTTCTTCCTAGTGCCCAAAAAGACAGGAGATCTGAGACCCATTCTAGATCTCAGTCTGCTCAACCTCTTCGTAGAATATAAGAGGTTTCACATGCTAACTCTCCAGGATCTCTTACCCCTGCTCCAACAAAATCAATGGCTGTGCTCACTGGACATTAGGATGCTTACCTGCACATTCCAATCCTCCCAGCCTACTACCATTTCCTGAGATTCTCCTTTCAGGAGCACCATTATCAGTTCAAGGCCCTCCCTTTAGGCCTCTCTTCGGCACCTCGGGTTTTCACCAAGTGCTTGGCGGCGGTGGCTGTGGCCTTGGGCCGCAAGGGGATTTATGTGTTCCCTTACCTGGATGGCTGGCTGCTGTCAGCACCGTCTCGGGACAGTGATGGATTCTCTTTCCACCACCATGGACCTGTTTTCCAGACTTGGCATCACTGTGAACTATCCCAAGTCTCAGCTCTCACCCTCACAGCACCTTCAGTTCACTGGAGCGGTGCTGGATATGGGCCAGGGCAGGGCCTATCTTCCTGCGGACAGGGTGGAAACCCTGATTAACAAAGCTGCATTGGTGTCCTCCTCCCGTTGGACCACAGCGCACTCCATCCTCTGCCTGTTGGGTCTTATGGTGGCTGTGATACCCACAGTCCCTTTGGCCAGACGGCATATGAGGATGACCTAGTGGTCCCTACAGGTCCAGTGGGGTCAACGCATGGATGACATGGACCACAGGGTCTTAGTCCCCAACAGTCTGAAGAGGGATCTCCTCTGGTGGCAAGACCTAGCCAACCTTTCCCTGGGGGTTCTCTTTCCCCCAACCATGACCCTTATGACGGACGCCTCGGGCCATGGTTGGGGAGCCCACCTGGGAGACCATCGGACTCAGGGGACATAGTCTCCCCTAGAGGGGCATTTACATATAAACATTCTGGAGATGAGGGCTTTGCTCTATGCTGTCCAAGCTTTCCAGTCCCTCTTACTTCCAGGAACACTTCTGATCCAGACCAACAACACGGCAACGGTCTGGTACATCAACAAACAGGGAGGCACCCGATCATACCCCTCTGCAGGGAGGCGATGCAGATGTGGTACTGAGCAGTCCAGCACGGCCTGACCTTGATAGCAGTCCATGTTTCAGGAGTTCACAACGTCCTAGTAGATAGTCTCAACCGCACTGTTGCATGGGCTAACGAGTGGGAGCTAAATCAGGAAGTAGTGGAAGATCTCTTCCTTCAGTGGGGTTGGCCAGAAATAGATATGTTCGCCTCCCCATCCAGCACAGAGCTACCCAACTTTTGCTCGCTCGTTCCCGGGTGTGGTGTTTTTGTCGAGACGCGCTGTCTCTTTTCTGGACAGGGAGATTTCTGTACACTTTCCCTCTCTTTCCTATTCTACAGAAGGTTCTGCTGAAGCTCCAGGCAGAAGTGGCTCACATGATTCTCATAGCCCCCTTGTGGCCTCAGCAGATATGGTTCCCTCTGCTGCAGCAGCTGATGTTGGAACCTCTGGTACCTCTTCCTCTCTCTCTCTCTCTCTCTCCCCCATCACCGTCTGTCTCAGGAGCAGGACAGCCTGGTGCATCTGAGTCTCAAGTCTCTCCACGTGCATGCGTGGCATCTTTGGACATAGCCATCTCATGCTTTGGCATTTCTTCCAGAGTCGCTCAGTTCCTAGTGGAGATCAGAAAGCCCTCCACTAGATCCACGTATGCTATGAAATGGAAGAGATTTTCTATTTGGGCCTCGGCCAAAGGCTTGGACCCTTTTTCTTCCTTGGCTCCCCAGGTCATCGAGTACCTCTTGCACCTGTCTGATTCGGGCCTCAGCTATTCCTCTCTGAAGGTGCACCTCTCTGTGGTTTCCGCCTACCACCTTCCGGTGGAGGGTAAAACCCTCGCTCAGTTGGAGGTTTCCAAAACCTTCCTTAAGGGGATCCCCCTGGGATTTGAATTTTATTTTAGAAAAACTTACTTCGTCCCCTTTTGAGCCCGCAGCAAGTTGCAACATGCGTTACTTGCCCTGGAAAACGCTCTTTTTAGTCACCGTTACTTCAGCTCGAAGGATTTCGGAGCTTCAGGCCCTCGTTTGTAAGGAGGCATATATGATTTTCCACAGAGACCGGGTGGCTCTGTGGACTAACCCTTTTTTCCTTCCAAAAGTAGTTTTGGAATTTACTTTGAGCCAGAATGTTGAACTGCCGGTACATTACCCAGAAAATTCCAACGGGGGCAATACCTCTTGCACACTTTAGATGTGCACAGGATTCTGAGATATTACATCTCTAGGACCAAAGAGGCTCGTAGTTCTGACGAGTTGTTTGTGGCCTTTACTTCCAAATGTCAGGGCAAGGCCATTTCCAACCAGGGTTTGTCTAAATGGCTGGCTAATTGCATCTTGTACATTTACCAAAAGTACGAGAAGCCCCTTCTGGGGGACAGGAAAGGCTACTCGACTTGGGGCATGGTTGCTTTGACGGACTTCCTGAGAAACGTGTCCACTGCAGACATTTGCGCAGCGACCACTTGGTCTTCCGTCCATACCTTCACCAAGCATTACAATCTGGACATCACCTCTAGGTGCAGAGCTGGTTTCGGCATCACAGTTCTGCAAAGCCTCCTGTCCTAAGCAAACCTCTAGTTGGCAGATGCTTCCTCCTCCCGGAACTTAGTCTCTGACTCCTTTTTTCTTTGACTGCTTGGTATTCAGTCCTGTATGTGTGGACCTACTGCAGGAACTCTCCTGAAGTAAGATACAGTTACGTAAGAACTTACTTTAACAGTAGATCTTCGAGAGAGGTGCCTGCAGTAGGTCTCGATTTCCCTCCTTCCCCCAGCTCCTGTATTTTTTTTTCCTCTTCTCCTTTCTCAGGGCTTTGTTTTAGCAGCTCAGGGCTTCAGGAGTTTCTACTCCTTTCTCCTGTTTCCTCTTCTGAGGTCTCTGGAGGGAGAACTGGAGGGTGGGCGTGGGGACCACCCCCTATATACAGTCATGCGAATGTCCCATTATGTGAGGCCGGGGGTGGTCCCCCGCTGTAGATTGCTAGTTAGAAGTTTGCCATGCGGTTCTGACACCAGGGGGATGCAGTCCTATATGTGAAGACCTTACTGCAGGAACCTCTCTTGAAGATCTACTGTTATGGTAAGTTGTTATGTAACTGCTATTTTGTGTTTCTGCAGGACCACCGCCCTGAGGAAGTGGACCCAGAGCCACAAAACATTGTTTTTTGAGGTTGCAATTTAATTTAAATATTCAATAACATTTATTGTGTATTGATCATACACAGGAGTTCTGAGGCTCCCTAACTAGGGCTCGCTGTTAGCGCCATCAGGGCAGACTCCAGTCTATTTTTTGATTTGTGCCTTTGCATTAAAGGTCAGGGCATCCAGGCCCCCACCCCCGGAAGGAGAGTATCTCGGCTCAGTAGGCCTTTCCTGGTAAATTGTAACAAATAAAACCTGTTCAGGGGTGTCTTAAAAATTAAATCAGCAGTCATGCATAGCCAGAGTCCAGCTGATGGGTAATTTAAACTTGCCCACATAATGCCACAAACTGAGTTCAGATCTTGGTTTGAATTGTGTTTCTCAACAGTCTGTGCTAAGTAATGTTTTCTTTCTCTTAACACATGCTTTCCAGAAACAGAAGACTATGCAACATTCAAAGTGAAAGAAGAAAGAACTGCTCCCTTCAATTCAGTGAGCAGGACTGAGACTAGGCACCAAGGGCCTCATGCTATAAAACCAATTCACAGTAAGTAGATGGTCTAGGAAATGTTTTATGTAGGACACAGTCAGGTTAAAACAGTGATCTGTGTAAGCTTGACACCTTGCTCCTGTTCTGTTATAACTTGCCCCAGTGGTGCTTCTGCTGGGTACTTGCTCAAGTGGTATTACTGATCAATACTTTCGTCCTGTGGTATTACTGCTTAATACCTTGCTCCTGTGGTATTACTGCTAAATACCTTGGCCCTTTAGTATTACTGCTTGATACTTTGGTCCTGTGGTATTACTGCTTAATACCTTGCTCCAGTGTTATTACTGCATGATACCTTGGTCCTGTGGCAATAAGCTGGGCACCTTCATACTGTGGTATTACTGCTGGATATGTCGCTCCAGTGGTATTACTGCTGGATACCTTGCTCCAGTGGTATTAACTGCTGGATACCTTGCTCCTTTGTCATTACTACTGGATACCTTGTTCTAGTGGTATTACTGCAAAATACCTTGATCCTGTAGTATTCCTGCTTGATAACTTACTCCAGTAGTATTATTGCTGGATACCTTGATCTTGTGGTATTACTGCTTGGTACCTTGCTCCAGTGGTGTTACTGCTGGAACCTTGATCCTGTAGTATTACTGCTTGACACCTTGCTTCAGAGGTATTACTGATGGATACCTTGCTCCAGTGGTATTACTGCTGGACACCTTGCTCCTGTGGCATTACTGCTGGATACTTTGGTCCTGTGGTATTACTGCTTGATGCCTTGCTCCAGTTGTATTGCAGCTGGATACCGTGGCTTGTGGTATTACTGATTGATACCTTGGTCCTGTTGTATTACTTCATGGCACCTTGCCTCAGTGGTATTACTGCTGGATACTTTGGTCTTCTAGTATTACTGCTTGATAATTTGATCCTGTGGTGTTACCGCTAAGCTTCAGGCACTCTTAGCAGTGTGGAGGGTGGATATTGCAGCTGTCACAGAAACGTGGGCAACTGAGCACCAGGACTAGGATCTGGCAATCCCATGATACAAATTATACAGGAAGGACCAGGGGGGGGCAGTCTATGTGAGGATGGGATCAAATGCACAAAGGACAAGAGAGAAGAAAGGAGAACAGAGGCAATCTGGCTTCAGCTCCTAGATTCAAGGGGTAGGAAATTGAGGTTTGGGGTAGTATACAGGCCACCATCCCAGTCTGAGGAGCTTGACGGAGTTAGCGGGACAAATCAAAAAGGTATGTAGAAAGGGGAAGATGGTCATCGTGGGGGATTTCAACTTGCCAGGGTTGACTGGAGCATTCCGGTCACCTCCAGTGCTAGGGAGCAAGTGCTCCAGGACGCGATCCAGGAGAGTCTCCTGACACAGTTGGTTACTGTACCTACTAGGCTCAAGAACACTTTAGATCTGGTATTATCAAATGGGGAGGCAGTGAGGGAAATAAAGGTAGAGGACCCACTAGCCGACAGTGATCACCAAACGTTGTGGTTTAATCACGATGTGCGGGGAGCCAGAGAAATCAGTTACTCGGCTGGTAAACTTCAGGGGGGGCAGACTTTGGGAGGATGCAGGAAGTACTGAAAGGGAAACTGGAGGGCATAAGGCAGGAGTTGGACGTGGAACACAAATGGGATATTATTAAACGGGGGGTTACAGAGGCAACAGAAGCCTGCACCAAGGCACAGAGTAAGAGGAGCAGAGCAAGAAAACCATGCTGGTTGAACAGCGAGGTTGTGGAGGTGGTGAGGGCAAAATGAGTGGCGCACCAGAGGTTTATGAGGATGGGGAAGGAAGTGGACAGGGAGGAATATGCAAGATGGTCAAGGGAGGTGACCAGAAAAGTGAGAGAAGCCAAGGCCCAGAGGGAGCTGAGATTAGCACAGGGAATTAATTGGGGCTAGAAAGACTTTTTCAGATACATCAGAGAGAAAAGGAAGTGCAAGGAGACAATAGTTAGGATAAAGGGTGGGGAGTGGACGGAAAAGGGGGAAGAGCAGGCAGAAGCACTGAATGAATACTTTTGTTCAGTGTTCACGGAAGAAAAGGGGGACCATAGAAACACAGAATTTGACAGCAGATAAGGACTGCTTGGCCCACCCAGTCTGCCCATTTCTCTACCTAATGGATAAGCTGCAGATCCTAGCTAACCAACAGCCTACTCTTCCACCCTCAACCCCCGAGAATTGCCTTATGTCTGTCCCATGCATTCTTGAATTCCACCACTGTTTTTGACTCCACAACCTCCTCTGGAAGGCCGTTCCATGCATACACAACCCTCTCTGTGAAAAAATACTTCCTCACTTTACCTCTGAGCCGTCCCCCCTCTATCTTCAGATTGTGCCCTCTTGTTCTTGCACACCTCTTTTCTGAATAGCATGGGCTGGGAGGGTGGGGACAGGGGGAGAAGAGGTGACAGATGGAAGAATTGAGGCAAATTGAGCTAGAGGGACTAAGGGCACTGAAGGTAGACAAGGCACCAGGGCCAGATGGTATCCACCCCAGGGTGCTAAGAGAGATGGCAGAGGTGTTGGCGAAGCCCCTGGCAGATCTGTACAGCACCTTACTGGAGTCTGGATGTGCCACTGGACTGGAGGATGTCACATGTAGTACCATTACACAAGAGCGGGCCAAGGGATGAACCAGGCAATTATCGTCCAGTAAGTGTCACCTCCACAGTGTGCAAACTCACGGAAACGATACTAAAGGAAAGACTGGTGTCGTACCTGGAGGACAGTGGCCTCCAGGGTGTGAGGCAGCATGGGTTTGTTTCAGGGAAGTCTTGTCAAACCAACATCGTACAATATTAAGACTGGGTGACAGGTGAGCTGGATAAGGGTCATGCGGTGGATGTTCTTTACTTGGACTTCAGCAAGGCCTTCAATTCGGTGCCTCATGGGCGGCTTGGGGGGAGGCTAACTGGTGTAGGGGTAGGGGCAAAAATGATAAACTGGATTACAAGCTGGCTGAGTGGCAGGCTGCAACGGGTGGTGGTGAAAGGGAGCTTTCAACTCCAAGGATGGTGACGAGTGGGGTACCACAGGGCTCTGTGTTTGGGCTCTTCATATCAGACATTGCACATGGGGTGGTGAGCAAGGTAAGTGTTCGCTGACGACACCAAAATCGGAGGAGTGGTGGATGGAGAGGAGGGATGGAAGCAGCTGCAGGGGGACCTATGCAAACTAGAGGAGTGGTCAGAGAGGTGGCAGCTGGGGTTCAATGTAAAGAAATGTTAGGTTATGCACTTTGGGGTGAAGAACCCAAGGAGAGAATACTGGCTGGGGGGGCGGGGTTAAGCTGGGGATCACTGAGGAGGAGAAGGACCTAGGGGTAATGATAACAGGGACCATGAACAACACTGCCCAGTGCAGGAGAGCGGCTGCAGAAGCAAACAAAATGCTGGAGTGCATAGTGAGGGGGTTTTCGTCCAGGCAAAGAGAGGTGATCTTGCCCTTCTACAGGTCACTGGTAAGGCCACACTTAGAGTATTGTATGCAGTTTTGGAGGCCATACCTAAAGCGTGATATCAGGCTACTGGAGGGGGTGCAGAGGAGGGCAACAAAGATGATATGTGGAATGGAGGGGAGAGACTATGACAGCAGGCTGGGAGACCTGAATATGTACACCCTGGAGGATAGAAGGGACAGGGGGAACATGATAGAGACATTCAAGTATCTGAGGGAAATCAATAAGGATAGGGCAGATGGGGTCTTTAAGTTAAGGAGGGGAGGGAGGGTCAACAGGGGCACAAGCTAAGAATAGAGGGGAAGATTTAGGAAGGAAATGAGGAGACACTATTTCACAGAGAGGGTGGTAGCAAATGGAGCAGCCGTACCAGAATAATTAGTAAAATAATTGGTTAAAAAAAAAAAAAATAGAATGTGGTATCATGTAAATCTGTGAACAGCTTCAAAGGGCATGGGACAGGAACAGGGAGAGTGAGGGTGGGGGTGGGGCAGCTGCAAACTAGGGTGTTGGCTGCACTCGAGCAGACTTAGATAGACCGGGTGGTCTGTTTCTGCTGGCACATTTGTATGTTCGTATGCTTGATATCTTGCTCCAGAGGCATTATTTCTGGACACCTTACTCCGTGGGTATTACTTCTGGACACCTTGCTCTTGTGGCATTACTGCTTGATACCTTGCTTCTGTGGTATTACTGCTAGATACCATGGCCATATGGTATTACTGATTGATACCTAGCTCCAATTGTATTGCAGCTGTATATCTTGGTCCTGTGGTACTACTGCTGGATACCTTGGTCCTGTAATATTACTATATGATACCTTGCTCCAGTGGTATTACTGCTGGGTACCTTGGACTTCTGTTATTACAGCTTGATACTTTGATCCTGTGGTGTTACTGCTTGATACCTTGTACCAGTGGTATTGCAGTTTGCAACATTGGTTCTGTGGTATTACTGCTTGATACCTTGCTCCACTTTTGCAACTGCTAGATACATTGCTCCTGTGGTATTACTGCTGGATACCTACTGTATCTCCTGTGGTATTACTGCTACATACCTTGTTTCAGTGGTATTATTACTTGATACCGTTGCTCCATTGGTATTAACTGCTTGATACCTTGGTCTTGGGGTTTTATTGTGGGATACCTTGCTCCAGTGTTGTTACTGCATGATACCTTGGTCCTGGGGTATTACTGCTTAATATCTTGCTCTAGTGGTATTACTGCTTGCTACTTTGGTGTTTTGGTATTGCTGCTTGGTACATTGGTCCTGTGGTATTAATTTACGATACCTTGCTGTTGGTGTATTACTTCTTGATATCTTGCACCTGTGATATTACTGCTGCATGCCTTGCTTCATTTGTATTACTACTGGATACATTGATCCTGTGGTATTACTTCTTCATACCTTTCTCCAGAGGTATTATTTTCTGGATTCCTTGGTCCTGCTGTAATACTGCTTGATACCATGGTTCTGTGATATTACTGCTTGATACTTTTGATACTGTGGTATTACTGTTTGATACCTTGCTCCAGTGATAGACTGCTGAATAGCTTGGTCCTGTGATATTAAATGCTTTGATATCTTGCTCCAATGGTATCACTGTTTGATACTTTGGTCTTGTGGTATTATTGCTTGATACTTTGGTCTTGTATTATTACTGCGTCATACTTTGGTCCCATGGTATTACTTCTTGATTCCTTGTTCCTATAACATTACTGCTGGATACCTTGGTCCTGTTGTATTACCGCTTGATACTGGCTTGCTCCAGTGGTTTTACTGTTGGATACCTTGGACCTGTGGTATTACTGCTTTATACATTCGTGCTGTGGTATTTCTGCTTGATACCTTGCTGCAGTGGTATTACTCCTTGATACTTTGGTCCTGTAGTATTACTGCCTGATAACTAGTTCCTGTGATATGTCTTCTTGATAGCTTGGTCCTGTGCTGTTACTGCTTGATGGCTTGCTCCTGTGGTATTACTGCTTGATACCTTGGTGCTGTGGTATTACTGCTTGGTGCTTTGGTCCTGTAATATTACTGCTTGATACTTTGGTCCTGTAGTATTACTGATGAATGTCTTGCTGATTTGGTATTGACTGCTTGATACCATGCTTCTGTGGTATTACTGTTCTAGGAGCGTGGATATGTTGTTTATCCCCACTCTTTGGCATGTCCCTTTCCACTTTAAATCCAACCAAAAGTCTTCAGGCTGGCTCCTCCCACCCACCCGGGTGGTATATACCTCGGCTCCACCCCATAATGCCAGATCTTCCTTTCCGCTGGAAGATTCAGGTTGCCCTCTCTTGTGCTCTCGCATTTTGTAGGCCTGGCTCTCAAACCTTGGTTTTGCAGATACGTATTCTCATTAATGGACATAAGTTTTCAGCTTCGATCATGGAAGATAAATCTTCCCCGGGATTTCATCGGTGCCCATGCGGCTAGAAGATGTCGCGTACCGATTCCCACACAGCATGCGTGTACTGCCTTAGTGTCGGCCATGACACCTCGTCATGCAGTATCTGTTTGGCCTTTCATCCCAACGTTCTCAATGACTGTCTCGCACGCCTGAAACTGTGGAGGCCGGAGAAGAGAAATCCTCTGGTGAAATCCAAGGAGGCCCCGTGGGCGGTTTCCGTGGCTGCGGGATTCGCCGAGCAGTTGGAACACATGCAAGCGTTCGAGGAGCATCCGGCTCGCACCGGGGAGTCTTCTTGGAGCTTTTTCATTCCGCTCAACCTGGGCTCCACCTTCTCGGGTTCCTTCAGGGAGTTGTGCCAGTCTCTCCCTACCAAGGGAGAGGCGCCCGCAGGCTCGCACTCCTCTCGATCCCGTAAGCGGGAGAAGGATCGGAGTGGGTCTTCATCTCAATGAAGATGGTCCTGGGGCCGGGAGAGGTCTCAGTCCCAGGAGCATGCGGTCTCGACTTTGGTAGAGATCGCTTCCTTGGCCACAGGCTTTTCAGACTTGCCGTCCAGCCAGCTGAACGAGGGTTTGGTCGACAACATGGAAATCGTCCTCTACCCTCTTGACCCTTTGTCGCCGACTCCAGTCGGCGGCTCCTTGGAGAGGACTCCGGACCTTGTTTTCCCCAATGAGGAGACCCAGCCTGCTGGAGTCCCCATCGAGGGACTGGTCCCGGACTCCGGGAAGTCACCGGCCCTGCCGGTGTCTTTCAACCGACCGAGTCGGCCTTCCTGATCTCGATCGAGGTCTAGGACCCCCTCGACCAACAGGCCGAGGAAGAGCCATAAGTGCTCTAAGAAAAGGTGATGCAATTGGTTGTCCTCGTCCTCCTCGGATGAGGAGAGGCTCTGGCGGAAACTCCATTGGCGCTATGAGGACTTCATGTGGCAGCAGCTAATTCTGTCTGGGCATAAGCCTACCACGGCTTCCACCCCAGCCATTACTTGGCATTCGCCTCCCATGCCGAAACCAACTCCTTTGGAGTCGACCAAATCGGTTCCCCAGCCCGCGGAGCCGGCAAGACCCCTGTTCAGCCCAAAACAGTCTCTCCACCTATTGTGGTGGAACCACCACCGAACCAGCCTATGGGAGCGGCTCCTTCCAAGGAAGATAGACTGGACAGTGGACTTCCCCAGTATTTGTCGGTCACAGTCACCCCAGACCGCCCCCGGCGAGTTGAAGGTGACATGGACAGTAGGTCATTGTATCCGGATTCCTCGGATTCGGACATCATCGTTCTACATTCACATCCAGGGGATGATGAATCGACCGCTGGCCTAGAGATGGAGGAAGGTCCCTCATCCTTTCAAGGGATCCTCCGCCTCATCTCTGAGTCTACAGGGATGCCTCTGGAGCCAATCCAGAAAAGGCCGGAATACCCTCTTACGGATATACTTAAGAGAGGGGATACACTGACGGAGGCCTTTCCTGTGGCCAAGGCCATTGTTGGGCCAGAACTTTGGCAATGTCCTGCCTGTTGTCCAGCTTTGTCTGCCCGCATGGCACGCAAATATGCAGTGCCTATGGGGTCCCTAGTGGGGTTCACAGAGCACCCTTTAGCCGAGAGCCTGGTGACCACCTCTGTGTTCAGTTCTGCCAATACTGACCGACCTCCTGATAAAGAGTCCAAGCTTTTGGACCATTCGGCCAGGAAGCTCTATGCAGCTTCCTCCTTGGGCCTTCATCAGGCAAGTTCAGCCGTCATCATGGCACACTTCTCTCACGCCCTTCTGGGGTCACTGGACGAAGTCCTCCCACATCTCCCCGCGGACATACAGACCACGGTCAAGCAGGTCCGGGATGAGGACCGAGCAGTTGCCAAACAGCAGCTCCAGATGGCCCTGGACCTTGGGGATTCTTGTGCCAGTTCGATGGCTGTCGCAGTTGCCTCTTGTCACAGGGCTTGGCTGAGGCTCTCCTCCTTCCCGCAGATACCCAGCATAAATTAGCTGACATGCCCTTCCTTGGGACCGACTTGTTCGGCCTGGCGGTGGCTGGTCACCTTCAGCACATTGAGCAGTCCGGTGTCACCTTGGACGCTACCTCTGCCAAGAGTTCTTCGGGCAAGAACTAGCAGATGAAAAAGAAAAAACTTTTTCAGCATTCTGCCCCTGCGACTTAGCAGTCCTCCTTCCAAGGGGGACAGCAGCATCAGCAACAGCAGCAGGCTCAAGCTTGGCGCCCTCGGCCCAAGTAGGGTCCCCAGCAGGCCTGTAAAGGAGGCCGAGGTTCTGGCCCTGGATCCTCCTCCTCCAAGCCTACTCAGTGACAGGACGGGGACTGCCAACCCCACTCCCATCATGCCAGCTCTGGGTCCTTCCGGGGTTGAGGGGGGCAGCTCCACTACTTTCTTTCCGCCTGGTCCGTTATCACCACGGACAGGTGAGTTCTGGAAGTGGTCGGTCAGGGACTGCCTCTGGAATTCGAGCAGTACCCTCCAAGCCGAGCCCATGCCCCTCGGGAGAGACGAGTATCCACTCAGACCCAGTCGGCTCTTCAAGACGACATTGCTCAGCTCCTCCTCAAGGAGGCAGTAGCTCCACTGGTGGATCCTCCAGCAGACCCAAGCTTTGTCTCCAGGTACTTCCTGGTACCCAAGCAGATGGGGGGCTGGTGCCCTATTGTAGATCTGCATGACCTGAATCAATATCTCAGGTCACGCACCTTTCAGATGGTCACTCTGTCCCAGAACATACCATCCCTGGAGCGCAACATGTGGTTCTGTTCACTGGATCTGCCGGACGCATTCTTTCATGTCCCAATCCGCCCGTCCCATCAGCAGTTCCTCCGCTTCAGGGTCGAAGGGACCCTGTATGAGTTCCAAGCCATGCCGTTCGGCCTGTCATCGGTCCCTCGGGTCTTCAACAAATGCATTGCAGTGGTGGTGGCCCATCTCAGGCGTCGGGGGGCAGGATTTATCCTTACCTCGACGATTGGTCCCTAGCAGGATCCACCAGACAGGAGGTGGAGAGGTCCAGGGACCTGGCCGTATAAACCTGCTTCCAACTCGGCCTCCTGATCAACGAGGCCAAGTCGGAACTCGTGCTGTCTCAGGTGATGGGCTTCATCGGGGCACTGCTCGACTCTTGTCAAGCCAGAGCTTGTCTCCCAGCGGACAGGGCGGAGGTTCTTTCCTCCTTTGCCCAGTCATTTCTGGTTGGGCACTTGCGCCCTGCCCAGGACTTTCTGCGCCTTCTGGGTTACATGTCGGCATGCATCTCAGTGGTCCGTTGGACCCAGTTGCACATGCGCCCCCTCCAGTGAGAGCTGGCAACCCAGTGGACTCAGCGCCTTGGTCATTTCGACCAGCTGGTCACTGTAACCCAGAAGATGTGGGACGCTCTCCAATGGTGGACTGCCCCAGAACGGTTGCAGGAAGGGATCCCGTTTGTCCGCCTCGATCCAGCGGTCGTCCTCACGACTGTTGCCTCTCTCATAGGCTGGGGAGCCCACATGGGGGACGAAAGGGCCCATGGGCTCTGGTCCCCCGAGGTGTCCCGATGCCACATCAACCTCTTGGAGCTCAGAGAAGTCAGACTGGCGCCGTCAGCTTTCACTACTCAGCTCCAGGGTCAAGTGGTTCAAGTCCAGACAGACAATAACACGACCATGTACTAACGCAACAAACAGGGCGGCACGCACTTCCGTTTGCTGTGCAAGGAGGCGCTCCGCATCTGGACCCTCGTGAGTTGGTTGGAGGCAGATCTCCTAGCCATCCATCCATGTGGCAGGAGCCTCAAACCACCTGGCGGATGGTCTCAGCCACTTAGGCCAGACATCCCACGATTGGTCTCTCCATCCAGAGGTAGCTTACAGCCTGTTCGCCCATTGGGGCAAACCGATTTTGGACCTGTTTGCCATCAGGGAAAACACCAAGCTGAGGCTGTTTCATGCCTGGCCCCCTCAGCAGGGCTCACTTCAGGAGGATGCCTTCTCGAGGCCGTGGACCCCAGACCTCCTCTACGAATTCCCTCCATTTCCTTTGATCCACAAGGTGCTCCTCAAGGTGAGGAGGGACAAGGTGAAGGTGATCCTGGTAGCCCCAGACTGGCCGCACCAGTTCTGTTATCCAAATCTCCTCAGCCTCAGCTGCAGGCACCGGGAGCGGCTTTGCACACACCCAGACCTGATATCACTCAGTCAGGGGAAGGTTTTCCATCCAGACCTTCAACCCCTGCACCTCACAGCCTGGTACTTGAGTGGCTAGAATTCCAGGCTTTGGGTCTTTCCAAAGATGTCTACACCGTAGTGGAGGAATCCAGAAAGGAATCGACCAGGAAATGTTATGCCTTCAAGTGGGAAAGAGTTTTCCATGTGGTGTCAGGGTAAGAGCCTGATCCCTTTATCCTGTTCAGTGGCTAACATTCTTGAGTAACTTTGGTCTCTCTCCAAAGGGGGTCTCCGGTCATTGACCATTAGGGTGCATCTGGCAGCCATCTCTGCTTACCGGGCGTGGGCTGGTCAGCCAACTTTGGTGCAGGAGACAGTGGTCGGGTGCTTTTTCAAAGGCCTGGATCACATATCCCCTCCAGTGCGTGAACCTCCACCTCCGTGGGATCTACTGCTGGTAATGGCAAAGCTCATGGGCAAGCCATTCAAACCAATGCACGAGTGTGAGCTGTCACACTTGTCATGGAAGACGGCCTTTCTGGTGGCTATCACGTCTGCCAGAAGGACAGGGGCACTCCAGACACTTTCGGTGGACTCCCCTTATCTGGTCTTCCACAGAGACAAGGTAGTCCTGCGCCCCCACCTGAAATTCCTTCCGAAGGTGGTGTCAGAGTTTCACCTTAACCAGGTGTTGACTCTGCCGGTATACTACCCTAATTACACCTCAGAGGCCAAGTACAGGCTCCACGTGCTCTCTCCTATTACAAGGAGAGGACAGTGGAAATTCGGGAGAGGTTTGCCAGCTGTTTGTCACCTACGCTGAAGCAGCTTCTGGCAGACCTGCAGTGAAGCAGACTATTGCAAGATGGATTACATCATGCATAGGTCTGTGCTATGAGTTGGAGGGCAAGGAGCCTCCCAGAGGGATAAGAGCTCATTCTACCCGCCATACTGCTGCATCGATGGCTGCTTCCAGAGACATCTCTAGCCAGGAAATCTGTCAGGCTGCTACCTGGGGAAGTCCGCAAACACCTTTATCGCCCACTACCACATCGACCTTGAGTCATGCTGCATACTGGTTTTGGGGCCTCAGTTCTCCAATCTCTCTTCCCTAAATAGGGGGTGTGTGCCTTGCCTCCCTCCTCCTGGAGAACTACTAGGAGTTTGCCAAAGAGTGTGGATGAACAACATATCCACGCTCCTAGAAGAACAGGTTACTTACCTGTAACAGTAGTTCTTGGAGTGGTATATGTTGTTCATCCACACGGACCCACCTGACCTCCCCGGCTGCGGACGCATACAACCTGGCTTCCAGCGGGCTAAGATCTGGCGTCATGGGGCGGAGCCAAGGTATATACCACCCAGGTAGGTGGGGAGGAGCCAGCTTAAAGACTTCAGTTGGATTTAAAGTGGAAAGGGACATGCCAAAGAGTGTGGATGAACAACATATACCACTCCTAGAACTACTGTTACTGGTGAGTAACCTGTTCTTCAGTACCTTGCTCCAGTGAGATTACTGCTTATTTTGATAATGTGGTTTTACTTCTCAATACCTTGTTCCTGTGGCATTACTGCCTGTTACCGTGGCCCTGTGGTATTCTTGTAGAATACCATCTTTGGTAATACTGCTTGATACTTTGGCCCTGATGTGTGTTACTGCTTGATACCTTGGTCCTGTGGTAATACTGCTTAATACTTTAGTCCTGTAGAAATGCTGCATCTTACATTAATGCTCCGGTATTACTGCTTGATACCTTGATGTGATATTACTGCTCATTACCTTGCTCCTGTGATATTACAGCTTGATACTTCGCTTCTGCAATATCACTTCTTGATACCTTGCTTCTGTGGTAGTAGTACTGCTTGTTACTTTGGTCCTGTGGTTTTACTGCTTGATACCTTGTTGTGGTATTACTGCTCGTTACCTTGCCCCTGTGATATTACAGCTTGATACTTCGCTTCTGCAATATCACTTTTTGATACCTTGCTTCTGTGGTAGTAGTACTGCTCGTTACTTTGGTCCTGTGGTTTTACTGCTTGATACCTTGGGCCTATGGTAATATTCCTTCATATTTTGGTCCTGTGGAAATACTGATGGCTAAATTAGTCCTATAATGTTACTGATTCATACTTTGATCCTGTGATATCACTGCTTTATACCTTATTCCTGTGGTATTACTGCTTGATACCCTGATCTTGTGTTAATACTGCTTGATACTTTGTTCCTGTGGAAATACTGCTGGATACATTGGTTCTGCAGTATTACTGATTCATACTTTGACCCTGTGGTATTACTGTTATAGGGATATGGTTATGATGTTCTAGCCACTCTTTCTGGCAGTGCCTTTCCTTTTAAGACTTTGCTGGAACGTCTTCAAGCTGGCTTCTACCACCCACCCAGGTGGTAACTCCCTCAGCTCTGCCACATGATGCCTGATCTTCCTTACCACTGGAAGAAGCAGGTTCCCGCCTTACCGCTCTCATACCGAGTAGGCCCTTTACTACTAAATCATCGGATTTACTTCCAAAACGTTTACAAAATCTTTGTCTTCGGGCTCGATCTTCGATTGTGACCACGTTGGACAATGACAAGTCTGTGCTGGGGTTCCATCGATGCGTTTGCGGACTGAAGATGTCCCGAACATATTCGCACACCGCATGCATCTAATGCCTGTGTCACGAGCACTATCTCCAGGCCTCCGACATTTGTTGGTCTTTCCACCCTTCCATTCTCGAGGATGGTCAAGGCCGACTCACTTTAGGCCATCTGAACAAACGGTACCCCCCAGTTAAATCCAGAGATGCCCGTCGGGTGGTCTCCATGGCTGCGGGGCCCACCAAGCAGCTAGCAGCATTTGAGGAGGTGGCAGCCCAGGCCATAGCTCACACCTCCTTGGCTTCAGCCTTTGTTCCACTTTCACTGGGTGCCTCTTCTACAGGGTCGTTTAAGGAGTTGTACCAGTCTCTACCGACTCTCGGTCAGGGCTCATCTTCGGGCACAAATCCAAGTCGGAAAAAGAGACCAAAAAATGGTCTTGCTGTTGATTGTGGGATCAGGAACACTCTCGCTCAAGGACTTCAGATTCATGCACTTCGGATCTTACTTCAGTCGAATCTTCGTCCCAGGCCGTCGGCGCCACCGTAACCCTGTCGGGCCAGTTGGCCGAGACCTTGGTCGATCTTCCGGTGAGATTTTTCTCAAGCTGGTCAACAAATTGTCAACTGAAGAGGCCAACACTTCACTTTCCAGGACTCCAGTCCTGACTCAAACCGTTGGAGGGACAGATCAGTCCGCTGACCTGCCGCCTCTGGTCAGCGACCAAGGCCCAGAGGTGCCTCAGCTTTCGCTGGCTCCCTCTGAGACTCTCTGTTGCTCCCCTCTGGCGGTCACGGTTGAAGTCTCGGTCCTACTCCCGAGGGTCAAGTGGTTCCCGACATCAGCACTCCCACCCTTGACGCCTGGGGAAGTGACGCCGCTGCTATTCTTCTTCCTCATCCTCCTCGGGTGAGGAGAGGTTTTGGCACAAGTTGCATCAATGCTATGAGGATCTTATGTGGCAACAGCTGGTGTTCTCTGGTATGAAGCCAGTCCCAGCTCCTACACCAGCCATCACTTGGCTTTCGCCTCAACTGCCAACGCCTTCTGTAGCTCAGCAGTTGACCAAGACAGTCCTGGCTCGGCTGACCTTGGTGTCTCTACCAGTTCCCGTGAGGTCGCCATCTGTACAGCCGAAAAGCAGTGCTCCGACCAAGGAGTCTTTGCTGGCCAAGGGGCTTCCTATCGGCTATCTGTCACCGTCACTCCTGACTGTCCATGGAGGGTCAGCGTGGACTCTGGCAGTCAACCCCTCTTTGACGACTCCTCAGAGTCGGAGGGTTCCTCCTTGCACTCCCCTCCGGTTGACATGGAGACGGTTGGGGGTCTCTCGACTGACGAAGACCCTGCTTCCTTTACGGGCCTTCTCCGCCTGATCTCTGAGTCCATGAGTATGAAAATGGAGCCTGTCCAGAAATGGACTCAATACCTCTTGACTGAGATCCTGGACTGGGGAGACACTCTTGGGGGAGGCCTTCCCCATGGCAGAGGCAATCCTTGGCCCTGCCTTGGAGCTTTGGCAGTACCCCGCTTCCTGCCTTGCGCTGTCTGCCCAGATGACCCGCAAGTTTGTGGTCCCTACTGGTTCCCTGTCAGGATTCACAGAACACCCCTTGGCTGAGGGCTTGTGGCCAGTTCTGTGTTCAGGTGCTCTGGGCAACACTGGGGACGTCGACAAGCTGCCTGATAAAGAGTCCCCAAGAAACTGGACCATGCAGCTAAAAAGTTCTGCACTGCCTCTTCGCTTGACCTTCGCCAGGCAAGCTCGTCCCATCTCATGGCCCATTTCTCCCATGCCCTGCTGGGCACCCTGGATGAGGTGCTTCCTCATCTGCCAGCAGACCTCCAGACCATGGTCACACAGGTCCAGGCACAGGAGTCCCCAGTGTCCATGGCTGTCTGGAGCTGTTGCTTTGCTACAGCCTGGCCTAGGTCCTGGGCCTGTGTGACCGTGGTCTGGAGGTCTGCTGGCAGATGAGGAAGCACCTCATCCAGGGTGCCCAGCAGGGCATGGGGACAAATGGGCCATGAGATGGGACAAGCTTGTCTGGCAAAGGTCTTGGGAGCCTGCTGCTGAGGCTGAGGAAAACAGGGTACCAGATCTGGCATGGCCTCAGTGACAATGCACTGCAGAGCTTAGCTGCAGATCTCTACCTTCACTGCAGAAACCCAGCACAAGATGGCAGATGTCCCTTTCGTGGGCACTGACTTATTTGGGGATGGAGTCGAGGGCCACCTCACCTGCATTGAGAAGTTCAGTGCCACCTTGGACTCGTGACATCCTCTCAGTGGAACTCCAAAGGCTCTAAGCAGCAGAAAAAGAAGCCCTTTCGGTCCACCTCCACTCCTGCGGCCAAACCAGCCCATCCCCAAGCTGGGCAGCTTGCTCAGGCCTGGCGACCTCGGCCCAAGTCAGTGGTTTCAGTCCACAAGCCTGAAGGGAGAGGCCCCAGAGGCGCCTCAGCTGGGACGGGATGACGGGGGCACCTCCCTGATGCCCGTCACACCTCCCTTGGGGGCCGGCTTTGCCACTTCCTTTCTGCCTAATCCGCTGTTACCATGGACAGGTGGGTTCTCAAGGTGGTTGGTCAAGGTCTGCCTCTGGAGTTCGAGCAGTACCCTCCTTGCCAAGCCCACGCCCTATGGGAGGGCTTGGTATCTACAGACATTCTGTCGGCTCTTCTTTCTTTCATGGGTTGGGGTGCCCACCTGGGGGAACAGAGTCCACGAACTCTGGACCCCAAGGAGTCCAAGTGCCACATCAACCTGCTGGAGCTCTGGGCAGTTCAGCTGGTGCTGACTGTCTTTACTTCTCACATTCGGGGTCAGGTAGTCCAGGTCCAGATGGACAACACTACGACCAGTACTTCCTCAACAAACAGAGTGAGATGCACTCCCTGCTATTGTGCAAGGAAGCTCTCCATGTGTGGACCCTCGTTCGCAGCCTGGGGGCTGATCTTCTAGCCATCCATGTGGGAGGGGCCTCCAGCCAGCTGGCGGACACTCTCAGCCATGTGGGCGAGGCATCTCACGAGTGGTTTCTCCACCCAGAGGTAGTACACAGTCTATTCTCCCAGTGGGGCACCCCTCAGGTGGACCTGTCTGCCTCCAGGGAGAACATAATGCTAAGGCTGTTTTGTGCCCCCCCCCCAGCAGGGAAGCTGCAGGGAGATGCCTTCTCGAGGCCCTGAACCTGAGGCCTCGTCTGTGCCTTCCCTCGATTCACAAAGTATTGCTTAAGGCCAGGAAGGACAATGCTCAGGTGATCCTGGTGGCTTCGAACTGGCCACACCAGTTCTGGTACCCCGTTCTCCTCAGCCTCAGCAGCAGGCTCCCAAGGAATCTTCCTCTCTGCCCGGATCTGCTCTCCGTCAGTGAGGGGGAAGGTACTCCATCTGGATCTTCAATCCCTGCACCTGACAGCCAACTTCCTGAGTGGCTAGAGTTCCAGGCTTTGGGTCTCTCTGAAGATGTGCTCACTGTGGTGGAGGTATCTCTGAAGGAGTCAACCAGGAAATGCTACACCTTCAAATAGAAGAGATTCTCCATTTGGTGTCAGGGCAAAGGGTTGGATCCTCTGTCCTGTCCAGTGGCTAGCATCCTTGATATCTGTGGTCCCTCTCTTAGTCGGGCCTTCAGTTGACGACCCTCAAGGTACACCTGGCATCTATCTCTGCTTACCGGGCACAGGCCAGTCAGCAGTCAGTGGCACAGGAGAAGGCGGTCTGATGTATTATCAAAGGCCTTGACAACATTTCCCCTCCGATGCATGAACCACCACCACCACCGCCGCCGTGGGACTTGTTGCTGGTTTTGACAAAGCTCACGGGCAAGCCATTTGAACTGATGCACAAGTGTGACATGTCTCACCTGTCGTGGAAGACTGCCTTCTTGGTGGCTATTACATCAGCCAGAAGGATCAGTGAGCTCCAGGCACTTTCGGTGGCGTCTCCTTACCTGGTCTTCCACAGGGACAAGGTTGTCCTGGCGCCCCATCCCAAAGTTCCTCCCGAAGCCTGGGTCGGATTTTCACCTTAACCAGGAGATTAATCTTCCGGTGTATTTTACAAACCACACCTCGGAGGCCGAGCACAGGCTCCATACTTTGGACCTGCGGAAAGCACTCGCTTACTACAAAGAGCGCACAGCTGGTGTTTGGGGAGAGGTTCGCCGACTGTTTGTCACCTACGCTGAAGCTGCACCTGGCAGACCCGCAGCTAACCAGACGATTGGCAGGTGGATTGTGTCTTGCATTGATCTCTGCTATAGGTTGGTGAGTAGGGAGCCTCCCGTAGGGCTTAAGGCTCATTCCCACCCATCCTACCACTGCGTTGGTGGCTGTTTCTAGGGACATCCCTATCTAGGAAATCTACTGGGCTGCTACCTGAAGGTCAGCACACACACTCATTTCCCATTACCACATCGACCTTGAGTTATGCCGGGATGCTGGTTTTGAAGCCTCAGTTCTCCAGTCTCTGTTCCCTAAATAGGGTGTGTGCGCCTTGCCTCCCTCCTACCAGAGAATTGCTAAGAGTCTGCCAGAAAGTGTTGATAGAACATTATATCCACATTCCTAGAAAAACAGGTTACTCACCTGTAACAGTTGTTCTAGGAGTGGTATATGATGTTCATCCACACCGACCCTCCCAACCTCCCCTGACTTTGGCACACACATCTACTTCCATCGAGTAAAATCTGGTGTCATGGGGCAAAGCCGAAGTAGTTACCACCCAAGTGGGTGGGAGGAGCCAGCTTGACGACATTCCAGCGAAGTCTTAAAGGGGAAGGCACTGCCAGAAAGTGTGGATGAACATCATATACCACTCCTAGAACTACTGTTACAGGTCAGTAACCTGTTTTTGATAACCCTGGGCCTGTGTTATTAGTACTTGGTGCTTTGGTCCTGTGATATTAGTATTTGATACCATGGCCCTGTGGTACTCTGATTCTGTGGTATTACTGCTTTAGTCCTTGGCTCTGTGGTATTACGAATGCTCCAGATAATGCTGTCAGGTTCAAATAATTTTTATTGATTTACTTATTTATTTATTAAAAATTATAGAGCATACCTTTGAGCACAAGTGCTCTTTTGCAAAGGTTCCTCATCAGTAACAGAGATTACAAGGCAACATAACAAATACAGTAAGCAAGTTTCGGGAATAAAGTCAAACAAGTACAAATATAATCGAACAAGTACAAATAAATAGGCTAGATCAGTTGCATACAATTTTGCAATTAGGTGGGTAGACAGATTCAGTATGAAACAAGCACAGTAGTGGTACATGGCCTCAGAGCCAGAGTCTGACACAGTTAAAAGTGTATACCAGAAGGGACTTTAGTTAGGTTGATTAGCAGTTACAGTTGCACTAAACTGTTAGAGTTGCCCGTGGTGCTCTCTTAAACTGGTCAAACATAGGTAGATTGGGCAAGGTATCAAGCAGCTCATTTAGCCGGCAAGCTGCCCTAACTGCAAATGAACGCTTGCCCAGCTTAGTATGGCAGAAAGGTGGTTCAAGGGCATTCCGAGCCATGCTTGTGGTGTTGTTGAGATTGATGACAAGGCGGAAGCAAAGTGTTAGGGCCGTTAGTAATGTGCTCATCGTGTTTGAAATTAGGTGAGGGAAATGTGATTTTGTTGATTAAAAAGCTTTAAACCTGAAAGCAACTGGTGCTTTTAGAAACATAGACTTTGACAGCAGATAAGGACCACTTGGCCCACCCAGTCTGCCCCATTTCCCTACCTACTGGATAAGCTGCAGATTCTAGTTAACCAACAGCCTCCTTCCTGCCACCTCCCACTACAATTGCCTTGTGTCTGTCCCATGCACGTTTGAATTCCCCCACTGTTTTAGCCCCAACAACCTCCCCAGGAAGGCAGTTCCACGCATCCACCACTCTCTCTGTGAAAAAAGATTTCCTCACATTACCCCTGAGCCGTCTCCCCTCTATCTTTAAATTGTGTCCCCTTGGACTTTGTTGATTCCCTTGAGGTACTTGAACATTTCTGTCATGTCCCACCTGTCCCTCCTTTCATCAAGGGTATACATATTAAGCTCTCTCAGTCTCTTCATATGATTTCTGATGCAGACCCTGCACCATTTTAGTTGCCCTCCTCTGGACTGCTTCCATCCTGTCTATGTCCTTGCATAGATGAAGTCTCCAAAACTGCACACAGTACTCCAGATGGGGTCTCACCAACTGTCTGTACAGAGGGATAACCACTTCCCTTTTTCTACTTGTGATGCCCCTTCCTATGCATCCCAGTATCCCCCTGGCTCTCCTCGCTGACTTCTCACATTGCTTACCCACCTTTACATAATCTGATATGACTACCCCCAAGTCCCATTCCATTTTTGTTGTTGTTAGTACCTTCCCTGCTATTGTGTACTCTTCTCCTGGGTTTTTGTTTCCCAGGTGCATTACTTTGCACTTCTTTGCATTGAATCTAAGTTGCCATATGTCTGACCATTCCTCCAACCTTGCCAAGTCCCTTCTCATCCTTTCTACCCCCTCTTGTGTATCAACTCTGTTACAGATCTTTGTATCATCTGCAAAGAGGCATACCTTTCCCTCCAGACCCTCTGCAATGTCACCTATAAAGATGTTAAAGCACCAGCAGTTATGAAGCACTGTTCAGTTGGTTTGGGGCATTTTCACATGTTGGGGCAAGCATTGTTACTTATTAAAACATTTTTTAATTAATATTTCTTAAAAGTAGAGAACAAAATGGGCAGTTACTCACCTTATCATGAGCGCTGGATGTTTCTGCTTAATTCATTGGTCCTGTGGTATTGATGTTTGATACCATTGTCCTGTGGTTACCGTTGGACTCCTTGGTCCAGTGGTATTACTGGTTGATACCTTGATCCTATGGTGTTACTATTTAATACTTTGGTCCTGTGGTATTATTGCTCGATACCTTCATCCTGTCGAATTACTACTTGATGCTTTGGTCCTGTGGTATTACTGCTTGACACTTTGGTCCTGTGGTATCTTATGATACCTTGGTCCTATCATATTATTGTCTGATACCTTGGGCCAGTGGTAGTGCTGCCAGTTACCTTGGTCCTGTGGTATTGCTGCTTGATATATTGGTCTTGTGGTATTACTGCTTGATATATTGGTCTTGTAGTACAGCTTGATACTTTGTTCCTGTGCCACTATTGATGGCTTCTTTGATCCTGTGGTATTACTGCTTGTTACTTTGGCCCTCTGTATTGCTGCTTGATACCTTGATCTTGCGGTATTACTGTTTGATACCTTGGTCCTATGGTATTACCATTTGATACCTTGGGCCTATTGTATTACTGCTTGATATGTTGGTCCTGTGGTATTACTTCTTGATGCTTTGTTCCTGTGTCAGTACTGGTGGATTCTTTGGTCCTGTTGTATTACTTATTGATACTTTGGTCCTGTGGTATTACTGCTTGACACTTTGATTCTGTGTTATTACTGCTCAATACCTTGATCCTGTGGTATTACTGCTTGATACTTTCGTCCCGTGGCATTACTGCTTGATACTTTGGTCCAGTGGTATTGCTGTTTGATACCTTGGTCCTGTATTATTACTGCTTGATATCTTGGTTCTGTGGTAATACTGCTTGACACCCATGTCCTATTGTATTATGGTTTGTGTCATAGACAGGTTCTCCCAGAACTCAGTCCACATTGCTACCAGTTTTTCACAACCCTTCATACGCCTGAATAGTCACCTTGATATGCTGCCACCACCCAGCTTGACTCTCACTTGGAGTATCTTTAGGTCAAAATCCCATCACAACTACTGCTCACATATTAGTGACCTTTTCCAAAAGTGATAATGTCCCATCCCTTTAATTACAGCTGAGAATACATTGCTTAAGATAATTTAGTAGCCTGTATCTTCGGAAACAGTTCATGGATTTGCCAATAACCCCAGGTTATCTATACCATAAAAACTTAGTCACAGACAGCATGAAGTACATAAAAATAACTTGTGGCTTCTCAAATCCCAAATTAAACTGACTTGCATCAGAGAAACACGTCAGAAATATCCATGGCAGGCCAGGCCTCTTTCTGCATCATCAGCCCTGCCTCTCTGACATCACACCCTGGACATTTCTACGGAACTTTGGGGACCTCCTACACCACAGAACCGACCTGAACAGGTGCTGTGTATTTGGGCTTTATCCTGGTGTTATCATGGTTGTCTGCATGGCACGATGCATCTTAACATTGGCTTAGCCACTGTTTACACTCCAAATGTAAGTCTTTTTAATGAAAGAAATTCTGTTGTCCCAAAACAAAAAGTCTTGAGATGACAGGAACTCAGCTGTCCACACCCAACTTCTGTGAGAACACAAGAATGCTTATACAAAAGCTTGGGACTGCAGTTGAAATCAATTTTCAATTTTCATCTTAACCAGGTGATTAACTTACTGGTATACTTAACTAAACCTTCTTCAGAGGCCGACCACAGGCTCCATACCCTGGACTTGTGAAGAGCGCTTTCATTATGTGGAGCGCACAGCTGAAATTCGGGAACAGGCACTCCAGCTGTCACTTATGTCGAAGCCATGCCTGGCAGACCAGCAGCAAAGCGGACAGTTGCCAGGTGGATCTCATCCTGCATTGATCTCTGCTATAGGTTAACTGGTAGGGAGCCTCTTGTAGGGCTGAGGACTCATTCCATCAGACATACTGCTGCCTTGATGGCTGCTTCCAGGGACATCCCTATCCAGGAAGTCCGCAGGAATGCTATGTGGAAGTCTGCATATATCTTCATTTTCCACTATTACAGCAACCTTGAGTCATGCCAGGATGCAGGTTTTGAGACCACGGTTCTCCAGTCTCTGTTCACCAAGTAGGGTGTGCACCTTGCCCCCTCCTACCAGAGAATTGCTAGGAGTCTGCCAGAGTGTGGATAATGAACCATATCCACGCCCCTAGAAAAATAGATTTCTAACCTGTAACCATAGATCTTCTTCGAGTTAATCTCTTGAAGCAGGTCATAACATGTAGGAATGTCCAGCCTCAGGTATCATTTCCTCCAGATGATTTCTCAGCAATCACCCTGGGACCTACCCCGACGGCACCATTTAGTGTATTCTGGCACGTATAACAGGGGGAGGTCCCAGAAGCTCTTCACTTATTTTCCAGCCGCAACCTGCATGCTACACATTCTCCTCTCGGAGAATAGCTTCCAGTTGACAAAGAAGAGTTCTACTGAATGTTCCTTAGCGGCACTACCCAGTTCATCGCATTTATTCACCAATGTCTGCAGATCCTTTGTTCCGTAAGTGCTCTTGTTACCAGCTAATCATGGCAGAGGACCTCCACGATGTCTGTGTTTGGTGCCTCGGTCCTGAACACAATACCCGTGTCTGTGTCCTTTGTAAGTGGTTCAAGGCCACCAAACATCAAAGACTTCAACAGCTTCAAGAACTTTGGATGGACCAAAAAGTTGCCCTCCTGGAGCAGGAGCAATGCTCAAAGCCCAGGGAGTCTTCCTCGGTGTCTCACAGATCTGCCAGTGGCCCCTCGTCGTCGACGCAGAAGGAACCATCAAAGGAACATGTCAGTAAAACCAAACATGTTTCTTCCGCTTGCTCCTTGCCAATGAAGGGTTTTCATTCCTCCTCCTATTCATGGGAGCATGGACTTTGGAAAACAAAAGTTGTCCTGGAGGCCTTTTCCAAGGCTCTTGCCAAGTTGTCTTCAACTCCATCGCCGACCTCTGGCACTTCTCCTTCCACCTGCCCGTCAATGTAGGAGCCATCGATGGCCTCCTTGGGAGTGATTACATTGCAGCTTCTACCGCTACCACCCCTGTCTCAGGTTTCCACTCACCATTCCATCGGCAATGGCATCAGGACCGTAGACGATGGTTCTAGGGATGTGGATATGTTGTTAATCCACATTTCTTGGCAGTGTCCCTTTCCCTTTAAATCAGCCAGAAAGTCTTCAAGCTGGCTCCTCCCACCCACCCAGGTGGTATAACCCTCAGCTACGCCCCGTGACGCCAGATCTTCCTTTCCGCTGGAAGATTCAGGTTGCCTCTTGCCGTGCCTCGCATTTTGTAGGCCTTGGCTTCAAATTCCTTCGGTTATTCAAAATTCGCCTTGTTCGCTAGGCTTACTGCGATTGTTTTTCTGATCATGGAAGACAGGTCTCCGGATTTCACCGTGTGTTTGTGCGGCCAGATGATGTCGCGCACCAACCCGCATGCCGCATGCATTTACTGTTTGAGTGTCGGCCATGACACCATGATGTGCAAGTTTTGCCTCATGTTCCATCCTAATGTCCTCGAAAACCGTCTTGCACACCTTAAGCTAGGGAGGTCCAAAAAACGGAACCCGCCAGTGAAATCCAAGGAGGCCCAGTGGGCGGTTTCCGTGGCTGCGGGATCCGCCGAGCAGTTGGAGTGCATGCATGCCTTCGAGGGGGAAGTGGCCCGTGCCACGGACTCTTCCTCTCGGAGCTTCTTTGTTCCGCTCAACCTGAGCTCCACCTTCTCAGGTTCCTTCCCAGAGTTGTGCCAGTCTCTCCCGACTCAGGGTGAGAGTCCTCCGGGCACACACTCCTCTCGGTCCCATAAGCAGGAGAAGGACCCGGGACCGTCTTTGTCTCGATGGAGACGCTCTTGGGATTGGGAAAGATCGTGGTCCCAGGAACCGGCCATTTTGACCTCGGTCGAAATCACCTCTTTAGCCACTGGCTTCTCGGCTTTGCCGTCTGGCCAGTCGATCAAAGTGTCGATTGACGACGTTGAGATAATTCTCGACCCGATCGACCCTTTGTCGCCGACTCCAGTCAGTGACTCCCTCACCCGGACTCCGATCCTTGCTTTCCCTGATGAGGAGACCCAGCCTGCTGGGAATCCCGCTGAGGAAGTGGTCCCTGACCCCAGGATGTCACTGGGCCCTCTGGTGTCTCCCGAGCAATCGAGTTGGCCCGTCCAATCTCGATCAAGGTCTCGGACTCCCTCATCCAAAAGGCCAAGAAAGGGCCATAAGCACTCTAAAAAGAGGCAACGCCATCGGTCATCTCCTCCTCAGCTGATTCTGTCTGGGCACAAACCTACCCCGGCTTCTACCCTGGCCATTACTTGGCTCTCATCTCCCAGGCTGAAGCCGACTCCTCTGGAGCTGATCAAGTCAGTTCCTCTGCCCGCAGAGCCAGCAAAACCTCCAGTTTGACGTAAACCGGTCTCTCCACCAATTCTGGTGGAACCGCCGCCCATGCAGCCTGTGGGAAGGGTTCCTTCTCAGGAAGCTGGACCGGACACCGGGCTTCCCTGGTGTCTCTCGGTCATTGTCACCCCGACCACCCCAGCGGGTCGAGGGTGATGTGGGCGGTCGACCGCTGTATCCGGATTCCTCGGATTCAGATGAAACTGGCCTCTATTCTCATCGAGGGGATGATGAGTCAGCTGATGGGATGGAGACAGAGGAAAATCCTTCATCCTTTCATGGCATTCTTTGCCTCATCTCTGAGTCCACAGGGATGCCCCTGGAACCTATACAGAAAAAGGCAGAGTACCCTCTCACTGACATCCTCAAGAGAGGGGATACCCCGACAGAAGCCGTTCCTATGGCTGAGGCCATCGTTGGCCCAGCCTTAGAACTCTGGCAGCACCCTGCCTCCTGTCCAGCTCTGTCTGCCCATATGGCCTGCAAGTATGCGGTACCCATGGGGTCCCTTGAGGGGTTCACAGTGCACCCTTCGGCTGAGAGCCTTGTGACTGCCTCTGTGTTCAGGTGTACTGGTAGTTCTACCAATACCAACAGACCTCCTAAAAAGGAATCCAGATATTTGGAACACTGTGCCTGGAAGGTCTATGAGGCCGTGCCTTTAGGCCTCCGTCAAGCAAGCTCCGTCAAGCAAGCCGTCATCATGGCACACTTCTCCCATACCCTTTGGGGTCCTTGGACGAAGTCCTCCCACATCTCCCTACGGACTTGCAGACCACAGTCAAGCAGGTCGGGGACCAAGGCCATGCTTTTGCCAAACAACAGCTCCAGATGGCTTTGGACATCGTGGACTCATGCCCGCTCATTGGCAGCCGCAGTTGCCTCTCAACCGCAGGGCTTGGCTGAGGCTCTCCTCCTTTCCGGTGGATACTTAGCACAAACTAGCCGATGTGCCTTTCCTGGGCACCGATCTCTTCGGCCCAGGTGTGGCTGGTCACCTTCAGCGCATTGAGCAGTCCAATGCCACCTTAGATGCCACTTCTGCTAAGGGTTCTTCTGGTCCCAAGAAGAAGCAGCAGAAGAAGAAGCCTTTTCGGCACTCTTCCCCTGCGGCCCAGCAGTTCTACTTTCAAAGGGGTCAGCAGCAGCAGCAGGCTCAAGCTTGGTGCCCTGGGCCCAAGCCTGGACCCTCCCAGGCCTGTAAGGGAGGCCAGGGTTCAGGCCCTGGACCCTCTGCATCCAAGCCAGCTCAGTGACTGGGTGGGGGCTGCCACCCCTTCTCCCATCACGCCAGCTCTGTGTCCTCCTGTGGGGGGCCGGCTCCACCACTTTCTTTCCACCTGGTCCGCTGTTACCACGGACGGAGGGGGGGATCTTAGAAGTGGTTGGCCAGGGACTGCCTCTGGAATTTGAGCAGTACGCTCCCAAGCCAAGTCAGGTCGCATGGGAGGAGAAGGTATCCACACACACTCAGTCGGCTCTTCGAGACAACATTGCTCAGCTCCTCCTCAAGGAGGCATTAGCTCCAGTGGCGGACCCTCCAGCAGACCCAGGCTTCGTTTCCAGGTACTTCCTGGTTCCCAAGTGGATGGGGGGGGGGCTGGTACCCCATTCTAGATCTGCACAACCTGAATCAGTATCTCAGGTCTCGCACCTTCCGGGTGGTAACTCTGTCTCAGATCATACCATCGCTGGAGCGAAACATGTTTCTGCTTACTGGATCTCCAGAACGAGTTCTTTCACGTCCCAATCAGTCCATCCCACCAGCGGTTCCTGTGCTTCAGAGCTGAGGGAACCCTATACGAGTTCCAAGCCATGCCATTTGGCCTGTCATCGGCCCCACGGGTCTTCACCAAATGCATTGCAGTGGTGGCAGCCCACCTCCAGTGTCGGGGTTGGGGGCAGAATTTACCCCTACTTTAACGATTGTCTCTTAGCAGGTTCCACCTAGCAGGAGGTGGAGAGATCCAGGGACCTGGCCCTCCAGACCTGCTCCCAACTTGGCCTCCTGATCAACAAGGCCAGGTCATAGCTTGTGCTTTCTCAGGTGATGTGCTTCATCAGGGCAGAGCTCGATTCTCGTCAAGCCAGAGCTCAGTTCCTGGTGAACAGGGCAGAGGTTCTCCCCTCCTTTGCCCAGTCATTTCTGGTTGGGCAATTGTGCCCTGCCCGGGACTTTCTGTGCCTTCTGGGTTACATGGCGGCATGCACCTCTGTAGTCCATTGGGCTCGGTGGGACATGTGCTTCCTCTAGTGGGAGCTGGCCGCCCAGTGGACTCAG
Source organism: Neoceratodus forsteri (assembly GCA_016271365.2). NCBI lineage: Eukaryota > Metazoa > Chordata > Ceratodontiformes > Ceratodontidae > Neoceratodus > Neoceratodus forsteri. Next base: position 1,136,164,414 of record CM057454.1, read on the forward strand.
CGACACAGTCATTTCGACTAGCTGATCATTGTGACCCAGAAGATGTGGGACGCTCTTCAATGGTGGACCGTCCCAGACTGGTTGCAGAAAGGGATCCCGTTTGTCAACCCCGAGCCGACAGTCGTCCTCATGACCTATGCCTCTCTCGTGGGCTGGGGGGCCCACAGGTTCTGGATCCCCGAGGAGTCCCGTTATCACATAAACCTGTTGGAGCTCAGACTAGTCAGACTGGCACCATCAGCTTTCGCTCCTCAGCTCCGGGGTCAAGTGGTTCAAGTCCAGATGGACAATACCACAACCATGGTACTACCTCAACAAATAGGACGGCACGCATTCCCGTCTGCTGTGCAGGGAAGTGCTCCACATCTGGACACTCATGAGCCGTCTGGAGGTGGATCTCCTAGCCATCCACGTGGCAGGACCCTCAAACCATCTGGCAGATGCACTCAACCACATAGGCGAGATATCCCACGAGTGGTCTCTCCATCAAGAGTTAGCTTACAGTCTGTTCTCCCACTGGGGCAGACTGTTGATGGACTTGTTTGCCTCCCGGGAAGACACCAAGATGAGGCTGTTTCATGCCCGCCCCCATCAGCAGGGCTCGCTGCCGGGAGATGCTTTCTCGAGGCCGTGGACCCCAGGCCTCTTCTGCGCCTTCCCTCCATTTCCCTTGATCCACAAGGTGCTCCTCAAGGTGAGGAGGGACAAGGAGCAGGTGATTCTGGTAGCCCCAGACTGGCCATGCCAGTTCTGGTACCCAGATTTCCTCAGCCTCAGCAACAGGCCCCTGGAGCAGCTTCCAGCATGCCGGGACCTGATCTCACTCAGTCAGGGGAAGATATTCCATCTGGACCTTCAATCCCTACACCTTAGCGGCTAGAGATCCAGGCTTTGGGTCTCTCTGAGGATGTCCTCACAGTAGTGGAAGCATCCAGGAAGGAGTCAACCAGGAAGTGTTATGCCTTCAAATTGAAAAGGTTTTCTATTTGGTGTCAGGGCAAGGACCTGGACCCTCTGTCCTGGCCAGTGGCTAACATTCTCGACTACCTGTGGTCTCTGTCCAAAGGGGTCTTCGGTCATCAACCCTTAGGGTGCACCTGGCAGCCATCTCTGCTTACCAGGCGCAGGCCAGTTAGCCGACGTTGGTACAGGAGATAGTGGTTGGTTGCTTTTTCAAAGGCCTGGATCACATATCCCTTCCAGTGCATGAACCTCCCCCTCTGTTGGATTTACTGCTGGTACTGCCAAAGCTCATGGGCAATCCATTCAAATCAATGCACAAGTGTGAGTTGTTACACTTGTTGTGGAAGACAGCCTTCCTGGTGGCTATCATGTCTGCCAGAAGGACAGGGGAGCTCCAGGCGCTCTCGGTCGACTCCCCTTATCTGGTGTTCCACAGGGACAAGGTTGTCCTGTGCCCTGACTGAAATTCCTTCCGAAGGTGATGTCAGAGTTTCACCTTAACCAGGTGTTGACTCTGCCAGTGTACTACCCCAGTTACACCTCGGAGGCCGAATACAGGCTCCATACTTTGGTCCTGAGATGAGCTCTCTCCTATTATAAGGAGAGGACGGTGGAACTTCGGAGAGAGGTTCGCCAGCAGTTTGTCACCTACGCTGAAGCCACTTCTGGCAGACCTGCAGAAAAATGGACAATTGCAAGGTGGATTAAATCTTGCATAAGTCTGTGTTACAAGTTGGTGGGCAGGGAGCCTCCCAAAGGTATAAGAGCTTATTCTACCTGCCATACCACTGCATCGGTGGCTGCTTCCAGGGACATCCCCATACAGGAAATCTGTTGGGCTGCTACCTGGAAGACAGCAAACACCTTCATTACCCATTACAATAGCGACCTTGAGTCACGCCGGGATGCTGGTTTTGGGGCCTCAGTTCTCCAATTTCTGTTTCCCAAGTAGGGAGTGTGCGTCTTGCCTCCCTCATCCCGGAGAACTGCTAGGAGTCTGCCAAGAAGTGTGGATGAACAACATATCCACGTCCTCAGAAAAACAGGTTACTCACCTGTAACAGTAGTTCTAAGAGTGGTATATGTTGTTCATCCACACGGACCCACCCAACCTCCCCAGCTGCGAATGCACAAACCTGTCTTTCAGCAGGCTGAGATCTGGCATCATGGGGCGGAGCCAAGGGTTATACACCCAAGTGGATGGGAAGAGCCAGCTTGAAGATTTTCCGTCTGATTTAAAAGGAAAGGGACACTGCCAAGAAGCGTGGATGAGCAACATATACCACTCCTAGAACTGCTGTTACAGGTGAGTAACCTGTTTTTCCTTCCACATCTGTTTCTCAGATGGTGAGCCTTACTACAGCTCTCCCATCGACCATCTTGGGGTCCTTTGTCCACCCCTCGTCGACAGCTGTGCAGTTGATACCATCACCATCCCATATTCCATGTGTGGTGCCTGTTCAGTTGGTTCATACCATCCCGATGACGACTTCTAGATCCCAATTAGCCATGGCTGATGTCCAGGCTTTGGTGAATACCATACTGGACCTTACAAACCTAACCCCTTGATCCCAAGGAGGAGAGGCGGTGGTCCCTGTCTCTGGCCCCTCAAAACATTCTTCTGCCTCCAGGGCGGCTAGTTCCTTTCTGGCTTCCCCGGCTTACTCCCAGTGGGACGTGGAGATGGAGGACCCTTTCCTCCAAGAATGGGACCTTGCTGATCAAAATGAAGACATGGACCAGGATCCCGACTCTCCGTTTTCAGGCTCTTCTGCCTCCTCTGTTCAAGGGTACCCTACTCCTGAGTTGCCTTGTTCCCCTTTGGATGACCCAAGCTTTTTGAACATTGTGGTTAATCTGCAGAAGACTTTTGGCTTTCGAGAAACAGAGCAAAATGCCTCCTGTAGGAAATTAGCCAACTACCAGCCTGTCCTCCTTTGGTCATTCCTCCTTTGATGGAGGCATTTGAGGATGCTATTTGGGCAGCTTCGCAGCAGCCCTTTTCTGTACCTTCAAATCCTCATAAGGTCGCTAGGACCTATCAGGCCCCCTTGGATCACCCTTATTTTACCTCCCCACCCCGGCTGGCTCTGTAGTCATCAGTGCAGCTCATGACAGGTCTGCTAGACCTAAACATTCGAGTAACAAGTCTCCTGACAAAGAATCCAAGAAGCTGGATGTGATGGGAAAGAGGGACTATTCATCATCGACTATGATGCTTTGAATTTTGAATTATATGGGTCATCTCTTAAAATACCAAGAAGAGATCCTAAAGTCTTCCCAATCAGCTATCCAGTCTCTTCCTGCTGGAGCCCCTGAGGAAGACCTCTCAGCCAAGTTGACTACAGCTTCCGCTGTCTGCTGTCATATACTGAGAGCCACATATGATGCCATAGATTCTTCAGCTAGGGCATCTTCAGCTGGGATTTGCCTTAGGAGACAGGCCTGGCTCCAGGTTTCAGTTTTCGCCCCCGGTGTCCAACAGTCCATCCTTAATGCACCTTTTAAAGGTGACAAACTTTCGGACCTCGAACTCAGGATATATTGACCTCTTTACAGAATTTGGGTCGAACCCTAGAATCAGTCCACACCTTGTATCATACCCAGGCTAAACCTGCTTACAGGGGTGGTTTCCACTGACCCAGTAGGCAACACCCTGTAACTCTGCATCAGCCCACTAATAATAAGAGACACAGGTCTCACTGCCTGGCCCTTGTGCCGCCCCAAAGGTGTTCCTCCTGCCCCCCAGCAGTGTCAGCCCTCAGCCTGAGGGGCCCCTCCAGCCGTGGGTCTAGAAGCCCACCCCACGGCCGTCGACAATTTTTCCTTGCACCTTCCAGGCTGGCAAGCGCTAACCTCGGATCTGTGGATCCTCCAACTGATTCACTTAGGTCACACTTGGATCTCCTGAGGTTCCCCCATGTGCCCCTCAAGGCCTCCTCATTACCCCCGACCCGAATCTGTTCTAGAGGCGAAATACATGCTCTTCTAGTCAGACATGCTATTGAACCTGTTCCCCCTCCTCAAAAGGGCCAGGGCTTCTATTCCCATTTTTTTTCTGGTCCCCAAATGGACGGGAGACTTGTGTCCCATTTTAGATCTAAGACTCCTCAATCTCTATATCGAGTACAAAAAATTCAGCATGGTAACACTCCCCACTCTTCTTCCCCTTCTGAATAAGGGGGACTGGCTGTGTTCCCTGGACATGAAGGATGCTTATCTTCATATCCTGATGCATCATGCCCACAGATTTCTTTGATTCCATTTTCTGGTCTTTCCTTACCAATTCAAAGCCCTTCCGTGCAGATTGTCATCAGCCCCCTCGGGTTTTCACAAAATGTCTGGTGGTAGTGGCCGCAACTGCACCTTCATGCAGACCCCTTTGTGCCCTTTGATACTCAGATACTACCAGGGAGAACACTGAAGAAGAGGATGGAGAGCACCCAAAGTCAGTGGAAGAAGTTGCTACCCCGTTTCACTGTTCTGAAGTACTGGTTATAACTTTGCTCACAACTGCTCAGACTCACCTAGGACACTTCTGGTACCTCTACTGGCTTACCCATGCATGTAGTACGCAGAGGTATAGATGTAACATCCAGATCACAGCCCCGTATAATATTCACTGGTTCTTCGGTTATGATAACTTTATGTTAAAGAGGGACTACAGTCAAAATTTCTGGCATCAAAAATTCAGAATTTGGACCAGCATGGCCCCAATCGGCCTTATGCCAGAGATTAGATCTCTGAGTTGCTTTGTTTAAAAGTTAAGTCATTTTACAACCCTACATTCACTGTCTGTTCAAAAAAGCCAGTTTAAGTGTAGAGCAAGCTGATGCCGTCTCTAGAACTCAAAGTCTAGTCTTCATGTCAGCAAGCTTATAGAACCTGTTTCTTGAAAGGCTGGAGTTCATGTGCAGTAGTTTTCACAAGAAAAACAGGCAGCAACATTCAAAAAACATTGCTATAAAAACTGTGTTTCAGGTTTTGTAAAAAAGTTGACAAATGTGTATTCTTTTTTTATTTATTTATTTTGGTGCCTTTATGTCGTGGTCCTTTTCTCCAGGGTTGCTGAATGCTGAATTATAGCACACTGCAGTGAGGTTTAGTTTCAGTTTATTTTTTATACTGGAAAGGCCTGTGAGCAAAATGTCCTGTTTCCACTGGCGAGGTTTGCAGACTGAATAATTTTGTGATGTGGTGGAAGGCTGTGATTATTCACACCTGAAATTGAATTGAGGTGATTTCTCAGGATGGCACTTTAAAACAGTTATTCTACCCTCCTGTAAATGAAGGCGGGAGAGGTAATGCTGTTTTGAAACCTTCCTATGAGTTTTGATGCATTAACCAACCCAGCTAACCTAGGACCAGATATTCAAAAGTTTGCCTCGGGGCAAAATTAGCACTGCACAGTGGACAAAATTAGCTTGGAACCATTTGCCCGCCATATTCAAAGGAATAGCCCCGGGGCTAAATGAGTTGAATATAGCATGCAAATGAAGGCGTGCAGACATGGCTGAGAGTGCAGTGCAACAGTAGCCCAGCAAATAAGACAGCACTGAATATAGCAACCAAGAGCAGTGTAAACTGCAACAGCGGCCCAGTGCACACAGCGGTAGAGTGAGGTAAGGCTGAACAATGTGGGCAACATGTGTGCTAGCAAAGCAGTTGAGTACAACAACAGCAAACAACAGTGCAGGCCAAATACTACAGAACCAATGTAATGGAACATTACAGTATTGCACGGCGCTAACCTGTTTGCACGGCACTGACACATTTACCCGGCGCAGTCCCGTTTGCATGGTACTAAAGTTTGCTGTATTCAAATCTACAATGCAAATGAGCCTACTCAGGCAATCCATGAGCAAACAGCCACATTAGCATCTCATTACAGCCTGCTTTGCGTATGGATTGTCCGGCGCTATAACATGGTGCACACAGCTCCACCTGTAGATCTGACTGGAATTACAGGTCGGTAGCCACGTTTCCTTCTGTGCTCACAGCTCCACCTGTAGGTCCGACTGGTATTACAGGTCAGTTGACACATTCATTGTGTGCTCACAGCTCACAGGACATTAGCTACAGTCTTGGTTTGGACACAGATGCAAAGACGAATGTGTCCCAGGGGAGTAGCACTACAGGAACGGGGTAGTCGTGCTGCATGCCAGAGGCAAATCATTGTTGCTGCCACAGTGTTTATCAGACAGTTCAGTACCATAGTAGGTGATACTGTGAGGTACACAGCTGTGCCTACGGTGTATCAGGCAGCAGTGACTGGTGCTATCCACACAGTGACATGCACAGCTGGAAGGTGTGGTCTGACAGTGCACACCACAGTCGCACTGTCCTGTGACCCTCATGTGCTGCATCAGTGGTGTGGGATCCCCACACTACCATACACATGGTTGTCCATGTGTGTAGGGATCCTGGACAGGTGTAGGGTATGTGCCCGGGGGGAGGCACATATACCATCGTACTGGCACACTGCTGTCAGGAACAGTCCCCAGCCGTGTGGCAGTACCTGCATGTGGTGCAGCCTGGCCACCTGTACACCCTCCCCTCAACACCCTTCATTCCCCCAGTGCAGCATGTCTCGGCTGGACTGTTTTGGTGTACTCCAATGGGGGAACTGGAGGTGTGTGTTGTATGGACGCACTGCCATGGTGTCCACTGTGTGCTAGGGCACCCACTAATGCCTGGCAGGGTTAGGACTGGTGCCAGATGACAGCGACGTGGGCGGTGCCATTTCTGTGCAGCATGTCTCTGCCATGTACTGTATGTGTTCTGTTCATTGTTTTTTATCATCTTGTTCACCAGGTAAGCATACTGGGCCAAGGCCCAGTGTCAGGAAGGACCCAGAGACACTAACTGTGTGGCTGAGATGCAATGTTGTACAACAAAGACATACAATGCACAACAATACACAGTACACAAATATCACATTAGGTACACATCACAGTACCGTACAAATAGTTTGTTGCTGCAAGTGGTGTTCTAGCTCAGTTGTAACATTTACATGAGTGCTCACATGAGGTGTCAGTGTGACGCAGTTGGAAGCATATCCACCTTTGGACCAGAAGGTCATGGGTTCTTGTCCCACACCGGGATTGGTCTTGCATCTAAAATGCTGGCATCTGACTACAGTATTGGGGGGTGCTGTACTGCTGTGGTGTGCCGTCCTTAGGATAAGACAATTAACCGAGGTCCCTTCTACCCATCCTGGTGTTGTCCTGGTGGGTATCCAGGTGGAAGTAAAAGAACCCAGTGCATTCTTCGCAAAGAGTAGGGGACATTCCCGGTGTCCTGGCCAACACTCCCTTCCCCTTCTCATTAACTGGTTCATGCAGTTGTCCAGGCGGTGTGTGGGTGCTGATGTACAATATGGCCACCACTACACATTCGTTCACTTCAGTACCAGCCTAGCATTGCTTGTAAAGCGCTTTGGGATACACTGTGTATAAAAAGCGCTATATAAATGCTGATTCTTCTTCTTCACTTCACAGCACTGTTGGGGCATTGTATTCCACAGTTTGTGTGCCTGTACATATGGAGTGACTCAGGGTGGCTGTCCACCCGCAATACCTCCTCATTGGATGCATACAGCCTTGTTCCTTCTTGTTGCTGTGTCCACGCCCCCATCCTGGGTTTGCCCGGCATTAAGACCACCTTTTCATGAGCGGTAATTTGCGCCGTGCTACATGTTGCGCTAACACACGTTGCGCGGTGCTATACTTTTGAATATACCATTGTGCCTGTATGCATGTCCCCGCCCCTTACTTTGCGCCACACATGCATTATCTCATAGCATTGGTGTTGTCACATTGTGCCGGCGCTATTTGGCCTTTTGAATATAGCACTCCGATGCAAATGTGGCGCAATCAATTTGCACCAGGCGCAAAGTTTTGACTGTCTGGCCCCTAGTGTTTTCTCCCTGACAGGCTGTTACTTAACCTACATTCAGACTCATCTGTGTTGTATTCCACATTAAAATGATAATTTTACAAGGGCTAACACTTCCACCACTAGCAGGAATTAACACATATTAGGCTCCTGTTAAAAAGCAGCTTTTATGATGGTCCAAAAAGTTACATCTTGTGGTCCTTATATGCAGTACTAGACCTGAAAGGGTGTGTGCATTTGTTATTTTTGGCCATGGTTTACTCTTGCCTTCCATAATTTGGATTTGTTGTTGAGCCCTGCTGCACTTGCCTTTGCTATTCAGCTGCTGGCTCCCGATGGCATCACTGTAGAGCAGAGGAGTGACTCACACTGTGTAATACAGCGCAGTCACAGCAATTTTGCAAGGGAAAGCTACCAGTACTCAATGTACATACTATGTTCCCACTTCCCCAATACACCCTGCTAGCAATGCATTATGCCAAAAGCCAAATGCCTTGTCAGTATATATATATATTTTTTTTTTTTGTAAAATTGACTTTCTTCTGCCTTGGTAACAAAGCATGGGGACTGAGAGAGGATAGAGTTGCTGTCCGCATCTTTCCCAGTCCTTTTGACTTTCATGCAAACATTACCCCATTTTGTGAAAGACAGGACAAGAAACTTACAAGAACAGGAGGCTGAGTTTCAACTGCTAGGAAAAGACATCTTATAAAACAGAGCAATATTCTGCTGAGAGATAGAGAGAGACTGAGATTTAGAGCACCTTTCCCAGTCCTTTTGACTTTCATGCATATATTACCTCTTCTTGCACTGATTCTGAAATTGCATTTCATTCATTTTGCAGAATGCAAAAACTAACTGCAGAGGACAGTAATGAAATACAATTCCAGAATCCATGCAAGAAGGGGTAATTTCTTTAAAGAGGACCTTCCCCAGTCCTTTTGACTTTCATGCATAAATTACCCCATTCTTGCATTGATTCTGGAATTGTATTTCACTACTGTCCGCTGCAGTTAATTTTTGTGTTCTGAGCTGCTAAAAACTGCAGGGTGTACCAGAGCTTCTGTAGCAAGCCTGGTGTTGCTGTGGCCCAGGGTTGTACTGCTGACATAGCTATCGGGCAGAGTCAGTTTCACCAACAAAAAAAAAAAAACATACTGACAAGGCATTTCGATTTTGGCATAATGCATTGCTAACAGGGTGTCTTAGGGAAGGGGGAACACAGTAGGTACAGTGAGTACTGGTAGGTTTCCCTTGCAACATTGTTGCAACTGCAGTGTCAGCCACTCCTCTACCCTATAGTGATGCCATCAGGAGCTAGCAGCCCAGCAGCTGAATAACAAAGGTAAGTGCAGCAGGGCTCAAAAACAAATCCAAATTATGGAAGGCAGAGTAAACCTTGGCCAAAATAACAAATGCACACATCTTTTCAGGTCTAGTACTGCATATAATGACTACAAGCTGTAACTTTTTGGACCAATGATTAAAGGTCCTCTTTAAAACTTGTTATAAAGCAGACACTGACAAACAGCATTGAAGTTACCAACATTATGCAATAATAGCAGCAATACAACTTCATCACAGACACAGTAGAGTAGCACACCAAGTAAGCAATAAGACACGACAGGGTGTGTGTTGAACAGATATTACCGCATGCCGAGGGGCGTAGTAAGGCACGAGGCCCCGCTGAGTGCCTTCAGCCCCTGGAAGTGCGGTAATATCTGTTCAACACACATACCCTGGAGTGTTTTATTGCGCTTTTAAAATGGTTCCTTTTTTTTTAAACATTTGTAACCTTAAAAAATGTTACTGAACTGAAGAAAAACTGAAATCATTGTGTTACTTTGAGATAAAATAGTCCTTCCGCCTACTAGGTGATGACATCATTGTCTTCTGACACTTTGACATTTCTACTGTTGTTGCCCCCCCCACCCCAAACCTCGGGTCCCGATCAAGAGAACAAGTGTGGTTAAGAGAGGAAGTAACAGGTTCTCCCCGACAGGTTGCACCACTTTCACAATAAAAAAAAAAAAAAAAAAGGAATAAAGGATGCAGATTTGTTTTACTTAAATGTTCTGGGAGGGAAGTGCAGTTTACTATGAGAGGGCACCCTGTTCTGGTCTATTTCCAGTTTCCTGTGGCAGCAAGCTTCAGTCTCGCGGAACTAGAAGAATGCTTTATGCATGATAAAAGCTGGCACGCTGCTGCTTTCCAATTTTTACTTCTAACGCAGACGAGGTTTGGAGCGGGACTGTCAGTATGACATTCACTCCTTCGCTAACCGAGGCTAAAAACAATGGCAGCCGTTAAAAAATTAACGTTCCACTGACACATCTGAACATTCCATTTGGGTGCATTGATTTATTTGCCTGCTCTTTTTTTCCCCTATGTGTAATACCTATTTGACACTTCCTTTCTGGCCAATCATGTTGCTTCTTTTGACATGCCCATTTTATAAATGGTATCAGCAGCCCAGAGGCATGCTGACACAGCATTCAGCCACCCTGGAGAAATGAACCACATCAAAAAGGCATTAAAATATGAATTTTGTCAACTTTGTTTCAAAACCTGAAACACACAGAGTTTTTATAGAAATGTTTTTGAATGTTGCTGCCTCTTTTACTTGTAAAAACAATTGCACATGATGTTTAAACTTTGGAGAAACGGGTCCTATAAGCTTGCTGACAGGGAAGACTAGACTGTGAGTTCTGGAGATGACAGCAGCAGCAGCTCTTCACTGAAACTGGCTTTTTTTTTTTACAGTTAGTGAAATCAGAGTTACAAAATAGCTCGTAAATTTAAAGTGAAGTAACACAGAAACCTAATTTTTGGTATTTGATTTATTGGGGGTATGCTTATTCTAATTCTGCAAAGTAGCACTTTTGGCCAGAGTCCCTCTTTTTAAAGTATGTAGAATTGGTTGCTAGAATGTTAATAGGTAGGAAACAATTGTCTGAGCAGCATGTTTGAATATATGCCATTTTGCATGCTTTAGACCGAGATTATTTTATTTGTAACATATTTTACCAGACAAGCAAACAGAATCCATGTGGACTCATTTCCAGTTGTAACCTGGAGGAGGGAGGGGGACAGGAAAAAAAAGTAAAGGAAATAGAATACAAACAATTCCAGTAGTAGTTATATACAAATTCAGCATACTGTCTATAACGTCTCCATTGCAGAATATATAAATGGGCCCTGCAGAGTGCAGTAGTGCATAGTAAGGTATACCACAAAAACAGTCGAAACACTTGCATGTGTACAGTATAGGCAGGATGCAAGTGTTGAAACCAAACCTAGCTAAAAAAATCATGTCTACAGACAGCTAACTGCTGTGTAACTATGTACTTATCTTGAACTTCAGACTTTTGTGTGGAATTGACCAGGACTTCAGTTTCTTAGCACGGGAGAGTGTAACCCCCCATGGGGCTACTGTACCATTAAGACTCCCTTTGTAGTTGCACATCAAAGGTGTCTGCCACAACCGAAGGCCTGGACCTTGCAGCATTTTCGACAGGACTGGGAATCACCTGATCATGACACCACTTGAACCAGAAATGAGTTTGCACCCATGCAGGATTGGTTTGGGGTGTGGATTCATGCATAAACTGCAAGGGTTGTGTAAACCAGGACTTTTGTGGGAAATTGCATTTGAACCACGACATGGCAGACATTTTCATCCCCTCTGACCCACTTTGCCATGATGATAGGGTCAGAGGGTAATGGGCTACTCGGTCAGGTAATCCTGCTTGAGAAAAGGGACACAGTTGCTCATGAATTTGTTATGGACTTAATTAATTCCGGTGCCTTTCCAGCTGGCAAACTCCTGCCGAATTACAGACCTCCAGGACTGCCTAAAAAAAAAACTTGACAGCTCGAGAAACCAGTCAGAGATGCTGATTCTCCAGTGAAAGGCAGGGGCTGAGCAGAACCCAATTCAGACTGCGTTTGAATGCTGAACAGACCAGCAACTGAGTGCAGCTGTCAGTTTGAGCTGTAGAGAAGGACTGTGCGTCTGTCTGCCAAGATGAAGCAAGACATAAGAAATTGTTCCCCTGCTGTAAAAGGAGAGGTAATCAAGTGATGAGCGCTGCACAACTTGAAGCTGTAAACCACAGCCTGAGACAGATTTTGCAGTACTCCAAGATGAAACTGCAGTTAAATCCGCCTGATCATTACCACTGTCAGGTGTTGGTTGGGACTGGATGTTGTGATATGTAGGGTGGGGCAGATTCCTGAAGACTGACAGGAGAAGCCAACCTGTGAACCGCTGATAGCCAAAGCCAGGAAAGGTGTGCCCGGCATTTTTATTTATTTATTTAGTTAAACATTTGATAACCAGAAAAGGCACACTGAGCCGAGGCTCGATTCCAGGTGCGACCTGAAGAAGGAGGAAAGAGATATAAAGCAGAAAATACATGATAGATACATGAGATAAATATACAGTTGCATAAATTATACAGCAAAGTATTGTACATTCAGGTGGACTATATACAAATAGTATCATACAACTCTGAGAATTAGATCACTATCCACAAAAAAACATTTGGCAAGAGGCTGGGCCTGTGAGTGGTTAGGAGCAGGTGCAGATGGGGAGTGGAAGTTGTTGTATTTCGTATTTGAAGCAGCTGTGAGAGGGTGAGTTTCTTAGGAGAGATGGAAGTTGGTTCCATAAAGAGGGGAGTCTGTAGGTGAAGGCGGATTTGCCAGTGGACGAGGAAGGTTTGGGAAGGGAGAAAGGACGGGAGTCCCTAGAGCGCAGTGAGTATGGGGAAATGGCACCTGGTGCAGTGCATCAGGAGTTTGTGGAGTTGGGGAGGGGCCTTAGACAGAGTAGCACACACGGTAACTTTCTCGGAAGTGCTACCTGTCTATGGCATGGATGAGGCTAGGGTACTCCACACCATAGGATTGAATGACTGGTTGAAAAACTGGTGCAGAGCTCAGGGATTTGGCTTCATTGGGGACTGGGGCTCCACCTGGAGGGATGCAGGCCTATACAGGCGCGATGGTCTGCATCTATCCAGGAGGGGAACCAGGATCTTAGGTGATAGGTTTAAATGCTTCATTGGCAAGCATTTAAACTAGCCAAGGGGGAGGCACTGAAGAGGAGAAGGGAAATCCTAGCCCCACCCAAAAAAAAAATCAGGATAATTAGTGAGGTAAACACCAAGATAGAGCAGTCAATAGGGAAAAGGGCAGGGGTAAATGGAGAGAAAGACAAAGAGAATAAGGACAGGGATGGGGCAAGAAGAAATAAAGCCATAAGAAAATGGAGGGTAATGAGTACCAATGCCCGTAGTCTAGGTAAAAATCTCCCCAAAATGGTGGCCTTGATGGAAGAGGGATGCCTGGATATCGTGGCAGTCACAGAAACATGGTTCACAGAGAACCATGACTGGGATGTCAACATACCAGGGTGCACAATCTACAGGAGGGACAGGGAGGGAAGAAGAGGAGGAGGAGTAGCTCTCTATGTAAGGGAAGGGATCAAAGCAACAGAACTAAAGGGTGAACAGGGAGGAAAGGAGGCACTGTGGGTCACCCTGGAGACTGGAAATGGCTCCACAGTCCACATGGGTTGTATACAGACCCCCGTCTCAGGGGGAGGAAATGAACAAAGAAATAATAGAAGGCATCCTTGAGATGGCAGAGAAAGGGGAGATATTGCTGATGGGGGACCTGAATATGCCAGATGTTAACTGGAGCACCTTTGCTGCAGCCACATCCAAGAGCAGGGCCATTCTCGATGCCCTACAGGGGGCATGCCTCAGACAGCTAGTTTTGGAACCCACTTGGGAGGGAGCAATCTTAGGCCTGGTACTCTCTAATGGAAACGGAGAGAGGATCTCTGATCTTGAAGTGGGTAGCCATCTGGGAACAATCAACCTCCAAGCAGTGTGATTCACGATAAACTTAGCTGTAGACTCAAGCCACACAAAAGTGAAGGTACTTGACTTCAGGAGGGCTGATTTTGTCAAAGTGGGAGAGTGCCTCAGAAAAGCACTAGCAAACAGGCAAGAAGGTGGGGTGGAGCAACAATGGGGAAACATCAAAACCACCATCACAGAGGTAACAAGCCTTTGTGTGAAGCAAATAAATCAGAATGAAAGAAAACACCACTGTGGTTCTCGAAAGAAGTGGCGGGGAAGGTAAGGGAGAAAAAGATAGCATTCAGGAAGTATAAGGAAACACAGAAGGAGCAGGACAGAGAACTGTACCAGTTAAAGCAGTAGGAAGTGGGTAAGGCAGTCAGAATAGCAAAAGCCCAAACCGAGGAAAAGATAGCCAACTCGGTTAAGAATGGGGATAAAACCTTTTATAGGTGCGTTAGGGAGCAAAGAAAGACTAAGGCAGGGATACTGAGGCTGAATAAAGAGGAAGGTGGTTGGGCAGAGCGCGACAGTGAAAAAGCAGGGATACTGAATGAATACTTCTGCTCAGTATTCACAATTGAAAAGCAGGGGAGATACCTAATCCAGTCAATAGAAGCACTCTGGATGGGGGCGGGGGTGATATTAGTCCTTTAACAGAAGAAAGGTTTCTGAAAGAACTCTTAAAACTGAAGGTGGATAAAGCAACGGGCCTGATGAGATTCACCCCAGAATTCTAAAAGAACTAAGGGAAGAACTAGTAACACCACTGACTACCGTTTTTAATAAATCATGGGAGGGTGGTGTGATACCTGAGGACTGGAGGAAGGCGGATGCGATTCCCCTTCACAAAAGTGGGAGCAAGACAGAGGCAGGAAACTACAGACCTGTCAGTTTGACCTCAGTGGTAGAGAAAATGATGGAATCACTTCTGAAGGAAAGAATTGTTGAGTACCTAGAGGCCAGTGGGGCACAGGACCCAAGGCAGCATGGATTCACAGTGGAAAGGTCCTGTCAGACAAATCTGATTGATTTCTTTGACTGGGTGACCAAAGCAGTCGACCAGGAAGGGGCTGTGGACATGGCCTACCTAGACTTTAGCAAGGCATTTGACACAGTCCCCCACAAAAGATTAATAAACAAATTAGCCAGCCCGGGAGTGGGTCTCAGGGTGGTAGGCTGGGTAAAACACTGGCTTGAAAATAGGACACAGCGGGTAATAGTAAATGGAGTCCACAGTGAAGAAAGGAGGGTTACAAGTGGGGTACCGCAGGGTTCAGTACTGGGGCCGGTCCTTTTTAATGTCTTTATAAGTGACATTGCAGAGGACTGGAAGGGAAAGTATGTCTCTTTGCAGATGACACAAAGATCTGCAACACGATTGATACGCAGGGTGGGGTGGAAAGGATGAAAAGGGACTTGGCAAGGTTGGAGGAATGGTCAAATGTATGGCAGCTTAGAGTCAACGCAAAGAAGTGCAAAATAATGCACCTGGGAG
Organism: Neoceratodus forsteri; assembly: GCA_016271365.2. Lineage (NCBI taxonomy): Eukaryota > Metazoa > Chordata > Ceratodontiformes > Ceratodontidae > Neoceratodus > Neoceratodus forsteri. The sequence continues at coordinate 1,136,179,645 of CM057454.1, forward strand.
ACAAAAACCCAGGGGAAGAGTACACAATGGGGGATACTAACAACAACAAAAATGGAAAGGGACCTGGGGGTAGTCATATCAGATGACCTAAAGGTGGGCCAGCAATGGGAGATGGCAGTAAGGAGGGTTGGGGTGATACTGGGATGCACAGGGAGAGGCATCACCAGTAGAAAACAGGAAGTTGTTGGCCCTCTGTACAGACAGTTGGTAAGACCACATCTGGAGTACTGTGTACAGTTCTGGAGACCCCATCTCCATAAAGACATAGACAGGGTGGAGGCTGTCCAGAGAAGGGCAACTGAAATGTGCAGGGTCTGCACCAGAAAACATATGAAGAAAGACTAAAGGAGCTTAAGATGTATAGCCTCGAGGAAAGGAGGGAGAGGGGGACATGATAGAAACTTTCAAATACCTCAAGGGAATCAACAAAGTCCAAGAGGGTAGCATCTTTCAGAAAAAGAGATGTGCAAGAACAAGGGGACACAATTTGAAGATAGAGGGGGGGACGGCTCAGAGGTAATGTGAGGAAGTATTTTTTAACAGAGAGGGTTGTGGGTGCATGGAACAGCCTTCCTGAGGAGGTCATAGAGTCAAAAACAGTGGGGGAAATCAAGAATGCATGGGACAGACATAAGGCGATTCTAGTGGGAGGTAGGAGGAAGTAGGCTGTTGGTTAACTAGGATCTGCAGCTTATTCATTAGGTAGGGAAATGGGCAGACTAGGTGGGCCAAGCATTCCTTATCTGCCATCAAATTCTGTGTTTCTATGTGTTAGCCTCTCTGCCAGGTAAGGGGGAGCATGTTGAACCAGAATTTGGATATGAAGGAGATGGAGTGGCTGAAGTGATGATGGGATAGGGGTGGTATCCTGAGAGAAGAAAGGCGAGTGCAGTGGTTAGTTCTGAGAGGGGGAATTTGTGACAGAGAGCATAGCATTGGAGGGGCAGCCGAAGCCCTTCAACCCCAACATCATCCCTGGCAAGTAAAAGTGAGAGAAGAGAGCCAGAGAGCTACCAGACACGTTCTAAAGAGGGATCACTGCATAATGTGTAGAGTGGGACCATGGATTCCCTCCCCCCCGGTGCACAGAAGGTCGGAGAGCCTCGGAGTCTGCCCCTACCTAACGGCAAGTGGACCGCTGGATTCTCGCCCCCCAGTGCACAGAAGGTCGTGAGGGCCTCGGAGCCTGCTCTCCAACAGCAAGTGGGACCACGGATTCCTTGCCCCCCAGTGCACAGGTATGACACAGCGCTTCAGCTTTGGTCCTGAAAGACCTTGTAGGCCTGCAGTGATCACTTTGGAGCACAGATTCGAACTTGGCGCCATTTTGGGAGTGCCACGCCACAGTTTCTGTCAGCACAGCAGTGCTGATAGTTTTTCTGCTTATTGCTGTGCTGAGCCAATTTAAAGGGGTGCCTTAAATTTGTATGTTACTGCGCTCAGCTAATTTTAAAGGGTTGATTATATTGCTATGTTAAGACCCGAGCCATAGCCATATTCTGCGCCTATAACTTTGGGCGTTGCACTATACTGAGCTATGCAGCAGCAGGAGATCCTGTAATGTGCTCGTTTCTGCATAAATTGGGAGGGAACCTGTAATTTATCAGTGTGAACAACAGTAAAAAGCCCTCTGAAACATTTAAACTTGGGTAATGTAATGCAACTCAATTAATTTTAATGACAGTCAGAAAAAAAAAAGCTTATTGTGAAACACTGAGCTGCAAGTCTGTCTTAAGTCTGCTCACTTTACACAAGGCGGGAAAAGTGCCTTTATAATCACTGAAGTGCTCTCTGGTAAAGCTTGCTTGTAAAATTCAGGAAAGGAGCCTGCAAAAACACTAAATCCACTTCGGCTGATCTTTTGTTAGCTGCTGTACATTTAATCGATTGTCCGACAAAGTTGAAGTGTTATAGTGGCTCCTCCTACCGCCTACCTGTATTCCCAATTTAACTTTCTCTTTTCTCAGAAGGTGGTGAGGGCCTCGGAGCCTGCCCTTCCCAACGGCAAGTGGGACCATGATTCCTTGACACACACACCCGTGCACAGGTACGACACAGCGTTTCAGCTTTGGTCCTTGGAAAACCTTGTAGGCCTGCAGTGATCACTTCGGAGCACAGATTCGGCCCCACCGATGCTCCGTGCTGGCTGCCCCCCCCACCACCACCGTAGGTGAACTTAGCCTTATATAGGGCTGGGTCACGTGCACTCTCAAACCTATCAGCTCACTTTTCCATAAGCAGCTTATCTGCTGTCTCCACTAGTGGCCGCCCTGTTGGCTCATACTGTGATAGTGTGACTAAAATCGCCCACACTTCTCCCGACTAGAATCTTGACTAAACGCCCAGTACTCTCCCCTGACAGTTATTATTCAACACTGACCTAACTCTCAGCAACTACAGGATTCTGACCTGTAGCCATGAGTGCTGTGAGCTCCTTGGTTGGACTGGATAAGTGCATCAAAGTCACCAGACCCACCTGTGGTATTGTTAACTAGCTCTCTCATTAGGGCTTTCTTTAGCCCTTGTGTCACAGGTAGTGTGTTTTGAGGGTTATTATTGCTACCGCATCCCCCCTGAGCCTACCTGTCATCTGTTCTTGGAAACGTCCAGTGCTGGTGCTCTGGGGGCTTAGCTGTTGCAAGGAAGTGACGCTTGCTTACTACTCAAGCTGCCTGGACACATCCCCGCCGACCTTGGTTGCTGTGCTGCTCTCTCGGGAAGTCCCTAATTTCCGGAGAAACGCTCAAATCTGCGGCTTTCACGTCTGTCGCCAGGACCCCCCCCCCCGGACTGGCTGAGGTAATGACCAATAATCCAGGCCCTCAAGCCACCGTGCCCTACCACAGTCCCCCCCTCTGCCTGGCTGTCTGTCAAAGGCTTAAAAATAGCTCATCTTAATGTTCGCAGTATCCTGCACAACCTAGCAGAACTAATGGTATGGGTGGTGCACTACAACCCAGATATCTTGGGGATCTCGGAAACCTGGCTGAAGCCTCACATCCATGACTCCTTGTGTGCCCTACCGGGCTACAACCTCATCAGACAGGACAGGGCAGGGAAGACAAGTGGGGGCGGAGTGCTACTATACTTTAAGGTGCACTTAAATGCGCATGCTGTTGGTCATACACCCTCTTCATCCCCAACCTGTGAGTTTCTGCATGCACTCCTCCTGCTAGGGAATGCAAAAAAGGTACACCTGGTCCGTTCCTACAATCCCCCGAAGGGAGGAATGCCAGGGCTCTCCTCACTACTCGACTGCCTTAGTGACAAGGTGGGCTCAAATGAGGTACTAGTCCTGGGGAACCTTAACCTAGACTGGATGGGACCCAACAGCAAGCATTTCGAGCCCCTCCTCTCTGGGCTTGCCCTCAGACAGCTCATTACAGGACCCACAAGGCTCTCCTCCTGGGGAAATAAAGTATCTCTCATCGACTGGATACTGAGAAATAGGCCGGATAGAATAGTCTCCTCAGGAATACTCCCCGACGTCATCTCCAACCTACTGCATATGATGTATCTCCTCACCCAAAATCCCCAGTAAAGTGATCCAGATGAGGGACTATTCAAAACTTATACTAAATGACTATCTTGAGGACCTATGACAAGCTGACTGGTCCAGGGTTGCCACCACCAACGACCCTGCAGAAGCCCATGACCATTTCCTCACAGTGTTTGTCCCCTTGCAAAACAAACATGCCCCCTCACAAAAAGGAGAGTGAGGGGTATCGTCACGAAGTGGCTCCATGGTGGTCTTTTCTCCCTCATGAAGCATAGGGACAAATGCTGGGAGAAGTACAAGATCTCCTGCAGCTATAACGACCTTCTTGAATATCGGCAGCTCAGAAACTCTTGTAAAAAAGAGCCATCCGCACCGCCAAAAGCGAGTACTGTCAATCTGCCCTGCTATCCTCAGCCAGAAATCCAAGGAGTTTCTGGCAAAACATCAATAACTTGGTTGGAGGGTCAGCTAGGGTTCAGGTCACTGTCATGCATATTAGCGGGGTCAGCTGAAATAACCCACATACCAGCGCAAATGCTTTCAACTCCATGTTCTCTGACCTGCCTGCCCCCCCCCCTTCCGTCCCAGGCTCCTGCCCCCAAGTCTCTGAGTGGGAATACCCCCCCCCCAACCTCCCTTCTACTTAAACAGGGTCTCTGTCATGGAGACCAGAAGCTCCTTGCTGGACTCTCCCACTACACTGGGGCGGGGCACGACAGCCTTGAACCCAAATTGCTCAGCCTGGGAGCCCTGCCCTTGCCTGGCCTATCTCATACATCTTTAACACCTCTCTAACCTCGGGGATCATCCCTGATACGTGGAAAGTGGCCAAGGTCGTCCCTTTCTTCAAACAAGGCGACCCTAAAGACATCAAGAATTACCACCCCATCGCCATCCTGTCTGCAATCTGCAAACTTCTTGAGAAGGTTATTGCCACGCAGCTCTCCCACTACCTTTACAGCTATGGACTTCTCTCCCTCACTCAACATGGCTTCAGAAAAGGGGCATAGTACTTCCGTAGCCCTTGCTGTTGTCACCTCTGAGATCAGGAATGCTGTAGATCAAGGCAAATTGACCGGAGCCATATTCGTGGACCTGTCTAAGGCATTCGACCGAGTTGACCACTCCCTCCTCTGCCTTCACTCTTCGTTCTCTCAGATTATCACCCCCTGCACATGCCTGGTTCTCCAGCTACCTCACGGGCAGGCAGCAATACACCACCTTCAACCGTGCTCTCTCTGACCCCTCCTCTGCCAACTGTGGGTTCCCCCAGGGTTCCATCCTCGGACCCATTCTGTTTTCCCAATTCATTAATGAACTGCCCGCCGCTGCTACCCACGGGTGCACCACCCTTTATGCGGATGATCTCATAGTCCTGGCCAGCTCTCAGGACATCTCCATCATTAACTCCAGGCTAAATTCCGACTTCACCCACATCCAAAACTGGCTAGTGGGCCATAAGCTGACCATCAACCTGGAAAAGACCCAGGCCATGCTCTTTGGCTCCTTGACCAAGATTAAAACCTGCCCTGCTCCCTTAAATATCTGTGGAGCTGATGGTACGCTCCTGCAGGCCATGGACTCAGTCAGGTATCTGGGAGTAACCCTTGACCCGCAACTGGACCTCACCCTGCACTTCCGGAACATATGCAAGACAGTAAACTGCAAGCTTGGACTTGCCTACAGAACAAAAAGTTGCCTCACCCCAGCCACACGGGTTGCCCTAGCCAGGGGGGTTCTCCTACCCAGGCTCTGCTATGGGCTCGTATCCTTTGCCTCAGTCCCGAAATCAAGTCTCACAAAGTGGGACACTGCATACAACAATATATGCCGTTTTGCGCTCTCAGCACCTCGCCTCATGCATTGCTGTGACCTATACTCGCAACTGGAGTAGCTCCCCCCTGAAAAGCACCGCGCTTTTGTACTCTGCAATTTCATCGACAACATAGTAAGAACGGCTACCCCGTCTGCTCTTGCCCTTCCCCTCAAACATGGAACCGCTGCCTACCACTTAAGATCCAGTGCCGCGCATGACCGCCTGGTTCCTAGGACCCGTACCCTTGCTGGGGACCGAGCCTTCTCCGTCCACACGCCCAGGTTATGGAACTCCCTTCATAGAAACATATAGAAACATAGAAGTTGACGGCAGATAAGGACCGCAAGGCCCATCCAGTCTGCCCATTTCTTTTTCTACCTTATAAATGTGCCATCGGCCTTTGCTCTGTCAGTGACCTATCTATTCATAGTCATTTGTATTGCTCCCTTATGCCTATCCCATGCCTGTTTGAAGCCCTGCACTGTATTCATAGCCACCACTTCTTGTAGTAGCTATTCCATGCATCTACCACCCTTTCTGTGAAAAAAGAATTTCCTCACATTCCCCTTAATCGGCCTCCCTCTAATCTCATGCTGTGTCCTCTTGTCCTGCAATTTTTCTTATATTTAAACATGTTAGACTCTTTTCACCTTGTTTATGCCCTTAAGGTGTTTAAATGTCTCGATCATATCACCTCTCTCCTCCTTTGCTCAAGGGTATACATATTGAGCTCCGTTAATCTGTCCTCATATGTCTTCTGATGCAGTCCCTGCACATTTTGGTTGCCCTTCTCTGGACTGCCTCAATTTGGTTAATGTCCTTGTGAAGGTGTGGCCTCCAATACTGCCGCAGTACTCCAGATGGGGCCTAACCAATGTCTTGTACAGAGGATTATTACCTCCCCTCTAATTTGTGATACCCCTACTAATACACCCTAACACCCCTAGCCTTACCTACTGCTTTAGAGGTCTGCTTGATGATTTTAGGTCATCAGTGATGATGATGCCCAAGTCTCTTTCTTCCTTTGTGACTGCTAGCAACTCCTCCCAGCCTATAAGTGGCTTCAGGGTTCTCTTCCCTATGTGCATGATTTTGCACTTCTTTGCATTAAATCCCAGTTGCCACTCTTCTGACCATTTTGCTAGTTTATCCAGATCTCTTCTCATTCTGCCCACCCATCTGGATCATCTACTCTGTTGCAGATCTTGGTGTCATCTGCAAACAGACAAACCTTACCCTCTAGTCCATCTGCGAGGTCACTAATGAAGATGTTGAATAGGACTGGCCCCAGGACTGATCCCTGAGGTACCCACTTGTGACTTGCATCTCTTCTGACTGTATACCATTTACCACCACTCTCTGTTTTCTGCCAGTCAACCAGTTTGCCACCCAGTTGACCAACTTCGACCCCACCCAGCCTACCTAGCTTATTTATCAATCTTCTATGTGGAACAGTGTCAAAAGCTTTGCTGAAGTCAAGGTGCGACATCAACTGCTCCCCTTGGTCCACCACTCTGGTTGCCCAGTCAAAGAAATCTATGAGATTAGTTTGACAGGACCTTCCTTTGTAAACCCATGCTGTCTTGGATCCTGTGCCCCTATGGATTCCAGGTGTTGCACTATCCTTTCCTTAAGGAGTGCCTCCATAATCTTGCCCACTACTGAGGTAAGACTGACTGGTCTGTAGTTCCCGCTCCTCCCTGCTACCACTCTTGTGGAGCGGGATCACATGAGCCCTTCTCCAGTCTTCTGGGACCTCTCCTGTGCTCAGAGACTCACTAAACAATTCTGCTAATGGCTCTGCTAGTTCCTCCTTTAGCTCCTTAAGTACCCTGGGATGTATGCCATCAGGTCCCATTGCCTTATCCACCCTGAGCTAGCAAGCTCTTGTAGGACCCTTTCTTTGTGAAGGGAGTAGTGCTCACCTCCCTCCCCCCTGTGTCCATGATGCTGAGCTGTGGGCCCTGCCCTACCTTCTCTTCAGTAAATACTGAGCAAAAGTATCTATTTAGGATAGGTGCCTTTACAGGGTCCTCCTCCTCACATGCTCCCTTTTCTCCATTAAAGCTTAGCAATACCCCTCTGGACTTTCTCCTTTCACTAATGTATCTATAGAAAGTCTTGTCACCTTCTTTACTGTTCGTGCTAGTGTTTCCTCAGTTTGGGACTTTGCCTGCCTTACTGCCTTACCTGCTTCCCTTAGGGCAGTTTGGTATGCCTCCTATCTTCATCCGCTCGTTCCCTTATATTTTCTGAAGGCCAGCCTTTTGGCTCTGACCTTTTCTGCTACTGTATTTGAGAACCAAAGTGGTTTCCTTCTTCTTTTGCACTTCCTTTCTGTCTAACACAATGGGATGTTGCTTCAAGTATTGTATCCTTAATGCTTGCCCACTTTGCCTGTACCTCCTCACCTGTGTTTCTTTTTGCCAGGGCTAGCTTAACTCTGTTGGCCATCTTATCAAAGTCAGCTCCTCTGAAGTCCCATATTTTGCCTTGGAATGGGATGATTTAGATGTAGTAGCCAAATTGAACCATACCATGTGATGGTCACTGGACCCCAGGTGACCTTCTACCTGGAGATCTGTGATCCCTTCTTTGTTAGTCAGTACTAGATCTAGGATAGCCCTGTCTCTTGTGGGTTGCTGTACCAGTTGTTTGAGGCCCTCCAGGGAATCCACTATGAGTCTAGTTCTGGCAGATGTTCCTGCTGGTATTGACCAATCTATATCTGGCATGTTGAAGTCTCCCATTATCAGAACCTCCCTTTAGCTGTCATGTTTTGTATATCTTCTAACAGTAATGTGTCTATGTCCTCCTCTGGTCTGGGGGCCTGTAGACAACCCCAGTTCTTATGGCTGTCCCATTTCCTGTTTCAGGGTGACCCACAGTTCTTCTGGCTCCTTATGTGTATTCTGAATTTCTGTAGCTTTGATATTTTCATTAACATACAGGCCCTCCTCCCCCTTTTGCACCTCGGTCTCTTCTGAACAATACATAGCCAGGTACTGAAGTCTCCCAAGTGTGGTTACTGGTAAACCACGTCTCACTAATTGCTACTATGTCCAGTTTAGCCTCTGACATTATTGCCTGCAGGTCTGGGATCTTATTTCCCAGGCTGTGAGCATTTGTGTACATGATTTTCCATTGGCCAGATTTTGGTGTGTTAGTTGTTGGGTGAAGTTTGGCATTACCCTGTGCATCGTGATGGGGAGACAAACCTTTTTCTTACCTGGTGATGCAAATGAAGGGCAAACACGCTGATTCCTGTTTGACCACTAGCTGAGGGGAGGGTGTTCTTCCCATTCGACGTATGGGGTGCTGCACCCTCTCCCCATTTGCTAGTTTAAATATTCTGCAAAGACGTCAAACTTCTGCCCCAATGCACTGACTCCTCTTTAGTCAGATGCAGTCCATCAAATTAAAGAACTTTTAAGCTCCCAGAACTGTTGCCAGTTCCTACAAATCTGTGTCCTTTTCCTGGCACCAGTCCTTGAGCCACGTGTTTAGCTCCCTATCTCTCCTTCTCTGACCTTCCGTCCATCTGTTCCCTTCTCCCAGACTGGCAGGATCTCAGAGAAGGAGATGCGAACGAAATAGATGATAGTTTGTCACCCAGCTTAGTCAGGTGTTCCTTGGTCTCACAACTGACCGGCTGGCAGGATCATTAGTCCCTATGTGTACTAGGACATCAATGTTTTCTCCTGCTTTGTGAACAATTTTAGAATGCGGTTCAGTGTCTCTCCATGCTGATGTACCTGGAGACATCTGACCATCACCCTGGCTGGAGATGGGTATCAACTCCCCGAATCATGGAGTCTCCTATGATCAAGTTTTTGGATTTCCTTTGTGCTTGTTTAGTTTTGGTTCCTGATTTGGGTGAGTATTGTTGTGCTAGCTCCTGTGCCGCAGTGTCCTGCTCTGCAGTGTCTTCTGCCTCTTTATTTGATTTCAGAGATAGAGGCAGATACCTGTTTGTAGCGTTTATATGGTTTTTGGAGGTAATGTGTTGGAGAGCAGAGAGTGATGGGGCACCTGATTTGCTCCTCCTTCCCGCATCTACTCGCTCTTCTCCCTCCCATCCCTGTTTTAAAGCCTCCCTATGGAACTTCCTCAAATCGGCCTCTGCCTGCCTATGTACCATACAGACCCCAACTGAGGCACTCTCTTCCATAACCGACTGTAGGGGGTGACACTCTTGCAAGCCTGGTGCCAGAACTTGGTGCCACTTTATGCTGAAAATTGCCCTGGGCACTTATCCCTGCCTACCTGCTCCTGAATGGGTTCCCCTGTGGCTTCCACATGTCGTTAGCCTTGTTGACATTGTCTGTACTTTTCTGTTTGCTCTACCTGGCAATATGTTAAGTATCTTGTTGCTATCTTCCTAACAACCTGTTACGCCTGTAATCCCACATACTGTTATCTACCTATCTACTTGTGATGCTGGATGATCCTGTATGTTACCTTGACTATGCTTGATGCTTTGTATGTACCTTGTGTCCTCCCGGGTCGCACCTGAAAATAGGCACTTGGCTGTCTAGCGTGCTTACCTGGTTAACAAAACCAAATAAATAAATGTGCCTTCAGTCTCCTGTCCATAGAGGGAGATCCTCCAATTCAAAAGCTATGAGTAAAGTCAGGACCAGACCCTGCAACAGAACCTGTAAAATAGTTGGGAAAGCATTTACTGGGCTTGGCAATCCTCCCAGGAGTTGCAGTCTCGTCAGCTGGAGGTTTTCATTTAAATAGTCTTTGGGTTTTCTGTTTCACAAAGCATTACTAACTACTGTAAGTGTACCACTACTGGCCAGCCATATGCAGTGTCATTGGGCCTACAGTGTTTCCATGGCTGGATACCCAGCAATGCACTGGGGGCTCCCTTGTTAGAACTGAGGGGTTGCGCACTGGTACCAGTGGGAAGATGGTAGTGCCCCCAGTACAGGAGGGCTAAGACAAGCTACTGTATTACAGACTGTGGTGTGGGAGTGGGCACAGTTTGAGGGCTGCACGAGGGCAGACACATAATTACATCCCTGGGAAAAGCATTATTCTAGGGATGTGGATATGATGTACAACTCCACACTTCTGGCAGTGTTCCTTTCCTTTTAAATCCTGCCGGAACATCTTCAAGCTAGCTCCTCCCACCCACCCAGGGGTAACTCCCTCGGCATCGCCCCACGACACCAGAGCTTCCTTTCCGCTGGAAAAAGAAGGTTCCCTCCTCATCACTCTGCACTGAGTAGGCCCTTTGCTTTCAACTTGAGTCTTCAGTTTTTTTAATTTGTTTGAACTCTTCCTTATGGACAACTCAGAAGTCAGCACCCAGTTTCAGGAAGTGTGACTGTGGGCAGAAGATGTCCCAGATGGACCCGCACATCTCGTACATTTACTGCCTAGGCTACGATCACAATCCCCAGGCTTGTGGCCTGTGCCGCACTTTGCATCCAAACACTTTGGAGGACCGGCGCACTTGACTTCTTCTTGGGTGACCAGATGAACGGGACCCTTCCATTCAATCGAAAGACTCCCTTTCGGGCAGTCTCCACGGCTGCAGGGTCCACTGATCAGCTTGCAGCATTTGATGAGGTGGCAGGGATTTAGGGATTTTTGCCAGTCCCTTACCACCCTAGGGCAGGGCCCATCTAAGGGCATGAAATCCTCGAAATCATTGGAAAAAAGAGACTAAGAAAAAGTCTCGTTGATGATCATGGGATCGTGAGCACTCTCAGGCCTCGGATTCCCGCTCTTCTTTGGGGGTTTCGACCACAGTCGATCCTTCGGTCCAGGCCACAGGCTCCTTGGTCTCCCCATTGGGCCAGTCGGCTGAGATGCCCATCGACCAACCTATCGAGATTTTTCTCTAGCTGGTCAACATGTTGTTGCAGGACAAGGTGGATACCTCACTGTCTAGTACTCCGATCCTACCCATTACCTTTCAGGGAGGGCTGGACCAACACGCTGATCCAGTCCCTAACTCTCAGGATATTGGTACCTCGGAGGATCCTCAGCTTTCTTGCTGCCCTCCGCTTCCCGCTGTCGGTCTCCCCGATGGTCTAGATCCCATAGTCTGGAGTCGAGCAGCCCTCGCTGACATCAGCATTCCCACTCTCAGCACTCAGGCAAGCAGCGTCGCCGCTGTTCTTCCTCTTCTTCCTCCTCGGGTGAGGAGAGGCTCCGACACAAACTGTGTCGGCACTGCGAAGACCTAATGTGACAGCAGTTCATGCTCTCCAGGATTAAGCCAATTCTGGCCCCCACCCTGGCTGTTCCGTGGCTCCCGCCACCGAGGCCTCAGCTTACTCTGGCTCAGGTGGTTCCGGCTCGGCCTATTCCAGCTTCTCCACCCATCCAGGTGGAGCCGCCTGCCAAGCAGCCGAAGGAGGATCCCCCTACTAAGGATGCCCGTACCACTCCCAGGCTTCCGCGTTGGCTGTTGGTCACCGTTACCCCTTATAGACCCCACCGAGTCAGCAGGGACACGGGCGGTCAACCACTTTTCAGCAAATCCGCAGAGTCTAAGTACTTCTCCCTGCATTTCTGCTGCCGAGTCAGGAGGATTTGTCTATAGATCACAATCCCACTTCCTTTGGGGGCTTGCACTGTTTGATCTCGAAATCTACATGTATCCAGATGGAGCCTGTCCAAAAATGGGCCAAGTACCCATTGACTGAGATTCTCAGCTGGGGTGATTCCCCTGGGGTGGCCTTCCCAGTCACTGAGGCCATTCGTGGCCCCGCTCTGTAGCTTTGGCAGCACCCTTCATCTTGCCTTGTGCCATCGACCCAGATGGCCAACAAGTATGCGGTCCCTACCCATTACGTGTCAGGTTTCACCAAGCATCCCTTGGCCAAGGGTCTGGTGGCCGACTCAGTCTTTCAGTGTACCAGCAATGTCAGGGACATGGATAAGCCTCCGGAAAAAGAATCAAAGAAATTGGATCACGTGGCCAAAAAGGTCTGTGCGGCCACTTCTCTTGGCCTTCAGCAAGTGAATTCGGCCCTTTTGATGGCGCACTTTGCTCATGCCCTTTTAGACACTCTCATTGAGGTGCTTATCCAACTCCTGGCTGACTTACAGACTATGGTCAAGCAAGTTCGGGACGAAGGTGAAGCAGTGGGTAAACAACAGCCCCAATAACGGCCATGGACATTGGAGACTCCTATGCCTGGTCTGTGACCTCCGCAGAGGCCATGCACCGCAGGGCTTGGCTGCCAGTTTCTACCTTCACAGCAGATACCCAGCATAAATTGGTGGATGTCCCCTTCTTGGACACCAACCTGTTTGGGCCAGGGGTGGATGGACACCTCATTAGGACTGAGAAGTCCACTGCCGCTCTGGACTCTGTCACCTCTGCCCAGAGGGATCCCAAGGGTTCTAAATTTCAGAGGAAGATGCCCTTTTGGCCCCTCTCTGTCCCTACAGCCAAGCCGTCCCAGCCCCCAGCTGGGCAGCAAGCACAGGCTTGGCGTTCTTGACCAAAGTTAGTTGCTTCAGTCACCCACAAACCAGGGGGTCGAGGTCCTGCTGCTTCCTCAACCAGTACCTCCTCCCAACCTGCCTAGTGACAGGATGGGAGGTGCCTCCCCTATACCCCTCATGTCTCCCCTGGGTCCTCCAGTGGGGGGCCAGCTCTGCCACTTCTTTCCCACCTGGGTCGCTGTCACCATGGACAGGTGGGTCCTTGAAATGGTCAGCCAGGGTCCACCTCTAGTGTTCAAGGCTTAACCGCCTTACTGAGCCCATGCCCCACGGGTGGATATGGTTTCCACAAACATGCTGTCCACCCTTCAGGAGAACGTTGCCTAGCTCCTCCAGAAGGAGGTAGTGGCTCCAGTCCTTGACCCGCCAGTAAGCCCAGGATTTGTCTTCAGGTAATTTCTGGTTCTGAAGCGGATAGGGGGCCTGGTGTCCCATTTTAGATCTGTAGGACCTGAACAAGTTCCTTCAGTTGCACACTTTCAGGATGGCCACTCTGTTTCGGATAATTCCATCCCTAGAGCAGAACATGTGGTTCTGCTCCCTAGATCTTAAGGACACGTTCTTCAGTGTTCCCATTCATCAGTCCCACTGCCAGTTCCTTCGGTTCCATGCATAGGGGAAGCTCTTTGAGTTCCAGATCTTGTCCTTCGGCCTCTCCTCAGCTCCCAAGGTCTTCACCAAGTGCATTGCAGTAGTGGCAGCCTGCCTGGGATGCCTAGGAGTCCAGGTGTACCCCTGTGTGGATAATTGTCTGATAGCAGGTCCTCCAGGGAGGAAGTGGAGCGGTCCAGGGATTTGGCCGTCCAGATCTGCTTGGCCCTTGGCCTCCTGGTCAATGAGGCCAAGTTAGAGCTCGTACCTTTGCAGGTGATACACTTCATTGAGGCAGAACTTGACTCTTGCAGAGCCAAAGCTCGACTCCTAGCAGACCAGGTGGAGGTTCTCTCCTTCTTTGCTCGATCATTTTGGGTTGGGCAGTTGGGCCCTACCTGGGATTTGCTGTGCCTACTGAAATTCATGGCAGCTTGCACCAACATGGTCCATTGGGCCTGGTGGAGAATGCACTCTGCAGTGGGAGCTAGCTTGTCAGTGATCTTAGCACAAGGGCCACTTCAATCAGCCAGTCACTGTGACCCAGTTAATGTGGGATGCCCTCCAGTGGTGGTTAGTCCCTGAACATCTGCAGGAAGAAATCCAGTTGGTCTGCCCAGAGCTGACGGTCACTGTATTGATCGATGCCTCCCTGATGGGCTGGGCTGCCCATCTGGGGGAGCATTGATTCTGCGGACTCTGGACCCCTGAGGAGTCCCGATGCCATATCAATCTGCTGGAGCATTGGGCAGTTCAGCTGGCGCAGACGGCCTTTGCTCCACACATTCGGGGTCAGGTCGTTCAGGTCCATATGGACAACACCACAACCATGCACTACCTCAACAAACAGGGTTGTACACACTCCCTTTCTCTGTGCAGGGAAGCTTTCTGCATCTAGACCCTTTTGCTTAGCCTGAACGCCAATCTCTTGGCCATACATGTGGCCAGGATATCCAACCAGCTGGCAGATGCCCTCAGCAGAGTGGGCTAGGCGTCTCACGAGTGGTCTCTCCATCTGGAGGTAGTGCAGAGTCTGTTCTCCCGATGGAGCACCCCTGGTGGATCTGTTTGCCTCCAGGGAGAACACAAAGCTGAGGCTGTATTGTGACCACCGCCACCCCCCAAGCAGGGAATGCTGCAGGAGGATGCCTTCTAGAGGCCCTGGACCAGACCCCTGGCCTCATGTCTGCCTTCTCTCCATTTCCACTAATTCACAAAGTACTGCTCAAGGCCAGGAGGGGCAAGCCACGGATGATCCTGGTGGCTCTGGACTGGCCCCGCCAGTTCTGGTATCCTGATTTCCACAGCCTCAGCTGCAGGCTCCCGTGGCGTCTTCCTCTCTGCCTGGACCTACTCTCTTGCAATCAGGGAAGGGTACTCCATCTTTGACTCTCAGTCCCTGCACCGGACAGCCTAGTTCCTGAGCAGCTAGAGTTCCAGGCTTTGGATCCCTCCGAAGATGCCCTCACCGTGGTCGAGGCTTCTCAGAAGGAGTCAACCCGAAAATGCTCTGCCTTCAAATGGAAGAGGTTCTCCATTTGTTGCCAAAGTACTGCTCAAGGCCAGGAGGGGCAAGCCACGGATGATCCTGGTGGCTCTGGACTGGCCCCGCCAGTTCTGGTATCCTGATTTCCACAGCCTCAGCTGCAGGCTCCCGTGGCGTCTTCCTCTCTGCCTGGACCTACTCTCTTGCAATCAGGGAAGGGTACTCCATCTTTGACTCTCAGTCCCTGCACCGGACAGCCTAGTTCCTGAGCAGCTAGAGTTCCAGGCTTTGGATCCCTCCGAAGATGCCCTCACCGTGGTCGAGGCTTCTCAGAAGGAGTCAACCCGAAAATGCTCTGCCTTCAAATGGAAGAGGTTCTCCATTTGTTGCCAGGCCAAGAGGAAATCTGCATGGCTGCTACCTGGAAGTCAGCACACACCTTCATTTCCCTCTACCAGATTGACCTTGAATCACGCTGTGATGCTGGTTTTGGTGGCTCAGTTCTCCAGTCTCTCTTCCCTAAGTAGAGGGGGGAGGTACGCCTTGCCTCTGCCTCCCTGGAGAACTACTAGGAGTCTGCCAGAAGTGTGGAGTTGTCAACGTATCCACGCCCCTAGGAAAAACAGGTTACTCACCTGTGACAGTAGCTCTAGGAGTGGTATATGGTGTACATCCACACTGACCCACACCTCCTCCTCTGGCAAGTGGCACACAGATTCTTGCTTCCAGCGGGTAAAATCCCATGTCAAGTCAAGATTTGCTGTTTTGTCTATCCAAACTGTGTACCAGTTACTCAATCCACTGTATATCTAACTGTGTGCCAACCCACTCAATGCACTGTATACTTGTGCTACCGTTGTAAACAATTATCATGTGCAATACCTTTTACCGTATTGTTGAAGCCTGTACTCCATGTCGTGTCTTGTACTGTACATACTTTTGTGCCATCTTCATGGCCCGGGTTGTGCCTGATAACGGTCCTTTGGATCAGTGCGCCTACCCAGTGACCAAAGCCGTAATAAATAAATAAATAAACAAATAAATCTGACGTCAAGGGGCAGTGCCGAAGGAGTTACCACCAGGTGAGTGGGAGGAGTGAGCTTGAAGACATTCCAACAGGATTTAAAGGGGAAGGAACACTGGCAGAAGTGTGGAATAACTGCAACGGTGTGGATACTCCAGAAGGGGTACAGAAAATGAAGAGGGACCTGGAGAAGCTTGAAATGGTCGGAGATGTGGCAACTGAGGTTCAATGCAAAGAAGTGCAAAATAATGCACATGTTTAGACGGAATCCTGGGGAGAGCTACAGGTTGGGGGGAGGAGCTGACTGTCACCAAAGAGGAAAGGGACCTAGAGGTTTTCATTTCTGATGACCTTAAGGTATCAAAGCAGTGCACAAAGGCGGCAGGGAGGGCCAGTGGCATGCTGGGGTGCGTAGGCAGGGGTATCACTAGCAGGAGGCAGGAGGTGGTGATACCACTGTATCAAACATTGGTAAGGCCTCACCTGGAGTACTGTGCGCAGTTCTGGAGGCCACACCTGCGCAATTACATAGATAAGGTGGAGACTATCCAGAGAAGGGTGACAAAGATGGTGCAGGGCTTGCATCACAAAATGTATGAGGAAAGACTAAGGGACCTTAAAGCAAAACCCCACCATACAGTGACCGCTGGAACTGAGGGGTTGCAGGACATGACATTCTTGGATATTGCTTTCCATATTGCTAAAGACCAAGTCCAGAATGTGACTGTCCCTAGTGTACTCATTTACAAATTGGCCCAGACCAGCCAAAATAAAAGCCTTCATAAAGTTCTGTTCGCTTACAGTATCAGCTTTCAGAAGATCCCAGTTGATCCCTGGGAAACTGAAGTCACCCAATAGTATGACGTTGCCTGACGGAGCTATTTTGTTGATATAATCCAAAAGCTGTTAAATGGTACAAACTCCGGGGATGAAGTACCTACTTGCCTCCCCACTAGTTCACATCACCCGTACTCCAAAATCATGTGGTGACAGTCCCCACAAACCATGTGCTTAATATTGCAAATTAACTAAAACTTAAATGATTTCAAACAAAAGAAACAGGAACTTTATTTAAGGACTAGGGCCCTAAAAGTGACAAAAAGAAGGGGTTAGCAGCAATGAGGTTGTGCAGTACAATAACTCCTAAGGCTGGTCTTCCATGCCTTTCTAGGCACAGTTCACGTCTGTCTGAGCTGCTCTTTGGTACCGTTCGAGGTGCAGCCCAAAAAACAGATTGCTCACCTGTAACCGTAGTTCTAGGAGTGGTATATGATGATCTTGGTGTCATCTGCAAACAGTCAGACCATTCTGTCCAGCCCTTCTGCAGTGTCACTAGTGAAGACATTGAATAGGACTGGTCCTAATACTGATCCCTGTGGTACCCCAGTGGTCACCACCCTCTCCCCAGATTGTACCCCATTTACCACCATACTCTGTCTCCTGTCTGTTAACCAGTTCTTAACCCAGTTCACCACCTTGGCTCCCATGCCCAGACTACCCATCTTGATAATCAGCCTTCTGTGTGGGACGGTGTCGAAGGCTTTTCTGAAATCTAGGTAGGCAACGTCTACCGCTGCTCCGTGATTTATTTCCCTAGTCACCCAATGAAAAAAATATATTAGATTCGTTTGACATGACCTTCCTGCTGTGAATCTGTGTTGTCTCAGATCCTGAGCACTGCTGGATTCCATATGTGCCACTATCCTTTCTTTCAGCAGTGTCTCCATGATCTTTTCCACCACTGAGGTGATGCTGACTGGCCTATAGTTCCCCACTCCTCCCTACTGCCACTTTTGTGCAGTCGAACTACATGTGCCCTGCTCCAGTCCCCTGGAATGACACCCGTGTTGAGTGACTTTGTGAACAGGGCCACCAGAAGCGCTGCTAGTCCCCTTCGCAGCTCCTTTAATATCCTCGGGTGGATGCCGTCTGGCCCCATGGCCTTATCCACCTTCAGCTTTGTGAGTTCTTCCAGAACTCCCTCCACTGTGAATGGAGTGGTGTCCTTGCACTCTTCCTTCTCTTCTTTGAGCCTCAGAACCCCCCCACCAGTTTGTCTTCTTTCACTGATGTACCTTTAAAATGCCTTATCCCCTTTGCTTACAGACTGTGCTAAACCCTCTTCTGTCTGCACCTTCGCCCTAACAGCCTTCCCTGCTTCTCTTAGACATTCAAGGTACACCTCCCTGTCCTCCTCCCTTTGTCTCCCCTTATATTTCCTGATATTCATAGAAACATAGAAACATAGACTTTGACGGCAGATAAGGACCGCTAGGCCCATCTAGTCTGCCCATTTCCCTACCTACAGGATAGGCCGCAGATCCTAGTTAACCAACAGCCTATATCTTCCTGCCCTCCACAAGAATTGCCTTATGTCTGTCCCATGCATTCTTGAATTCTCCCACAGTTTTAGACCCCACAACTTCCTCAGGAAGGCTGTTCCATGCATCCACTACCCTCTCTGTGAAATAATACTTCCTCACATTGCCCCTGAACCGCCCTCCTTCTATCTTTAAATTGTGTCCCCTTGTTCTTGCAAGTCTCTTTGTCTGAAAGATGCTACCCTCTTGGACTTTGTTGATTCCCTTGAGGTACTTGAAAGTTTCTATCATGTCCCCCCTCTCCCTTCTTTCCTCAAGGGTATACATATTAAGCTCCTTTAGTCTCTCCTCATACGGCTTCTCTTGCAGACCCTGCACCATTTTAGTTGCAGTCCTCTGGACTGCCTCTATCCTGTCTATGTCCTTGCGGAGATGGGTCAGCCTTTTAGCCCTGACTTTGTCCCCTACCTCTTTGGAGAACCATAGTGGTTTCCTCCTTCTTTTCCCTTTGGGCACTGTCCTAACGCATTGGTTTGTTAACTCCACTATGGCTCCTTTCAGTTTCTCCCATTGTTCTTCCACCCCCTCTGTAACCCCTCCCTTCCCCAGGACTGCTTGTATACATCTACCCATTTCAGTGAAATCCACCCTCCTGAAATCTAATATTCTTGCCCTTGTGTGGCTTAATTGAGTCCATGTCTCCATGCTGAACCACACCATGTGGTAGTCACTGGACCCCAGCTGCCCTTCCACCTGTATTTCTTCGACTCTGTTCCCATTGGTCCATACCAGGTCCAGAATTAACTTGTTCCTGGTTGGCTCATGCACCAGCTGCCTGAGTCCAATCCCCTGCAGGGATTCTAGGATGGCTGTGCTTCTGGCTGAAGCAGTCACCTGGGTTGCCCAATCCACGTCCGGCATATTGAAATCCCCCAGTAGCAGAATTTCGCCTTTAACTACCATGTCGTGTATGTTCTACACTAGTTCTCTGTCTACTTCGTACCTCTGTGCTAGAGGTGTGTAGATCAGCCCTGTGCGTATTGCTGTTCCATTCCCTGGCTCCAGGGTGACCCACATTACCTTGGCCTCCCTCTGTCTTCCCAGAACTTCTGTAGCCTTTATACCATCTCTGATGTTCAGGACCACTCCCCCACCCTTCTACCCTCCCTGTCCCTCCATAACAGTGTATATCCTGGTATACTGACTTCCCAGCCATGACTAGCAGAGTACCACATCTCTGTTATTGCTGCTACGTCAAGGTCTGCATCTGCCAACAAGGCCTCCAGGTCTGGAACCTTATTTCCTAGGCTATGGGCATTCATTAGCTTGACCTTCCATGTTTTACTGTCTGCCCTCCCTCTGCTTTTGTTCTCCCTCTCAAACGTCTTCCCCCAACCCCGGTTTCCTTTCCTTTGTGCTTTCGCCCCCATATCACTCATTATACATTCTTCACCTGCCTGCCTCTCCCTGCATGCTTTAGCTGTTCTTGTAGTCAACTTATGTTCCTGCATGTCCCATGGGGGGGTTCCTAAGCCTCCTGACCCTCCTGGCCTCGGCCAGTTTAAATGCTCACAGCTGAAGCATTTAAACTTCTCACAAAGGACCAAGATCCCCTTCTCGGACAAATGTAGGCCATCCTCCTTATACGAGCTTGCATCTGCCGAAGTCAGGCCCCAGTCCCCTATGAAGCCAAAACTCTTCTTTCACCCCAATTCTTCAACCAGGAGTTGAAGGTATGGATGTGGAGTGCCCTAGCTTCCCCTGTGCTCTGGACAGGTAGCACCTCCGAGAATGAGACAAAGTGTTCTGTCTGTTTCAGGTTTCTCCCCAGCTTCCTGAAATCCTCCGGGACTCTGCCTAACTCCACCCTTCTCCTGGCCAGGTCATTGGTCCCCAGGTGGACAATGACATCCAGCTGCTCCCTCCTAGCTATTGCCGTAGCAATTCTATGGCTCCACTTCCCATCCCTCCACGCAGTGCTTCCTGGGAGGCTCTTGACCTCCCTCTTTCCCCTGCTAGGTGTCCCTAACTCCACTCCCCAGACAATAGAGTCCTCCACTAGGAGAAGCTCCCCCCTCTTCCAGGGTCCCCTGCCTTCCTTCCCTGGGGCTCCATCCTGGATAACCTTCCCATTATCCCTGGTTCCAGCCTTGGGTTCCTGAGTGAGGCTGTCCAGTTCCTTCAAAACAGTGTAGGAGTTACTAAGCGGGACCAGTTGGGGGATGTGCATTCGACCCCCCTCCGTCACTCTCCCTGAGCCCACCGTAGACAAACACTTCTCTTCCCCAGCATCCTTTGAGGTACATATTGTGGACCTGGTGGTCTCTTGATGGGGGTGGATGCTGCCTTGAGCTTGGCCAACTCTGTTCAGAGACAGGCAACTTCCTCCCTTAGCTCAGAGAGGTGCCTGCAGATAAGGCAGCATCGCAGCCTCCAGAATGTCTCCCTGAAGACTGCTGCTCCACAACCACTGCATTGCACCACTCCTATCATGTCTGTTTCCCTCCTCAATCTACTGCCTACTTAAGACGGCTATTTGTTATCTCCCAAATATTTGTGTTTTTCTTTTGTTTATTGTTATGCTTCTCTCTTTGCTATTTCCTGTATGGATGCAGGATGTTGCAAGGCCCTATGGGACCCACCCTATAAATGTAAGGCGAGCCCTGGGGTGGGTGGGTGAGTGAGACTACACCACAGGCTGTATCCAAATACAATCAGCAAAGGAGTCTTCTGGCAGTGGCTCCTCACTCCACTCACTGTGGTCCAGACATAGCCAATTACAAATATACAGTCACAAACCTATCAGATAGAATCCCTCAATCCTGCCCAAACTAGATGGAAAAGCACACAAATGGCAGTTAAGAAAAGAGCTCAAATTCAATTACAAGCACACTGTCACAAACTCACCAGCTAGAATCCCTCAATCCTGTCCAAACTAAATGAAGAAGCACACTGAAATGGCAGTTAAGACCTTACATTCAAACTACACTAATCTCTGTAATATGATACCTGCACTTTAAAGAATCCCTCAATCCTGTCCAAACTAAAAAAAGAAAAAGGTCATAGGGCTGATGATGTATGATTAGGAATAGAACTGTCTTGGTCAGCATTCAACTAGAGTGCTCTTCCATACATCACACCAAGTATTGTCAGGTAGAAGATCCTCTAATTTGCGAAAGGGTAAATGAAAAAATACTTTTAGACACAAGAAGTAATAGTTTATTATTTTTGAAAGTTGTTACTGATTTCCGAAGTACATTTGCTCTTTAAATTAGTTTGACAAAACCTACCCCCTCCCCAAAACCATGTTGGCTGTCAGTTATTACTCTGTGCACATCCAGATGTGCCACAAAGACTCTAACATTTTACCTATAACTGAGGTCAAACTAACTGGCCAGTAGTTTCCAGGATCTCCCTAGATCCTTTTTGGAAAAAAATGCGCCACTTGTGCATTTTCTAGGTCTGCCAGTGGCTATGCCCATTGCTCTCACCGAGTTCCGTAGGTATTCCGGAGATTTTCTGGGATTCATTCATTGTGCAGTGCATCAGGAATGCACACACAGCTGCACTCAAACATGCTATGCCTGATCACTGAACGTGTCATGTGCAGTGACTTTGCTAGTCTACTGTGCATTATGGGTACAGACACACAAATGCATTCCATTCTGCTGTATCGTAGTGTTGTTTATTTGAGCTGTACAACAGCTTATCTAATGAGCTGTGTCACACTATGTGTGTATTGTCTGGCTGGAATGTAACAGGAGTATAACTGAATGTCGAGAGTTGGAATCCCGACATGCAGGATCCCGAGTTCGGCAGCCCGACACACCGCTTGCCCGACAGGAAGAAAGGCGGTGCCGACAGGGGTAAGGTAGCGGATGTGAAGAACCGCTACCCTACCCCTAGTTGGGCACCACAAGTACACAGAGGAGGTGGAAGCTGGCCGAGCTGCTCCCGTGACGTGGAGGGTTAAGCCACCAGCAGCTTGGCCAGCATGATGCGGCAGACCCGGGCTCTGTTCCCGGTCACTGCTGTTTTACATTTCACCCCATATAACTTAATTTTTCCCGCCAAGGTCCACTCCCCCTCGGAATTGGTTATTTACATTAGGGGTGTGTGGGGGACACAGCCCCCTGCATTACACTTAAGACCTTTTCGGTCTTTCGACGGGCGGTCTCCTGCACTCGGGCTTATGGAGTTCAGGAGACTGACTGTCGAGATTTCATAGTAGATCCGAATGTACCACTGTTAACCCATAATATTAGTGTTTTTCACTGCATACCTGCTGTGTAGCTGTAATGCATTGTATGACTGTTTCTATACCGCATAGAACATTCGTAACGTCACAGAATATGTCCTGCTCAACGATCAGGCCTAGTGTACAGTCGTAGCCAAAAATATTAGCGCCCTTGCAGTTTTTTCTAATAATGCACCATTCCTTCCAGAAAATTGTTGAAATTAAAAAATATTTTGGTATCCACATATGTATTTCTTTGGTTTGCAGTGGAATAAAACACAAAAAGCAGAAAAATTTACTAAGTCTTAGCTTATTCCACACAGAAATCCTTAAATGGCCCGGACAAAATTATTGGCACCTTTTAGAAGTAGTTAGAAATAATTAGATTTCAAGCAAGTGATTCTCCTTCACTTTGGAATTGAACTTGCCTGTGGTGAGTTGCAGGTGCCTACAATATAAAAATCACTCATTCAACCAGTTTGAATAGAGAAAAGGTCTCATTCTCCTGTTTTGTGTCACTGTGTATACCGCAATGAGCATGGAGAAAAGAAAGACAGCCAGAGAATTGTCTGAGGAGGTCAGACAGAAGATTGTAGTCAAGCATGGACAATCTCAAGGCTACAAATCAGTCTCCAGAGACCTTGATGTTCATGTTTCCACCGTACGTAATGTTATCGGATGTTTAAGGTCCATGGCACTGTAGCCAACCTCCCTGGACGTGGCCGCAAGAGAAAACTTGATCAAAGATTGCAGCGCAGGATTGTTAGAATGGTGGAAAAAGCACCTCGATCAACTGCCAAACAGATTCAAGCTGACCTTCAGACACAAGGTACGACAGTTTCAACTCGCACCATCCATCGCCAACTCAATGAAAGGGGGTTATATGGTAGGAGGCCCAGGAGGACCCCACTGCTGAGAGAGAGAGACATAAGAAAGCCCGACGGGGGTTTGCCAAAACACACCTGAACAAGCCAAAATCCTTCTGGGAGAATGTCCTGTGGACAGATGAGACCAAATTAGAGCTTTTGGTAAAGCACATCATCTCTATGTTTACAGAAAACAAAATGAAGCCTTCAAAGAAAACACCTTCCTACAGTCAAACATGGAGGAGGTTCAGTGATGTTTTGGGGTTGCTGTGCTGCCTCTGGCACTGGGTGCCTTGAGCGTGTGCATGGCATCATGAAATCTGGAGATTACCAGGCCATTTTGAGCGCAATGTTGAACCCAGTGTCAGAAAGCTGGGTCTCCGTCGAAGGTCATGGGTCTTCCAGCAGGACAATGACCCCAAACACACTTCAAAATGCACCAGGAATGGTTCAAGACAAGACGCTGGACTGTTCTGAAGTGGCCAGCAATGAGTCCAGATCTAAATCCATTGAAAACCTGTGGAGAGATCTGAAAACAGCAGTTGAGAGAAGGCACCCTTCAAATCTGGGAGAACTGGAGCAGTTTGCACAAGAAGAGTGGGCCAAACTGCCAGTAGAGAGGTGCAGGAAGCTCATATGTTGCTATAGGAAGCGGTTGATTGCAGTTATTTTGACCAAAGGCTGTGCTACCAAATATTAAGTCTAGGGTGTCAATAATTTTATCAATGCCATTTCTTTTCATTTTCTGATTTAAAGGATATATTAAATTCTGAATCAAAAACAAAGGTTCTGTAATATTAACAGAGAAATAAAGAATTGTGGAGACCAAATACTGTACTGTTATTAATTTCAACTTATGTTTAGAGGAAATTGTGAGTTATTTGAAAAAGTGCAAGGGCGCCAGTATTTTTGGCCACGACTGTATGTGTATGTGTATGTGTGTGTGTGTGTGGGGGGGGGCTGTGCATGCACTCCTGGAATTGTACACAGTGTTGTGCACACCCTTGACAGGGTCATGTCAACCCCACCCAGTCACCATATTGTTGTCTTGGGGAATATACAGTCCTGAGCCAGTTGCCAAATGTATGGAGGAATGTAGGTATAGTGCACATAGCTACAACCCGTAATGTGTCCCCATTTTTCTCTTAGGTAAAACACAGTCTTAGACCGGTATGCAAGTACACGGGAAGTTGTGCTGCACCACAGCAGTGTCTTTCTGTGAATAATAGTAGTGTGCCTAGCCCTCAGTTACATACTGCATCTGTACCAGGTGACATGGGCTCAATACACCTGTCTCAGGTGGTGCACCATAGTACCACCACGGTTCACCATGTCCCCTTACATGAGAAGTAGTGTGGTCTAGTGATCAAAAGAACTGGCTTGGAAGCCAGAAGATCACAGGTTCAAACCCCACTAGAGCCAAATACTCACTGTGTGACGCTGAGCAGGTTACTTAAACTAAGTACTCCTGTCCAACCAGCTGTGGAAATGCACAGAAGTAGGACCTCTTTGAAAACAAGATGTTGCATCTCAGCTGAGCTGTCCTGAGTCAGTACATTGCAAAATTAATAAAAATGTGTAGGCACAGTGGCACTGACTTTGCTCTTTCACGTGTGCATAGTCCCACCTGGTTCAGGGCTTGAAACAATTGCCTCAGCAGCACATTTCCGCTGGAAGTGTAGGTGGAGCAGCGTACATCTCCAGAGCAAATGGTACATTTCCACATAGAAAATAATAGAATGTATTAGAAAATAATGGAAAAACAGTAGAGCGGTCCAAGGACACAATTTAAGCTCCCCCTTCACTGTCTCCCTCAGATGAACTTATCTACCACACTGCAGCTCAGAGTCAGTCTCCCCACAAGGGCTTAACTTTTCCTAATGTATGGGAATGTGCTTAGATAGTGCAGTCAGGGATTAGTGTTTTTTTAATTTTTTTATTTATTTATCCACCACACAGGCAGTTCACACAATTTCCCCACAAGGACTTCCCTAAAGGGCAGTAAATGACTTGTCTTTTCCAATACTACAGGGCAACTTTTGTATGCAGCAGGAATTTATTTTTATATCTATCAGTCACTGCAGCTCAGAAAGAGATCAGATCACTCCCTGCAAGGACTTTCTCCACTGAGCAATGATATGTATGCAGGAATTATTGTTTTAGCCACTGCACACTGCTGCTCAGAGATGCGACTCAACCAGGACCTTCCCTTACAGTTAGGGCAATGTGCTCTCTGATTACATTTAATTCATTAACTTCTTCCCCCACCACAGAGTCTGAGAAAATTCCTAAGTTTTTGAGAGTCAAGAATAAATTCAAATAGGACACAGTCAAGTTCTGTGGTTTTATTCCTTGTTCAGCAGGCTTGACGGAACTCAAGCTGTCCGAGAAGATACACATTTTCCCCAGGAGTCAGTTATGTTTTCCAGTAAAAAGCCTACCTGTGCATGACTTCTCTCAAGCTCACTGTTGTTCATTTGTTCCCTGACCCAAGCCTACTTGTCACAGCCTTCACACTTAAATCTAAAGAATATTTTCACAGTGATACAGAAACTTGTTTGACTGTACCCCAGCCACTCCGTTTTCTTTCACTTCTCCCCAGACTATTTGTCCCCTTACCCCACTCCTTCCCTTATTGTGGGGGAAAACGGTGGTTGTCTGGACAGTACAGCTATTGACAGTTTTACACTCTCTCTTTTTTAAGGCATGTTTTCACTACTTTTTTTGTACCCTGACGCAAGACAGTTTAGTTTAGCTCACCAGCACAGAGCTCCTTCCTCGGTCACTGCAAACTCACAACTTCCCAAAATGCGCGGTCAGCACAGCATGCAGAGGTCCCGATCAGTCAGTCAGTCAGTGTAGCAGTTATGGGCACATGGCTCCCACTATGTCCAGGACCCCACAGCAGACTAAGGAGCCGCCTGACTGGAGTCAGCCCCGAGACCTAGTGATATCCTCGCATGGCACGCTTGGAGAAAGAGATCAATGGCTTCTCTCCTCCCCATTCAGATACTGGACACTGCCAGAGACATCAGCGCAGTCGCGGAGTGAGAAGTCACACTCAAGCACTCCACAACCATTCGGGAGACGGTACTTCTGCAGGTAATTAAAGGGGCAGAGGCAGCACAGCATTTTTCAGCAACAGTCTGACTGCATTTCCACAGAAAGACGGAAAGGCTATATTTCGAGCCCTGTGGTTCATGCAGCTGATGACAGTGTATGCTGTGTACCAGTTCGGCATGTGTCCACATGGCCTAAGCAATGCATCCACCAGCCGTGCCATGTTGTTAAGCCACTGCCTCATGTACTGCTGTTGTGCCCATATCAGTACACTGTTGTACTGTTTCCCATGGCTGCGTTGTGCCTGCAGGGCGCTCTCCAGCATATTACTCTGTGTCAATACTCAATGCACACTTGTAGTAAGCCTGTGCTGACACTGTGCTCATGTTCCTGGCTACAGCATCTGCTCAGATCAGGATCAGGATCTGTGTGCCAGTTGGCTTTGGGGCACACATGTCTGATCAATCTGGTGGAGGACTGCAGGCCACTGTAACTAGCATAGCCCATTCATTGTGCTCGTTACGCTACTTAGTGTTAGGTAGTATTTTTGAATTTTTTTTTTATCGATTTGTTTGAGTTGGGGGGGTGTCACCCCCCACACACCATATTGGAGCTCCACCCACCCCATCTTAAATACATTGCTAAAAACATCACAGTTGTACCATTTAACCGTAAGTAATGCAACTTGCATAGCGTACCACCTTGCTACACTAGTACGGTGGTCCAAAGCCTCCACTATCACCATCTAAACAATGCTGTTGTGCATAATACCTTTGTGCATACCGCTCATTCTCTTTGCATTAAAATTCATAGCACTGGACTTCAAAATTCAGAGCAAATGGCCAGAATGTGTAGCACTTTCTTAGTTTAGAGAATATGTCCAAGAAGTGGGCCCCATATGTTTTTTAAGGAATGTTTTTATCAAGTTAATTCAAATAGTGGGCCCCATATGTTAAGGAATGTTTCTATCAAGTTAGTTCAGTGTTGGGCCAGCCCAGTGGCATAGAGGGCTAAGGTGCTGGATGCCTTACCTCTCGCCATGCCACAACGACCCATGTTCAGGAGCGAGTGCAGGCCGTCTGAGGATGGCGGGGGGGGAGAGGGTGTGGAGCAGGATGAGCTGCTGTCGGGCAGATCTCTCCAGGGCGAGAACCTGAGCTCCCTCGTCGCTTGACTGCCTCGTGGTGGAGGCCAGGGGGCAGTACAGCTGAGGGAAGCCAGGGGTGCTAAGCCAGTGGGGTGGGAGGATGGGGTCATCACCGGAGCAAGAGAGCACATATGCCTCTCTGTCTGGGGCCCCAGGGTAATCAGGAGAAAAACTAGGAAAAAATGGGGGGGCTGCCGCAGGATAATGTCCCTAGACTAGCTCCTGGGGGTCCACTGGGTACGAACAGTGTAACAAGACTCCGAACAACCCCGGAGACTGGTAGAGTGGCAGACAGCAGCAGCAGCCCGCCGGAGGAGTATAAACACCTCTATGAAAATAAAAATGTAAGTTCATGTTTTAATAGCTTGTGCGTCCAGAAGAAGCTCTAACATTATGAGGAACATCAGTAATCCTTTGCGGAGCAAATCAGCGAGAAAAATTCATAGTGCTATGCAAAATGTGTAGCAGCTGAGAGGTGTGCCTGTGTGCTGTTCACGTCAAGTGGTTTGCCAGTTTCCTGCAGAACCAATTTAATACTTGGCAGCGGCAGGGCTTAGATCTCTTCTCATTCATGTGAATTTTGCAGTCTTCCATTCTGTATTATTTAAACTATTTGCATAAAAGCAGACTCTGTGCTCCCGCAGACATCTTCTGTTTCCACTGCCTTTCCTACCCTTAAGTCTTAATCCTCAGCTTGTGACATCAGAATTATTTCTGTGGAAGCAGGTTGTGATGTCATAAGCAGAGAAGCAGAGGATTATGAATTCACAGTAGGAGAAAGCAATCTGGCACCAAACATTCCTTCATAAAGCAGAACCAGTCTAAATTCTTTCATGGTGATTTGCGTATACTTCCCATGATGCTTTGCTTTATTGGGGTATGTGTGCTTTTGTATGATTTTTGACAGCAGACATCTACTGAAAAAGTATCTTGGTTTAATTAAAATGTCTTCAGTAATAAAAAAAATGAAAGGTTCTGAAATTCAGATTGTGGATGAATTTTTTTATAGCAGAGCTCTGCTGATGCTAGTTTTGATTTTTTTTTGCTGGAAAATATAAAATCTCTTTAAAGCAGCAGTAATTGTTAGCTGGCAAAACAATTTCCATTATATAGTTGTTGTTTTTTTTAGTCTGAATGTATTTCTGACATCCTTAGAGTCATCCTCAGTTTATCTTTAATTGTCTCAGATATTTTTAAAACCCCTGTAATAGCTAAATGTTTATTTAATGACTTGCATCATTAAAGATGGCCCCCACCCACAGTTTGTAAAAAATTTCTAACGTCAAGGTTACCAATTGAATATACATACTAGATTCCTACTATGGATGTATAAGGATGGTGTTACCTTATGCTTTTGTTGGTAAACAGTACTGCACTGTACGAAGATAACTGCAGTTTTTCATGGTGGGCATGTCCCAAGAGTGGAAACTGATAAAAAAAAAAATAAATAAATAAAAATCCTGTATCTTAGTCCAGGAATAAAAGAAAGCACTAAGAAAAATGAGTATATTTATGGTTTTGCCAGAAAATCATCATTGTTGACAAAAATGACATGATGACTAATGAAATACTGCTGCTTTAAACACTTTTTGCTGGAAACTGGAAACTCTCTTTAAACAAGAATCACTTTTCACTGGAAACTCTCTTTGAACACTGGTAGTGTATCTAAATATCAGTTAATCAATAATCTGTATTCCAAATGAGTCTGCAGCGATTACAGAGGCTACGCAGCAGCGGTGGCAGCGGCAGAAAAAGCAGCAACAGATTCGGCCTTTGCTACATCAACAGCAGCA
Source organism: Neoceratodus forsteri (assembly GCA_016271365.2). Lineage (NCBI taxonomy): Eukaryota > Metazoa > Chordata > Ceratodontiformes > Ceratodontidae > Neoceratodus > Neoceratodus forsteri. The sequence goes on from CM057454.1 coordinate 1,136,208,961, forward strand.
AACCATGCATCACAGTACTGTGTTTCACACCCACACATCATGCCCTCCACCAGGAGCAACGACAGCACCACCACAGCAGTGACAACGAGGGCACTTACTGCAGCCAGCTGGGAGGGAGGAGGAGGAAGAGAATGAAGGAAATGGAGCCTTGGCTGCAAAACGCAGGAGGTGGCCCCGCTTCTCCGAGGATGAGCTGGAGATCCTGGCCTGTGAATATGTGGCCAGGGAGAGGATCATCACTGGGGTACACTCCACCCGGGCAGTGGTCACCCAGGCATGGCAGGACATCGCTAACGCAGTCAGTGCAGTGAGTGCCCATGCACGGGATCTGAGGCAGGTGCAGAAGCGCTTTTATGACATGAAAAGGAGGGCAAAGGGCCACCTGAACAGGGCACAAGCTGCTAGCACGGCCACAGTTTGAGGTTTGCCCCCAATGATTGAAAATCTCGCCCAGACGGAGGAGATTGTGGCAGGCACCCTCACTCGCATGCCAGTGCAGGGGTTTCCATGTGCCGTGGACATAGATCCCAGGGTCCTGGCACCTGGTGAATATGCCATGCGTCCTGAACTTGTGTGTATCAGCTGAGCACAGAGGCCCTATTTAGAACCTGCATGTGTCTCACACATGGCTGTTGTACAGTCAGTACGTGGGCAAGAACATGGTCTGCGCTGGGCATGTAAACTCCATAGTGCCTTCATGCTGTGCCTTCTTTTTGTAGACACATCAAGACCACACAGCATTGCAGCAGGCCATAGTGGGGCAGCAGTAGGTACAGCCCTGCATACAGGTGAGGGTTATGTTGTATACCGCACTAACAGCCGACATGTGTAACACCCCATCACTACCACCTGTAGCACCATCTAGGCAACATTGACTAGAGTGTGCACCACTTCAGCATTTCCTCTTGTTGCAGGTGGGTGGAGGACACATTCCCTACTGCAACAGGTCATGGTGGGGCTCTTCATGGGTACCGCCGGTGTCCTGGTCCCAGGGGTGGCTGAAAATGAGCCTGTTCCAGTCCACTTACCTGGTAAAATGAAACAAAATAAAAAAAATAAATAAATAAAGATGAGCTGGGCTATGTGGCACACTGGCAGCATTACCACTGCCCGCACTCCAGCTGCCCCGTGCTCAAGCCTTTTGTAGCGCTTGCTGGGGATGTCCCAATATCAAATTTTGAGTACCACAATATTTGTGCAAAAAATATCACTTGATAATTGATTATTTTCCCAATTAGTAGTATTTCTAATTTTTAGAAAAACAGTGAAAATCTGATTGGGGGAGGTGGGGAATCTAGAATCTCGGTATTGCCTAGAGGGGGGCCCCGCCAGAACAGTGTGAGAAAGTCAAGATGGTTCATCATGATATATTGCAGTATATTCTGTTGCTCAATAATTTATCATTGTGAAAAAAACAATACAGTGATTATGGGCATTGGGAAATATCATGATATATTGACACACTGAGTTATCATGACATCCCTTTGTCCTCACTGATGTACACCATGTCCTGTATCTTTGCACTACAAGTGTGTATGTACCATTGGTGCTGTTTATATGAGGCATGCATGTTGGGCTATGTGGTTGTTCCAACATGACTCTTCCGCCTACTGTGGCATATGCCTCCCATGGTGGCTGTTATCGCCATGCACTGTGTGCTGTTTTCACTCTGTGTCACATGTTCCCTTGATGTTCCAGTGTTGGTCATACCTGTGGTGCCATTGAGGTGGGGTAACTTCTGCCCACACTGGCTTATGCATTCTAGTATGCTATGTGTGCAGTGTTTGCATGTGGTGTGGTACAGCCATGCATGCATGCCATGCTGTTCATGCCACAGTACCTTTCTATTCGGCGTATTTGCACATACCTGTTAATGACTGACATTTTGTTTCTTTTCAGGTCTGTCTCATGTGGAGCTACCATTAAGTGTGGATATGGGTAACCAGCAGCAAAAGCAACAACAACTGTGGTCTAGGCTTATAGCAGCGGCTCAGCCACGGGAGGAGCATATGCGTGGCCAATATGATGCCTTGGGGCATGAAGAAGAGACGCTGTATGAGGATACCCAAGATGGGAAGGAGGATATATCAGGGTCTGCTGGTGGTTCTGATGATGGCCATAGTTTGGGTGTCCAACCAGAGAGGGGCTCACCTCCGGTAACTGACACAAGTACAGAACATTTGGGTACACCAGGTGGGGGTTCAAAGGTAGAGAGTGAGGGTAATGTTGGCTCTGACATCACCCATATTTTTAAGGCATTGCCTACACCAAACACACCTGAGAGGGAGCATGTGGCTGTGCCTGTGGGTGCCATTAAACCATCCCCCTCACATGAGGATGATGTCAAGCCTCCTTCCAGTTTGGCATGCAACCTCCACGCACCAGCTCATCAGCCATGCCACTGTAACCAAAACCCATGTACCCAGTGGGAGTCAAACTTCCTGCGGCTTTTCAAACATATCCTGGATGCCCAGCATTGTGTTGGTGAACAGTTAACTGATTCCCAGGGCCGTGTGGTGGAGGAACTTCAAAGGGTGCGGGCTGCTGTGGAGAACGCCACACGCCAGTCGCAGCTTGATCGCCAGTCTCTTGGGGAAAACTTTGTGTCTGCTACTAAAAACCAAGCAGAGTATGTCACTGGGACAATGTCTGAGATCTTGTGGTTTGTTGACATGACCTTCCAGAGAGTGGACCATCGTCTAAGGGATGTCCATGATGCCATCAGTCGGTTGGACGTACGGTTGGCACAGGAGGGTGATGCCAACAGAGAAGCCCTCACACGCTCAACTAGCATGATGGTGGATGCCTTGAGTACCCTTACAGCTGTGGTGCATGAGAGCCGTGCACCTGTGGTTGTTGGGCCCAGTCCAGGAGGTGCAACGAGTGAGCACCCTGCACCTGTAGTTGAGCGCAATCCAGTGGGCACAGTGAGTCAGTGCCATGCACCTGTAGTTGAGCCCAGCACAGCATGCACAGTGAGTGAATGCCATGCACCTGTAGTTCAGCCCCATCCAGCAGACACAGTGAGTGAGTGCCATGCGTATGTAGTTGCTGGGGCCAGTCCAGCAGCTGTGGTAAGTGAGTGCAATGCACCTGTAGTTGAGTCCAGTCCAGCAGGCGCAGTGAATGAATGCCCTGCACCTGTGGTTGTTGGGAACAGTTTAGGATCTATGGTGAGTGAGAGCCATGCACCTGTAGTTGCTGGGCCCAGTTCTGCAGCTACAGTATGTGAATGCCCAACACCAGTGTTTACCGAGACCAGTCCTACAGCTATGCTGCATGAGAGCTATTCACTAGTGGTTGCTGGACCCAGTACAGAGGGCTTCCATAGTCCTGCAGCTTGTGGTTGTGCCCACACAGCTCGACAAAGCCATCCCTCAACATGTAAGGGTCCACGTATGTGCGAGGGTGGCTTAAACAACAGGACTCAACGAGGTAGACAACCAGACTCTGTGGGTGACTCAGTGTATTAGCTATCATGGCTGCACTAGTATTTGTGGCATGGCATGAATGTATTCACCACAGTTAGTTATGGATTGCCTCTGGTCCATGTTCTGTGGTCCTCTCAGTACCTTGTACACTGTCATCACTTAGTGTCATGTGATGGACCTGAGTTCCAGGATCCAGACTTAACTCCAGAACGTCGTCAGTACTTACTTGTCCCATCCCCACCTCCCTGTGGATTCCCCTGGGGACACATGGTGCTGTCAGACTGTTACTGGCATTTCTGTCTCTGTGGCACAGTTCTGGATCACTTGCCCCTTCATCCCTTCCATTGCTAATGTCGTTTGCTGTGTCAGTCTGGATTTACATGTGGCCCATTGATGGGCACAAAATGACCATGCCATGCAGCCAGCTTCACTGATGACCATGTCCAGCAGATACTGTCTATGACCATGTCTCTGGGATTTTTCTGCACTGTGGATGCTTTACGCACATGACATGCTGCATGTCACTAGTGGTGTACCTGACTCAGTGTGGTGCAGATGTTGTATAGTACACTGGGGGTTATGTACACCTTGCATTACTACTTCTAGGTAGTTAGTTGTTCACAGAGGTTGTGATACAGATTAGTGTAGCTCTGAAACACCTGTGCTTTTTTGTGCATGTCCTGTAGGTTGACTCAGCGTGGTGCACACACAAGGCCATATAGGTCTATGTGCCATTTCACACAGCTGAGTTATACTGCAGTGTGTAACTCTTCTGCTGTCCTACACTGCTTGTTTATACTGTAAACTACACCCTGTGATTCTCAGTGTCTTTGTGACGAATGGTGCCACATCACATGGCAGAGTGCTGACATTCTACTGTATGTCGCATGGGGGGGGGGGTATTCTTGTCCCTGGGCCATGTGTCCCTGTGTGGGTGTTGCACTGTGGGGATGGGGATGGGATTGGCATTATTGTTTACTGGTTTTGTGTGTGACATACTGTGCATTACCTATGCTAGTGTACCATAGCGTGGACTGTGCTATTTTCTACTGCCATATGAGATGTCATGGTACAGTATACTGGTATCTCAATGTACGGTATTATTGTATGTCACAGTATTAAGACCCTGGACAATTTGTGATACTGTTGTACACAGTATACAGTGTTTTTCAGGTCTTTTAGTTTATTATTTTGTGGTTTTAGGGATAACTGTCCCTGCTGAACCATTCCCCCTACTCAAGATTTTGAGGAAATACTCTTGCAGAAAATGACTTATTTTCCATCATACCTTGACAGCAGTATTACATGTTACGGTTATCATACCTTAAAAATGTGAACTGTTACATCCCTAGCTGACATTCATGTCTACTGCAGTTACCTGTATGCTTGCTCTAATGGATGTTATTCAGTACACTGCATCTGTTGTTAGTTACAATAAAATCTGTTATGTACATTCCAACATGTGTTCAGTGGTATGCCTTCTGTTTTCCTACTTGTCATGCATTATCTGCTGTCACAGTGTCCTCGCCCTCTAGAGGCCTCCACGGTCCCAGTGGTCACCACAGTCCTAATCTGGGTTTTCCTTGATCTGCCGCTTCAGCAGGAGCAGCATTGTAAGGGCCATGAAAAGGCAGGGGTATTCAATGGGAGTATACCTCTGAAGTGCCATACATTACACGCAGTGCTGCGGCACCTACATTTAAGTCTGCTCCAGTATGTTGATGTTCTTCATAATGTTGGCACTGTTTTGGGGCTTACAAACTATTGCAAAGTCAAGCTAACTTTTAGAAACATTCCTTAACACTAAACAATTGGTCCCTGCTGTGATACCCTGGAAATTAGCAGCGTAGTGAGCCTGATAAGTGAAAGGCAATACTGGCTTTATTATTATGAAACGGGTATGTTGCAATGTAGATGGATATAGAATGTGTTGCTGTGTGTACAGTTTGTGTTGTATTGGCTTGTGTTACAAATGCCAGTTGTGGAATTCGGGTCTCTTTGTTGACTGTCCAAGGGTCAGTGTGAAGTACTGGGGGGGGGGGATCTCTGAAGCTTATTGTGTTAGTCTGAGACTCGGTACATCACTCTGAGGCTCTGTGTGCGTCTGCCCAGGAGTCCATAATTGTCCCCTGCTTATGGTGTCACTCTGCAACTCCCTATGGGTTCAGTGTGTCTGAATGTCAATGTGTCTGTCCGGGGGTGTGTGCGTGCACATGCAGTGTCTGTCTAAGGGCCCATGCGTATTCCTGAGGCTCATTATGTCAGTCTGAAACACGCTATGTTGCACTGAGGCTGTGTTACTCTGGGAGTTAATTTATGCATCTTTTTGTGGTTCTATGTGTGTCTATCTATCACTTCAGGAATGTGTGTGTGTGTCCAGCGATCTGTTAATGCATCACTCTTGTTTGTTCATCAAGGGGGGGTCCAGTTGTGACTGTCTGAGGCTTTGTGTATAACAGTGTGGGACTCTTTGTGTGCGAGGGCAAATGTTGTACTTTCCAGTTGTCTGTGTGTATAGGGCTGGGAGTCCATGAATGTCTCTCTGAGGCTCTGTGTATGTCTGAGGGTCCATGTCCTCTCCAGCTTTCTGTGTTAGCTTGAGGTCCGTGTATCTGTCCAATGCCCTGTATGTGTCAGCCTGAGACTGTGTGTCTGTCCAGTGGTATGTGCGTGTCTTCCTAGGGGTCTGTGTTTGCTGTTTGGATGTCCATGTATTTAAATCTGTGAGTTTATGTGCCTCTGTCCAAGGTTCTTTGCGTATTTAAGGGTATGTGTGCACCTAAAGATTCTTGTGTGTCTTGGTGTCTGTGTGTGGCAGTCCAAATCTCTGGGTGTGTCACTCTAGAGTCCATGTGTGTCCAGGGGTGTGTATGTGTGTCTGATCCGAGAGTCCTGGTTATAACTAATGATTTTAGTTTGTTCTGACTGCTAGGGCAACACATAAATGTGTCAGATGGATGGATGGATGGGTGGATTGAGGGGATGCATTACACATACTGAGATGGGAGATTGTTGGCAGGGGGATGCGTGTGGATATGTACTGGGATATAAGGGTGTCAGCAGAAGGTAGGATTATATGCACTGAGATAGCATGGTTCCACCTAGGATGGCAGGGTACCTGCAGTGGGGATAGTACTGCCTTTGGGGGTGCATGCATGTTTTAAGGTTTGCATGCCTGTGTGTACATTTGCATGTCTCTGTGTTTGTACATGTTTGAGGGTTTGTGTGTTTTCTCAGTTGAGGTTTTGTGTGTAATTGTTAGCCTGGCTGTTGCAAGTGGGATGTACATAAAATCTGGAGCAGCTCTGTTTGGCGGGGTGACAGGCAACCATGTCCTCTGCATGCACCACCCATCCCCCACCACCACCACAATGCTGGTGTCTAGTCACATCCCTCATCTGGCAACATAAGTCTCTATATGTCCCCAATTCAACATACGCTCCCTGAAACTAGCCTAAAAATAGGAAAATATAGCCATCCTGTCTCTATCAAAAATAAATTGGTAGGTGCTGTAGCTGGTAGTGTGCGAGCAAGTGTGTTGTCATCCCATTTGTGCATCTACAGGGTTTACAGACTCCCACTGAAGATATATTTTTGTAGTAATCTTCGTATCCTATATAAGCAACATACAACAGTGGGTGTAACAGTGAAATTAACAAATGCCTTGCCTCCACTTCACCTTGCGCATAACTCACCTGAGTTGTACATAAATTGTATAATTGAACATAACCTGTAATGTGTAAGTAAATGTCATTGCAGGGTGTGTAATTATGGTACAATCGTATGCTTTAGTTGTGTTACTAGTCAGATGGTGAAACTCCGTACCTGCACCTAACCCATGTTTTACATTTGAAAATAAAATACTACAGTCGTTTGCTAAGTAAAAAGTTCTGTTTGGAATGTCACTTACTAATATAACAGATTTGTTCTACTGGTTTTTAATATAATACAAGAAAGATGGTTAGATATATATTTAGATTAGATTTCATGTTGAATTTTAATGTTCGATTTGTATTGTTTTACTCTGTATAGCGCCTTGATAATTGAAAGTCGCTTTATAAATAAACATTATTATTATTATAGATGCAATTTGGTCAAACCTTTCCATAGGACTACCTCGGGTCAGCACTCCTTTTATATTATGGCAATTGGATATTTAAATGACTTACCTAGTGATATTTTCCATTTGACTAGAATTGCTCTGTTTAAGTGTAAATTATGAGAACTACTACGCAAGTTTAACAAATGTAAGTGTGTGTAATATTTCTGTTGGATATTCTGTATTTTGTTGGTTTTACATTGTTTGTATGCTAATGCAGAACCTTTGAAAATAGGTTTTAATTCAGAGGTGTTTCTTAATAAATAAAATAAATTATTGTATGACTAATGACATACTTTACTGTGTGATATGCTAATAAAAGCAATATAGTATATGGTTAGAGCTTACTGTGTATAGAAAACAGTGGGTTTCCAAATCTTGTTGTAGGACAGTTTATAGGTCAAAAAAAGTTGTACTATCGTTCTGATGTCATATCGATAATACAGCCTTCAGCTGTTACCTGATTGGCTAAAACAGTGCTGTTCCGAAAAACTAATGTATTAAAATGGTGGTGCCAGTTAGCAAGCGGGCAGGCGAGCAGTTGTTTTCAAAATAGTTTGGACACGGACTGCCATAGTTGGCTCCATGTGTTCAAACTAAAAGTTTGCCAGTTTTCTTTCTTTTTTCCCACCATGATTAGTACTGTAATATTAGCGTCATGAGCAGAGCAGGACTTAAGCGAGGACCGGAGCCGGGAGAGAAGCGGGACTACATCGAGGAGCGGTAGCGCGAGCACAAGGTATGAATCCTTGTAAAATCAGTTTTGGTACATTTTGGGGAAAACCATATACTATATAAAACAGAGTATGGCTTCCCATACACAACAAGCTATGTTGCCATCTTGGGGATGTGATGCCGTCATACAAACCTCAACACCTCGAGGTCTGGCGTGTCACATCCCTGAGATGGCAGTATAGTTTTGTTGTGTATGGGAAGCCATACACTATTCTATATATTCTATACTGACCCCACTCAAAACAACAATTGCATCTAGAAGCAAACTCTTATTAGCACAATTAAACTGTGTTCTGAACTTGTTGATAGAGCGGATAGCAAACGTCTTTACTTGATTCTTCATTGTCTGACAAAAATAGCTTATGCTATAGCAGTTTTATGTTGCTAATGTGAATTTCAGTTTCATGTATGAGAAGAATAGACAAAGAAAGTACACATTTTCTGTAATGTTAGTATAAATGAGTTTCAAAGTATGATGATTCACAATAAATTATTACCATTGGTGGGAAACAAAGATCATGACAAAAAGAAGCAAGGGAAAGCAAGAGAGCAGCAGCTGAAAATAGGACTTGCCCAGATGTGCCCACTCACAAAGCCTTTAAATTCTGACAGAGCCAGCAAACTAGGAAGACGGCAGAGAAGGAAGGGAAAGCAAGCGAGCAGCTGCTGGAAACCGGACTTCCCCAGACTTGCCCACTCACAGAACCTTTAAATTCTAACAGAGCCAGCAAACTAGGAAGACAGCAGAGAAGCAAGGGAAAGCAAGCATGCAACAGCTGATATTGTTTTTTGCAGGGTATATTTTGTATGAAATTGTGCAGGTTGTCTTGCTGAAGGGAAGGAAGGCACTCACCGGGGTGGTGGATCAGAGATGTAGCTGATTGTTTCTGGAGGCAGCACCTCCAAGAAGGTTACTCTGTGTACTACTCATCTAAGGCCCCTCCCCAACTCTACAAACTCCTCCTGCACTGCTCTCATTCCCAGACAGGTCATTTGTCCCTAGGTGGATAATGACAACCAGCTCCTGCTCCCATGCTGCTGCTCCCACAATCCTGAGGATTCGGTTCCTGTCCCTCCCAGCCATGGTGCCGGGCAGGCACCTTACCTGCCCCCCCCCCCCCAAGTTCTACCCTCCTAATGATTGAGTCCCCCACCAGGAGTTGCATCCTTATCCTGTGGGGTCTTGTGCCACCCTCTTCTGGGTCTCCTTTGTGGAGGTTCCCAGCATTCTCCTTGTTCTCCTCTGTGGGTGGCTCAATAGAGGAACCACGCTCCGCCAGAATAGCGTATGAATTGTGGAGAGGTACAGCTGGAAGGATGTGCCTCTGATCCACCACCCTTACCCTCCCTGAGCCCACCGTGGTTCAACTGCTCCTCTTTCCTGGCAACCTCTGAGGCAGCATCAGTGGTCACTGGGTGGGGGAGGAGGTTTCCTGAATCCTCGCCAGGTCAACCTGGAGATGGGCAACCTCCTTCCTCAGACCAGAGAGGTGTCTGCAAATAGAGCAGCATCACAGCCTCCAGAACATCTCCCAAAAGACTGCCACCCCACAGCCAGTGCATTGCACCACTTCCCGCATATCTCTCTCCCTTCCTGTTTAGTTTTTTTTTGTTAGAGTGTGAGTGTGTAGGTGTGTCTACACCCTCTGCAGTGCGCTGGGCTGTTAAGGTTATGACCGGCATATGTCCTTTGCCCTTTTGGGGAAATTATGTCAGAACCTCTTTCATAAAGGAAATGATGCACTAGGGGTGGGTGAGAGGCAGGGTGGGCAGGACCAAGACTGTGCCCTCCAGAAATAATCAGCCACAGCTCTGACGCACCACCCTGGTAAGTGTTTTCCTTCCTTTCAATGAGACAACCTGCACAACAATTTAAAAGAAAATATACCCTGCAAAAAAAAAATTTCAATCAGAGAAAAATAAAGCAGTAAACTGTACAACCTGTAAGCACAAAACAGTAATAAAACCTGTAAGCACAAAACAAAATAGCAGCACAACAGTAAATCTGCTTACCCAAAAGAAGCCTTAATGTTTCTCCTTGCTTTGTTAATGTTGTTTCTTGCGCTGTCCTTTCAAGCAAACCCTAGAAGAAAAGAGCTTAGGTGAAGCTAGGTGCTTTATGCTAGCAAACCTAGTCTGTGGAGTTTTGAAATGTAGGAGTTGTGTACAGTTTTGGAATATTTATTTATTTTAAATTTGGTAACTGGGTGAGAACACTAAGACCATGCAGTCCCTTTTTCAGGAGTGACCCGGGGTATGTATGGATACAGCACATAACACAATAAACAGTGTTTATCCAGAGTACATCAGAAAGTTTTAACAATGAATGTACACAATGGTATGAAGGATACTACACAAGACACGGTAAGCAGTATATATACAGAGTATGTCAGACAGGTTTAACAACAATGTTTACAATAGTAGGTAGCACAATATGAACAGTATATATCAAATGGTGCATAATTTACAATGAATGTACCATTGGAGTTTCATGAAGTTAAGGTGATAAGGAATGATAACTAGGCAAAGCAGGCGCAGGCCTTAACCTGAAAGAGATAGAAAGAGAGTGCTTGAATGTAGCAAGAGAGTTCATGGAAAGAACAGAAAAAGGGAGTGAGTTCCAAGTAGTAGGGGCAGAGTAGGTGAAGGAACGCCTGCTGATGGCCAGATAGGGAGATGGGATGGACAGCAGAGGAGAAAGGGAGGATCTGCGCAGCCATGGGGAGGGCTTACGTACCAATAAGTCACTCGAGCAGGAGGTTGAGAAGAGGAAGGTTAGTTTGTAGGTAAAGCAGAGGGAAAAAACTGTAACCTTTGGACGTAGTTAGGCCAGCCTAGTGCTGCTAGGACTTCACAGTGATGGCATTGAGGGTTAGCTCCGAGGGCAAATCGACCCACCCTGTGGTAGAGCATATTGAGACAGGAGAGAATGGACATTTTGGCTGACAGCAGGAGTGGGGCACCGTAGGATAGTATAGGGAGGAGGTGGCGATCCTTTGACATGAGGTAGGAGAGAGTAGGGGGCGGATATGGTAGAGCAGCCCAAGTTTCTGGTTGAGCTTCTTTGCGTTCATTGTAATATGATCATCAAAAGAGAGACGGGTCCAGCAGGATACCTAGGTATTTGAATGATAGAATGGATTCAAGGGTATCACATATAACTTGACTGAATAAGTAGTGTACAGTCAGAAGCAACTTTCGCGGAAGGGTTTCAAAATAACATAGCTCTGGCTTTCTTGGTGTTGAGAACTAGGCGATTCTTAATAAACCAGTTCTCAAGTATGTGGAAATCAGATGTCAAGTTCTGATTAAGCCATTGGATCTCTCTATGGGATCGGTATAGAATGGCGTCATCAGCATAGAGTTGAACTGAGGACCCACCACAGTGTGAAGTAAGGTTATTTATAAACAGCAAGAACGAGGGGTCCTAGGATGGAACCGTGGAGTACTCCATGTGTTATGGTTTTCAATGGCGAGAGTGCACCAGACCATTTTACGCCTTGGGAGCGGCATGACAAGTAATTTTGGAACCAGGAGAGAGAATGGTAATTCAGACCAAGAAAGTATAGTTTACAAAGAAGTAGGGTGTGATTAACCAGGTCAGAGGCCTTGGTTAAATCTACGAATATGGCAGCAGTATAAAGGCCTTTAGAGAATCGAAGATGTCAGCAGTCACCTTGTTAAGGGCTGCAAGGGTGCTATAATTCTTTCTGACTCCATGCTGATAGTCAGTAAAGAGGTGGTAGTGTTCAAGGTAGGATTGAAGCTGGTTGAAAATGACGCGTTCTTGAGTCTTAGCTAGGGTGCAGAGGATAGAAATCGGCCTAAAATTTTCAGCTGCATGCTTGCCCCCCCCCCTTTTGTATAGTGGAACAACAGTTGCCAAGTCCATTTGGCTGGCACCTTCCCACTGATAAGGGATTTGTTTATTAGGTCACAGAGGGGAGCAGCTAGGGTTTGCGCACCAAGCTTTAGAAAATGTGGTTCTAGGGTATCGAACCCTGGGGGCCCATCTTCCTTAAGCTTTAAAAGCAGTTGCTGTATTTCTTTGTGGGTAGCCAGCTTAAGGTGAAACTAGGGACGAGAGGGAAGCTGCCTGTGAGAGAGGAGGGATCAAAGTTGGGTGGGATAAATTGCGAGGTGTAGCAGGAGAGGTCAGTGAAGAAATGGTTTAGACCAACCGCAGTAGATTAGGGGTCAGAGAGAGCAGTGTTACCAGCTATTAAGGAGCTTGGTGGCACGGGGAATGACCTTTGATGAGTGTATTGATTTGTTTCCAAAATGCTTTTGGGTTGCTGAGACTTTCAGTTTGAAGTGTGCAGTAGTAAGTATGTTTGGTGCTGTGGAGCTTGCATTTAAATGTATTACAGAGCTGTCTGAAAGCTTGCCAATCAGAGGGGTTGCCACTCTTCTTAAATTTTTCCAAGCAGAATCTCAAATGACCATAAGATGCCTCAGGTACTTGCTAAGCCAAGGAGATTATAGACCTTTGGATCTTCATTTTGCGAGGGGAGCATACTGGTTTATTATTGCATTTAGTGTGTTGACAGAGTACTCCAGGGCCTGAGCAACATCAGGTAGTGTTTTGAGGGGACACCAGTCAGCAGAGGCGAGGGAAGACAGGAAAGCTGTTGGGTCAAAAAGAGACATGTTTCTTGTTTCGGAGATTTTAGGAGGAGGTTTGGGGCATTTGTTGCTCCAAGTGCAGAAGGTTGGGGAGTGGTCACTAAAACAGTCAGAAAGTACTTGAGTTGACAGCACCCTGTGGGGACAGTTGGAGACTATCCAGTCCAACAGTGTGTGGTTACTTGACTTGATATTCAATTTGGTAGGATCGGAGATGTGTTGGGTGAGGTTAGATTCAGCTTGTAAGGTGTGAGCTTTTTTATGGTTCATCCAATCTCTGTTGAAATCCCCATAGAGAAGTAGATCGTGACCAGGTAGGTGAGAAAGGGAGGCTATAAAGTGGGGGAGAACATTGTTAGCATCCTTGGGGGGGAGGTAGACACAACCTATGGTAAGTTGTTTAACATTACCCAGAGTCAGGGTTAGGAAGATGCATTCAATGAGAGAAGGAACCGTGGAGGGATGAGTCACCTCAGAGACTGAGAAACTGGATCTGACGTAGATAAGGACACCACCACCTTTTTCATCTGTCCAGTAACGTCTGTGACAGGAGTAGCCTTCTAATGCAACTTCATGCTGAAGTATGGTAGGTTTAAGCCAGGTCTTGGTGATTCTTAACACATCAGGATTATGTAGAGAAACCCAGGCCTCTAACTCAGCCATTTTCAGGCGGAGACTCTGAGCATTAATGTGTGCAATCTTCAGACCCTTAGACATGTGCTGGGTTTCCCTCACTCCACGCATGTGCCAGCCGTCCAACTTCCAGTTGTCACGCTGAACCATGCACTACTACTCTTGGCAGTAAATGAATCTTACAAAAAAAACTGGACTGTCAGATCATAGTTTTTAAACAGTGCTTACAATTGAACCCTTGCATGGCCACAGACTGATATATCAGTTCAAATTTGCTGTACATTCTAATTTTGTCAGCAGCCTAAGGGTCAAAGCTTAAAACTTGAACTTTAAAAAAAAATTACAGGTTTCAGCAGCTGTGAACCACGCTTAAACCAGATCGGACCGTGGCTGAACAGCGATGTAGTTTTATTTTATATAGTTGCCATGGCAAAAAACGCTCCCCAGCAATTACTGTACTTGGTAGGACAAGGTAAAAGGAGGCCAGAAGTAAATGGGGCTTCCTCTTACTTAGCAGGAAAGTATCTAATTCCCTTTTGAAGGAGAGAACATTATTTTGTTCTACAACAATCTTTGGAGTCTTGTTCCATTATCTGGCTGCCCTGATGGTAAAAAGAATTGTCTCTCTTGTTTGATGAAGCTTTCTGAACAACTAGTTGCATGTTATGTGACCTCAAAAATGCATCCCTTTTGAGGAATTTAAAGCCACTTTGAGCAGTTCTTGATTATATAACATTTTAAAAAGTAACAAAAGATCATCCAACCCTTCTTTCCTCCAGATTAAATAAGCCAAGTTTGTTCAACCTCTCAGCATGGCTTCCGCACGAACTGTGAGACCGCCAAAAGCGGTGAGACAGGGGTGTAGCGGCTGATAAGTGTGCTGTTCATTGAGACTAAAAGTGTCCCGAGTGATTTCAACTCTTGAGTGCAGTACAACGGTAGCAGGAAGCCCTCTATCTGCTAGGCAGAGGGTACTGATATTCCTGCACGTTTTACAACTTCAAACTGTGTTTTATTGGAGGGGGTGGAAAGTGCACTAGCACTTTTAGAGAGACATTAAGGCAGGTACTACTGATTGGGGGAGTGTCGGTGGAGGCCCTCAGAACTTCCAGGTCCAGCAGGCTACTTATTCAGACTCTCACGCGAGCGGCACCTTAGAGGCTTCTGCACGAACTGTGAGACCACCGAAAGCAGTGAGACGGGTGTAGCGGCTGATAAGTGTGCTGTTCATTGAGACTAAAAGTGTCCCGAGTGATTTCAACTCTTGAGTGCAGTACAACGGTAGCAGGAAGCCCTCTATCTGCTAGGCAGAGGGTACTGATACTCCTGCACGTTTTACAACTTCAAACTGTGTTTTATTGAAGGGGTGGATCATGCACTAGCACTTTTAGAGAGACATTAAGGCAGGTACTACTGATTGGGGGAGTGTCAGTGGAGGCCCGCAGAACTTCTGGGTCCAGCAGGCTACTTATTCAGACGCCATGCGAGCGGCAAGCGCTGCCGGTGCGCTATGCCTAAGCATTAGCGAGAAGGAGAAGGATGAGTACTTTTGAGAGAACTGAAAAGGTAAGAAATTAAAGTTGAGGAGGAAATGGAGTTGATGGTTGGAAAAGAGCATAAAGGTATGCCTTCTTTATTAACATCAGAAGAGAACTTGATGGTATGTTGTGGTAGCTGTTTGAGGTTTATAGTGGCCGAATTAGAGGTTGATTATGATACGTTTGAGTGTAAAAAGTGTGAAATAAATAAGGATTTATGTAAAAATCTGAAAAGGGTCACTGAAAGGCTGAAAGTATTGGAAAAGAGTCAGATGGAACTTACTGAAAGATTGAAAATCATGTCTAGTTTAAATGGAGATGAAGTGGAGGGGGGCGCTGTTGAGCACTTCTACCGAGAAGACGTGGTCTCCAAGAGCTCTGCATCTGCAAGTTAAAAATTTCGATATTTTTCTGTTCTGCGTGGAAGTACAACCTAATAATAAAAACTTCTAAAATCTGGAAGTTTTGCCGAACAGTTCGATACTAAGATCGATTATGGGGCGAACAAACAAGAGCGGCACGGGCGGATTGAAAACTCAGCCCTCAACGGAGCAGCAGGCCGCTCCAACGCCAACTGCTATTGCCTCGAGCGAACCACCATGGAGGGCTCTACAGGCGGCTATGCAGGCCATTGATGGCAAAATTGAATCGGTACTAGAGCGGCTGTGTGAACAAGATTGCAAAATTGAGGCTGCTACTAAAACTGCTACAACCGCCGAAACTCAGGCAGTGAAAGCCCTAGCAACGCAGCGAGGCTCACCCAGGAGAATGGGCAATTCAGATATCGCCTTGAGGCGTTGGAAAACGCGAGCAGAGCATCCAACGTGAGACTTATTGGACTACCTGAGGGCTCAGAAAATCCTGATTTACTAGCGCTTTTTGAAATCCTGGCTGCCTAAGGCTGCACAGCTGGACCGATTCATTGGGGAGCAATTTGTGAGAGCTATCGAATCACACCCACGTTCTGCTGGGGCACAGAAAGATCTCCCTGCATACAGTTCTATTAGTCACCCTGGCGCAGCCATTAAGGAACAAATCTTGCGGCGGCCCAATACAGAGAGTTTAAATTACGAGGGTTTTACGCTACACTGCTTTCCAGACCTCTCCTCACGCTACAAGAGCTCGTAGGAAAGAAGTTTGACGGAGTTCGGCCTCGCTGAGAAGTCTTGGGGTCGCCACACTTTTAATGATGCCTGCCAGATTGAGGATTTACTACGGGGACAGACGTTCCAATTTACGGATCCAGAAGAAGCAGGCAAGCGAGTACAGCAGATCCAGAGGGAATTCGAGGTCTCGAAGGGTAGAGCCAGAGATGAATCGGAACAGGAATCGGAGCAAGAGGACATTTGAACTGGCTATAGTAAGCAGTCTAGACTTTGCTAATAACTGTCCTAATCAAAACTTTATATATTAGCAGTATGGCCTAGGAGGAGTTTCCCTGCCGGTTAATGGATGAAAACTGAAATCAAAAGTCTGACTTTGCTAGGAACTTGGACATTAACTTACAGGTTTATAGACTTTATAATTTAAATTCCTTTCTGTTGAAAGTTGCAGCTATGGATCCTTGTATTTAAAGCCTTAAATCATTCAGGAAACCTTACAGGTTGAATTAGCTCATTTAATTTAATTTAATTTAAGTTAATTATTAACAGTGTACTTTTACTGAAGTGACTATTTTCTCTACAGATGTAGAGTTAATGATGAGACCACTAAGTTTTTTTGTTTTGCCATGTTCGGAATGAGGGTACTAATCAACCTGAGAAGTTGAATTTTTCTGGAAGTACTTTAATTTTAGTATTTGGATTGTCCCTATCTCTTGTGGAGGTGCAGCTATGGGGAAGTATTATGATCGAGTTAACAGGTAAAATGGATATACCCCCCAAATCTGTAAACAAACATTTAGACTGAATTATACTGTCTTTACCTGATTTGGGTCTCTGTATTAAATGCGATATGTCTGATGTATGGAATGTAATACTACATGTTTATGTAAAGCTACAATACACATAAAATACAAAAAAAAAATGGAGATGAAGTAGGGAGGAGAAGTTCTGGAGGAGAAAATGTTTCAGGAAAAAGAAAGATTAATGATAATGAAGGAAACAACAGTAAGGTGGATAGGACAGCAAACAGCCAAGTGAAAAGGAAAAGAAGGGGGTTAGTCCTTTACAACCAGTCCCAGGTTGTATTAGAATGGAGCGGATGAAAATGGGTTAAATGGAAATGGGGGAGTTGTGGAGAATGTTGATTTGAGGACGGAAAATTAGATAGTAGAAGTAGTATATGAGGGGATACAGGTGAGAAACAGTTTTGAGGTTTTGGGAGAGGCTAGTCAAAGAAATGGTGAAGGAGAGTGTGATGGAACCTAAGAAGAAATAGGGGGGAGAGAGTAGAGATGTTGTGGTTATTGGAGACTCGATCATAAAATTTATAGATCAGTATATCTGCAGGAATGATAAGAAAAATAGGATGATTAGTAGCTTCTCTGGTGCAGGGATTTTGGAGTTGGTTGACATGGCTGATAATATTTTTAAAGCAGCTGGGGAAAGACCAGTTGCTGTAATTCATGTGGGCGTTAATGACATAGCAAAAAAGACCTTGCCAGAAATGCAGAAAGATTATAAGAAGCTGGCCGAAAAATTAGAGGAAAAGGGGAGTGAGATATTAATTTCGGAAATATTACCTGAGCCCAGGGCATCGGTTTATAATCAAAAAAGGATAGCCTTAACAAATGAATGGCTGTTGAAGTGGGCTGATTCAAGTGGATACAGATTTATTAGGCACTGGAACACATTTAATAACAAAAATGAACTGTTTTGTAAGGATGGACTCCATTTAAATTTTAGGGGTAGCAGGATATTGGGGATGTGGTTGAAAAATAAGATTGAAATTAGTGTAATCTAAAAGGCAGCCGGCCAGGTGGCGCAGAGGGTTGAGGTGCTGGACGTCACACTTCGAACCACGCCGGCGACCGGGTTCAGGAAACGGACTCGGGTCTTGAGGGGCTGGCTTGGGAAGGAGAGGATTGAGCGTCCGAGGGACTGCTCTCCTCTCCTAGGGAGGGTGTGTGGGAAGCCCCGCTCTTGTAGTGGCCCCTGGTGGAGACCAGGGGTACTACATGCAGTGGCACAGGAGGGACAACCAGAAAGCTGGAAAAACAGCCTCGGCGCCAACGGATGATGGCCTCCGTGCTCCATGTTCCCCGGAACCTCCAGGCCTACCCTTCGCCACAGCAGCGCCTCCAGACCATGGAAATATAGTGTGCCGGGGTTCCCCTGCCACCCGGTGCCTTCCCCCTCAGAGGAGGGGGACCCACCCGGCGATGGGATACATTGGGGACAAATTGGGGGTTGGCTGCGATATGTGTGTGGGAGGAGCTCCAGAAGAGGGCAGCCGAGGCGTGGAAGCACTAGGTGGCCCGAAGGAGAGGTGGACGCCGGAGTGTGAGGAGAGGTAAAAAGATTACACAAAAAACAACTAAAAGGCAGGGGGACGAACAAAGGAAATAGGAGGGAAAAGATGTTAAAGGGAAGTACTAACATACTAAAATGCCAGCAGAATAGGCCTAATGGTCTTTCGAGTCTGCTCGATTGGTCAGCCCCAACCCTGGGTGCTGACCTTGCTGCCCCCCTCGCCTTCTCTGGCTTCTCCCTTCCCAGTTCTGGATATTCTTGCTGCATTGGATTTTGCTTCCAGAACCCTTCCCTGTACCTGTCCCAGCCCTTCTTGAATCCCTCCTGTCTCTGCCTCCACCAGCCCCTAGGCAGTGCATTCCATGGCTCCACCACCCTCTCAGTGAGTAGCACCTCCTCCTTTCTCCCTGAATCTTCCCCCTCAGCTTCCACCCATGCCCTCTAGTGGCCCCTCCTCCTCCCTTGAAGCACCTGACTGTTCCTCCCCTATTTACCCTCTTCATGTAGCTGAAGACCTCTATCATGTCCCCCGGTCCTTCTCTCTTCAATGTGTGACATATTTAGCTCTTGAGCCTCTCCTCATAGGTCCTGTCCCCAAGCCCCAAATCATTTTGGCTGCCTCCTCTGGACCCTCTCCAGGAGTTTAATGTCCCTCTTTAAGTGTGGCCTCCCAAACTGCACGCAGTACTCAAGGTGTGGCCTCACCAAGCAGTTATACAGAGGGTATCACTTCCCTCCTTCTGGAGGTGATCCCCTAGCGATGCATCCCAGCATCCTGTTGGCCTTGGCTGCTACCCTCCTACAAGTCTCCGAGTTGTTCATCTTGACATCCACCACCACCCCCAGAGTCCCTTTCAGCCATCGAGACTTGTGCATTTCCCCCAGGGTGTACACTTGGCACAGGTTTCTGGCCCCAGGTGGAGTACCTTGCATTTCCCTGCATTGAACCTCAGCTTCCACTTTCTAGACCATCTTTCCAGGCCTCCAGGTCCCCTGTAGGGCCCCCTCCTCCTCCCCATCCACCACTGCCCCCAGTTTTGAGTCCTCTGCAAAGAGACTCATCTCCTCCTGATTCCTGTCCTTATGTCAGGCGTGGCGTTGAACAGGAGGGCCCAGAGCTGATCCTGTGGGACCCCACTAATGACCCTCCTTGGGGATGAGACTATCCCGCCAACTACGACTCTCTGGGTCCGGTCCTGGAACCAGTTGCCTATCCATCTGATCATCTGGTTCCCCACCCCCATTTCTCCCAGCTTCTCCAACAGGCCCACGTGAGGAACAGAGTCAAATGCCTTGCTGAAGTCTAGAAAGAGAACGTCCACTGGTCTACCCAGGTCCAAGGCACTCGTCACCCAGTCATAGAACTCCACAAGGTTTGTCTGACACGATTTCCCCGGGACGAATCCATGCTGTCTATTGTCCAGGCACCCTGACTTTTCCAGGTCCCCCCAGCCTCTCCTTGACAATGCCCTCCATCACCTTGCCCACCACCGATGTCAGGCTGACAGGCCTGTAGTTCCCTGCCACCTCCCTTGATTCCCCCTTGCGGATAGGCACTATATGCGCCACCTTCCAGTCCTGGGGCACCCACCCTGTCCTCAGAGAGATGGTGAAAAGCTCCGCCAGGGGTTTCGCCAGGACATCAGCACTCTGGGATGTAATTTATCCGGCCCCGGTGCTTTCTCCATCTTAAGGGAGCTGAGGGCTTCCCTCACTCTCTCTCCTGAGATTTCCACTTCCGGTACCTCTTCTCCCTGCTTAGGCCTCCCCCCTCCTGCCAGTGATGCCTCCCACTCTCCCCAGACCCGCTGATCAGAAAGTGTCCCCCCCTCCTCAGTATCTCTGTCTGCTCCCATGTATGATGCAGCACCCCCATTTTCCTTGGTGAAAACTGAGGTGAAGTACTCATTTAGTACCTCAGCCTGCTCCCCCGGGTCTTGTGCCCA
Organism: Neoceratodus forsteri; assembly: GCA_016271365.2. Lineage (NCBI taxonomy): Eukaryota > Metazoa > Chordata > Ceratodontiformes > Ceratodontidae > Neoceratodus > Neoceratodus forsteri. Next base: position 1,136,229,382 of record CM057454.1, read on the forward strand.
TCTCTCCCCTGATTTAATCCTGCTAATCTGCCCCTTCACCCTTTGTTTTTCCCCAATGTATCTAAAGAACCCCTTGTTCCCTCTCCTAATTTCCCTGGCCAGGTTCTGCTCCTTCCTTGCCTTAGCTGCCCTCGCCACCCTAGTGGCCCTTCTAGCCATCAGCTCATACTCCCCTCGATCCCTTTCACTCCTTGAGCACTTGAATTGCCTATAGGCTGCCTTCTTTTCCCGCACCAGCTCCTGGACCTCCCTGGTCCACCAGCAGGGTTTTCAGACCCTACTGCATTTTCGTCTTACTCTTGCACAGGTGCTGGTAGCATCTTGCACCCCTCTCCTGATGAGTTCCCACCTACTATCAGCGTCCATGTCTGACCCAATCACATCCAAATGCTCCTTAAGGATCCTTCCCATTTCCTTAAAATCCGTTCCCCTGAAGTCAGTTACCCTAGTCTTTGTGCAGCCATCTAGCCCTCCTAGGTCCAGGCAGAACCAGACCGTGGCATGGTCACTCCCCGCCATCAGGTCCCTTACCTCCAGGCCCCTAATCTGGTCACTGTCTGCCAGGACCACATCCAGTACCCGCGCCTCCCTGGTCGGTTCCCCCACCTGCTGAGTTAGGAACGCGTCTTGAAAGACATCCAGCAACCTCTGTTCCCTGGTCACAGAAGATGTCATAGTCTCCCAGTCTGTTCCTGGCATGTTTAAGTCCCCCAACACCACCACCGTTCCTCTGCCCAGTCTGCAGTGTCTCCCAACATCTGCCACCAGACTGCCCTCCAGCTCCTCCGCCAGGGCAGGGGGTCTATACATCACTCCTATTTTTACTCTCTTGCCCCCCCCTTGTTATCAAGGTGACCCAAATCACTTCCACGGTTCCCTCCGCCTCCTCTACTCCCCCTATGCCAATGCAGTTTAGGTATAGGTAGAAAGGTAAAGTCCCTAAAGGTTATGTTCTTTAATGCTTGGAGCTTAAATGAAGCATGTAAATCAGAAATGGAAATTCTGATTAAAGAGGGAGAGTTGGATATGGTAGGGGTTGTTAAAACCTGGTGGAAAAATTAAAATGGTTGGTCTCTGAACATTCCTGGTTATAAGTTGATCAGTAGAAATAGGAGGGAAAAAAGGGGGTGGGTTGCTCTTTTTGTTCAGGAAGATCTAAAGATTAGGAGAACTGAGGAAACAGTGGAATTGGGGAAAGTAGAAATTATAACTATCGAACTGTTAGGAATAAAAAGGAAAACAATGTAGGATTTCGGTGTTTTATAGAGCACTAGATACAGATCTATTAGAGACAGAACCATTCCTAGAATACTTGGGTAGACTGGCAGAAGACACTGATGTTGTTTTGATGGGAGATTTAAATATGCCAGAAATTAGATGGGGTGAAAATCAGAAAGGAAATAACATCTCAGGTAGATTCCAGGAAAAGCTGGTGGCAGTAGGAATTCGACAATGCATACAAGAAGCTACAAGGGGGGAAAACATACCGGATGTTATTCTTACAAACAGAAGTGACATTGTTAAACAAGTAACTATTCAACCACAAGTGGGGATGAGCGATCATAATTCTGTATCGCTTGAACTAGATTGGGAAATGGAGCTGGTTAAGGGTAATACGATTCAATATCTATATAGGAAGAGGGACTCTAGGGCCGTGAGGGAGGTATTAATGAATATAGATTGGGGACATATGATAGAAAATGATGATCTTGAGAAAGTATGGGAAAAGTTCCTAAAAGTACTAAATGAGATCATGGAAAATCATATTCCAAAGAAAAGAATATATGATAAAGGGAAAAAGCCCCCATGGCTAACAACAAACATAGTTGAACTCTGTAGAAAAAAGGTTTGTTTTCAGAGGATGAAAAAGGACGAGACACCAGCAAATAAGGATAGGTATAGAAAGATGTTAAGGAAGCTTAAGAAGGAAATAAAGAAATCTAAAAAACAGCATGAAATGAGATTGGCAATGAACAAAAATAATAAAAGCTTTTATGCTTATGTGAACAGGCAGAGGGAAGGAAGTAACATGGTGGGCCCACTAGTAGTCAAGGGGGAGGTAATGTCGGTTCCACTGGAGATGGCAGATAAATTTGCCAAATGTTTTGGTGCTGTATATAAGGAGCAGAGTCCTAGGTTGGAAAGTAGAGTGGGAAATGGTGGTAATCTTGACGTAAAGGAAATAATAACAGAAGAGAGAGTGATGAAAAGGATTATGAGGCTAAAAAGGGATAAAATGGCAGGACCAGATGAGATCCACCTGTATATGGTAAAAGAGCTGAGACATGAGCTGGCAACTGTTACTACCTTTTTAGGGCAGAGGCCCCTTGCTGGGGGTGTGGTGCCGGAGGAGTGGAGAAGGGCATATGTAGTGCCAATATATAAGAAGGGTAAAAGGGGATCAGGTGGTAAATTATAGACCAGTGAGCCTGACGGTGGTGGGGAAGATAATTGAGGGTATTATTGGTGAAGCAATAAAAGACACTATGATTAAGAAGGGAATAAAAGATCAGTTTCAGCATGGATTTGTTGCAAGTAGGTCATGTGAGACACATCTTACAACTTTTTATGAACATATACATAGATGGGTGGATGAAGAAAAGAGTGTGGATGTGGTGTTGCTGGACTTTAGCCAAGCTTTTGATACTGTACCGCATAATAAGATTATTGAGAAACTGATTAAGTTTGAAATAGATTCTAGTATTATAACATGGGTGAAGCAGTGGCTAACAAATAGAAAACAACAGGTTAGGATCCAGGGTGTGTTGTCAAAACCTCAAAGGGTGGGGAGTGGTGTTCCCCAAGGGTCTGTGTTGGGACCCTTACTGCTTGCTTATTCATAAGTGATTTGAAAATAGACAGTGGAAATAAGTTGGTGAAATCTGCAGATGATGTGAAAGTAGGAGGGATAGTAGATGCATTTGATGATAGATTAACATTTGGAAGAGATATATTACAAGGTTTGGAATGGGCAGATGGAAATGGAATGAACTTTAATGAGGATAAATGTATTATAATGCATCTAGGAAGGAAAAATGTTCACCAAAATTATTATATGAAGGGTATAAAATTGAAGGTATCTACATGTGAGAGAGAGATTTAGGAATCTATATCCAGAGTGACTTAAAGAAGAATATTCAGTATAGGAATATATCAAATAAAGCTATGTATTTGGTAAATATTATTAGAAGAGGTTTCCACTCTAGAAGTAGAGAGGTTCTGATGCCGTTGTATATGATTGTGGTCAGGCCTCTACTGGATTACTGTTCAACAGTATGGAGTCCTTACTTAGTGAAGGATGTAAAAATGGTGGCAAGGCCACAGTAAACATATACAAGAATGATTTTAGGATGTGAAGATCGGGATTATGAGGGAAGATTGAAAAAATTGGGATTGTGGACCTTGAGTGATAGGAGAGCGGGGGGATATGCTGTTTCTATTTAAAATCTTAAAGGGTGAGAGTATGAGGATGGAGATGGAAATGGAATTTAAAGATCAAGTATATCAGCTGAGAGGGTGTAATAGGCAGTTGAGGGAAACAGTATGTAGGATGGATATAAGAAACAATGGATTCAAGAGTAGAGCAATCAGATTGTGGAACAGATTAGCACAGGAAGTTGTAGATGCAGAAAATGCTGAGGCTTTTAAGACCAGAATTGATCAGTACCTAATTGAAGTTGGTGACTTAGGTTGCCACCACTGAATTGTGGGGAAAGCTTACATGGGCTATGCCTTCTTGACTTTCGTAGTTTTCCAGTATAAAATCCAGTATGAAAATTTCTAAGTCCAGAGATCATTTTAGTTGCCCTTCTCTGGGTTCTCTCCACCATGTCTATGTCCTTCCCAAGGTAGGGACTCCAGATCTGTGAGCCAAAATCCAGATGGGTAATGATATAAGATTTAAAAATGAATAGAAGATAGTGTTTGTTTCGAGATACAAGTGACTGCTGAACTGATCTTAAAATTATGTTTGTTACCGATGACACATGAATACAGTGATTTATTGAAGATAATTTGTTATATATGATAACCCCAAGATCACGCTGTTGGTTACAGATTGAAGTAAAACATTTCTGAAGATATAATCATGACATGGATTATCTTTCCCAAAATGCAAAATAGTGCATTTATCGGTTAAATTTTATATTATTATTTATGGACCAGTTATATAACAAATTGAGGTAATTGGATAAGGCATTGTATTTTTCACTAGTGTCTACCTGTCCACATATTTTTGTGTCATCGGCAAACTTAACAAGTTTGTTAGAAACTCCTAAATGCATATCAGATATGAAAATGTTGAAAAGCAAGGGCTCCAGCACCAGCCCCTGAGGCACACCGCTCCCAACTGAAGTAGTGTCAGATAACACCCCATTGATTCACACCCTTTAGTAGTGATTCTGTAATCATACTTTGACCCATCAAACCAATGATTGTGTAAATCCCGTCAGAAGACGCTTAGTCACAAGGAGATTATGGGGAACGATGTCAAAGGCCTTTCCTATATCAAGTAGAATTACATCTACTGGAAGGCCATTATCTAAACTGCAACTTACCATATCATAAAATGATATTAAGTTTGTTGTGCATGAATTACCCCTTTTAAAACCACGTTGGGTGGCATTAGGCCATGAGTTCCCATCTCTTCTCATGTAGGTCCTTAATAATCTTCTCCATGGTTTTACTGCAAAAGGAAGTTAGACTAACTGGTCAATAGAACAATTTGCCCTACCACCCTTTTTAAAGATAGGCACCACTACTGCTTGCCTCCAATCCATTGGGACAGTACCAGATTTAAGGGATTTATTAAAGAGTATTTTAAATGGATAGACTAGGGACTCTGCCAGTCATTTTAAATACCTGGGATGGATTTCATCGGGGCCTGGGGAAGTGTTCATTTTTACTTGATTTAGAGCTGTTGTAATTGTTTCCAATGTAATATCTGGTACATTTGAATCATTGATGTCTAACTCAGAATGAGATGAAGGTATATAGATGGAACCAAAAAAAATATTTAATGCATTAGCCATTTCAAAGTCATCAGTAATGATGTTTCCATTTGAAAGTAGGAGGCCAACAAACAGTTCTTGTAACACTTTTAATTTTGTTGATATAGGAATAAAAAGCTTTATTATTGCCAGAACTAGAGCTAACCTGAATTCCAGTTTTGGTTTTTCCTTCTTTATCATAGCTTTTAATTTCTTTTGCTCCAACCTATATTTTTCCCTTTTTTCCTTGTGGAGCCCGATTGCTTGATCTTAAAAGCCTGTATGCTTTTTGTCTTTTGTTTATTTGGCTACTTATGGCCTTAGTTAACCAAATGGGGACTTTACCCTTTGAGTTATACTTAATTCTGGTTGGGACAAACTGATCTTCTAATGTAAATATATTTTTAATGGTATCCCAACATTTTTCCACCCCAGAATTTGATACGATTTCATCCCATTTTATACTTGACAAAGCAGATCTTATGACAGGTATGTTCACTTTATTATAGCAATGTTGAAAGCTATCATATTTTGGTCACTAGAGCCCAAGGGACACAGAACCAGAGAATCAGTTAACTCATTTGATATGTTGGTAAGGACAAGATTCAATATATTATTTCCATGAGTGGGTTTACACACAAGTTTGTTTGTTTATTTGCTTTACAGGTAAGCACACTGGAAACACGTTCCCTTTTCAGGTGCGACCCAACAAAAAAACACTGTATATAACAATACAGCAAGACTTGTACATAATTATCATACAGAAAACAAGAATACAAATTCCACATCTTGTAAAAAAAAACAAGGTTATTTAAAACAGTGGCTTTTTGATAATATCTTAAAGTGCTGATAAAGAGAAGTAGAAAAGGATGTTTGTGGTTAAATTTTTATTTCTAGGGACATGGATATGTTGTTCATCCACACTGTCTGGCAGGTATCCTTGCCGCTTTAAATCTTGCCGGAAGGTCTTCAAGCTGGCTCCTCCAACCCACCCGGGTGGTAAAACTCTCGGCTCCGCCATGAGCGTCAGATCTTCCTTACGCTTGAAGCTCAGGTTCCCTCCTTAACGCTCTGCGTATAAGACTGGTTCCTAATTCTTTGTTTTCGAATTTAAAAGTTTTTGCATTATAGACTTGGTCTTCTATCCCTCATGGCTGCAATGGACAAATCAACTCCGGTTTGCGGTGGTGCCCATGCGAACTGAAAGATGTCTCAGACGGATCCGCACTCCACGTGTGTCTACTGTTTTAGGCCTTGAGCATGACCCATGAGCTTGCGACCTGTGCTCTTCCTTCTCAGCCCTCGTCCCTCGAGGACCGTGCTGCCCACGTTTACAACTGGGCGCCCGAAGCGTTTTCCTCCGGTAAAGTCAAAAGAGGCCCAGTCGGCGGTTTCCGCGGCGGCGGGCTCGGCGGATCAGCTAGAGCAGATGATCGCCCTCGAAGAGGAGGTGGCGTGGGCCGCATCTTCCTCGACCGCGGCATTTATCCCACTGTCCCTGGGTTCCTCTTACACGGCTTCCTTTAAGGAGCTTTGTCTGTCCCTCTCCACTAGAGGAGAGGGACCAACGTCTGCTGGACCTTCTTCTCGGTCTAAGAAGAAAGACAAGGGTAAGTCCCTCCGTCGACGCTCTTGGGAGCGGGAAAGGTCACTCTCCCTGAGTTGTCGGCCATCGACTTCGGTCGATCGTTCGGCTTCGGCCACTGGTCTCACGGTGTCCCCGTCAGGTCAGTTGACCGAGACTCCCGTCGACGCAGTCGAGATCTTTCTCGACCCGTTGGACGGGTTGTCGACCGGCAAAGCCTAAAATCCCCTCTCCCGGTTCCCCCGGAGGGAGTTGAGGATCCCGCGGGCTTGCCAGTGCCTCCGGTTCCGGAGCCCTCAGGCAAACCCTCCGAGCCGAGGGAGGAGCCGGTTCCACCCGTCCTCTCCCCGCACCGTCCTCGGAAAGGCCGAGGTTCTCGGTCTCAGACTTCTTCGCGGTCCAGCCGATCCCACTGTTATAGGCGGTCTCGGTCTCGGCACTGCGGTGAGCGGCGCTGCCGCTCGTCCTCGTCCTCCTCCTCGGATGAGAGGAGGCTTCGACGTAAGTTACATCGACGATACGAGGACCTCATGTGGCAACAGCTCCTTCTGACCGGGAACAAGCCGTCGCCTTCCCCGGCCAATAAGTGGCTGTCACCGGAGCGGCCGAAGCAACCCCTCGTTTTACCCGAGGAGCCTGTTCCCAGGCCAGTTGTTTGGCCAAAACCAGCTGCCCCACCAATTCCGGTGGAACCTCCGCCTCCACAGCGCTGTTTGGGGCTCCGACCAAGAACTCTCGAGTCGGCTCAGGGTCTGCCCATGGGCTGTCGGTCACCCCTCACTCCCGATCGCCTTGGCGGGTGGAGGGTGGCTCAGGCCAAGGCAGCTCTTTGCGGACTCTTCTGAGTCCGACGACGATTCCTCCCTTTTCTCCAAGCGAGTGGACTTGGAGTCCTCTGGAGGTCAGTCGCTGGACGACAGCCCTTCGTCCTTCCTGGGTTTGCTCAGGCTCATCTCGGAGTCCACCGGGATGCAGCTCGAGCCCGTATCCAAGCGGGCCAAGTATCCCCTCACGGAGATATTGGACCGAGGGGATTCCCCTACGGAGGCCTTTCCTGTGGCTGAGGCCATTGTGGGCCCGGCCTTGGAGCTCTGGCAGCGCCCTGCTTCCTGCCCTGCGCCTTCGGCCAGGATGGCCAGGAAGTATGCGGTCCCTACCGGTTCCCTGTCCGGTTTCTCGGAACATCCCTCAGCCGAGGGGTTAGTTACCGACAGCGTTTTCCGGCGTGCCGGAAACGCTAGGGACGTGGACAAACCTCCCGACAAGGAGTCCAAGAAATTGGACTATGCCGGGCGAAAAGTCTACGCTGCATCCTCCCTTGGCCTTCGTCAGGCAAGCTCGGCCGTGCTGATGGCACATTTCTCCCATGCCCTGTTGGGCTTCCTGGACGAGGTAGTCCCTCATCTCCCGGCTGATCTGCAGACCACGGTTAGGCAGATGCGGGACCAGGGCAGGGCAGTGGCCAAGCAGCAACTTCAGACTGCTCTGGACATTGGAGACTCATGCGCCAGGTCAGTCGCAGCTGCAGTGGCTATGCGCCGTCGGGCATGGCTGAGGATATCCACCTTCACAGCGGATACCCAGCACAAATTGGCAGATGTTCCCTTCCTGGGGACCGACCTCTTCGGCCCTGGAGTGGAAGGCCACCTCCAGAGGATCGAAAAGTCCAATGCCACCTTGGACTCGGTCTCATCCGCTCAGAGGGACAAGGGCCGCAGACCAGAACCCAAGCCCTTTCGTCCGTCTGCGCCCCCGGCACGTCCAGCCCAGCAACACCAGGGCCAGCAGGCTCGCTCTTGGCATCAAAACCCAAGCCCACGGCTTCCTCCTCCAGGAAGCAGGGAGGTAAAGGCCCAGGTGGTCCCTCCTCCAAGCCTGCACAGTGACGGGTTGAGGGTTGTCGCCCCCAACCTCGTCACCTCACCCCAGGTTCCTCCTGTGGGGGGACGGCTCCGGTTCTTCCTTTCCGCCTGGTCTGCTATTACCACAGACCGGTGGGTGTTGGAAGTGGTAGGAAAGGGCCTGCCTCTGGAGTTCGAGCAGGCCGCACCCTTCAGAGCCGTCGCACCTCGGGGGGCCTCAGGGTCCGAAGCCTCGCTGTCAGCTCGCCGAGCTGACATCGCTCTCCTCCTTGAGAAGGAGGTGATAAGAGAGGTGGCGGACCCTCCCTCAAACCCGGGGTTCGTGTCCAGGTACTTCCTGGTTCCGAAACGGACGGGGGGCTGGCGCCCCATTCTCGACCTACATGACCTAAACAAGTTCCTAAGGTCTCGAACCTTCAGGATGGTCACTCTGGCTCAGATAATACCATCCTCGGAACACGGCGTATGGTTCTGCTCTCTGGACCTACAGGACACGTTCTTTCACGTCCCTATCCGTCCGTCCCATCAAAGGTTCCTTCGCTTTCGAGCGGAGGGATCCCTTTTCAAGTTCCAAGCCATGCCCTTCAGTTTATCTCCAGCTCCCAGGGTCTTCACCAAATGCATGGCAGTGGTGACAGCATTCCTGCAGCGCCGAGGGGTCCGGGTTTACCCTTACCTGGACTATTGGCTGATTGCAGCCCCTCCAGACAGGAGGTGGGGCGGTCAGAGATCTGGCCCTCCAGGTTTGCTCAGGTCGGCCTCCTCACTCGAGGCCAGAGTCGAGACTCGAGCGCAGCAGGTGATTCTTTCATCGGGGCAGAGCTCGACTCTCTTGAGCCAGGGCACGGCTCCCAGCGGACAGGGTCGAGGTTCTTTCCTCCTTTGCCCAATCATTTCTGGTTGGGCAATTGCGCCCTGCCCGGGACTTCCTGCGCCTCCTGGGTGTCATGGCGGCCTGTACCAGCGTGGTCCATTGGGCCCGTTGGAACATGTCGCCCTTTCAGTGGGGCTGGCCAGCCAGTGGTCCCAGCGCTGCGATCCATTGGACCAGCTAGTAGCGGTGACCCAGGGATGTGGAGCGCTCTCCAGTGGTGGACCATTCCAGTTCATCTGCAGGAGGGCATCCCGTTTGTCCGCCCCGAGCCGACGGTCTCTCTCTCGACCGATGCCTTTCTGATGGGTTGGGGTGCCCATCTGGGGGAACACCGAGCGCATGGCCTCTGGTCCCCGAGGGACTCCCGATGCCACATCAACCTGCTGGAGCTCCGAGCGGTCCGCCTAGCTGTCACCGCCTTTGCTCCATTTCTTCGGGGTCAAGTGGTCCGGGTCCAGATGGACAACACCACGACCATATACTGTCTAAACCGCCAGGGCGGGACGCGCTACATGCTTCTATGCAAGGAAGCTCTCCTCATCTGGTCACTCGTGCGCAGCCTGGAGGCGGATATCCTAGCCATTCATGTGGCAGGAGCCTCCAACACCCTGGCCGATGCCCTAAGCCGGATAGGGGCTGTGTCCCACGAGTGGTCTCTCCTGCCGGAGGTAGTACAAGATCTATTCTCCCATTGGGGCACACCTCAGGTGGACCTGTTTGCCTCCAGGGAGAATGCGAAGCTGAGGCTGTTCCATGCCCGCCCCCCTCAGCAGGGATCGCTGCAGGGGGATGCCTTCTCGAGGCCGTGGACCCCGGGCCTCTTCTACGCCTTTCCCCCATTCCCCTTGATGCACAAGGTGCTGCTCAAAGCAAGGAGGGACAAGGCGCAGGTGATTCTGATAGCCCCAGACTGGCCCCGCCAGTACTGGTACCCAGATCTCCTCAGCCTCAGCTCCAGGCTCCCGAGGCAGCTTCCAGCTCACCCGGACCTGCTCTCAGTCAGTCAGGGGAAGGTATTCCATCTAGATCTTCAATCCCTGCACCTGACGGCCTGGTTCCTGAGCGGCTAGAGTTCCAGGCCTTGGGTCTTTCCGACGAGGTCCTCAACGTAGTTGAGGCGTCCTGTAAGAAGTCGACCAGAAAATGCTATGCCTTCAAATGGAAGAGATTTTCCATTTGGTGTCAGGGCAAGGGCCTGGACCCTTCCTCCTGTTCCTTGGCGAGCATATTGGACTACCTGTGGTCCCTTTCTCAGCAAGGGCTTAGGTCGACGACCCTTAAGGTGCACCTGGCAGCCATCTCTGCTTACCGGGTGCGGGCCAGGAAGCAGTCAGTGGCGCAGGAGAATGTGGTCTGGTGCTTTTTCAAAGGCCTTGATCACATTTCCCCTCCGGTGCGAGAACCTCCACCTCCGTGGGATCTACTGCTGGTACTGGCAAAGCTCATGGGCAAGCCATTCGAACCAATGCACAGGTGTGAACTCTCTCACCTGTCGTGGAAGACCGCCTTCTTGGTGGCTATCACGTCAGCCAGAAGGATGGGAGAGCTCCAGGCGCTCTGCATCGAGTCTCCTTACCTGGTCTTCCACAGGGACAAGGTTGTCCTGTGCCCCCACCCGAAATTCCTTCCGAAGGTGGTGTCAGAGTTTCACCTTAACCAGGTGTTGACTCTGCCGGTGTTCTACCCCAATCACACCTCGGAGGCCGAATATAGGCTCCATACTCTGGACCCTAGAAGGGCGCTCGCTTACTATAAGGAGCGCACGGCTGAAATTCGGGGAGAGGTTCGCCAGCTGTTTGTCACCTACGCTGAAGCCGCACCTGGCAGACCTGCAGCCAAGCGGACGATAGGCAGGTGGGTCACCTCCTCCATAGATCTCTGCTATAAGTTGGCAGGCATGGAGCCTCCCAGAGGGATAAGAGCTCATTCTACCTGCCATACTGCTGCATCGGTGGCTGCTTCTAGGGATGTCTCTATCCAGGAAATCTGCAGGGCTGCTACCTGGAAGTCAGCACACACCTTCATCACCCATTACCACATCGACCTTGAGTCACGTCGGGATGCTGGTTTTGGGGCCTCGGTTCTCCAGCCTCTATTCCCTAAGTAGGGGGTGTGCGCCTTGCCTCCCTCCTCCCGAGAGAACTATAGAGTCTGCCAGACAGTGTGGATGAACAACATATCCATGTCCCTAGAAATACAGGTTACTCACCTGTAACAGGAGTTCTAGGAATGGTATATGTTGTTCATCTACACTACCACCCGACCTCCCGGCTTCGACGACAACCTGAGCTTCCAGCGGGCCAGATCTGGCGTCATGGGGCGGAGCCGAGAGTTTTACCACCCGGGTGGGTGGGAGGAGCCAGCTTGAAGACCTTCCGGCAAGATTTAAAGCAGCAAGGATACCTGCCAGACAGTGTGGATGAACAACATATACCATTCCTAGAACTCCTGTTACAGGTGAGTAACCTGTATTTCAGTTGGAACCACATTCCGTATTTTAGGAGCTGCTCATGTAAAAGACAGCTGACCACAAGTGGTTCTCATTAACAGCAATTTCAATGTTTCGTTATCTACCCTAGCCCTGGACAAAAAAATCTGGTCATGTCTATGTAAAAGACCAGATAAGTTCTTAAGAACTCCATTCCTGATTACTCTAAAAGTAAATTTAGCATATAAATATTTGAGATGTAAATCAACTGGTAATCAACCCATATCATTCAAGACCACACAATGATGTGTTCTCTTAATATGTATACCCTTGAGGAAAGAGGGGAGAGGGGGGACATGATAGAAACTTTTAAGTACCTCAGTGGACTCAACAAAGTCCAAGAGGGTAGCATCTTTCAGAAAAAGAGACTTGCAAGAACAAGGGGACACAATTTAAAGATAGAAGGAGGGCGGTTCAGGGGCAATGTGAGGAAGTATTATTTCACAGAGAGGGTAGTGGATGCATGGAACAGCCTTCCTGAGGAGGTTGTGGGGTCTAAAACTGTGGGAGAATTCAAGAATGCATGGGACAGACATAAGACAATTCTTGTGGGGGGTATGAAGAAATAGGCTGTTGGTTAACTAGGATCTGCGGCCTATCCTGTAGGTAGGGAAATGGGCAGACTAGATGGGCCAAGTGGTCCTTATCTGCTGTCAGAGTCTATGTTTCTACATTTCTCCGTGGGACTGTTAATGCAAATTTCCCCAAAAGTTGCAATATAGCAGATTTTTCTGGACAATACAAATAGATGCATTGTCTGTAATAAGGGAAGCGCAATTGACAACTGGAAATAAACATTGCTTGGTGATAGGACTCCATATTTCACATGTGCTTTATATGATAGGCTATCACAATATTTAACCATCAGTTGTCTGTTCATGAGGTAGTCAGTAAACCAACCAAGTGCACATTGCCCCACTCCCAATGTACCCAACCTAGATATAAACAGCGTGTGAGCAATCAAGTTGAATGCCTTGGTCAACTCCAGGAATGTGGCCCAAGTTAAACACTCCTTATTCATTCCCTCTAGGACCGCGCTCGTGAACTCAACCAAGGCAGTCTCCGTTCCATACCCCCTTCTGAAACCATGCTGGTTTTGAGCCAACAGCCCATAGTGATTTACATAAGCTATTAACTGTTTATAAGCTAACTTTTCCTGTACCTTAGCCAGAGCAGACAATAAGGAGATCGGTCTGTAATTTACAAAATCTTGAGCCACACCTGATTTAAAAATTGGCACCACTAATAAACATTTCCGTAAGTCAGGAACTTGACCTGTCATGAAGGATAAATTATACAGAATACTAACAGGGTAAGATAACACCTCTGCTACATCTTTAAGTAAATTTGGTGGTAGCTCATCATACCCTACAGAGCAATCAGATTAGTTTTTGTACCTTTTTAGGTGATGTTACTTTAAGATTAAAGTTTGGTCTTCTATCTGTATAAAAAAAATCTTATCATTATTCAAAAAACAATTATTTTCAATCCCAAAAAATCTAAGTCTGTAAATTTATTATTAAACATACTAGCTATTTTTTGTGGGTAAGATATTATTTCATCCCCTAATTTGATTGTTGGTTCAGGGTCCAAGCTGGATTTAATAGGCTATTTACAGTATTCCAAAATTTCCTATTATCTGTCAGACCACTAGTTTGTTTTTGTATTAAAAAAATTCCTGTTGGACAATTTGATTTGGGTTTTACATTTATTTCGAAGACACCAGTATGTCTGATAAGTAGTAGATAAGCCATCTTTGTTATATGTTTTCCAGACCCTGTCACATTCCCTCATTAATTTAAACAAAAATGAAGTGAGCCAGCTACTCTTTTTACCTGTTACATAAGGGGCAAACTGATCCAATACAGTGGTGAATTCTGTTACAAAAAAATTCAGTGCATAGTTAACCTCCGGAACTGAGTTCATGAACGTCCAATTTATAGAATTCAACCTATCACAAAAACCTTTTAAATCAAAATCTACATAATTTCTAGCTATTTGTATAATAGGTTTTGGTTTCTTGGAACAAGCATGTTTCCACAAACAAAAGGTGGGGTAATGATCACTCATTGAGTCCGTTATTATTCCACAGTTTAAAATGTGAGTTGATTTGTTAGACAATACCCAATCAAGCACTGAATGTTTTCGTGATTTAACATTTAACCTTGTGGGTAGTGTTATAAGATGTTGTAACTCTAAAGGAGCCAAAATACTAATTATTTTAGCAATTTGTGACCCCCCCCCAATTTAAATTAAAGTCTCCCAAAATTAAAGTTTTCCCAATAGCTAAATAATTCAAGCTACCCACAAACTCCATTAGCCCTTCCTTACTCTTTTTTGGTGGTAGGTAGGTACAGCAAATGGTTAACTTTTTTTATTGAGCCCAATAGAACTTGAACTGTCAAATGTTCACCACAGGTAACATTTCCTTTTAAAATACAAACTTCAGCAGCCACAACGTGTTCCCTAATATAAAACATAGCACCACCACCCTTTCTAATTATTCTATCCCTCCTTATACTTTTATATCCATAAATAGATACATCAGCATCTATAATTCCAGAATGCAGACAGGTTTCTGTTATGGCTAACCTATCTAGGCAGTAAGCTGTTACCCAAGCCTCAATTTCCTGGAATTTTGAAGGTAAACTTTGTGCATTAAAGTGCATAATCCTTAAGCTAATTTTATGACTTCTAAAATAATCAGTATCGGCCAAATCATTGCCATTAGGCCCAGGATTTACTCCGAAGTCACCAGCAAGTGTCAGCATTAGTAATCCACAAACCGAGGCCCTTACAAAAGGCTGCATTTTAAAATCCAGAAATCCTTGTTTTAGAACATTATGACCCAGACAAAAACCCACTTGCTTATAAACTGTACCAAACATGTTATCATAGAGTACTGAATACTGATATAATGTTACAGGTGTCTGTATTCAGTATTGTCAGCAATATGTACATTTTGTGACATACCAGTTTTACCAAACACAACATCTGAACACAGTACATATACAGTATACATAAACCCCATAGTTATGCCTCCCAAAGCCATATTCACTTATACCCTTTAACCTTGTATATGAGTAATATGTCCGTAATTCCAAGCAAAGTGTCATGCCCCAGTCTTCTCTGGTCTGACTCCAGTCAGACTCCCAGTGCAAACACTTTACCACTGCACTTAGACACGCAGTGAGACGCTGCCGCCGTGTCTAAAATGGATAACATTTAAACTGAACTCTCCACTCCGGCTGCCACCAAGGAGAAAAGGGGCAAACAATTTCTCCCAGCGAAATCACTTGTTAGGCAGCACAGATCCAAAGTAGCCCAGCGTGGTGATTTGTTGCTGGGTGACAGAGATACTACACAGTACCAGACTTCAATAAGTAATGCGGGGGGCATTGTAAGTAACTTTCAACAGTGCATTGATTGAAGCACACGTTGTAAAACAGTACCTGAAGAAAACATGTATGAGGCTAAAAGCAACCACTGTAACAGTTCCTCTCTGCTGGTTGTGCTGTTATAACCACACAGCCTCTCACCCTTCTGTAGCAAAGCAGATGAAACAGACTAAGCTGTTATATGTCCCAGGGATCATGACCATAAAGTCTGCCGTACTCTGGTCAGATTCCCAACGCAAACACTTTGCCACTGCACTTAGACACTCCCGCTGCGAAATTGGTCAAGTCCAACAGAAATAATAGTTTCCAAGAAATCCTTTTTTAACTCAAAAGAGCCTGAAAGATGCAGTTATATAAAATAAAAGACGAGGTTGTGTATAAAACTCGGATTTTACACACACCCAAGGTGTTGGATGCTTAAATAGCATCCAACACCTTGGGTGTGTGTAAAATTCTCTTAATCACACATCTCCATATATTATTCTATATATAATTGCTGACTGCCCTTGATTACACACAAAAAACTGGTGTAGTCTGCTGTTGCACACAATTGTGTATAAGTGCTAGTGTGAAACAGCAAATAGCTGTCAATCAGCTGTTTCACATAGAGTGAGCTCACTAACCTTTCAGCCACACTTCAACTCCAATGTAACAAAAAAAGAAACACTTCTGACTGGACCACCAGCTCAGGGTACAAAAGTACAAGTTGGGCAGCCGGTGAGAGCTTGTCTCATATGACCTAGATTGATGGGTCCTTCCATGGGAGGCATAAGCAACTACAGCCATGCCTGCCCAAATTTTTGAATTGTAAAGTCAGCAGTTATAAAAAATAATATATGAGGCGGTACTGTGCAATGAGAGTTTACACATACCCTTGATGACTAGTGTTTTTATGAACTCCTTGAGATATAGCATCACTCACCTCAGGTGTGTGTAAAATCTCATTTCACGCTCCTCCCCATGCGTTAGCCTCCACGTTATTCACAACTGCCTGTTTATTATTCTGTATTTTTAAAATGGTAAGAAAAAATTTAGAAATGTCATTGTCAAAGAGACATCACCTGACCGTGCATTAAATCTCTATAAATGCACAGTCAGGTGCAGAGTCTCATCCCCCCCCCACCCCCACCATGGGTAGACCAGCTGAGATGCAGAATTTTGTTTTCATTAAGTTCCAGCTTCTCTTCAATTTTAAAGCTGGATGGACTGAAGAACTGGGCAGTCATGTAATTTGCTTTGTGTCAAACAGCAAGTATTTGATGGGATTTGAACCTGGGTGTCATGGCTCACACTTCTGGGCTCTAATTGCTGTGCTTCAATACCAGCCCTGATCTGGATCATTATTTTGGATCAGAACGTCTGGTTCCAGTCCTGATTCTGTTAAGACTGGATCACCCCAGCATGCATTTTTCTGTCTAGTTTTGTTAGGCCTGGTAAGCTGGATGGACCAAAACCCCCTTGCTCAGTACAGTTACAGATTATCGAATTATGAGATTTACACTTCAAATGTCAGTTGCAATGGCAACCATGTCAGTATATAGTACTTCCTGTCATACGTAACACCTACAACCTCCCTTATTGATAGGATACATTATCTGGAGGAGAAGGAATCTCTGCACCCTCTGGAATTGCAGTAGGTCTGATCAGCATGTGGACTGTGGATGCTGAGCATCAGAAACCATTTGTAGTTCATGTTAGTGTTACTAAAAGGTTTGATCAGGTTAGGACCACAAATTGGACAGTGACCTTTATTAGAACTGAATTACTAAATAGTACCAAGTGAAAGCCTATTATAGCATATGATTACATGTTGTTCGGTATGGAAATTGGCCAGTTCAGAATCCTTGCTGTGCCCATTCCAAACTGACGTGCACCTTTGTAAGAAACCCAAAACAACATCAGGGACAGCAGATCTGCATTACAACTGCTTCAGTGCCAGAAGTGTTTCTAGTGCGGATCATAACTAAACTCTACATTCCTGTTCTTTTTTTTTTAAGTAAGCAAACTCAATTTAGAGCTCAGTTACTGGACCATTACTGGCACTGGGTGGGCTATGTGCAGTTGGGTGTGGGGTGGGTGATTGGTTTTTGAACTACTTCACAACTGATATGTTTTGGGAGGGCAACAATGTTTAACCCTCCCTAACAAAGCATAAATACTATAAGAAATTAATAATGGGCACCACATACACAACTCACCATGTGTTCCCCTCTCAAGTTTTAGATGGCATCTTGGACCTCTCTAGGTTCATGGTGTCATCTCAGACCCTTGATGGGAACACAGCCTTGTTGTGTATGTTTGTCCATAAATTATTCTATATGTTGTTCTCCCAATCAATGCAGGTTGTCTACCACCAAGTGACTTTGTGACAGTCATGGTAAAAGAAGAAGATGACGAAACCTCTCCCTCTGATTCGAGTAGAAATGTAACTGCACACCAGCAGCCTTGTGAAGACAACACCTCCAGTAAGTACGTTACCTGGGAACTGTTTCTTGTAGGACTGTACCAAGCCAGACCACATCAGGCTCAAACAGTGACCTGTCTTAGCTTGTGAATCAGAGAGGTAGTCATGGCAGAAAAGAGTGGAGCCATCCATTGGCTCTGATTATACAGTTGGAATGGTATAATCCTCTCACAAAACAGTGCATACAGTAGTAGTGTTTGTAGCATAGTAACTTGGCTTCTAGTGGGTGTACATATGACTGCATTGGTGTAAGGGAAAGATAAAATAATTTGGTTTTATATAGCGCATTTCATACTCACTGTATCTAAAAGCCCTTTACAGTCCATGATAAGGTGGCTGGGGCCATTGAGCTCTCATAGATACCAGTGTATCGATACATATAGATGACTGACTGAGGTGGGACTTTAAAATTGATTAAATACTCTGATTGGCATTTCCAAGTACCAGTTACGTTGTTACTGGGCTGAAGCCACCAGATTCATCACCAGTGGAATCCGTTGAGCCTGATGAGGTCCCCACCAACAACAACCACCATGCTGTTCATGCCCTTTGTTTGGGTACCAGTGGCCAGTTGAGCTGCTGCCACCCAGTCCTTGCTGAGCCAACTGGTGTTCTCAGCCAAACTGAGATGGGACATACAAACTGTGTTTAACTGCCAGTTAATAGCTGCCTTTCAAAGAACCAGTGAGGTGTTCAGTACAGCTAGTACTACCAGATTCGCTGCCAGTGAGGTCTCTAAGCTAGTTGAGGTCTCGCCCACCAGTGATCACATTACTTGGGCCCTTTGTTTAAGCTCCAAAGGCTGAACAGAGCTACTGTCAGTCCCTGTTGAGCCAGTCTGCAGGCTTAGGACCAGCAAGGTTTTCATTACTGCCATAGCTACCAGACTAGCCTCCAAGGGGCCCCATTGAGCTTCCGTCTGCTCGCCTAGTTCTGTTCTTGTTTTTATGCTCCTTATGGTGTCCTTACTAAAAACTTTTTTTTTTCTTGACCTTGTTGATCTTCTTTCATTCCCTTTTATATGCCTACATTTATTTGAAAAATGGTGACCAGGAACTGTTACACTGTATCCTGAAAAGCAAGTTTTCTGGATTTAGAAATCTTCAGAGGAGAGGCCAGAGGTGTGGTCACAAACATCTACCATAAACCCACTGACTGCAGTACTCTGCTTACAGTATGTCCAGTAGCTGTCACCCGTACCACAAAGTTCAGAACATCCCCACAGGTCCATTCCTATCCCTTAGGAGAAATTTGAGCAGAAAAGAGAATTTAATGTAGCCACCAGGGATCTCACTAAAAGATTTTTAGAAAGAGACTGTGGGGCTAATACTGTTAACAAAGTTACTCCAATTTGGGAGAATCTAGAATAGGGAAGAACTTGTTTTCAGGGATAGTGCAGTAAGTAGACGAGAACAGAAAATAGATTTAACTTTGTTACTACATATAGCACACAGGCAAATGAGTCTGTCAGCATTGTCAAGCGAAACTGGCTTATACTGACCCATGACCCTTTTCTTCAGGATGTCTCGGGATATGCAGCATGGATGTTCTACAGAAGGCCAGCAAATCAGAGAGATGTGTTAGTTAAATGTAAAAACCATCGCCACAAGGGACATACGGGGGTTCTCAGTTTGTAGTAAAACAGTTATGTTGCCACACTGAAGAAAACAAAACCATGCACTCAAGGAGATGGAAAGAAAACATATTCAGCATACAGCTATTCACTGTGCCAGCAGAAAAGTGCAAAGCAAACACTGGACGTTTTCCCCAGTAGGCTTGTTCAAGATTAGCTGGGTGCCACCTTGTGGTCACTGTTCATCGTGAAAACATAAAGGTGCAGCACCAGAAAAAGTCACAATTGTGATAAAGTGCAATAGTGCTTAATGCGTACAATAAATTAAAATGAGCAAAGATACAAAACAAGTTAATTCATATGTAGATATTTCTCCTGCTTGATGCATTCAGAAGCTTTGGAACAAGATCTGTACTTCTGAAAATAAAATAACATGAGCAAGTTAATTTCACCATACACTATATTTATTTATTTAAGTCTTGGATTACAAGTACCTTTGAGCGAAGACTCTCTTACAAAGGTTCCACATCAAGAGAGTACAAACATGTTAGGCTAAGCTACATAGGCCTCTACATAGGCAAAAGAAAACAACATTAAAAAAGAGCTTAATAACAACATTCTTTGGTTCATGTGTTACATTGCAGTTATAAAGTAAAGAATCACATAAGGTGGGATAAGTTCAGAGATCTATAAGGAGTCTGGGAGGAAGGGGGGGCAGCAGCCGAAAAGAGCTAGAGCAGATTCACAGCATTGTCATAGAACAAAGGAGAGGGGTGGTGGGCCACAGGAGGAAGAGGGAAGTTAGGAGAGGCAGTCACAGGAGCTGGAGGCAGTGAGATGAAGATGTAGTCTTGATTTGAAAATGCCCAGTGAAGAGGTGGAGGTGATATGAGTGCCGAGGGCATTCGTGCAGTTGGGAGCACGGTGTGCAAAGGATCTTTGACCCAGTGAGGTGCAGCATCGAGGAACTTGTAGGAGCTGTTGTTCAGACCCTCTGGTGTTGCGTGGATTTGAGATTGGGCGCAGGAGGACTTGGACACTAGGTGGGGTAAGGCCCAAGGCAGTTTTATTTGCCATCGGGCAGGTTAGGTACTTAATTCGGTTTGTAAGTTGACGTCATCCTGACTGGGTATAGCGTTCACATGTATGTGTGAGTTGGTGGGCTCTAGTAAGCAGTCGGCAGGCCTTATTTAGGGAGGTTGTTAAATGCCTGAGGGCGGTAGTAGAGGCAGAGCCATAGACTGAGGCCATAGTCTATGACGGAGACCACAGAGCTCTGAATAGCCATCTTTAATGCTGCCTGGGTGAGGTGTAGCCTGTTACGGTAGAGAATTCCAGTGCGTGCATTTACAACTCTGGCGACGTTATCAATGTGGGTCCCATATGATAGACACGGGTCGAGTGAGATTCCAAGGTATTTAAAAGATGACACTTGTTCGAGGGTATGTCCAGCACTCGTATTGATATCAAGGGGGTATCGCCTGTGTTTGTTTTGCGAGCTGCAGAAGAGCATGGATTTAGTCTTTTTGTGGTTTAGAACCAGTTTATGTATAGCAAACCAGTTTTCAACAGAGGAGAAAGCAAGTTGAAGGTTGTGAATTAATGGTTTGGGGTCTTTATGTGGGGTGAGAAGCACAGCATCATCGGCATAGAGGATAATTTGTTCTGGGCAGGATTGTAGGAGAGAGTTTGGGAAAAGACTGAAAAGTAGAGGGCCCAGTATTGAGCCCTGGGGGATACCAGAATGGACTGGTTTGGAGTCAGAGAGTAGACCTGAGATTTTTACTCTTTGTGAGCACCGGTCTAGGTAACTATTGAACCATGCATTAGAGTCCTGGGAGAGCCTGGCATTCAGCAGCTGTATGGAAAGTAGGCCATGGTGGACAGTGTCAAATGCCTTGGTTAAGTCGATGAATACGGCTCCAGTTAGATGACCTTTGTCCATCGAGTTGTGAAGGGCTCCAGTGAACTCCAGGAGGGCGGCTGATGTGCTGTGCCCTTGTCTGAAACTGTGTTGCTGTGGACATAGGATGTTATATTTGTCCAAGTAGTCTGAAAGCTGGTCAGCTACGATGTGCTCAAGGGCCTTGGAGATGAGGCGCAGTATAGAGATCGGCCGGTAGTTACCCTGGATTGACTTGTCGCCACTTTTAAAGACTGGAGTGACAATAGCAGATCTCCATTTGCTTGGGAACTGACTGAGGTTGAGTGACAGGTTAAAGATTCTGGTAAGCAGGCACAATACTTCTTCTAGGGTGAGGGATAGCAGTTTAAGGTCCAGTGAATCTCCACTGGCTCTGGACTTGGAGATATCCCTTTTTACGTATTTGTGGACATCATCTGCCTTGACTTTTTTGAAGTGGAAGGGTGGATGACTTGAGGTGGTGGGGAGGGAATTTGGTGCAGGGGAGTCAGTTTCCGAGAAAAAGTCTGGGGGGAGGACACCACTGAGGTCAGTGAAGGCTGCATTGAAGGCATTTGCAATGACCAGCAGGTCAAGGGTGGTAGTACCAACAATAGTCAGTAAGGTAGGGGAGGATTTGGACTGCTTCCCTGTGATTTCCCTAATATTGTCCCAAAAGGTTCTCCCATTTCCCCAGGTGTTGGTGAGGGCTTCTTTGTAGTAGGTGCTCTTTGCCATTCGTATTTGTTTTGTGCAGTTGTTTCGAGATTGTTTGTAAGCTTGAATGTCCAGTTGAGCACCTGTAGCCCTAGCAATTACCCAGAGGTGGTCCCTTGCTTTTAGTTGGGCCAGTAACCCAGCAGTGAGCCAGGGAGTGGATAGTGCCTTGACTTTGCACTCTTTTACTGGGGCGTAGGAGTCGTAGGCAGCATTGAACGTGGTGATGAAATGATCAAGGGCCGAGTCTACATCCTGCGCATTGTATATGGGAGAACAATCTTATCGCCTAAGACAGGATTTTAAGTGGGTCAGTTTGCTACAGGGTAGGACTCTGCTGGAAACAGTTAAAGGAGGAGGCTTACAAAACTTATTTGACCAGTTGCAGATGACAGGAGAATGGTCGCTGAGGGAATTGGGAAGGACAGTGATGTTGTTTATATGGGTTGGGTGGCTGGCAAGGACCTAGTCCAGAAGAGTGCTGGTACCTGTCTTGTAGTTCTTCCTTGTAGGGGAATCCACCATCTGTGTAAGGTTAGCGGAAGAGATAGCATCCTTGTGGGTTCCTATATCTGGTGCAAGCCAGTTGATGTTGAAATCACCAAGGAGGAGGATCTCGGAGCCAGGAAGTTGGGAACTAACAAAGTCCAGGACAGCTCGGAGACCTGACCCTTGGTTTGTAGGTAGGATGTAGACAGGGACAACAATGAGCACTTTATTTTGGGCACCGAGGAGCAATTTGACGGGCAAGAGTTGCACAGGAGAGTTGGAGGGGGTAGTGATGATGGGGTACGAAGTGATGTTGTCTTTGATGTAAAGTGTGCATCCCCCCCCTTTTGGTCATCCTATCAAGCCTGTGAATATTATAGCCTTGTAGAGAAATAGCATGGTCAGGAGTATTGGGTGTCAGCCAGGTTTCAACAACAGAAATTAGGTCAGGATTATGCAGATCGGCAAGGCTTGAAGGGCAGCGAGCTTAGGTAGGAGGCTGCAGATGTTGAGGGTGGAGATGATGAGACCCCCTTCTGATTTCCCAGTGTTGGCTGGGCTGGAGGTGACCCGGCCAGGGTTCGGGTGAACACTGACAGACATCAATAGGAGGAGGAGGAGCAGGAGTTTAAGAGCAATCTACTGTTTATTGTAGTATGTGAGGTTTGGCCTCCTTATTTTGCAAGGCCGGATCCACCTCAAGTGCCATAGATCCCAGTGTAGTGCAGTTGATAGCAGCGAGGGTCAGTTTGCCCAGGTTTCAGACTTAAATGTGTCAGCGAGAGGCCAGCCCTTAGTGGGGGGGTGCCCCGAGGGAGGGCAAGGTAAGTGGGCCAGAGTGCCAGTTTGGTGGTAGGAGATGAGTAGGCAGTAGGTGTAGGGAGGAGAGGGGTGGCAGGCACCATGAAGATAGCTGAGGGGAGGAAGAAAAAAGAGAGTGAGAAGAGGCAGGAGCAGGTGATTGTGGAAAGGCATGGTCAGGGTGAGTAATTTGGGAGGGAGGCAGAGTGTAGGCGAGAGATATGGGGGGGTGAGTGCAGAGAGGCTACCATGGGTGGGACAGGTGGGCGTTGCAACCAAGTGTACACGAGGCAAAGACGTATCGCCTTAAGGAACCCAAGTACGTGGATGGAGCAAGTGGGAGTAAAACTAGAGGATAGGAGGTGAGATAGACAGGGGAGGGACAAAATGGCACATGGGCAGAGCAGGGGTCTGTTTAATTAAGGCTGGAGGTGGGGAAGGGGGGGAGCGGGCGTAACATTTCGGCAGTCTGCTGTGCTATTGAATGGGCGCAGAGCCCAGATAGCAGCAACAGGGAGTTGTCCAGTCAGGAGGCAGTGTCCGTAGATGGAGGCCAGTCGGGTGAAGGAGCGGAGAGCAGTCGGCCAATGGCAGCCGATCACTGCTTCCCCGTCCCAGGCTGTTTCCTTACCCTGCTTGCTGGTGCTCTTTAGCTGCATGCGGTGGTGTCAGGGGTGGAGGCTTGAGGAGCCGCAGCCGTGCCTCGGGGGACACGGCTGGCCCGTTCTGGGCTCGAGAATCTAGAGGGGGAAACAAAAATGGGCAGGGATTATTTAAAGCAGCAGGAGACAAAGGACGGTGTCGCGGGGCCTAAATCTTAGGGCGGGGAAATGCCGGAGATAGTTTCACAGCTATGCAGATGGAAATAGGTACGGGGGGGCGGTGGCTAGGACAAGAGGAATCAGTTAACTGACCCTGGCGCTAACAGGTTGGGGTGGTAGAACGCGGGGATGAGAAACTGGAGGCAGGGGAATAAAACAGTACAAGCAGGGAGAGAGAGCGAGCAAGACAGAAGACAAACTTAAAACAGTTTCTCAAAACACTAAACAGTTTCAAATTTTGGTTGGAGAGCACCCAAAATTAGCAATTTACAAATCAGGACTGTATGAAAATCGGAATCGGCAGTACAATTTAGGCAAGACAGCAACAATATAGTTGAAGGCTAACACTGCAGGGAGTATGAAATTATGAGCAGAGATTAAAAACAGAAATACAGCGGTCAGATACAGAAGTAAAATTTCGGCAGTCTGCTGTGCTATTGAATGGGCACAGAGTCCAGATAGCAGCAACAAGGAGTTGTCCAATCAGGAGGCAGTGGCCATAGCAGGAGACCAATCGGGTGAAGGAGCGGAGAGCAGTTGGCCAATCGCCGCTTTCCTGGCCCAAGCTGTTTCTTTACACGGCTTGCTGGTGCTCTGTAATGGCATGCGGTGGTGTCAGGGGTGGAGGCTTGAGGAGCCGCAGCCACGCCTTGGGAGATACGGCTGGCCCATTCAGGGCTCTCAAATGTGGCTTGCTGGTGATCTGTAGCGGCATGCGGTGGTGTCAGGGGTGGAGGCTTGAAGAGCCGCAGCCGCGCCTCAGGGGACACAGCTGGCCCATTCAGGGCTCGAGAATCTGGCTCGATGATGCTCTGTAGCGGTGTGTGGTGGTGTCAGGGGTGGAGGCTTGAGGAGCCACAGCCACACCTCGGGGGACACAGCTGACCTGTTCTGGGCTCGAGAAACCAGCTTGCTGGTGCTCTGTAGCGGCGTGTAGTGGTGTCAGGGGTGGAGGCTTGAGGAGCCACAGCTGCGCCTCGGGGGACACGGCTGGCCCATTCAGGGCTTGAGAATCCGGCTTGCTGGTGCTCCGTAGCAGCGTGTGATGGTGTCAGGGGTGGAGGCTTGAGGAGCCGCAGCTGTGCCTCGGGGGACACGGCTGGCCCATTCAGGGCTCGAGAATCTAGAGGGATTCGTCATTGGTCTTAATTTATAACTGGCTGCCACTTAGCTCTGGAATGGTGGGAGTTACATGTGCTTATTAAGCCCAGGAACCCCCTTCACCCGCTGACGCTTTTTTTTTTGCAATGCTATAAATAGAAGAGAGTGGCCACCAGGATTTAATCCCTGTTAGAAATCTGTATGTCCCTTATGTGCTCCCCTACATCTTCTTTAAACTTGTGTTTTCTGCAGCTGATATACAAACAGCTGCAGCTACAGGAGGCTAGATACACTACATGTGTGGTGTCACATGTGATGCATTTCTGAATCTGTATGGCCTTGCCATCTGTTGGGTTCAGAAAGCTATTGCCTCCTTTGGCAACTGTGCAATACTTGCACCTCCCACACTTGAAACACCCCTTTGGGGTGATGAGAGCAATGTTTGAAGAGGCTCGATGGGATGTATACTGTGGGTTATTTGGTCCCCAGTGTTATATGCTCAGCAGTAGACCATCCTGCTGGGCTGATCAACATAGGGATGTAAACGTTCCATGTTTTGCAAGATATTTTAGTGCTTTCTGAGAATGTTTGGTACAGCATGTGATTGTAAAAAAATGTCATACAATTTAATGCAGTCTAACTGGAATTATCAGGGGAGTTTAGTTGAAGCAGGGATGACCTTTTTGCTTTAAATGTTTTTTTCTAACTTTAGAGACAGAGCATACAGAGAACAGACAGTTGAGGACATATTATAACAAATTGTAACACGGCGCTCCAGACACCAGTGAAAGCCAGCAGCGTCATTGGCTGAAATGGCTCAGGTGACACTAACTGAGCGGTGTTACCTGCCACCGCAGCAGTAGAGGGGACCCGCCCACTCACGCCACCCGCGGCACTTATGAGGCATAGCCTTGTGGTGGCCGCCTTGTTGCCTCCTGTGACAGTCCTGACTCTCGAGGGCACCTGAGCCTCGCTGTCTGCCCCGCTGTCACCCGTCCACGGAGACAGATGATGCCGCGAGCTCCCAGCTGTGTGTCCTTGCCTGGTGGGATTTGTGCCCAGTTGACAGTACCTGTGGATGCAGCGACCGTGGCTAGGGAGTGCATGTACAGCGTCTCCCACCACTCCGTGCCCGGCCTGCCCAGGATCTCCAGATGTGGGTCGGTCACATCATAGTCTGCGTCCAGCCCTGCGTGCAGTCCTCGCCCTGGGTGAAGAGCGGCTGTTGCCGCTCTGCAAACTCTCTGTCTCCATCTCTCCGCAGGGTCTCCGGCACCAAGGGACACACACCGGTAACATAGGCTCGTCGCTGCCGCAACGAGCCTGTGTTACAAGTGCATTGATCACCTCCAGCATCGGGCTCTGCCAGTGATTAATGCCCGCTGGGTGGCTGGACCCCTCAGGCTTCACGCATGGGCACCAACCCCCAACGGGCAATAATCCACCGGCAGAGCCCTCCTCTGTCGGTGATTAATGCTTACATCTTATATAAACCATTATTCACATTATTAGTTATTTATGTATTTATTACATATTCAGAGAAAACCATTGAGCTTGTAGATCATTTACAAAGGTTCCACATCATGTGATAAAGAAATTACAAGAGAACAATACTATAAAGACAAGGTTACAGAAAATACATTACATGGAAACAAATTATATAAGGAACAAAATAGCAAATACAGGCAGTATTAAACATTTCCTACTAAGTAGAATACATGGATTCAACGCTGCCTGTAGAGTCCAGCTTTATTCCAGGAGTTGAGCACTGTACCAGTAGTTAGGGTAGCAGAGGGGAAAGGAGGAAGGGGGATGGCAGGCAGTGGATAAACGGGAGGCTAGAGAGCAATAAAAGTGGTAGGGCAGCAAAGGGATAGGCAAAACTTGAGGTGAGAGAGGTAGTGTGGTACAGAAGGGAGAATGTGGAAGGAGGGGGCAGGTAGGCAAGTGTAGGGGCTGCAGGTTAGGGTGGAGAGGAGCTAGGGGTGGGTCTTTGTGTTGTAGTAGGGTTGCATGAGCATGGGCATATGATTGAGCAAGGTGATCGTGTATTATGACGGTACATTGAATCCGATTGTTTACAACTAGACCGGGGCATCCATGGATAACCCCTAACACTGTAGAACTGTCAATATTTATTAAAATCAAGCCAACATTATTTATTTTATTTATGTATTTTGATAACTGGGTAAGTACATTGGTCCCAGGGACTGTTTTCAGACATGACCCGGGGCCATCTAGATGCCACATACAGCACAATTTTAGAAATGAGAGATACGAGAACAATTACAATATACAGGTACATGGAAGGATCAGAAAGAAAGAATCTTGGTATTACAAGGATCAGTTACTTTACAAAAGACACATTTCATGCCTTAGCAGTTTAAAGCACATAGCAAAACTAATTGCATACAGTTTACAGGCAATCAAATCAGAATACCGAGATACAGCAGCAGGAGCATAAAAAAGATCTTGGGTGGCAGAGATTGAGTTGCAGTTGCATGACGTTCAATAGTAGAGCATGTTTGTAGAGTATCTTAAACGTATGGGATGATCCCAAATGCATAAGGTTCTAAATAATAGAAGGAATATTCTGAACTTAAAATATTCTCATTTTAATGCTATATCTGATGTTTTGTTGCTTTTATCTGTTTTGATTTTATGATATCTGATTTTTTTTGATACCCTGCTGGTTGTATGTTTTATATAAGGTGCCTTGAGCCTCCAGGATTGGGCATCATAGAAATAAACTTTGCCTTGACTTATTCATTGGGGAAAGAGAGGAAATAGAAGGGCAAGGAGTAGGGAAAGTTATAGACCAGTTAGAGAGAGAGAGAGAGAGAGAGTGTGAGATCACCAAAGGCGCAATAACAAAATAAGAGAATGGGAGAGGCAAGTTGATATCATGGGACAAAATTAGAGTATCTAAGGGGGCCAGCTCAGAGGGGAGAGGAGGAGATGTTGTTTCACTGAACGGGTGGTACAGCCATGGAATGCACTGCCCAGGGAACTGGTAGAGATGAAGACTGTGGACGGGTTTAAGAGGGGATGGGACAGGTACGGGGAAGGGTAAATCTGACGAGGCCCAATACAGGTGGAACATCTGGGACTGGGGATGGTATAACCCAAGGGGGAGGGGGTACACTAAAACCGGCCCTCAGTGCAGGTGCTGAAAATCGAGCAGACCCGAGAGACTGTTAGGCCTATTCTGCTGGCATTTTAGTATGTTAGTATGTTAAATGAAAGAGCACCCATCTGTGCCATCGGAGTTCAATGGGGATTTTATTCGTATACTGATAAGTAATATGTTCTATTATATAAATTTCAAGCAGAATGTTCCACCAGTCATCAAGTGTAGGAATCGTTTTGGTATGCCACAGTCTAGTAATTGCCTTTTTAGCTGCCAGAATTGAAATTAGAAGCAGTTGTAACATGACCCGCCCCAAATGACTTTCCCTTCTCGGTATTCGCAGGAGAAGCAACAAGGGAGTGTGCTAACCATGGCAGTCAAAGGTATCTTCCAGTTCTGAAATAACAGCTTGCCAGTATGGTTGCAAGCAAGGGCGAGCCCAAAACAGGGATGACCTTTCTGTGCTTTCTGCCTTTGCTGTAGCTCTTGAAATGTTAACTATACCCTTGTGTGAGGAATCTAGCTTCCAAATCATTACCATTGATCTCAGAACATTCCTTAGTGTTGCAGTTCCTCCTCACACATAGAAACTGACTTGTGGGAATGTTTTTCATGGTATGGCAAGATTGGTAGGAACGGACCAGGAGGAGGGTATTCCTTTCAGTCAGTGTCTGTTTCCTCATCACTGTTCTTCATGATCTTTGTATCAAAAGAAATGATTTATAGTGCAGATCAAAGGGCATGGACTATGAGCTTTAAGAATGGGGGAGAGAGGCCCTACCTCCCAGTGCTTCCAAGGTAGGGGAGACCCATCAGGAGTTTTGGACCTGTTGAGGGGGGATGGTTTTGAAATAAAAGCACGGTGTGTTTGGGTGGTACTCAGCCAGGTCAGACTGGTGCTAGTCAGGGTTGTAATGGAGCAGTTTGGAGAGATGGGTAGTCAGGTCCATGAATTTGTTATTGAAGACAATTGCCACCTTGGACAGGGTAAATGTAGGTCCTGTCCCTAAGTTTAGCTTGATGGCAGCCAGTCTGCCCCCTGGGACAGTCAGGGAGTTAAACACCGAACAGACGGTTTTGGGGTTTTCAAGGTCGTGGGACTGGAGGTTTTGGAAGAATTAAGTCTTACATGATTTAATTTTTGCTTACAGAGGTTACACAGGCCATGATATTCATTCCAGAGAGAGGGGGAGGGAGAGGCTCTGTGACAAGCCCATTTCTCGATTTCTCGTCTCTAGCCTTCATTAGCTGACGGAGGTTTTTAGTGATCCATCTTGTGTTTCCTCCCTGCACTCACTGAGTGGTTAGGGGGAAGTTCTTCTCCTGGCTAACAATCAGGGCATCAGTAAGGAAGCCCAGGGCCAAGTTTACATCAGCCATTTTGTAGGACTGGCCAGTTGGTGGACCTGATGCTAGTGAATAGGTAGGTGGCATCATATTTAGAGAAATCTCTGAAAGATAGATATTTGGGGGGTGGGAAGGGGTTAGAGGACCAGACGCAAAGGGTGGGGAACTGGTCACTGACAGAGTCTGATAGGGTTCTGGTGTGAAGGACCCTGTCCTCACGGTTGATTACGATCCTGTCTAGGGCAGAGTGCTTCAGGGTATAGTTGTTAGAGCAGGTGAGGGTCAAAATGAGTAAAGTGCAACACTTGGTCTGGGAAGTGTTTAGCCAGTTTATATTGAAATCACCCAGTATGGTGGTCTACCTGGAAGCGGAGAGGTGACAAGTGCTGTTTAGCAGGTGGGCAAGGCCTGCTGTTCCACTTTTGAGGGGATTATAGCAGTAGCTGATGTGCAGCTTTTCGGAGGTTCCAACAGATACCTCAGTAAGGAGCCATTCAGTATTGGACATGTCAGGTGAGCTGAGTGAGGCTGTGGTGGTGTTAAGAGGATCCTTGAAATATGAAAGTACCCCACCCCCTTTTTTGGTCCTCGGCCAGTTGTTTCTTAGGAGAGTGTAGCCAGTTGGGCAACAGCTAGCATCTGGTGTAGTAGGCTTCAGCCAGGTTTTGGTGATGTCCAATATGCCAGGGTTGTACAGTGAGACCCAAGCCTCAAGTTTAGTGAGTTTAGACATGAGGCTGCAGAAATTTAGGTGCACGATTTTAAGTCCATGTTGGATGACCCATAGAGGTAATTGAGGATGAGAGGGGGGATTTTTGGGCCAGGGTTACTTTCAATATCACCTGTGAGGAGTAGCAGTAGGATGAAAAGTAGATGCGTAGGACTGCAGGAGGAGTTGAGTGGGGGCCCTGGCAGGGTCATGGAGTATATGAAGGCACCAAGGAGGTAGCAGTTCCTTTTGCATAGGAGTCCTAGGAAGAGTATGGGGCGAGAGTTGGGTTTCTAGTGGTCAGTGGGGGGCAGGAGGGGTGTCAGGGGGTGTGTGGATGAGAAGTGGGATGGAGCTGCATGGTCAGAAGCCAGGATGTGGGTGCTAATCTCTGTCACTTGGAACAGTCCTATTAGGAGACAGCACATTAGCATATGGATGCTGAGAATATAAAAAATAGTTTATTTATTTATTTGAGTTTTGGTAACAAGGTAAGTCCACTGAGACAATTACAGTCCCTTTTTCAGGGTTACCCAGGGTTGTGGAATAACCGTGAGGATTACAGGTAAAATCATCAATGCAATTCACGTAATACAGTGTTGGCATTAGGCAGAGAACATGTCAAGACAAGATATTGCAATAATACAATCAATTTCAGACTTTGTTTTTGCTGAGCGATGCAAGCCTCGATAGAGGAGGCTATATACAGTGTAGTTATAGTACAAACTTTGTATTAAACAGTAGCAATGTAACATGGGAATGGCTTGGATCAGCGATTCCATACATACTACTTTCAGTGTTATGCTAGGAGGGAGCAGTAGGGGATAAGAGGGAGGAAAGGCATGAGGTGGCAGCCGTGTGGGAGGAGTAGGAGTTTCTGGGTAGGCACCCTTCAGTTAAAGCAAGATCAGGTAGCCGAGTTAGATTGGAAAGCAGACAGATGTGTCTGAAATTGTGAGAGGGAGGAGCAGGAGAGAACGGAGGGTGGGAGGGAGTTCCACTCTGTTATAGCAGCATAAGAGAAGGAGCGTCTGGATACAGCAAGATGTAATTTAGGTACAGTGAGCAGGGGGAGAGAGAGAGAGGCAGAGCGAAGTGAGCGTGGTATTTGTCTGAGGCAAATAAGTTCTCTGAGGCAAGGAGGGGTGAAGTTGTGGACTAGCTTGAATATGATGCTCAGAGTGGAGTATCTCAGTTTTGCTTCATATGAGGACCACCCCAGAGAGGCAAGAACATCACAATGGTGAGAGCGGGTAGGGGCCCCCAAGGCAAAGCGACCGACCCTGTGGTAGGCCTGAGAGAGGAGGGACTTGGAGGTGTAGTTAGTGCCAAGGAGGATGGGTGTAGCATAGGCTAGGAGGGGGAGGAGGGATGCGGTGGCTATTTTTTAGCAGGAGGCAAGTGTGAGGTGTGGGCGTATGCGGTAGAGGTGTCCGAGTTTCTGGTTGAGGTTTTTGATAGTGTTTGAGACATGGGAGTTGAGTGAGAGGGCGGAGTCTAAGGTAACACCCAGATATCTGAAGGAGTGGACTGCCTCTAAAGAGTATCCCATGATAGTGGAGATGCTAAGGGAAGGAGGACTAGGCTTATGCTCAGGTCGATGGTGGAAGACCATGCATTTAGTTTTTTCTGAGTTGAGAATAAGATGATTAGACTGTAACCAGTCTTCCAGGGAGGTGAAGTCTGATGCAAGGTCTCGATTGATTTGGTCTATAGCTGGAGAGGAGTGGTAGATGATGGCATCGTCTGTGTATAGATGAACTGTGGCTCCCTGCAGAATTTGGGGAGGTCGTTGATAAAGAGCGAGAATAGCATAGGGCCCAGAATGGAGCCTTTCGGGACACCATGGGAAACTGTTTTTTGTTCAGACTGAGAACCATTCCATTTAACTTTCTGGGATCTATCAGATAGATAGCTCTTGATCCAAAGCAGTGAACTGTGGTCCAGGCCAAGTAGATGCAGCCGGTGAAGCAGAAGCCCATGGTTCATGAGGTCAAATGCTTTTGTGAGGTCCATGAATATGGCTCCAGTGGCCTGGCCCTTATCCATAGATTGGAAGATGTCAGAAGTTACTTTTATGAGTGCAGTGATAGTACTGTGACTCTTTCTAAAGCCGTGTTGACAGGGAGATAGCAGATTGTGGGAGTCGATATAATCTTGTAGATGGTTATGCACCATATGCTCCTGTATTTTAGCTAGGTGTGAGAGAAGAGATATAGGGCAGTAGTTGTCTGTTATGGAGTTAGGTCCCCCTTTGTGGACTGGAACTACGACTGCTACCTTCCACTTATCTGGCACAGTGTTGGAGAGGAAGGACCGGTTAAACAAATCGAAGGATGGGGCGAGCTAAAGCAGGGGCACCTAGCGTAAGAACTTTTGGTTCCAGTGAGTCATATCCATATAAAAATATATTAAGGATACACACATGCTAAAATGTAATATAGCATACCAACAATAAAAAACTAGAAGATATAATAAATACAACAAAAGGGATGGGAAGAGATAAGTGTCCTGGTTGTGATGGACTATGCAGAATTTTACATAACCTTTATAGATATATTGTTCTAGCACCTTTGATTTTGAAATTGGTCAAAGAAACAACTCCCCCTCCATCATGCAACAAGCTTTAATTGTATTAATACACAACGAAGGGAAATATAAAAAAAAAACCAGAAAATTATCATCTCATTGCACGCTGAAATATAGATTATAAAATTATAGACTATAGAAAAAATTATTAATAAACAAAATAAAACAACAAGTACCACGGATAATCTATCACAACCAGACAGGATTTGTTAAAGGTAGAACTATTTTTGAAGGCCTTGAAAAGTCCAGATGTTGATCATATAGTATGCTACTACAACAGAAGAATGTTTAACTATTGCTTTAGATGCAGCAAAGGGTTTTGATGTTTTAAGATGGGACTTTACGATGGCTTCTTTGGTATATCTCGAATTACCAAAACCATATATAAATGTAATACAAGTTTTTTATTTGTTTTGTTTTTATAGCAAACTAACTGCTATATTTAAAATAAATAATTGCTCCACTGATAATGTAAAATAGGCTCAGACAAGGGTGTCCCTTTTACCAATATTATTCATAATAGCTTTAGAGCTCTTAGTATCTTGCATGAGAGCTAATCAGAACATCTGTGGTTTAAAAATGGGAGAGGAAGATGTCAAGATTACCTCTTACACAGATGACGTAATGTTGATTCAGAAACCAGAAATCAACTATCAAAAACCAAAACTCGCGTTTCCATCTGTTATTTATGAAACTGAGACATATGCCTCCATATTGGCCTATATTATTAAAAAAAAACAAAAAACAGTAATTACACCCAGAGCTCCAGATGAGATTTTTCGGGATGAGTACTGTACTCCTCATTTTGAAAGTGAGGTGAGTAAAACCAAATTCAGATGCGTACAAAGGGAGTGGAGTACATTTTTTTTCTCTACATAAGAATTGATCAGGTGCCAACAATACTCCAGATTACGTTGGCAGGTAGAAGTACTTTACTCACCAGTTTTAAAATATAGTGAGTAAAAAAAATTGGGATGGGTACGAGTGCTGTAAATGTGGAAAAAAATGCTCTTCTTGAATCACCAGTTATGTTATGAAGCACTATTCTTTGTCGTGTGGAGTATTTACAAATGTTGGGTGAGTAGTGGTACTCATTAAAAAAATTTTCTGAAGAGTATTTCCTAAAATGAGGTGGGTAAAATAGGTTGGTACTCCCCTTATCTGGAGCCCTGATTA
Source organism: Neoceratodus forsteri (assembly GCA_016271365.2). Taxonomy (NCBI): domain Eukaryota; kingdom Metazoa; phylum Chordata; order Ceratodontiformes; family Ceratodontidae; genus Neoceratodus; species Neoceratodus forsteri. Next base: position 1,136,263,397 of record CM057454.1, read on the forward strand.
CACCAATAAACTCCGTCTAATGCTACAGTGGAGCTTACAACATTTTTCATAAAACAAGATTCCAATAATTATTTGGGAATGATTCTAACTAATAATTCAACCAGTACAATGAAATCAAACATACTGAAAGTAAGAAACAAATTAAAAATTTGTTGGATGGATGGCAGAACTTAACACTTTCACTATGGGGAAGAGTAGAAACATTGAAAACGGTGGCCATGCCACACACCTTATAAATTTATATCAATCAAATTTAGCTTCTATTCCATTAGATTATTTAAAACGTTTTTGTGTGCGAGGCTGGCCCAGTGGCACTGGAGGTTGAGGCACTGGTCACTACCCCTCGCACCACACCGGCTACACAGGTTCGGGAATGAGCCTGGGCCACTGGGGGTCAGCAGGGGCGGGAGAGGATCAAGTGTTCGAAGAACTGCTCTTCTCTGTTGGGAAGGGAGGTTTGTCAGCCCACTCGCTGACTGCCTTCTGGCAGTGGCCAAAGGACAGTATGGTTCAGGAAGGCACGCAGTAGCATCCTTATGTTGGTAGGGAGGGGGGACAGGAGAAAAAAGGAAAAAACGGAGCCGACTGGCTCGATGATGGCCACACCAACACCCCGGCCGCCTCCCCCATGTCTGGATTTCACTCCGGGTGGGGGTAAAGCTGGCATCCCTTCGCCTCAGCCCTGCTATGGAGGGGGACCTGTGGGGGATTTAGGGGGGTGTGGGGTCGGGGGGAACGGTACAGCCGGAGACCGAGTCCCTCCAAGGGAGGGACCAGAGCCACCTGCTGGGCTCGGGGAGCCCAGAAAATCTTTATAGGAAAAAAGAAACGTTTTTGTATGACTTTCGGTGATGTCATCAACTGAATGCAAAGGCTCTGAGCTAACTTCTGACCCATTAGTGTTAAACCTACCTCCCCAATATATCTTCTTCCATCAAAACGTGTCTCAAAAGGCAGCTCAGTGGTAGTTGTCAGCATGAGGAAGTATACAAAGACAAAGGAGTGGGTGGAGCAGCTGAATGGCAACGGATCAGAGGCTGAACAATCTGACTCAGCACAGTTGCAGGTTTCCAACATGATGGCTCCCAGACGTACATCCCATCCAAACAGAAACACTTGCCTAAAAAGGGCTGCAGATTTGATATTCTCAGGGTATTACAGGCCATACATTTGGAGACTGAAGATTTTAAAGCTAAAAAAAGAACAGGTGGATGAGCTGCTAACTAAGGCTGAAGAAATGGACCAGCTCATGGGAGAAGTGGACACCCACCTAGACCGACTAGAAGTTGCCATGGAGCTCGTAGCCCAGATGCAAGAACATAGAAACAGAGAATTTGATGGCAGATAAGGACCACTTGGCCTACCTAGTCTGCCCATTTCCCTACCTAACAGATAAGCTGCAGATCCTAGTTAACCAACAGCCTATTTCCTCCTACCCCCTACTAGAATTGCCTTATGTCTGTCCCATGCATTCTTGAATTCCCCCAATGTTTTTGACTCTACAACCTCTTCACGAAGGCCGTTCCATGCATCTACAACCCTCTCTGTGAAGAAATACTTCCTCACATTACCTCTGAGCCGTCCCCCTCTATCTTGAAATTGTGCCGCCTTGTTCTTGCACATCTCTTTTTCTGAAATATGCTACCCTCTTGGACTTTGTTGATTCCCTTGAGGTATTTGAAAGTTTCTATCATGTCCCCCCCCTCCTCCTTTTCTCGAGGCTCCTTTAGTCTTTCTTCATATATCTTCTGGTGCAGACCCTGTACCATTTTGGTTGCCCTCCTCTGGACAGCCTCCACTCTGTCTATGTCTTTGCGGAGGTGGGGTCTCCATAACTGTACACAGTACTCCTGATGTGGTCTTACCAACTGTCTGTACAGAAGGCCAACAACTTCCTGTTTTCTACTTGTGATGCCTCTCCCTATGCATCCCAGTATCCTCCCAACCCTCCTTACTGCCTTCTCACATTGCTGGCCCACCTTTCGGTCATCTGATATGACTACCCCCAGGTCCCTTTCCATTTTTGTTGTTGTCAGTATCTCACCCCCCATTGTGTACTCTTCCCTTGAGTTTTTGTTTCCCAGGTGCATTACTTTGCACTTCTTTATGTTGAATCTAAGCTGCCACAATCCAAGATAGGCAGGAGGACTCGGAAGCCCATGCATGCTCTAAAAATCTCAGTCTGTACGGAGTCCTCAGAAGGTTCGGACATTTATACATTTCTGGCAAGTTTTCTGAAAGAGCTGCTAAACCCGGAACAGATTATGACCATAACATTAAATGGCCCTTAGGGCCCTGGGACCCAAACTGTTCTTGCCCACTCCATGTCCCAGGTTGATCATTGCCCATTTCCACTGCTGTGCCATCAAGGAAGACCTTTTACATTTGACCTTGACAGAAGAAACTTTTATGGTGGTAGGAATACTGGATTTTTGTGGCAGACTGTCCACCCACAACAGTACAACTTTTGTGGGCCTTATACCCCTCCTGCAGTCACTTAGGAAGGCTCAAATCTGGTTCTGGACCGCCTACCTGACCAAGCTCATGGTCCAGTACCTTGAAGGACAATGCACTACCTGCTTGAGAAGCACCTCAGGACATGAAAGAGCAGGGTTAGGATGTACCTCTACTCACAATGCTAAGAACCCACACACCTTTCCTTTACAGTGCCGTAGCAGTGTCAGCATCTGTGGAGAGAAAATGGCAGTCGGTGGCAGCTGTGGTGGAAATTATTGGAAAGCTGCAAAAGGTCACCCGTACAGCGACTTGAGACAGCCATCTGTAACGTAGGAACAATCTCTGGCTTAGGAACCAGGTACTAGTCTGGCTGAGGGGGGCCACAACTCAAGGGTTCAGGAGGGCAGCAGGGGGGTTAGACAAGAGAGATAGCACATGGTCATGGCAGCTTTGCAGCAGACAGCTGAAGGGACCCCCACTGTGACCACGGTGTGGTTTTGGAAAGTGACCTCGATGTTTAGCAGATGTAGTAGAGTAATGGGGGGTAACTAAGGAGCCGGTCCCTCGACCTCGCATGCGACATCAAGCACAAGAGGCACTAACTGTTTATAAGAAATCTGTAGTGTGGGAAATGTATTACATGCTGCTGACATAATGGAGGGGGTGCCTTGGCCATGGAGTGTTCCCATGGGTAGTCTCAAGCAGCTTCATAAGGTAGAAAAAATGGGCAGACTAGATGGGCCTTGTGGTCCTTATCTGCCATCAACTTCTGTGTTTCTGTGTTAACTTCGAGTTGTGCGTTGCAGGGTTGCCTTATTATGCTGGTGCTGTAGATTGCATTAAGATGGCTCTCTTCTTGCTCCTCTGGCCACTCCTGCACCCCTGGAATGAAAATATCAGTTTTCCCATATTATATCTTGGCTGGAGTTGTCCTTCTCTTTTTCTGCCCCCCCCCCCCCAAATACAGGGTATTCTGGCTTGATCCTTAAGGGCTTCTGGGAAACTGCAGGCTAACTTTATGGTATCAGACTCAGCAGGCAGTGTCAATGGATTGGGGGGGGATTCATCTGTCAGGCTGGTCTGAATATGTACTTACATTTATACCCCCATATAGGTCTGAACTTGTTATCCTTTCTTATATGGAACCAGGGTGTGCTTAGCCACAGCAGCATAATCAAGAACATATTCAAGTCTGTTTACACAACTGCCTGATGTCTGACTCCCCATTCCAGTCCTCTCCTCAGGGGAATCAGGTCTGACTTTACTTGCATATACCCAACTGGAGGTCTGGATGGAATTTAGAGACTTTAAAAAATAATTTCATGTAAGTTGATTGGAATTGCATCTTCATATCACATCTCTTGGTTCTCAGGGAGGAGAGAACAAGTGATATGTGATGTTTCAGATAGGTACAAGAGATAACCCGATGGATATTGCCTACATGTAGCAGGGCTTCAGTATATAGATCTGGAAATAATGCCAGAGTCTTATCTCTAGACGGGAAAGAGGGGGCTTGGATTAGAAAGACATGCCAGCAGCAGGGAGTTGATCCCGAGAACTAATACCTATATTGCCTGGCAGTATAGCCTAGAGGTTAGAGTAATGAGCTGTGAATTAGCCTGGTGCATCCAGCAGACCTGGGTTTGATTCCCACAAACTCTACCTGCCTACTATGTAACTCTGAGTAAGTCACTTAACCTCCCCAGTGCTCCTGGGTCACCCCTGAAAACAGGCACTTATGCCTAGTGGGCCCTACCCGGTTACCAAAGAATAAAAGAAAAGGAAAAACCTATAACAAGATATCAGACACCTCGAATGGTCTTCCCAGTCTGGCTTCACCCCGTCAGACTATTAGCACTGCTGCTTCATTACATATAGGGCCTATTTGCACTACTAGTCAGTCAGCTGACTGGAAGGTAGTGGACCATATCACTGCATCCCCCTGACATGGCTGATGTACGTCTTTTCTCCCTTCCTGATAATTACTTTATTAATCCTTAGTTTGGTTCCTCAGCCGTCCCTTGATCTCACACCCTGTTTTGGGACCTCTCCCTGGTCCTGGGAAGTCCAAGGAATATTACCACCCAGTCGGGTTTGTTTATCCTCCTCTACCTTGGAAGTCAGTTCCTGCTCTTTTCCATGGTTCCAGTGGTTGCACCCACCCCTGCTTTTCCAGAGCAGCCTGGGGCTACTCCATGGGGGGGGGGGAGTATCCTACATTGTTTGAGAGGCATATGATCGTTCCCAAACTCCAGTTCTCCAGTTTATCTTTAGGGCTGCTTACTCAGTTGACAACAGTGCCCAAGAGATTTTTATGGATATAGTTCTTAATTTTGTTGTTGTATGTAATTATTGAGCAGTTAAGGGCCATGGGATGGTTCTTAAACAAATTGATTGTATTTGTAATTTTGCAGTTATATTTTATATTTAATGAGAGTCAGGTGGCTCGGTATCATGTAGGGGACCTGAAGCTGGAGTCCAAGAGACGTGCCTGTCACCCAGCTGCCAGATCCAGACTAACTACTATTTCCTTTAGAAATGATGAACTTTAGTATCTTAACCCAGAATGTAAAATTGGTTACTAATCCAGTCAAACGAGCAAAGGTATTGCAGGCTTTAAAAAACAAAAGCCTCAGTTGCTTCTTCTCCAGGAGACTCATCTGAGCTCCTCGGAGCAGCAAATATTCTTAGATTTGGTTTTGACCAGGTTATTGAGTTGGCATACCATAATTTCAGGAGAGATGGGGTAGCCATATTAATTCCAATGCACTCAATATTTAAATTAGACACATCATATACAGATATTTCCAATGCATTCAACATTTAAATTAGACACATCGTATACAGAAAAAGAGGGAAGGTTAGCCCTTATCACAGGTGTTATTAATGGTAAGCAGCTCATGATAGGGAATCTCTATATTCCACTGGGGAGTGACGTCTGAACCACACAACAACTGAGACAATGTATCCTGGAGAGGCAGAAGGGGACTTTTCTCCTGGGAGGCTATTTTAACTTCTTGATGGATCCCTTAATAAAGACTAGTAACCCCTCCCTGGTGGCCTCTACAATAAGTGAAAGACACCTCAGACATTTAATATGTGACCTACATTTTGTGGACATCTGGCACTTCCTTCACAAAAGAGATCATCAATATACATTCTACTCCCATTCCCACCATGGTTACTTCCAGCTCAGTTGTTTTTTCATTACTGTAGAAGACCTTGAATGCGTGGTTGACATGAAAATAAACCCTATTCTTATTTTGGATGATGCCCCAATTTCAGTTTCCTTGTCAACATCAGTGGAAAGAAAGAATACCCAGTGGTGCTTTAATCCCTCCCTGCTGTGGAACCTGAAGTTCCTACAGATGATAAATACCATAACACCCCAAATCATACAAGAGAATGAAGACACAACATTGCCAAGGGCTACCCTATGGGATACCTTGAAAACAGTTCTAAGGGGAGATATTGCATTTGCTACCAGATAAAAAAGCCTAGAGAAGCCAGACTTGCAGGAGAAATGTAAGTTCCTACAGTTAGTGTATATGCAGGGAGACAAATCCCTGGGGAAACAGATTAAAGTGACCCAACACAAAATTCAAGACCTTCTAACTCAACATGGAACGGGCCCTGTTATGGCTTTACCAAACCTTCTACGAAGGGGGAGCTAGAGCATCCAAACTATTGCACACATACTCTTGAGATGAATGTAAAGCTGTCACTATTTACGACCAGATTATAGGCATTCCTTCCACCAGACACAAGGACATCCTGCAAAGCATTGTGAATTTCTATACTAAGTTATATAGGGTGAAGCCCCCACACCTTCCCAACAGTTAGATTACTTTCTTTAACAGAATCCCACTTCCCCTCATCACACATGAACATAAAGACAGTCATACACACAGTAACCCAAGCAGAGCTCATTCTGAGGATCAAGAACTTAAAAACAGTAAAAGCCCAGGCCCAGATGTCTATGGGGTGGAATTTTGCAAGAACCTGTTGAAGCCTCTAATCTATTTATTTATTTAAGTTTAGGATTAATATGTTTGAGCCAGAAGACTTTATTTACAAAGGTTCCAGGTCAGACATACAAAGACATGAACATTTCAGTGAAACATCGATTATACGGACATTACAAAGCTTACATTTTTGTTAGATTTAGATCTTAGTAGGTGTGCATTGCATCTGGAGATCAATGGTGAGACAGTTCAACATTGTACTGTAATATGTATCATTGGTAGACAGTTCATACGCAAGTTCCATTTAAGTGCAATATAGCACAACCGGATAGTAGATACCTGCCATGTTAACTAAAGCAGCCATTGCTGGCTTTGTCAAGTGGGGGGGGAGGAGTGGGAGGCTGGAGATAAGGCAGTGGGAAGAGGGAGAGGGGAGTAGACTGGAGGGTGGGGGCAATGAGGGTGGCAAGTGTTGGGGTTTGGAGGAGAGGCGAGGGGATGAAGGGGAGGGTTAAAGGCAGGGTTAGAGGAGGGGTTGAATCATCATGGGGGTTAGAGTGGGAGGAGGGGGAGGGGGAAGACAGATACATAGGAGTGCCGGGATTTGTTGAAGAGGGTCCTGGTGCTTTTATGTCAGCGTGTGCTGTGTTAAGGTTAGGCGTTTAGATAACACAGCTACAGACATTCACAGAGGTTAGGTGGGAGTAGAGACCAGATTTAAATAGACTAATCTTTCTGCACTGTATTAGGTCAGCGGGGAGGTCATTGAGCCACTTAGGTCCACGGAAGGAGAGTGATCTCTGGCCTATTGTTGTACGCTTAAAAGGAACTACTAGTCCTTCCATCGCCAATCTTCTTGTGGAGATGGTTGGGTGGGCGGCTTTGAAGAGAGAGGAGGTAGATTCCGGAGAAAGTCCTATCATGGATTTTTTGGCAATCAGGCAAGATTGGTATAGGATCCTGAGGTGGAGAGGGAGCCAGCCAGTCGCTGTGTATAGAGTACAGGTTTGGGTCCAATGGTCAGCCCCCAGAACCAGCCTGCAGGCCTTAAGTAGTGTTTTCACCCTTTTTAAAGCAGTATCAGCACCAGCTCCGTAGATCACCAGGCCGTAATTTATGGTTGTTAGTACAAAGCAACTAGTGACAAGCTTTAGAGCTTCAGGGGTCATGGAATGATGGTGCCGATGGAGCACACCAAGTTTCATGTTTGCAGTTTTGATGACATGGTCTATGTGCGCTGTAAATGAAAGGGTTTCGTCCAGGTGTACCCCCAGGTATTTAAAGGTGCAGACCTGTTCTAGTATGTCACCGTTGTGACTCACGACTTGCAACGGTCCAAACTTCTTCCTGGTTTCAGGGACAGTAAATAGCATACACTTCATTTTTTTATAATTGAGCAGAGGTTTATTGTCTGTAAACCATTTTTCAATTCTACAGAAACTGGTTTGCAACTCCGCTGTGATAGTGGTCTGATTCTTTCCACTTACCGAGATGACAGCATCATCGGCATAGAGCACAATGTGTCCTGGACAGGCAGATGGTAGTTGGTTTAGAAATAGGCTGAAGAGTAATGGCCCTAATATAGATTCTTGGGGGACTTTAAGCTTCACCTCTTTTGGCTCAGACAGCTTTCCACAAATTTTGACACTTTGAAACCTGTTAGAGAGGTAACTGTCAAACCAATGTATTGTATCATAGGACAGACCGGTGGCTAACAGGTTGTTTAGGAGGAGTTAATGGTTGACCGTATCAATGCCTTAGGTCTATGAAGATAGACCCCACTGCTAGTCCACTGTCAAATGCGTCATAGATTTGAGAGGTCTAGTTGATCAGAGCTGTGCTGGTGGAGTGGTCTTTGCAAAAGCCATGTTGCTGTGCACAGAGTAGGTTGTGTTTCGTGAGATATTCTGTGAGCTGGTCATAGACTGCCCATTCGAGTGCTTTCAAAAGAGGGATTGAGATGGGCCTGTAGTTGGACAGGTTGATTGCATCACCAGCTTTGAAGACCGTGGTGACAAGTGCCTCTTTCCACTTGTTTGGGAATACACCTGACCTCAGCGAGGCGTTGAAGACTTTGGTGAGGGGTCCAGCTATCTCATTTAATGTGAGGGCTATCAGCTTCATGTCCAAGAGGTCACTCCCCATGCTGGTCTTTCCTAGTACCTGTTTAATATATCTTATGGTATCATTTCTTTTAATTTGCTTGAAGTAGAAATGAGGGCCATTGCTTTTTTGCAGGGATGGGGAATGCAACCTAGGGAGCTGGTCAGGTGGAGTGGGGTTGAGGTTAACAGCGAGCAGTATTGAACTAAGGTCAGTGAAGGCCTGGTTAAATTCATTGGCAATGAGTCCAGGTTCCCGAAATGTCCCAGATGCTGTGACTATTAGACCGTTTGGGGCTTGGATTGCTTTCCCTGTGAGTAATTTTACCGAGTCCTAGAATTCCTTGCCACTACCCCAGCTCCTTTTCAGAAGTTGTAGTAGGAGGTCTTCGCTGTGCAGATGAGTTTTGTGCATTTATTTCTGGCTGTTTTATAGGCAAGGAGGTCAATCTGTTTTCCTGGGTCTTTAGCCTTGTGCCACAAGTTGTCCCTGTGGCGCATAAGTTCAGTAAGGGAGCCTGAGAGCCATGGGTTGGTGGCATCTCTTATTTTCTTAGTTTTAAAGAAGGCAAAGATATCACAGGCCTTGTGAAGACCATAATGAAGTAGTCATGGGGCTGGTTCCCATCTGCTACTTTTAGAAACTTTTCAGGAAGCATTAACTACTTCAGAATGTCCAGACTCGGACTTCCGTGACATCAGCAAACTTATGGCTGCTTAGCTCCTGAGCTCTGTCTCCCCACCCATTATAATCTCTGTACATCACCTGCTACTGAGATGTCATCGCCAGTAAAACCTAAAAGAAACAAGCCAGGGAAGCCAATATCGACGCTGGTACAAAATTGAGAGGTCTAATACACCAGGAGCGAGCAGATGACATAGATCACAACGAGAGACCAGAGGCCTTGATGCAGACAGGGCCGCGCTTTGACGAGACACAACCAGATCTAGCCGAAACGATCCTCCAGACGGCTTGCACAGTCTCCAGAATTAACCAAACTCTCAACGAGTTTAGAGCGGATCTTAACAGAGTTGAGCACAAAACCGAGCAGCTAGAGCTATGTATGACCCATATTTCAGAACAGGGTGACAGGCACGACAGGCTAATCCTATATCTTCTTGCACGAGATCGTGAACTGACCCACCACCTGGATGACCTGGAAGGCAGAAGTAGACGGCAGAATGTGAGGGTCTATGGGGTTCCCAAGGGGTCGGAACACAAACACCCCAATGTAATTTTGTTTTAAAGATCTCTTCAAGAAATTACTCGCCCTTCTCCAAGATTTTGATCTTGCCATGGATCACGCCCATAGATCCCTGGGCCCCAGACCCTGCAATGATGAAGCACGACTCCGCTCAATTTATTGTGAGGTTCACCTCATACCAATCAAAAGAAGACCTGCTACACAGGGCCTGGCAACAGGGCTCAATACAACTAGATGGTCATCGAATCAATATTGATAATGACCACACATCTGTCGTGCAAGAAGCCAGAAGAACACTGTGGCCTATCCTGAAGCATTTGCGAGCCCAAAATGTCAGAGCCCAGATCCTGTATCTGGCTAGGCTAAAGGCAACAACGGATCAAGGTACTTAAGTATTTCAAGATCTTCTAGCAGCGACTTCATATCTGCAGTCCAAGGGGATTAGTGTTCCATCATTAGTGAAGGAGAGGCTCGAGAAGGACCTGCTTTCATCGGCATGGGCCGTTGCCCACAAAGAAGTCTCCAAACTGAGATTCGCTCAGGGCCAGCCGCAGACAAACCTACGAGCAGATGTGTCCGCTTTACTCTGGAGATAGGGTGATCCAGCGAAAGTAACTAAAAAAAGCAGAACACCTCCAGGAGGAACCGGAGGGACTTTCCCCAAATTGCGCTTCTTCGTCCAGCCAGGAGACCTGAGGTACCTTGGATACTAACACTGCTCTCTCGCTGTTTTTGTGTCATTTGTAGATGCTCCCTCTGCACCCCCTAAGCCTCATTCCCACCTAGATCCCCTCCTGACTCGGGGCCTCTGTCTCTAAAGCCTTTGGACCTGCCTTGTTCATCACTGAAGTGAGGGAAGCGGGCCCTTCAGCTCGTACACGCAGTGGGACTCTGTGAGTACACATATTTAGCTGGCCATTGCACTAGTTCCCGATGGAGGGACTCTGCTAGACTGTGTGGAGGCCTGGCGGGGGAGCTACTAAACGAGATGATCGCTGCAGATGCCAATAGCCCTGTGAATTGAAACTCGCTAAACAGAACTTCCCCTTTCCCCTCTATACTTCCCACAATATCTCCTCAGTGCTAACACAGCGGTAACGAATAGCATGGCTGCACAGACTTTTGTCTTACTCAAGCTGCCATGCTGTCCCAGTCTATTGATGTCTTTCCTCCACATCCCAGGACATTATTTAGTGGTTAAGCAGAGAAACAGATAATTTTTGCTATGTAATAGTTCTATGACATGAGTGAGATATTACTAGCATGAAGAAGTCAGAGAAAACAATTGCTGATGCTGCCCTCCTCAGGCAGCCCAGCGTTGGTACACTGTTGACTCTCATGCAAACAAAGCTGAAGTATAAGCAATGCTGTCTCCTGCACATTTCGAGTCACCTATCAAGGGGTGCAGAACCAATATAGGCAATTTATAGTTACCATTTGTGGTGTACTTCCTATATATATATATATATATATATATATATATATATGTATTTTTATATATATATAGATTTCTTTTGAGATATACGATATCTTGCAGATATTTGCTTCAACGTAGTTAATAATGGGTGATATAATGTAATATGAAAGGTGTTAAATTGGTTTTGGGGGAGGGGTAGCCATGTCCACTGTATGCCTACTGCTGACAGAAGGGCTGGCCTACTATGGGTTAAATTCCCAGGGCTGAGAGGAAGGCTTCTGATGTTTTGGAGCGTCCTTTTACTCTTTACGCCTGCAAATGCCTCACAGCTAGATAAGAGCTACCAGCTACACCTTGGAAGCATAGCTATAATTGTTCTGACCCGGATGTATCGGGGTCTAAAAACCTCGCTGCATCCTGGTTTTCATAAGCTCATGGCCTTAGCCATAACTAGGCCTAAACATATACCCATTGCCCACGTTTGGGCTCTTGTTTTTTTAGTACAAATGTATGTAAGTTCTCAGTTGAATTCTTGGTATTTGAAGCTAAACGGGTACTTTTCTATTAAAGGAATTTGGGTTTTTCAGATGGAACCTTCTCGTCAACTCTCATACCTTTTAACAGATGGGTTGGTTATAATGCTTCCAAATGCATAATCAAAATGCAAAAGTCCTGTCTTTTAACATTAATGGCTGTTCCAATCCCATTAAGAGGAAGCAGATTTTGAGGTTTATCACTGCGCAAAAATGTGATGTGAATTTCCTACAGGAGACTCATTTGTCATCTGAGGAGGTTTTGAAATTGAAGTCCAAGTCCCATCCTCACCTATTTCACGCTTCATTAGGCTCTGGGCGGAAGAGGGAGGGAGGTAGCTATTCTGCTCTCCACTTCCCTTCCCTTTGAACAGGAGGAGATGATAGCGGATCCGGGAGCAAGATACATCATCCTGGTGGGTAGGGTGTAGGAAGCGTGGGTGACCCTGGTCAATGTATATGCACCCCCGGGGTCCCCCATCTCATTCTACACTTCACTTGTTCAACTAGTGGTAGAAAAGATGAAGGGTACTCTCATAATGGGGGTAGATTGGAATTTAGTCATTGACAGAACCTTGGATACTACCTCCCACATTCAGAACCTGGACTTTCGGAAGGCACGTGTCTTTAGAAAATTCTTCAGCCAAATAGGCCTGGTGGATATATGGAGGGAAGAATACCCTAGGGCAAGAGAATATACCTATTATTCTCCTAGATTCAAATTTTTTTCTAGATTGGATACCTACATCACCTTTTCTTCGAGTCTCTCCTGTTTTCCCTCTATGTGGATAGGTACCTCTACCTTATCTGACCATAACCCCATCTTTCTAGAGGTTGCCCTTTCTCTCCCAAAGAAAAGCACTCACTGGAAGTTAAACACGTCTCTATTACGAGATAGGGAGGTTATTGATAAACTTAGGCAACTTATTTTTATTTAGCTTTTGTTTACCGGGTAGGTGCACTAGCCAGCAGGTGACTATTTTCAGGCACGACCCGGGAGAGTACAATACAGGATAACACAAGGAAGCAAACATTACAATTTAGGCAATCAGTACAGAGCACATTCATGACATATACAGAGGCAATTTCAGCTAGGCTAACATGATGTAGGCTAGTCTAGGCAATGAGCAAACAGTACAGTACAAGGAGGTTACAGGGGGGTGTTGGTACTAGTAAAGGGTCAGGATCAGGGAGTCTGAGAGCCGTAGGGGAACACTTGTGGCTTTACTGGAAAAAGCACTAGATATTAGCCGGGTTTGTGGTTCCCCCACTGGGCCAGATGGTGAGGAGTGGCAGGGAAGGGTGCCGGCCATGGAGAATGAGGCGGGGGTGGACAGCCAGAAACATGGTATGGAGGAGGAGGGTGAGCCATGCCGGAGATAATTAAGACACCCAGCAGCGAGTAAGACGGCTAGGTTGGGTAGTAAGGAGCCGTAAACTGGCGAGCAGCAGCAGGCAGCCCGTAGAATATGAGAGATATAAACTGGCGAGCAGCAGCAGGCAGCCCGTGGAATATGCGAGATATACCAGCGGCTTTTGCGGCGGTAGGCTAGGGGGACGCCGGGTTCATGCTCCCACTATTGGGCATGCGAGAGAGGGGGGTAGTGGACGAGAGAGAAAATACGATGCATTTACGGCTTTAGCGGTAGTAGGAGGGTAGGTGCAGCCGAGCTTGCGGTACCAAGACTGGACAAACGAGTCGGTAACAGTCCCTGGTCGTGGCTGTTCGGAGGTAAAGAGTAGGGGAAATTGGGGAGGGGGAAGTGTACCTAACAGTACCAACTTCTGGCTGCAGTCTGTTTAGACAGTGCCCAGGTAGCGAGAGGAGGGAAGAAAGAAAAAAAAACAAAAAACATGATAGTGAGAGAATAACACATAACAGCTAAAATAGGCGATCATTCATTTCTATCTAGTGCAATTGTATCAAATGGACAAAAAGATAGGGGAGCTTTAAGGAGAGGGGTAAGTCTTAGGAGGAGGAGGAGGAGAGAAGTGAGGAGAACAGGTAGCAAGGGGAGGGAGTAGAAACGGTGGATGTGAAGATCAGGTAGGGTCGAAACAGGTGCATTGATCAAGGGTGGCCAGGTGAAGTCTCAGCCCACGCTTGAAGGCAGGGTGCGAGGGTGCTTGTCTGAGGGTCCAGAGGAAGCTGGTTCCACAACTTAGGGCTGTATATTGGAAGGAGCCAGTTCCTTTTTTGGTATGACAGCGGGGAACATCCAGAAAGGCTTTGTCTGCAGATCTTAGTTCACGGTTAGGAATTGAAGGAAGAAGTAATTTAGCAAGTGCTGCAGGCTGTCTTTGTCTGAGAATAGAGTCATTTAGACAGTCCAGGTAGTAGCTCCTGGTGGCCGAGGGGGAGAGCCACCCAAGGTCATAAAAGATATTGTGTCGGAAAATGCAGCGCCAGGGGTTACCCCTCAAATTCTGTGAGATACGCTTAAGGCCACCATCGGGGGAAATTAATTGCAATAGCCTCTCAAAAGAAAAAAGCACATTTGCTTCAGCAACAGACCCTGTTAACTCAAATTAAAGAGCTGGAGATCTTTCAGAAAATTAAGTGGGAGGGACGAAGGGACTCCAAATTAAAAGAACTTAAGGGAGACCTGCAGAAGCTCCAGAAAAAGGAAATAGAAAGATCCCTCTTCTACTTGAAACAGAAATACTATGAGGGAGGCCCAAGAGGCACCAAATTCTTAGCATTTCGTTTGTGGCAGCATGCATCCAGGGCCACTATTACGAAAATAAAATCTCCAATTACAGGCCATGTAGTTAATAGATCAGAACAAATTGCAGAGGCCTTTGTCTCTTACTACTCCAAGCTCTATGGCCCGCAGATTGACACCAGTCTAGAGGATAAATTAAAATACCTGGAGACTCTCCTCCTTTCTACCCTTATGGCTGAAAAGGGCCAAACACTGACTAGGCCAATTTCACAAATGGAGATCCTAGACATTATTAGGAATTTAAAGACTGGGAAATGCCCAGGACCAGACGGCTTTGGTGCTGAGTTCTACAAAGCCTTTAAGACGGAGGTGGTGCCCCTGCTCTCAGATGTTTATTCTAGGGTCGGGGGGGGGGGAGAGGACCCACTCCCTCCATCTTGGCACTATGCCACCATCACTCTCATACATGAGGAAAGTAAAGATCCTACCCGGTGTAAATCCTATCATCCCATTTCTCTCCTTAATTTGGATTACAAGATATACACTTCAATAATAGCCTCTAGGCTGAATTCACGACTTCCAGACTTAATTAATTTGGATCAGACTGGATTCATCTCGGGCCAACAGGCCCCAGATAGTGTCCGCTCTGCATTAAATGTCATTGACACCATTCACCGCACCCGTCTCCCTGCCTGCCTTATGAGCTTGGATGCTGAAAAGGCCTTTAACCATGTCTTATGGGGTTTCTTATTCTTGGTATTGGAGTGAATAAACTTCCCGCAGTCCTTCATTAATAGTATTAAGACACTCTGTAGTTGCCCACAGGCATATGTCAGGGTCAACAGGGGGATCTCTAATAGATTTCACTTAAATAGGGGCACCTGCCAGGGCTGCCCTGTCTCTCCCTCCTGTTTGCTCTATACATTGAGCCCTTGGCGGAGGCCATCCGCACCTCAGATTCCATCTACGGGGTTGAGATGGGGGGGTCAGCAAAGAAAAATATCTTTGTATGCAGTCGACGTCCTGCTCTGCCTCTCCCGCCCTGAGCAATCCATACCGCAGGTCTGGTCGACTCTGGAGGAGTTCAGAAAACACTCTGGCTACCTACTAAATAAGACTAAAATGGAGCTAATTAGTTTTTACTATACTCCCTCCTGAACAATCCTAGATTTTCTGCCCCTAAACTGGAAAGTTGACAAGATGAAATATTTGGGCACTTGGCTCACCAAACACAATTCTCAACTTTTCAAAGCAAACTACCTCCCACTGGTGAGCCAAGTTAAACAGGATTTTGCTAACTGGTCTCTGATAAAATTCCCCTGGTATTCAAGGATGCAGACTATCACCATGAATGTTCTCCCCAGATTTCTATACCTTTTCCAATGCCTCCCCCTCTTCATTCCTAAATCATACTTTCAGGTCTGGCAAAAGTTGATTTTGAAATTTGTTTGGAATAATAAAAGGCCAAGAATAAATATACGTATTCTTCAGATAAACAAAGCTAGAGGAGGCAGATCCCTTCCTGACCTGGAGAACTATTTCCTTGCTGCCCAACTAAAAGCAGCACTACAGTGGGCCACCCTGGTAAACTCCTCCAATTGGAAAGATATGGAAAGGGGAGAAGAGGAGGAACAGGGTATACTCCTGGAAACCAGATTTCTGAACCCTTTCATCACACCCCTAACCCAGCCACCCATACTATTCACAGTTACAGAAACTATAAAGGCTACCCATAGGACCTGACAAAAATATAAATGAAAAGCTTCTCTTTGGCCCCTAAATCAACTGGCGAGAGACCTGGCCTTTACCTCGTCTCTACTTGATCATTCCTTTAGAACATGGGAGGGAATAGGTCTAGTTCATATAAAACAGTTCTTCCAAGGGGATACACTTCAGAACTTTGCAGCCCTTAAGAATAAATTTGGACTGCAAAGCTCAGACCACTTTAGATATCTTCAGGCCAGAGCCTACATTATCAGCTGTCAAAGGGAAGACCCCAACCCAAGCAGGGCCTCTCCCCTTATCAAATGCTTCTTAGCAGTCCTCTCCTCCCAGAAGACAAAGGGTCTAATCTCAGTAATTTACAAATCCCTAGCTGAATTAAAGACTGACCCATTGGAGAAAATTAAATAAAGTTAGCAGAGGGATGCTGGGGGGATCCAGAAGGAAATCAACTGGGACTCAGTTTTCTATGTTGTCTCAAGGACTACTTGCTCTCCACACTGGCAAAACTTCAGTTGGAAAGTCAGGGTCCGCTTTTTTCTTACTCCCCAGGTGCTAAATAGGAGAGACCCAGGCCAACAGTCGACTTGCTGGAGGTCATGTGGAGAGCCCTTGGTGAGCCACTTACATGGCTTCTGGTTTGTCCTTGGATTGAGGCTTTTTGGAGGGAAGTGACCCTAGCACTGAGAGATCTCTTTGCTCTGGATGCCCCTTTGGACTGGCCTAATGTAATCCTGGGAGAACCCCTGGAGGGTTTGAGGGGGGCTGACTCGGTCTATCTTTGGGTTATTCTCCTCACAGCTGCACATAAAGTAATTACTTGCCTCTGGCTGAGTCCAGAGGTCCTCACCATGCACACCTGGAAACCGGTGGTTCAGAGTATTGCGGAACTTGAAGAATTGACATTTAAGATAAATCAAAAAATGCACACGTATATCCGAAGATGGACAAGGTGGCAGATATGGCTGGGGACCACTTCCAGGCCGCCCCCTTAGTTGATCACTCAGGGAGACCTCCCCGACTTATCTTTCCAGAATTCTGGGCCCCCAACTTGACCAGAGGGAATTAACAAGGTACTATGTGGAACTTAAATTTAATAATGATTAAATTGCTAAACACACACTGAATGTAATATCTGTGAAGGATTATTAATTTGAAAGAATTGAAAGATGTGAGCTGATGTAATGGATTCTATATTGAAATAATACCTGTAAATGTATATGTTTCAATCTGTAACCCTGTATTTGATTACTGTACCCGATTGATGTTAATAAACTTGAATTTAAAAAAAAGAATGTCCAGACTCCGGGAAGCATGTAACAATCTCAGCAATACTAAAACCCCAAAAAGACCCAGCTTACTAGGATTCCTATCACCCAGTCCAAGTTCTTAATATCGACTACAAATTATTCACCAGTATTTTAGTTCACTGACTCAACCATATCCTCCCTCATATAATCCACCTGGATCAGTAGGGATTTATCAGTAATAGACAAATTGCGGACAATATCAAGCATACCCTTTTAGTAATTGATTATGTGGATAAGTATAAATAATCAGTTTAGACGTGAAGAAGGCATTCAATAATGTGGTCTGGCCCTTCTTACATTGCCCTATGCAACATTTTGATTTTTCTTCCTCATTCTTGGACCTAATACAAGGCCTTTATTCTCCTTCCTGGGCAGCAGTGAAGGTCAGTGGCTCTCTTTTGCCCCTATTTGAGAAGGGGACTCATCACACCATCCTGCCAACCTCTTCTCAACCTGCCACTAAAGTCCATGGTACCAGAAGTGGCACAAGAGTCTCCTACTAGACCCATTTTTGCCACACATCCCAGGCCAAATGATCTTTCAGGTACCGGGCTCCCAGCCTGCTTAATGCCATCCCCCCTGTTGTTCTTGATACCCCTACCCTGGGCCCCTTCAAGCAGATGCTTAAGGAGCACCTCATGATGCTCAACAGATGCGACTGTCCCACCTAGCCCACTGTCTCCATTCTGGCATTAACAGACAAGTTCAGCATCTGCTGACTGCCCTTTAATGGCTATGCCTCATCCTGCACAATTTGTACTATTACATCTGAAACTGCCATTGCTCTAACTGTTTCTGACAAGATCAACATCAGTTGATCACTTTAGTTTTGGTTATATCTTAGCCTGCACCAATGTAAACAGTTCATTTGTAATTGCCAGTGTTTAACTGGCCTTTGCATTATTGTCCATATAGTACTGTCTCTTTTATACTTATTGTATTTTTTGTTTCTCTCCCTATACCCTTGCATTGCTGTGTACTGTCGTGTCTTTTGTTACCCTGACGTGGAACTTCTGTAAAAGAGTCTTTCAATTCAAAGATTTGAGGTAGCAGGTTGAGATTTGGTTTCTCAGAAAAGGCCAGAAGGGGAAGGATCCAGATTCATTTCAGTGCAGTGCAGTAACTGCTCATTGCTGTTTTTGTTTTAAACCTAGATTTGTATGCTTTTAGTGGTGCTGTTTTCCTTTGCTGTCTTTACTTGGAATTGTTTTGGGGCTGTTGAAAATTTAAAGCCTAGTTTGGTGTGCTTTTAGTGAAGCTGTTTTCCTTTGCTGTCTGTACTTGGAATTGTATTGGGGCTGTTGAAAATGTAAAACCTAGTTTGGTGTGCTTTTAGTGGTGCTGTTTTCCTTTGCTGTCCTTACTTGGAATTGTTTTGGGGCTCTTGAAAATTTAAAGCCTAGTTTGGTGTGCTTTTAGTGATGCTGTTTTCCTTTGCTGTCTTTACTTGGAAGTGTTTTGTGGCTGTTGAAAATTTAAAGCCTAGTTTGGTGTGCTTTTAGTGAAGCTGCTTTCCTTTGCTGTCTGTACTTGGAATTGTATTGGGGCTGTTGAAAATGTAAAACCTAGTTTGGTGTGCTTTTAGTGGTGCTGTTTTTCTTTGCTGTCTTTATTTGCAATTGTTTTGGGGCTGTTGAAAATTTAAAACCTAGTTTGGTGTGCTTTTAGTGGTGCTGTTTTCCTTTGCTGTCTTTATTTGCTGCAACTTTTGTCTTGTCTGTCTTGCCCTGTAGTTTGAGGGAGGGGTGCTAATTGTCTGACTTCAGCTACATGATAACTGGAGGTGGGGCTAAGTCAGATTTGAGAAGAGGCCAGAATTGGAAGGATCCAGATTCATTTTAGTGCAATGCAGTAACTGCTCATTGCTGTTTTTGTTTTAAACCTAGATTTGTGTGCTTTTAGTGGTGCTGTTTTCCTTTGCTGTCTTTACTTGGAATTGTTTTGAGGTTGTTGAAAATGTAAAGCCTAGTTTGGTGTGCTTTTAATGGTGCTGTTTTCCTTTGCTGTCTTTACTTGCTGCAAATTTTGTCTTGTCTGTCTTGCCCTGTAGTTTGGGGGAGGGATGCTAATTGTCTGATCTCTGACCTCAGCTATGTGATAAAACTGGAGGCAGGGCTAAGTCAGATTTGAGGCAGGTTGAGATTTGGGTTCTCAGAAGAGGACAGAAGGGGAAGGATCCAGATTCATTTCAGTGCAGTGTCGTAACTGCTCATTGCTGTTTTGTGTTTTAAACCTAGGTGTGCGTGCTTTTATCTTTACTAGGAATTATTTTGGGGCTGTTGAAAATGTAAAATCTAGTTTGGTGTACTTTTATTGGTGTGTTTTCCTTTGCTGTCTTTACTTGCTGCAATTTCACCACCCTCCCCCCGCCCCCGTCTTAATTATATGTCTTTGTTAAATCTGATTGGCAGGAGCCAAGCACAGGGAATAGCAGGGGTTGTGGAGTAGGAGGGCAAAAGGGGGGAGGAAACCCACCCTTGGCACAAGTGTTTTGACTCATTTTTTGTTGTTTCCGTCTTTAAAAAAAGTGTCTGAGGATCAGCGGCAGGATTTTCAGGACAGTAAATTAATAAAGAGAGAACTACAAGGAGAGCTTCAGTAACAGACAACTACTGGAATAGCAGTATAAGTGTAGTATAATGTGGGGAGTGGTGCAATGCAGTGGATGCAGGGCAGCCGTATTCAGACAGACCTTCTGGACGCTGAGGTGCTGCCCTATCTACAGGCATCTCTCTGGATTGCAGAACGAGGTAGTCAGACTCGTAGCAGAAGTAAACTGTTTCAGGAGTACCTCTGCTCCTATCCAGAGACCACCAAGTCCAACGCAGCTGCCTCAAAGGATGTCAAGAACAAGGAGCACTTAGATGACAGTGGGCTCAGGGAGGGTTAAGGTGGTCGGGCAGGAGGCACATCACAAATCCTGTTCCACTCCAGAACTCATATGCCGCACTGGCAAATTGGGACAACCAAACAAAGGTACCCAGAGAAGTGGACGGGAAGGATGTGGAGGTGAGCCAAGAAGATGACCTCAGTGGGGAGAGCAGTGGACCCCAGAAGAGGAAATGAATCCTGGTGGGGGAGACTCTCATTAGAGGGATCCAGCTAGGAACACACGAGCGGAAGGACAGGGAGGTGAGGTGCCTACCAGGTGCCACGGCGTGGAGGGATGGGAGTAGGATCCTGTGAATCACTGGGAAGGCAAGACGGGAGGGTGAGCTGGATGTCATTATCCACCTAGGTACTAATGACCTGGCAGATGGGGAGCCTAAGGAAGTTCAGGAAGAGTTTAGGAAATTAGGGAGGGGTCTCAAGCAAATAGCTACATCTGTCACCTTCTTGGAAGTATTACATGTGAGAGGCATGGAAGAACATAGGGGTGCACGCATCAGGAACTTTAACACATGGTTGAAGAACTGGTGCTGTGAGGAAGGATTTGGATTCATTGGTGACTGGGGACCCACCTGGAGGGATGGGGGCTTGTTCAAGCCTAATGGACAGCATCCATCCTGGAGAGAAATCAACACCCAATGATAAGTTTAAATGCTACGTGGACAAACATTTAAACTAGCCGGGGGTGGCAGACCAGCAAGGAGGGTACCTAATTGCCCACCCCCACAGCTAGCAGTGGAACCAGTGAACAGGAGGAGGGATATCTCTACAAAGCAATGTGCAAAAGATGGAGATAAGCACCCAAGGGGATAGGCAGAAAGGGGGCAAAATGCAACAGAAGGGCAGACAGCAGGGAGAACCAGGGATAAAGGACAACCAGGGAGGGGGCTGGAGTAGAACAGCTAAACAGTCCATGGAGTTCACACTATGGGAAGCCATGTGTGCCAATGCCAGGAGCCTTAGCAGCAAGATGGAGGATCTGGAGGCTGCCATGGTGCAGTCAGACCTGGACATTGTGACCATCACAGAGACCTGGTGTAATGATAACCATGACTGGGAGATGGCCATA
Source organism: Neoceratodus forsteri (assembly GCA_016271365.2). NCBI lineage: Eukaryota > Metazoa > Chordata > Ceratodontiformes > Ceratodontidae > Neoceratodus > Neoceratodus forsteri. The sequence goes on from CM057454.1 coordinate 1,136,284,732, forward strand.
CCCAGCTACAACATATCAGAAGAGACAGGACAGGCAGGAAGGGAAGAGGAGGAGGAGTGGTACTTTATGTGAAAGATGGCATAAAGGCCACAGAGATCCAGGAGGAGCAAAATGGGGGAGAGATTCTGTGGGTTAAGCTGGAAAGGAGAATGGGATCAGCCATCTGCACAGGGGTGGTCTACAGACCACCAGCCCAGGAGGAAGAAACAGATAGGGAGTTGATGCTAGCCATCCAAAGGATGGCAGACAAGGGGGAGGTGATGCTGGTTGGAGACTTCAGTATTCCAGACATGGACTGGAGCCTTCCAGCAGCAGAATCAACCAGGAGCAGATTTATACTGGACTTCCATCACGGTGCCTTTGTTAAGCAACTGGTCATGGAACCAACTCAGCAGAAAGCAATATTGGACCTCATGCTCACAAATGGGGACAGTGCAATGGGATAATAGTGGGGGAGCACCTGGGAAACAGTGACCACTAGTCACTGTTGTTTGAAATCACAGAAGGAACAGAACCAAACCGCACAAAAACATGTATCCTGGATTTTAGGAGGGCAGACTTTGGGAAATTGGGGACATGCTTGAAAGAGGCACTAATGGGAATGGGGAGGGAAACGGGTGGAGGAACAGTGGGCAATAATTAAAGCAGGGATTACAAGAGTAACAGAATCATGCATTAAGCAAGTCAGCAAGAGGAAAAGGAAGAGGAAGCCACTATGATTTTCCAAGGAGGTAGCAGAGAAAGTGAAAGCCAGAAAGATTGCATTCCAGCAATACAAAATGACACTGGCAGAAGGGGATAGGGAGACGTACCAGGAGAAGCAAAGGGAGGCAGGGAGGTCAGTAAGGGAAGCCAAAGCTCAGACAGAAGATCGCATTGCAAAATCAGTGAGTAGCAGGGACAAAACCTTTTACAGGTATGTAAGTGAAAAAAAAAGGGCAAAGGGGAGGGATAATCATCAACATCAAACATCAAAACTGCCATCACAGAGGCAACAAGCCTTTGTGTGAAGCAAGTAAACAAATCAAAATGAAAGAAAGAGCCACTGTGATTCTCAAAAGAAGTGGTGGGGAAGGTCAGGGAGAAAAAGATAGCATTCAAAGGAAGTATAAGGAAACACAGAAGGAGCAGGACAGAGAGCTGTACCAGTTAAGGCAGAAGGAAGCAGGGAGGGAAGTCAGAATAGCAAAGGCCCAAACTGAGGAAAAGATAGCCAACTCGGTTAAGAAGGGGGATAAAACCTTTTATAGGTACATCAGAGAGCATAGAAAGACAAAGGGAGGGATAGTGAGGCTGAATAGAATGAATGGTGGGTGGGCAGAGTGGGACAGTGAAAAAGAAGGGATACTGAACAAATTTTCTGCTCAGTATTCACAAAAGAAGAGAAGGGGGAGGTGCCTAATCCAATTAACAGAAGCACTCTGGATAGGGGGATCGATCCCAGTACTTTCACAGAAGAAAGGGTTCTGAAAGAACTCCTAAAACTGAAAGTGGACAAAGCAGTGGGGCCTGACGGCATTCACCCCAGAATTCTAAAAGAATTAAGGTGAGAACTAGTGAAACCACTGACTACCCTTTTTAACAAATCATGGGAGGATGGTTTGGTACCTGAGGACTGGAAGAAGGCGGATGTGATTCCCCTTCACAAAACTGGGACCAAGGCAGGAAACTACAGACCTGTCAATTTGACCTCTGTCATAGGGAAAGTGATGGAATCACTTCTGAAGGAAATAATTGTTGAGTACCTAGAGGCCAGTGGGGCACAGGACCCAAGGCAGCACTGATTCACAGCAGGAAGGTGATGTCAGACGAATCTAATAGATTTCTTTGACTGGGTGACCAAAGTAGTAGACCAGGGAGGGACTGTTGACGTGGCCTACCTAGACTTCAGCAAGGCATTTGACACAGTCCCACACAAAAGATTAATAGATTAACCAGCCTGGGAGTGGGTCCCAGGGTGGTAGCCTGGGTAAAACATTGGCTGGACAACAGGGCACAGAATGTAATTCTAAATGGGATCCACTCTGAAGAAAGAGGGGTTACTAGTGGGGTACTGCAGGGTTCAGTACTGGGTCCAGTCCTTTTTAATGTCTTTATAAGTGACATTGTAGAGGGACTGGAAGGTAAAGTATGCCTCTTTGCAGATGACACAAAGATCTGCAACAGGGTTGATACACAAGGAGGCATGGAAAGGATGAGAAGGGACTTGGCAAGGTTGGAGGAATGATCAGAAGTATGGCAGCTAGATTCAATGCAAAGAAGTGCAAAATAATGCACCTGGGAAACAAAAACCCAGGGGAATATTACACAATGGGAGGGGAGGTAGTATCAACAACAAAAATGGAAAGAGACCTGGGGGTAATCATATGAGATGACCTTAAGGTTAGCAAGCAATGTGAGAAGGCAGTAGGGAGGGCTTGGGGGATACTGGGATGTATAGGGAGAGGCATCACCAGCAGAAAACAGGAAGTTGTTATCCCCCTGTACAAACAGTTGGTGAGACCCCATCTGGAGTACTGCCTCTAGTTCTGGAGACCTTATCTCCGCAAGGACATAGACAGGATGGAGGCAGTCCAGAGGAGGGCAACTAAAATGGTGCAGGATCTGAAAGAGAAGCCATATGAGGAGAGGCTAAAGGAGCTTAATATGTATACCCTTGAGGAAAGGAGGGAGAGGGGGGACATGATAGAAATTTTTAAGTACCTCAGTGGAATCAACAAAGTCCAAGAGGGTAGCATATTTCAGAAAAAGAGATGTGCAAGAACAAGGGGACACAATTTGAAGATGGGGGGGGGGGTGGTTTGGGGCAATGTGAGGAAATATTTTTTCACAGAGAGGGTGGTGAACGCATGGAACAGTTTTCCTGAGGAGGTTGTGGGGTCTAAAACTGTGGGAGAACTCAAGAATGCATGGGACAGACATAAGGCAATTTTTGTGGGGGGTAGGAAGAAATAGGCTGTGGGTTAACTAGGATCTGCAGCTTATCCTGTAGGTAGGGAAATGGGCAGACTAGGTGGGCCAAGCGGTCCTTATCTGCCGTCAAAGTCTATGTTTCTAATGAGACTGAAGGGTGCGGATGGGGGGGGCGCGTGGAGGATGACAACAGTAAAGCTGACATACTGAACAGATACTTCTGCTCATTCTTTACTGAGGAAGAGGAGGGTAATGGGCCTGAAGGGAGTACAAGGGGTGGGAATGGCGCAGAAATGGACACAAGTCCCTTTGCACAGGAAAGGGTCCTAAAGGAAGTGGAATGAATAAGAGTTGATAAAGCAATGGGGCCAGATAGGGTGCACCCCAGGGTCCTAAAGGAACAAAGGTGGTGGCTAAACCTCTGGCAGTCCTGTTTAGCTGATCACTGGAAACAGGGGAGGTACCCAAAGCCTGGAGGACAGCAGATGTAGTCCCCTTATACAAAAGGAGGAACAAAGAGGAAATGGGGAACTACAGACCAGTCAGCCTGACCTCGGTAGTGAGGAAGATCATGGAAGCACTACTGAAGGAGAGATTGGTGGAACATCTGGTTGAAAACGGACTTCAGGACCCAAGGCAGCTTGGTTTCACCGGGGGAGATCATACCAGACCAACCTCATTGAATTTTTAGACTAGGTGACAAGGGAGGTGGATCAGGGGAGGACAGTAGAAGACGTGGTCTGTCTGGATTTCAGCAAGGCCTTTGATACTGTACCACATAGAAGGCTATTAAACAAACTGGGGAATATGGGAGTGAACAGGACAGTAGTGCGTTGGGTGGGTAATTGGCTGGGTGGCAGGACACGGAGGATGGTGGTAAATGGCTGTCACTCCACAAAGGGAAGAGTGACTAGTGGAGTACCACAGGGGTCAGTGCTGTGACTGGCTCTGTTCAATATCTTCATCAGTGACATTGCACAGGACCTAGAAGGCAGAATTTCCCTGTCCGCTGATGACACAGAGCTCTGTAACAGAGTGGACATGACAGAGGGTGTAAACAGAATGAGGAGGGACCTGCAGAAGTTTGAAGAATGGTCAGGGGTTTGGCAGTTGAAATTCAATGCAAAGAAGTGCAAGATAATGCATATGGGGCACAAAAACCCTGGAACAACATATCAGTTGGAGGGTGAGGATATAGCATGCACCAAGCAGGAAAGGGACCTTGGGGTTATCATCTCTGATGACCTCAAGGTAGGGAAACAGTGTGACAAGGCAGCAGGTAAAGCAAATAGGATGTGGGGATGCATAGGCAGGGGCATCACCCGCAGGAAAAGGGAGGTCATAATTCCACTATACAAGACACTAGTGAAACTCCACCTGGAGGTAGTGTACAATTCTGGATACCTTACCTATGTAAGGACATAGGGTAGAGAAAGTGCAGAGGAGGGCAACAGAGATGGTACAGGGATTGCATCACAAGTCCTGTGAGGAATTTGTACTCCCTGGAGGAGAGGAGGGAGAGAGAGGATATGATAGAGACATACAAGTACCTTACAGGGAGGAACAGGGTGCAGGAATACACTATTTTCCAGTGTAAAAGATGTTCAAACACCATGAAGTCTTGCTATATTATAACAATAGCAGTCAGCCACTGCAGCTGAACTGCCCCGGAGAGGAAGGAGTTAACTCCAGAAGATCTGGCGTTCTACAGCGCGAGGGCGCTGTGCCCAAAGCTCTATCTGGCAGTTTCAAATGAAACTGTCAGATCTTTATCTGCCTCACTGAACAGTCAGCCCGAGATGTAGCTCCTTTCAGCTCGGTTCATTCTCGGTTCAAGCGAGTATTTTCGTTCATTTGAACCGCAAAAGTTATTATTTTTACCGCATTTCGTTTTAAAGCTCTATCTGGTAACCGTAAGTACAAAAATTTAAGTCTGTGTGGAAAATTAATTATCGGTTCGGTTTTGAACCGATCGGTTGGTTTTTTCTGTATTTTAAAAGTGTACAGTGGGTTTTAGAGTGCGGTTCCCGGTTCTTATCGGTTCTAAAAAAAACGGAATTATAACGTTTTTTCAAATACCCGTGACACGGTTAGGAACCGATAAGGGTGTCTTGCCTGGCACTGCCATCAAAAGGGCAAGTTTTGGTTAGGCTGGCATTATGTCTGAGAAACCCAAAAGAAAAACCGGGCCCACTGGGTTTCAACACTGTGATGTCTGTGGGGATGCCTTTGCCAAGGCTGACCCACACACCACTTGTGTTTATTGTCTGGGGGCTGACCACCTCCTGTCAGACTGCCAGGTGTGTAAAAATTTCCCTGCAGCCACCCTGGAGAAGAGATTGGGCCGGCTCAGGGAACGAGAGGCCAAAAAGTCCGCTGACCCGGATGGCCAGCCCGGTCCAGTACCCACTGGACCAGAGGGAGTGCCCTCTGACCAGGGCGAGACTTCCTCGGCCAAAAGGAAGGCTGGTTCAGAGGAACCAGTCCCAAGTAAAAAGACAAGGAAATCAGTAGGTCTGGAGTCCAAAATTGTGCTCCAACTGCTGCAGAGATAGCTAAAGCCATTCAGATTGTCCAGTCACTGTCTCAGGGATCTGTAGAACCACCAACAGCTGGTAAAGGTTGGTTCGTTCAGTCCCAGTGGTTCAGGATTTTGAAGTTGAGGATTTTATGAACCACAGGAGGGGAGGAGGAATTTGATCATTATATGTGTGGCTGGGGGTCTGACGTGCCATTGAACCGGACATTTCTCCAGACAGACCTTTAGAATCTCCTCCTATTCTGTCTGAGTCCCCTTCTTTCTTTATTTTTACAAAAGGTTGAGAAACCCTCCAGCTTCCTTTAGAGGAGGCTGTGGATGAGCAAGAGGAGCCTGATTATGTGGAAATGATGGATATTCCAGAGTCTAGGAGGTTGTCTGTTCCTTTGCATAAGTCATTTAGAAGCAAACAACAAAGATTTTAAAAATCCTCATTCTGTCCCTCCTGTAGATAAAAAATGGACAGAAGGTATACTTGTCAGGCTCGGATACAGACTTCCTTACTGAGCAGTGTAGTCATGTAGGTGTGGTACAAGCTGCAGCCTGTGACAAGCTAATATTCCTCTGGCCTCACATCCTCCTGATAAGGATTCCAGGAAGATTGATGCCATGGCGAAGAAACAGTATATGGCAGCTTCTTTGGGGCTCAGGCAGGCAAATTATATGGCTTATGTAACTAGATATCAGAAATCTAGGTGGGACACAGTATTGCAGTTAGCCAAGCAGGCCCATGGCCAGCTGGCTAGTGAGTTGGAACAGGTGGCTGCTGATGGCATTGAAGCCTCTAAAGTTCAATTTCATACTGCTGTTGATGTTAATGATGTTTCTTCTAGGGTCATGGCCACTTCTGTAGCTTCCCGTAGGTTGGCATGGCTCAGATGCACTAATCTGTCCCAAGATACCCAGTCAAAGGCTATGGATTTTCCTGTAGGGAAATTTCTTTGGGAACAAACAGAAAACTATATGAAAAAGATGGATGAATACAGAACTACCTACAAAAGTGCCCAGGCTAAGGAGAAGCATGCCATGCCACAAAGGCATGCTCCCAGAGGTAGGGCAGGCCTTTTTCCAGGCCTTTTACCACTTCTCAAGCCTCCTCTGCTGTCTCGCAGAGGGGTTTCTTCAGAGGCAGGGTAGACGAGGCCAAGTAGACCCGTCCCCTCCCTCAGCCTAAGGCTGCTGCTAGCAGGCACCCTGATGGGTGCCCAGGGCCGATTCTCCTGTACCAGTGGGGCAGGTTGACCTATTTCAGCTGGAACTGGCTGTCCCTAACTCACGGACAGATGGGTTCTGGAGGTAATAGGCCAGGTCTGGTTCTCAGCTTCAAACACTTTCCAAAGATGAGAGCCAGGCATTTTCCACCTGCAAATCCTTCAGAAGCCCTTGCTTTGAAGCAGAGGTTTCTGCTCTGCTGGACTGCAAAGCAGTGGAAAGGGTTCCTCCTTACCATCAGGGCAAGAGGCTTTATTCAAGATACTTTCTTACCCCAAAAGACAGGAGAATGGCGGCCCATTCTAGATTTAAGATACTTGAACAAGCATCTGTTGAAACCAAAGTTCAAAATGTTGACTCTGGCAATGATATTGCCTTCCCTAAGGCCAGGGGACTGGCTAGCTTCCCTGGACCTCAAGGATGCTATTTTCATGTTCTGATCAGGCCTTCTCACCAAAGTACCTCAGGTCCGAACTGCCCTCAGGCCACTACCAGTTCAGGGCAATGCCCTTGGCCTTACCTCTGCGCCAAGGGTATTCACAAAATGTCTCGCTGTAGTAGTGGCTCGCTAAGAAGGCAAGGTTGCTGTGTTTCTACCTGGACGACTGGCTCATTGTGGGTCAGTCTCCAGGTCAGGTGAAATCCCACTTGCAAGTCACCCAGCAGCTTCTCACTTCCCTGGGATTCCTGCTAAACTTACCAAAGTCAGTTCTGGAACCAGTTCAGGTCCTAACTTTCATAGGCTAGAATTGAACACAAGGTTAGCTAGGGCTTTTCTTCCCTCGGAAAGGGTGGACAGACTCATCGCCTGGCATCCTCCTTTTACTCTGGGTCCTCGACCAGCAAGGCATTTTCTGCAACTCCTCGGGCACATGGCTGCTTCCACAGCTGTCGTGCAGGGAGCAAGATTCCAGATGAGGGACATTCAGTTCCATTTGAGGGCCTATTGGTCTCAAAGGAAGGACCCCTACCAAGTTGGTCCCAGTTACTCAAACTCTGATCCTAGCCTCCACTGGTGGCAGGTCCAGAACAATTTAAGACAGGGGTTCCTTCATTCTCATTTCACCCCTCACCCTCACCACGGATGCCTCCCTGTTAGGGTGGGGGGCTCACCTGGGCGACCTTGCCACTCAGGGGGTATGGTCTCCTCAGGAGTCTCTGCTCCACATCAATCTTTTGGAACTCAGAGCTGTCTTTTTAGCTCTTTGGGTGTTTTCAGATTCTGTCCAGAACAAAGTGGTTCAAGTCAGGACAGACAATACCACCACAATGTGGTACATCAACAAGCAAGGGGGCACTCGGTCTTCAGCCTTGTGCACCGAAGCAATGAAGTTGTGGTCTCTGGCTTACTCCTGAACACCTCCTGATAGGTTCATCTCCCAGGGAAGGACAATAACTCTGGCGGACGCCTCAGCAGAATTTCTCAGGGCCATCACGAATGGGCCTTGAATCCAAGTGCTGGGGTCTGTCTTGCCAGATGGGCACCCTCAGATAGATCTTTTCGCAGCCCCAGACAACCACCAACTTCCTCTTTTCTGTTGCAGGCCTCCAGTTCTGGGCTCAGTCCTCTGGACGCTTTCTGTTGGACTGGAAAGGGAAGTTCCTGTATGCCTTTCCCTTTCTCTCCTTTTCAGGGTACTAGTAAAAATCAGATCTCAACCTTGCAGAGTGATTCTGATTGCCCCAGATTGGAGCCAGACAGCCCTGGTACCCTCTGCTCCTGTTCTTGGCAGTCCACCTGCCCTGAGCCTGCCCAGAGTCCACGACTTACTGGCCTGTGCACAGGGAGAGTGTGGTATCTGGACCTCAAACTCTCCACCTCAAGGCTTGGCTCTTGAGGAGCTAGAATTTGCTGATTTGCACCTTCTCAAGGTGTTATGGATATTTTAAAGGCTTCAAGGAAGCCTTCCACTGAGCCACTTATAATTCTAAGTGGAAGAGGTTTTCCATCTGGTGCTCTGAGAGGCAGATTATCCCAGAATTTGCTGATCTTCCCATTCTACTGGACTATTTGGTCCATCTGAATTCCTAGGCCTTAGACCAGCTACCCTGAAGGTTCATCTGGCAGCTGTCTCTGCTTTTGTGTCAACAGGAAGCCTCTGCCTTTCTTCTCACCCGTGTTCTCTAAGTTTTTTAAAGGGTTACTTCATACTAACCCTCCTTCGGGAACCAGCTCCCGCCTGGGACCTGAATATTTGCATTGCTCAGTTAATGCAACCCCTTTGAGCCTCTGTCTTCTGCAGAGCTCAAGTATTTAACTTGAAAACTGCTTTCCTAGTAGCTATCACCTCTGCCAGACGATAAGTGAGCTACAGGCCCTGTCAGTGGAAGAAGATTTTATCTCTTTCCATAGAGATAAGGTAGTCCTTAGGACTAATAGAAAGTTTTGCCTAAGGTGGTTTCTGATTTCCACCTGAATCAATCTATCTCTCTCCCAGTATTTTTCACTGAGCATTCTTCCTCAGGTGAGAGGAGACTGCACAGCCTGGATGTCAAAAGAGCCTTAAGCTACTATTTAGAGCACACAGAGGTCATAGGTTCGAATCCTCCAACTCTTTCTTACCTATGGCGAGGTTGGCAAAGGAAACCTGCCACTAAGAGAACAAGTGCAAGGTGGATTGTTTCTTGTATCCAATTCTGTTATCAGAAACTGGGTAGAGTAACCCCTCAGGATTGAGGGGCTCACTCCACCTGTGGGTATAGCTGCCTCTAGCGGTTGCTAGAGACATCCCCATTCTGAGATTTGTCAAGCTGCTACCTGGAAGACAGTTCACACCTTTACCAAGCATTATTCCCTGGATGTCCAGTCCAGGAGAGATGCTCGTTTGGCACAGCTGTGCTTCAGAGCCTATTTCCTAAGTAGGTTCTGACCCTCCTCCATGGAGGTACTGCTGTGTAATCTGCTATTGTTATAATATAGCAAGACTTCATGGTGTTTGAAGGAAAAATTACTCACCTTAGTAATTGCTTTTCTTCTCATGGAGTCTTGCTATATTATAACCACCCTCCCTCCTGCCCCTCTCAGAACTTCTACTTGGGTAGGGGTGGCGAATTGGTGCAAGCACTGTGTCATGCCATTGTGGTTTTTCCCTTACCCTCTTTTCCTTTGGGTTAGGGATCTAGATTGTTTCATTTAGGTTATTTATATTGCCCCCTTCCTGGACTTGAGTCTTTGGGGGAAGGGGGTCTATATGTGCTTGTCAAGGGTGAAACCAAATCCATATACTACCAATTTTTGTTATTATGGCTCTGAGTGTTTCTTGTTCTTTATATTGTTGTTATTATTACTAGTAGGTAGCCATGGGCTAGTGTAGTTTTTCCAACACAGACTTTCCGTCCTTTGATGTTAGCTTCGTAAAGATCTGACAGTTTCATTTGAAACTGCCAGATAGAGTTTAGTACAGCGCTGTTGTAGAACTCTAGATCTTCTGGAGTTAACTCCTTCCTCTCCGGGGCAGTTCAGCTGCAGTGGCTGACTGCTATTGTTATAATATAGCAAGACTCCATGAGAAGAAAAGCAATTACTAAGGTGAGTAATTTTTTCTTTCAGGACTAGAGGGCATGGGATGAAGTTGGAGGGAGGGCGATTCAGAGGAAATGTGAAGAAGAATTTCTTCACAGAAAGGGTGATGTACAAGTGGAACACCCTGCCAGAGGAAGTGGTGGGGGCTGAAACAATCACAGGATTTAAGAATGCATGAGATAGACATAAGGGAATTTTGGCAGTGAGGATGGGGGCAACAGACTTCTAGAAAAATGTGAAGGGAACTTGCAGATTTAAATGGGCAGACTGGGTGGGCCATAGGCCCTTATCTGCCGACAGTGTCTATGTATCTATATAATCCAAGACAATAAATATTTGACCTTTCCTGGGGAATATGCTAGGCCTGCACCCTCTCCCTCTGTTTATGTGCTCTATATGTGAGCCCATTACCCAATATCTTCAACAGACCCCTCACCCTATAGGGCAGTGACATAAGTGGTTACCAGTATAAAGTGGCGTACTACCCTGATGATCTTCAGTTGTATCTGGTGGATCCAGAAAGCTCTCTCCCAGCACTGAAATCATATCTGTAGGAAATAGAGCAGCTTTCTGTCTACAGAACAAATATGGATAAAACAGAAGCCCCACAAAACTGTGACACTTATCCACATGGAGTCTACAGGAACAATATCCATACCACTGGAGCCAGTCCCAGATTAGGTACTTAGGAGCCCATACCAGACCCTCAGCTACAGACCTGTATACCCTTAATTACACACAAGTTGAGCAGAAGGTACAGGAAGATTTACAGATGGTCCTTGCTTCCCCTCACATTATTCCAAAGAGTAAAGTCTCTCTGTATGAACATCCTACCCCAGTTCCTATACTTATTTCAAACTCAGACGCTACTTCCAGATAAGAATAGTTTTAATAAGTGGAATAAATGATTCTTCCACTTTATCTGGAATGATAAAGAGGCCATGCATAGCTTTCAGTAAACTCCAGTTACCAAAAGGTAACTGAGGTTTAGCTCTCCTTAACCATCTTCTTAATGCACAGGCGACAATGCTGTATTAAAATGGAAGGCCCCCCAACTCCAAGGTGGATAGATTTGGAGTGGGCTTGTTAGATGGACCCCCTGGATTTCGTGCTGTTCGGGATTCTAGACTTATCGACTCTACTTAAAATCACAGTACTAGTACCAACACTCTTGTTAAATTTTGGTGGATTTTTTTGACCAGAGTTGGTACAAATTAGGTATGCACTGGCTCAGTATTCCTGCTCATTGTGTGGACTTCTTCCTGGCTACCATAGACCCTAAATTTCAACTCTGTGTGTGCAGGTGCCTAGCCCACTCGTTTCAGTTTTATGAAGAGGGCAGAGTACGGACCTTCTCACAATTGCAAGACATGTGCAACCTAGACAGCAGCGACCACGATCACTACCTACAAATCCACCATTATCTCATTGCAACACTAGAAATGGACTAGATGAGACTAATAAATCCTCCCTTAATCCCCTTCATTTACATGTTCCTACAGGGACCTTGGCAAGCACGTTATTTCTCTCTGCTACCAGAGGTTGCAGGGAGACCAATCTGTGGACCTTTGAGGGACACATATTGCTTGGGAAGTGGAATTAGCCATAACCTCACCAGAGTCCATACGGACACTTACTTGTTGCTGCCAGCATAAGGTTACCTGATATCCCCCAAATGGAGTTAATTTAGTTGGAAGGCGGCAATTTGATTCTTTCATAGACCCCAAATCACGGTGAAATCTCTGAACACCTGAGACACCTCCTGCTGGAGAGGCTGTGGCTGTGAGGTGGCAACACATTAATATGTTTTCTGGTCTTGCCCTACCCTCTCCACATTCTGGACAATGGTGGAAATGGAAATTAATGCTATCATTTTGAACTATGGAACCGTGACTAACACCTCCCTGCCCCCAAAGCAGTGTTACTGCTTTACTACCCTCAATGAATTAAAAAAAAAAAACAAGTATACACACACATATCTATTAGGTGTCTTTATAGCAGCAGGGAGGCAGGTAATCACCAGGCTGTGGCTCAAGTTGGACCCCCTGCAATCACCCATTGGGAGGATATAGTCTGGGAGCTTTACAAGATGGAGAAACCCACAGCACAATACAAAAGCGAGATGCCTACATCAGAATAAATGAAACATACAGTATGGCTTTTCCATAAAAGAACAGACATTACACCTTAAATAACTTGTCAGACCCTTTTCTCCAAATTTAAAGTTGGAGAGGGGATGGGGGACCCTTTTGACATCTGGGTAGTGTCATTTGGTGAAAAGGATGGGCCCCTCAGGGGACAGGTACACCTCAACCTTCTATGACTCACAATATAGACAATATAGAAGCTATATGGGTAATATGTTAACATGACTGAAAATACTACTGTTTGCTGATAGAGCTTTGTATGAGACTGCTATGTTGTAATGCCCTATGTGATCGAAAAAAATAAAAATTAAGTTTAAAAAAAGTTTTCATGTGACATTTTCTAAATTTCTTTAGAAGGGCAAAGCACCTAGAATTGTATGGCAAGTTGTTTGTGCTTTAAGAGAAAACGGAGGAACGGCTTGTCCAAAATCAGTTATTGACTATTATGCCTGTAAGGGTGTAGAATTCTGGAAATATATTCTTAAATTTAAGAGAAAGGAATTTACTTTTTTTTACCTTTTGAAATCCCTTTTACATAAAGAATAACAAGATTTGCCTATAACTGCAATCTATTTCATTCCTGCTTTCCTTAAAAAATTAAAATCTATTTTTCTTTAAGACATGATTGATGTCACAGTTAGATTAAAAAGAGTAGGTTAACTATAGCTGGCCCTGGGGTGAAGAGGGCTGAGGTGACATGGGCACCTTACCTCTTCCCATGCCAGCGACCAGTATTCAGGAACAGAGGCGGGTCACTCAGGGATCGTCCAGCAGGAGGGAGGATCGAGCATCCATTGGGCTGCTCTCCTCCCTCAGGAAGGGAGGACTTCGTGGCTCGGCGATCAACCGCCACCTGGAGGAATCGTGATGGAGGTGTGCGTGAGTCGCAGCTGAGGGGCAAGGCTCTATGACAAAGCACCGAGGGCATAACCCCGGGGAAATGGAGTACGCATATCGTGGTCATTGCATGTCATGTGAGGAGTCGGGAGAAACTTAATGAGGAAAACCAGTGTGCCGGGCTTCATGAAGCCCTCTCCATCAAACCGTTGACCTGCCCACTCTCACCAGGATCTGGGACCATCTGGATTTGTGTTCCTGGTGGGGGAGGATGGCCCTCCCTTCCCGGCCCCATCACAGGAGGGGGGGAGAATCCGTGGGAGATACTGGTCCCCGATCCTCCAGAGGAGAGTTGGGACATTACAGATGATGAGTCAGAACAGAACCAGCCTCCCTTCCTGTGACAAAGGAGCACAAATATCGTTATAGCAAAACAAAAGGAGTAGGTTAACAAAATCCCTTAGATGCTTTCTTTCCAGTTGGTGTAAATTCACATATTCCTATAAATTTATTGGATTTACCGATACAGTCAACGCCACTTATACCGTACTCGTTTAAAACGGGTGGTTGGTTTGGTTGGGCAAAAAGTGAAATCCATTTGCCACTGCAGTTGACTTTAATGTTAAAGTCTTGGTGTATAGCAGACATGGCCCACCTGCTGTTTCTCCCATTTCTCAGGATGTCATGCGTTGCGTTGGCCATTTGGACCAGTCAGGAGAAAGAGAGAAACATCCCAGTCATGGTTCTCTGTGTACCATGATCTCACTTTGAGGGGGAGCTCTTGTAGCAGGTAATACCATTAGGACTAAGCCGCCAAGCATTAGGACCCCACAGAAAAATTCTAGTTAGCAGTCTATGGTAGGGGACCATCCCCAACATCAGTTCTGCCCTGACATCAGACGTGGTATAAAGGGGTCGGTCCCCCAGCACCACCTCAGTTCTTTTCCTGCCATCAACCCGCTAACATCAGCTTCACAGATGCCATCTTCGCAGTCGATCGCCATTTTGCACCTCACACAGTTTATCGTTCGTTTGTTCTTTCAACCATTTTTCCTCAGACAAGTGCATGTCTTCATCAACCGCTCAGCAGCGGAAGTCGAGCGCGCAGGTGCTACAGATCCTGGCGAGGGAAGGCCACTCTGCCTGTCTGATCTGCCTAGGCCCTGACCATTAGCCTGACGACTGCCCACACTGCCAAAAATTTAACAGTAAAACCCGCATCTGCCGCTGCAAGACACTTAAGGCCTACCTGCTGGAGCAACAAGTGGCTGCCATGCAGAGGACCCAGTCGGGACAAAGTTCTTCCTCCTCAGCCAGGGAGTCTCCCCCCAAGGAGAAAAGATCAGGCGGGAAGCACCATCATAGGGATAAGGAGAGAGCCACTTCAGAGTCCCGCCCAAAGTCCCCTGACAGGACTTCTGCTTCCTCCACCTGTGGTGGGAGGTCAGTTTCGTTTCCCCTAGGTAGCACAGCCATTTTGGGAGTTTCATCGAAGAAGACTACTGCATCATCATACTCTAAAGGTAGAGAGTCCTCATTCCAGGGGTGTTCGTCCGCCCAAGTCCCCTTAGCGCACAGGCCCCACAAGACTTTGCATGGATCAACGCAAGAAAGACAGGCGTCTGCTTCGAGCAAACCTTCTGTACCTGTCTCCTGTAAGCATTCTGGCTTATCCAACAGGCACAAGGGGTCAGAAAACTCCACTAGACGCCAGGAGATCGTCAGGTACCAGATGCCTCCTCCACCCGAGGAAAGGGTGACATCAGCCTCTGAAGGTAGGCAGAGCAGTGACCACTCTGACTCTGCATCGGAAACAGACCAGGCGGCACTTGCCAAAGAGTGGCCATCTGCCCTGGAGGACTGTACATCAGACCCAGTGCCCAAGGCCCCAAAGAACAAGACACCAGGGCCTGTGGATACCCAAACACCTCCCCGTCGTCCTCCTTAGGAACTGGATGCCAGACTGCAGGGGGGCTCGGTGCCATCGGACAAGACCCCATTGGGCCTGATGCCTGGGGCACCAGCCAACAAGGTACCCTAGGACCAGACGTCGGTACCCAAAGAGCCACAAGGTCAGACACCTGGCGCCTCTAATGAACCGAATCAGACACCTCCGCCTCCAGTCATCCCATTGGTGAAATTGAGGGCGCTTTTCAACGCACGGTGGAACACCATTAAAGAGACTTATTCCCCAAACCCAGGGACCCATCCCCGGTCCAGCCGCCACCTAGGGAACAGTCGCCCAAGCGACCTCACCCGCCTACAGAATGCCTGCCGCCCGAGGAAGACAACAGGCGGAAGCCAGGTTCAGGCGGTAGGAAGAAGCACCCATTGTCCATCCCATCTTCTATCGGACACCTGCCTTCTTCTTCAGGGGAGGACACCGGAGACTCCTCCTCAGTATACTCCTTCGAGGACAAGCTACGCATACCTTTCCCGGATCCAAGAAGAGATTCGCCAAGGTCACCTCTGGATGACTCATCCTTCTTGGACATTATGAGGCATATCCAGGCTCTGTATCAGTGGGATAAAGAGGAGATGGATCCTGAACACTGCCGTCTGGCAAAATTCCTGGGGGCTACTGACCCAAAACCCTTGGTCGTCCCCCCACTGGTGGAGCCCTTCCAAGAAGTCATGAAATTGACCTGGAAGCATCTGGCTACCACAACGGCAGTGCCAAGGAAAGCAGACAAGTTCTATAAAACACCCATAGGGAGCCTTTCTTAAATGAGCACCCTTTCAGGAACCCGTCCTCTTGGTCAGGAAACAGAAAAACTCATAACAGGACTACAAGACTCAGGCAAGGTGGTGTCTGACATCCATTGTATGTACAGGTCAGAACCGCAGGCAACCCGGCACCGCCCCTTTCGGAAGAACCAGGGACAGCAGCGAAGACACCAGCCACAGCACAAGGGCAGCTTTAGAAGAAGCCACCCTGTACTTTCAGGTGCCCAGGGCTCAAAAATCCCAAGGTGCCCAGACCTCCCCTGCCCACCCTTTTTGCAACAGTATGACTCCCTACTGATCCCCCCCCCCTCCTCTGGAGGAAGTGCAGGGGGAGGTGGTAGGAGGAAGACTCTCCCTTTATGAATCCAGATGGTCCAATATCACGTCTGACCAGTGGGTCCTCCAGATAGTCGAGAGGGGATAATCTCTGGAATTTACCCAGATTCCAGTGGACAGTCCGCCCATCCCCTCCCACTGCTCCCCCCCCCACGCAGCTGTCCTGTGGGCAGAGATACAGGCCTTACTAGAAAAAAGGGCTATCTAGGCGGTCCCATATACCTAAAGAGGCAAGGGGTATTACTCCCACTTCTTTCTAGTCCCAAAGAAGATGGGAGACCTCCATCCCATTCTAGATCTGAGCCAGCTGAACACCTTCATCGAATACAAAAGGTTCAGAATGGTGACCCTAACGTGCTTATTGCCCATGCTTCATCATGGAGACTGGCTTTGCTCCCTGGTTATGCAGGATGCTTATATGCACATAAAGATCCTGCCATCCCACAGGAAGTACTTTCGTTTCATCTTCCAAGGAGGGCACTACCAGTTCAGGGCACTTCCATTTAGCCCATCATTGGCACCAAGGGTTTTCACCAAGTGCCTGGCAGTAGTAGTGGTGGCAGCCCTCGGGAGAGGGGGGTCACTTTGTCTACCCCTACCTGGACAATTGGCTTCTCATAGCTTTGTCAGAAGACCAGTTACACCAGATGATGGAGGAGACTTTCAGTCTATTCCGGACCTTGGGCATCACTCTAGATCTGCCCAAGTCACACCCATGGCCTGCTCAAAGGCTACAATACATAGGATCAGTCCTGGATACCGTCTAAGGGAAAGCATTTCTTCCCATAGACCAGGCAACCAGGCTAAGGGAGGTCACTCACAGGGTGATGGACTTGGATCAGGCCCCAGCAATGGTGATTCTGCAGCTTCTAGGTCACATGGCCACAGCCATAGCCACAGTTCCCTTCACACATTTGAATATGAGGATCCTGCAGTGGCATCTCAGAGTATAGTGGGACCGAGGCATGGATGAGCTCGAAGAGCCCATCTGAGTCTCCAGTGCGGTCCTTCAGTCCCTTGTTTGGTGGGTCACCCGGCCCATTTGGACAAGAGGGTTCCCTTCCAACGACCCAGCCCACAACAAATCCTGACTACAGCTGCCTCTGGACTGAGATGGGGAGCACATCTTGCTTCTCACCAGATGGGCTCCTGAAATTCCATGGAACGGTCTCTCCACATAAACATTTTGGAAATGAGAGCCGTACTGTATGCCCTACAAACCTTCCAAGGGGTACTCCTTCCTGGGCCCCATCTGGTCCAGTCGGACAATACCTCAGTAGTCTTCCATCTCAACAAGCAAGGGGGGCACACGCTCTTACCCGCTATGCAGAGAGGCAATGAGAGTATGGACCTGGGCAATGGATCACAGTCTGGATCTTATAGCAATTCATGTTCCAGGGATCCACAATGTTCTTGCAGACAGCCTAAGTCACTCTCGGTCTCAGAGCCATGAATGGGAACTACAGCAAGAAGTCGCAGACAATCTCTTTGAAAGGTGGTGGTCGACCAGAGCTGGACCTATTTGTGTCCCCACACAACACCAAACTGCCCAGTTTCTGCTCGCTAGATCCAGGGCCTGGTGTTTTTTGGCAAGACACATTGTCCCTCTCTTGGACAGGAAGATTCCTGTATGCTTTCCCTCTTCATCAGAGGATTTTGCTCAAGTTGCAGGCAGAAGGGGCCCGAATGATCCTAATTGTGCCCTTCTGGCCTTGACAGATTTGGTTCCCACTGTTACAACGGCTGGCATCAGAACCACTGGTTCTGTTGCCCCTGTCCACTCACTTGCTTTCCGAGGAGCAAGGTGCGCTGCTCCATCCGGCCCTCTGGTCCCTGCATTTGCTTGCATGGCTCCTGCGGATTCTGCTAGGGATAGATTTGGAGTATCCTTAAGAGTGGTAGAGGAACTCATGGCAGCAAGAATGCCATCTGCCAGGGCAACATATGCCATGAAGTGGAAGTGCTTCTGTTTGTGGGCAATCCCTCATTCTCTAGATCCCCTCACTTGTCCAGTGGAATCTGAGTATCTTCTCCCCCTTTCGGACCTGGGCATTAGCTACTCGTCCATTAATGTGCCTCTCTGTGCGCTGTCAGCATACCATGCCCCACTGAATGGGAAGACTCTGGCACAGTTGGACCTATGCAAGACCTTTTCAAGGGGCAAGGGACAAAGCAATGGGGCCTAATGGGATTCATCCCAGAATTCTAAAAGAACTAAGGGTAGAACTAGTGACACCACTGACTACCCTCTTTAACAAATCATGGGAGGATGGGGTGGTACCCGAGGACCGGAGGAGGGCAGATGTGATTCCCCTTCACAAAAGTGAGAGCAAGGCAGAGGCAGGAAACTACAGACCTGTTAGTTTAACCTCAGTGATAGGGAAAATGATGGAATCACTTCTGAAGGAAAGAATTGTCGAGTATCTAGAGGCCAGAGGGGCACGGGACCCAAGGCAGCATGGATTCACAGCGGGAAGGTCATGCCAGACGAATCTGATAGATTTCTTTGACTGGGTGACCAAAGTAGTAGATCAGGGAGGGGCTGTGGACATGGCCTACCTAGACTTTAGCAAGGCATTTGACACAGTCCCACACAAAGGTTAATATACAAGTTAGCCAGCCTGGGAGTGGGTCCCAAGATGACAGCCTGGGTAAAGAATTGGCTGGAGAATAGGACACAGAGAGTAATAGTAAATGGAGACCACTTGAAGAAAGGGTTACTAGTGGGGAACCGCAGGGTTCAGTATTAGGACTGGTCCTCTTCAATGTCTTTAGTTTGCATTGCAGAGGGACTGGAAGGAAAAGTATGTCTCTTGCAGATGGCACAAAGATCTGCAACAGAGTTGATGCACAAGGTGGGGTGGAAAGGATGAGAAGGGACTTAGCAAGGTTAGAGGAATGGTCAAATGTATGGCAGCTTAGATTCAATGCTAAGAAGTGCAAGGTAATGCACCTGGGAAACAAAAACCCAGGGGAAGAGTACACAATGGGGGGTGAGATACTAACAACAACAAAAATGGAAAGGGACCTGGGGGTAGTCATATCAGATGACCTAAAGGTGGGCAAGCAATGTGAGAGGGCACCAAGGAGGGCTGGGGGATACTGGGATGCATAGGGAGAGGCATCACCAGTAGAAAACAGGAAGTTATTATCCCTCTGTACAGACAGCTGGTGAGACCCCATCTGGAGTACTGCGTGCACTTCTGGAGACCCAATCTCTGCAAAGACATAGACAGGATGGAAGCTGTCCAGAGGAGGGCAACTAAAATGGTGCAGGGTCTGCACCGGAAGACATATGAAGAGAGACATAAGGAGTTTAATATGTCTAGCCTCGAGGAAAGCAGGGAGAGGGGGGACATAATAGAAACTTTCAAGTACCTCAAGGGAATCAACAAAGTCCAAGAGGGTACCATCTTTCCAAAAAAGAGGTGTGCAAGAACAAGGGGGCACAATTTGAAGATGGAGGGGCGGCTCAGAGGTAATTTAAGGAAGTATTTTTTCACAGAGAGGGTTGTGGATGCATGGAACGGCCTTCCAGAGAAGGTTGTGGAGTCAAAAACAGTGGTGGAATTCAAGCATGCATGGGACAGTCATAAGGCAATTCTAGGGGTTGGGGGTAGGAAGAAGTAGGCTGCTGGTTAACTAGTATCTGCAGCTTATCCAGTAGGTAGGGAAATGGGCAGACTAGGTGGGCCAAGCGGTCCTTATCTGCCATCAAATTCTATGTTTCATCTTGCATATCAAACCTCCCAGGAGAGACCCATACTGCCTTGGGACCTCCTGTTTGTTTTAGAGAAGCTTACCCTGCCCCCCTTTGAACCAGCTGCAAGTTGGGAGATACGCCTTCTGTCTTGGACGGCATTATTTTTAGTTGCTATTACTTCCGCTCAGAGGATTTCCAAGCTGCAGGCTCTAATGTGTAAAGAGCCTTATCTTATTTTTCACAGGGAGAGGGTAGCCCTGCATACAAACCGTAAGTTTCTTCCGAAGGTAGTGTCTGAGTTCATGTTGAACCAAGGCATATAACTACCAGTTTACTATCCAGAGTACTCAAACAGAGGGGAGGCCTTATTACATACCCTGGATGTACATAGGATTCTTTGTTACTACCTTGCCTGAACCAGTTCCTCCGGAAAGACCAGTTTGTCTCGTGTGTCCAAAGGAAAGTTGGGGCAGCAGTGACTAAACATACGCTAAGTGGATCGTGAATTGTATCACATTCTGCTATTAGCAACACATCAAACCCTTACTGGGACCAGTCAAGGGTCACTCCACCAGAGGGATAGCGATGTCTTTCGCTTCACTCAGAAATGTTTCCTCAGTGGACCTCTGTGCGGCCGCTACTTGGAGTTCAGTGCATACTTTCATTAGGCACTACAGTCTGGACATTGCTTCCAGAAGGAGAGCAAGTTTTGGCCTAGTGGTCCTGCAGGGACTCCTCTTCTAATTGTCCACAGCTCTGCACTACTGTCCCCCACCCTTCTAACCTGGGTCTCTTCTTGGGTATTGCTTGGGACTCGGTCCTAGTGGTATCACCTGCTGCAAGAACTCCCCCTCGAAGTGAGATAGTACTGTTACGTAAGCACTTACCATAACAGTTGATCTTCGAGAGGAGCTCTTGCAGCAGGTGGCTTTCCCACCCACCTACCCTTGGGGGCTAAGATTATAATTTTCTCTTCCGGGATAAGAGATCCTCCTCGGTTCTCCATCTACTCTCAGCCAGGTCTCTGGTGGGAGAACTGAGGTGGTGCCGGGGGACCGCCCCGCTTTATACCATGTCTGACGTCGGGGCGGAGCCGACATCGGGGGCGTTCCCCCACCATAGACTGCTAGCTAGAAGTTTTCCGTGGGGTCCTAACGCCTGGTGGCTTAGTCCTAATGGTATTACCTGCTGCAAGAGCTCCTCTCGAAGGTCTACTGTTACAGTAAGTTCTTACATAACTGTACTTTTCTGTGACTTCTACAATATCCAGGGGTTCCTCTTCCATTGAGGCCACTAGTTCAAGGACCTTGTTGCCCAGACTACATGCATTGGTACTCATCGCCCTCCAGTTTTTGATAGCTTTACCCCTTTTAGCCCCATCCCTGTCCTTACTGTTTTTTTCTCCATTGAACCCTGTCCTGCTCCCCTATCGACTTCTACCTTAGTGTTTATCTCACTAACTACCGTGTTTTGTGGGGTGCTGAATTTTCATGCTTCTTTTCAGTGCCTCCTCATATTAGTTTAAATGCTTGTCAATGAAGCATTTAAACCTATTACCTAGGATCCGGTTCCCCTCCCAGACTGATGCAGACCATCGCGCCAGTATAGGCCTGCATCCCTCCAGGTGAACCTCCAGTTCCCAATGAAGCCAAAACCCAGAAATCAGCATCAGTTTTTGAACCATTCATTGAATCCCATGGTGCAGACTACCCTAGCCTCACCCACGCCATGGACAGGCAGCACCTCCAAGGAGGTCACCGTGTGTGCTACTTGTCTAAGGCCCCTCTCCAACTCTACAAACTCCTCCCTGTACTGCTCTGATATAGTCTGGTTAGAATATACAATCTTGCATAAAATGTGTATTAAATATTTGAAAACTATAACTATTAGAGGCAACGCTTAATGGAAACTTAAGAACCATATAGAAAATCTCTCCATAGAAAAATATGCAAAGAAAACTATTGTAAGATATAGAGAAATCTTATGCATTTTGCATATTAAAGAAAAAGATCTTCAAATACAAAAATAAAATACAGAAGAAATGGGAAGAATAACGTGAATTAAAATTTAGGGGAAGTGTATGGGAGCAAATCTGATATAATGCGGATAACTATTACAAATCAGCTAAAAATAAATCAATACAAATAAAAATATTATCTCAGGCTTATTTGACGCTACATAGAATGTTTACAATAAGAAGAAAAACTACTCCAAAATTGTTGGAGAAATTGTCCACAGAAAGTTAGTATCCATCATTTATGGACTTGTCTGAATTTAAATAAATGTGTGCAGGAAATCAGAAATAGGGTAGTGCACATAATGGGCATTAATATCCCTTTTAATTTTGAAAATTTTCTTCTTAATGATCTCTCAAAATTAAAAATTACAAAACAAAAACGTTGGCACTCATAACTACAACGGTTAAACGTATGTTATTAGAGGCATGGCATTTCCCCATGTTTCCACCCTTTAATCTTAACAGATATGTATGTTATTAGAGGCATGGCATTTCCCTGTACTTCTACCCTTTAATCTTAACAGATGGAATAATAAACTAAAAGACACATTAAATACAGAGAAATTATGACAGCCCAGTGGCGTGGAGGGCTGAGGCACTGTGACAGGGTTGAATAAGACAAGGATCTGTTCTATCCTCTCCTTTTCTTTCTCTTGTCTGTCCGGTTGCACAACCAAATGTTCTTGTCAGACCTAGGAACTGAGCACTCTGACGGTCTCTCAACTCTCCGCCTCTCGCTATTTCTCTGCCTTTCATAGGATGTTGATCAGGTCACTAGCATGAGCCTTTTTAGGCCTGCACTTACTAAATGTTTACTGAGTGACGGCTAGAAAAATAATGACTGTCTAGTGCCCTCTTAAATTGATTCATTGTTTTACTTGATACCAACTCAGGTGGCAAAGAATTCTAGCTTGACGCTACTGTTTGAAAACCACATCCCTCTTAAGTTCGTCCTGTCGTGATCTCCCCTTAGCATCCTATGGTGACCCCTAATTTGTGTGGTATCAGGTCTTAGTTTCAGTCCTGTGCACTCCCATAAGTCTTGATCTTGCAGAGCCCTGTATGCAAGGCACATGTGCCCCCCTATTCCTTCTATTCTGCAGTGAATATAACCCCAGATCCTCCAGTCTCTCCTCATATGAGAGCATACTAATGTTTCCCACTAGCTTGGTTGCCCGACCTTGGACTCCCTTGATCCTCCTCATATCTGTCTTTAGGTGAGGTGCCCAGAACTGGAAGCAGTACTCCATTGGGGACGCACGAGAGACATGTATGGTGGAATCACCACCTCCATAGCCCTACTTTTAATATTCTTTATGATTGATGCCAGAATACCGTAGCCTTTCCTAATGATGTTAGAACAGTGATCCAATGAGCTCAATTTATTATTGACCAGGACTCTGAAGTCCTTTTCTGAAATGCCTGCAGTTGCTTTTTATGTCTTTTCTTCCCCCTTGCTGTTTAATTAGTGATTAATATGCCCTAATCTGCTGAACTTCCCCTAATTTCTGGTTATCC
This sequence comes from Neoceratodus forsteri, assembly GCA_016271365.2. Lineage (NCBI taxonomy): Eukaryota > Metazoa > Chordata > Ceratodontiformes > Ceratodontidae > Neoceratodus > Neoceratodus forsteri. The sequence goes on from CM057454.1 coordinate 1,136,308,204, forward strand.
GAATACAGAAATGTTCATTAATTACAAAGGAAAGAAAGAAAAGGCCTCTTAAAGGCCTAAGGGCCTACCAATCTCTTGTAAAAGTGGAAATAGGAAATAGAATAATTTACTAACTGAGAATAAATAACACAAATCAATATCACCACATCAGAAATAAATAATGAAAATTCTTATTATCACCAGTGATCCGATGGATCTATTTGATCCCAGTGTCCAAAATCAGCTCAATTACAACAACTTCCTTGAAATAAGATTCTTAGATTGCTTTCTTAATTCTCAAGCCATGTGTAATGTCGCAACTTAAAGTCCCAGAACGGGTCCATGTACTTCATACCATCTCAACTCAAATTGTAAACCTTGAAAAAGCAGGATGGATCTCCGCAGGATTTTAAAGACTCTGGGACCCTCTTTGTCCAATTTTCAGTTTCCAGGTTCTGTTCAAACGTCCTTAACAAATTACTTCAATCATAAGTTTCACAGTTCTGGCTGGCCCGGTGGGGCTGAGGGTTGAGGCACTGGACGCCATGTGACCCAGGTTCGAGGGAGCGAGCCGGGCGGCGGTCGGCAGGGAGGACTGGGATTGAGCGCCTGTAGACTGCCTCCTGGTCCTGGGGTGGGGTGGGTTGGGGAATCTCGGCTGCTTGTAGCAGCCTAGGGGACGCCGGAGGCACTACTGGAGTCGGTAGATACTAGAAGGGGGATCATGGCGGACGTCGTACGATGTGCCCAGATGTCGTGCATGTCCAGCTCATGGGCCCAATCAGGAGGGAAAATGGCTGGGCGCGACGTGCAGCTTGATGGCCGCGCTCTGAGCCGCCTGGAGGACTCTGGCGGAGTCCGGTCGGGGAGGTTCCGGGGCTGTCCTGGCTGGCAGAGGCAGAGGAGAGCCCTCCAGCAGGATAGCATGATGGCCGTCCCAGATCCTCCTGGGTGCAGTTTGAGCTACCCAGTTCTCTGGGCGGGCGGAGCCAGTGGCTGGATGCCCCAAGCCGGCGTGTGCCACAGCAGGAGAAGAAATAGAAACTATAAAAAAAAAAAAAGTTGCACGGTTCTTTCTATGCTCCGCTGCTTGTGCAGTTTCCTCCGTAATCAGTTTTAAGGTGTCGGTATGACGTAGGGTGATTTCCCTCATCTGGTCTCTGTCTTCAAAATTCAGAATTCCAGCCACTAGCAAAAAAAAATCAATGAATCAACAATTCAATAAAACTTCAGAGATAAAAACACTCACATGCCCCTTGGGGTACATCTCTTTAAATCAGTCTATAAATGTAACTTGGTGCGTTTTATCCCAGTAACCTCTATTAAACAAATAACTACTTAGAATAATGGGCAATAAATATCCAGTCTATATAATATAGATATTAAGTCCCACTTACTTGGTATGAGGTATACTAAGTATAGCTAAAACAGCTACGTTACGGCTAAAATGGGAGATGTGAGCCCGGCGTCTCTGTTACTATCTCTGCACTTCACCGCCCGCACAATGAGAAAAAGCCATTCCAGTCAGAAAATATACGTAATGTAACTAAGTACACAGCACTACAACACTAAGACATTCTCGGTTTCTTCAGCGCCACAACTACATCTGATGGAGAAGACGCCACGCATGCACTTTATACCAATAGGAAAAGCAAATAATTCCCTGTAGGCTGGATCTGGTCATGAGCTCAAAAAAACCCCGGGAAACTTTAAACTGCAAATTTAAATAGTAACTATTAAAATGTTAAAACTAATGAAATATTCTCTAGTAGGAAACCAACACAAAAACATTAAACGAAAGACTAACAAAAGTCCAACAACACAAACGAACAGACAAAACGCCAAAAGAAAACGAAAATAAGCACAATACAAAACAGCGCAGAAAAACAAAGACAAGGACACAAAAGCCAAGGAGACGAAACAAGTTACAAACAAGCATATAGGTAAATATAATAAAAGCATTGAATGGAGAGCAAACAAATGCAGAAAGAAATTATGGCCCTTTTTGTTTCCTTTCCCGTCTCTCAGTCTTGTCCTGATGCTGACCAGAGTAACTCGTAGCAGTTCATAACAACTGGTAACAGCTCACAGCAGTTTACAATGGCTAAAATCCAAATCTGAAGCTCAAACAGCACAAGCAGGAAAGGAGTTATCAATTTTTTCTGGAGTTTGTTCAGGGACAGAACAACTTCTTTGCTCCACTGGCCCGAACGGCGCGTCTTCGGCTGTTTACCTCCCAGCTGCCACTTTTCCGAGAGGTTCAAACACTCCTAGGAACAGCACAAAGACAAAAGAAAAAGAACGACCCGGCTGGGGTTCACAATAAGATGGTCTGGAAAAAGACTGTATAGTCTGACATAGGTGGCATAACTTTTATAAAATAAAACATGCAGAACAGTCCTGCTATCTGCGGCTTCTTCTCAACTACAGACGCACGTAGTGAGCTCTACCTCTTGCAGAACACCGGTCACTTCCCCCTCGCATATCTGTGGTTATAAAATATATGTGAATCTTTGTTTGAAACTGTAGGCGATACTGGGATCCCTTTGTTTGAAACTGTATATAGTTATACTGTTGAAATGATTGCAAAAAGCTATTTGTAATTTAGGGGGTTATCCTGAGATGCAGTGTGAGCTCCTCTCAGGCTTGTTTGCAAACTTTTGCAGAGTTGTCAACAAGAGGTCACTTCTGGGTCACCATGTTCTATTTGTTGCACCTGCAAAGAAACTGATAAGAACATTTTATTGTAAACAGGATGTATCTTAATGAGTTCCCAGGCAAAGACTTATAAAAAGAGCAGCAGTTGTTTTGCTAGAGAGAGCGAGAGACTGAGACTTCTTGGAAACTAAAAGAAACCCTCAGAAGGACTTTTTTGTCTCAGTTTGTACTTTTTTTGTAACTAGTTCTACTGAACAATTTTTATTTTATTGTTATTGATAAAACACTACTTGTGGATTTTACAACTTCTCCTGATCTTCATACGCTTCCTGACCTGTGCCTGAACGACAGGCACTGTCACCTTACTTCCTGCCATATGGCAACCTGGGTTCAGGAGTGGATGCAGGTTGCTCGGGGTCGGCCGGGGTACAGAGGATTGAGCATCCAAGGGACAGCTGTGCTTGGATTACCATGACCTGCTGCTACATTGACACCTGGAGATGTCCAGGTGGCAGAGCAGGTCTGGGTGCATCAGCATGTAGGGCCACGGCTAGACATGTTAGGATTTCTCCTAGGAGGTGGAGCTTGCCCACCCACAGGTTTGGTAATGGATGCGGGTCACTCGGGGGTCAGCTGGAGGAGTGGGGCTTGAGTGTCCAAGGGACAGCTGTGCTCCCTCAGGGAAGGGGGTTTCCATGACCTGCTGCAACATTGCCATCTGGAGATGTCCAGGTGGCAGTGCAGGTCTGGGTGCACCAGGACGAAGGGCCACAGCTAGACATGTCCGTGGAGGTGAAGCTCACCTGCCTGTGCATTGCCCAGTCCAGGCCCTAGGGGGAACCTACAAAAACCAAGGTGGATCCCCCCCCCCTTTTGCCACAGGATAAAGTCTGGTCCTTTGCAGGCCCTGCACTGGTGACCAGGCACCTTGCACAGTCCAGAAGCCAGACGTCGGTGGGTAGGTAAGTCCCGGAAAAGCAGTGTGACAGGGCTGGGGGACCAGACAGAAGGGTGGGCATGCCAAGGCGACTGGGGGCATAAAATGTATGTAGAAAAATTAAAAAGAAATTATTCATGAATTTTGATAGTGCATGTGACCGGGGTTGTACTTCCTGGAATCAAATATATGAAATAGTGCCACCATCACTGAGAATTTGAAGTTATGTCATTTCCTTTACATTTATTAATGTGTTCAAAACTGTTATTTATTATGACATTATTATAGCATTTGTACAATTCTGCCTTACTAATGAAGTCAATTTTATACTCCTCATGCCTGTTCCTTATGTAATGATCATATTTATTTATTTATTGAATTTTGATGACCGGGTAGGCCCACTGGGCCCCGAAGGTCCCTTTTTCAGGGGCGACCCGGGAATAACAGTACATGACATTATGAACATTTGTACATTTGCATGTACAGGTAATCATGGGTATACAGTATTCAGCTGTTTACACATAGCAGTAGTTATAAGAGTTACATGTATCTAGTTGGCAAGTTGTAAGTAAGCAATAATGCCCGACAGGGTGGGCGGTATTGGGCAATACCGGACCGGCCGGGGGCGTAATGAGGCCCGACGCCGCGGGCGGAGGCCCTCCAGCTCCTGGCCGGTCCGGTATTGCCCATACCACCACCTGGAGGGCATTATATGCTTAGAAATGGGCTAACTGTGGTATTTTTAGGTGGTATTTTAAAATTACCCCAACAAATTCCAAACAAAAACCCGAAAATAACAAGGAAGTTAGTAATAAAGTAGTTCCTCCGAGTTTTTGTGCTGTTCCATCTGCTGTTGAGCCATTAACACCCCTCGCACCACCATGTCTACAACATGGTATGGAGTTTCTGTTTCAGGTCTGCCATCCCGCCCCCAAAATGTCTCGATATTGTTGAGGCATTAAAAAAGCTTTATTTTGTTGCAGGAAGACTGGATGCCCGGACCGGATGATGAGAGAATGCCTTCCTATTGCAAGCTTGGGTCAGTGGACAACGAGTTAGTAGTGCGAGAGCGGCTTTATTTGACTGTGTACAAAGCAGGAAGTGATCAGAACTATCACTGCTGCTTGTCCTGGGGATTTTTGCCTCATTTTTTTTTTCTCATTTCTCGGTCCTCGCTGCCTGCCCTGAGGACCGGGAGTATGAAGAGGAGCGCTTCAGTGGAGCGAGTGTAATGAAATGGAGCAGCAACAACAGCCGCTGCGCCGCTTTGGTGGAGCGATCGGATTAAGGCTGGAAGCAGAGGAGCAAAGAACAACAGCTCTGCTAGCAGACATAGGTACTAATGTTCAGGAATGGATATCTCCGAAGGGAGAGTCTGTTGTAGTTTGTTGCTGAGAAGGGTTTTCTTTTGGGTTTGTGATGGGAAGGACTGTTGCGGGTCTGGCATGCTCACTCTGAACTGGCTCGCTTTATTACTCCGTCAGTGAGTGGAAAGAAAGAACAAGAACAACTAAAATATATATATACACCTGCATTTGATGTCTTTTTATATATATTTTGGCTTTCTAGGTATTTTTTTGATATATCTGCTTGGTAGCACATTGAGTTTTACTTGGGGAACTCTCACTCGGTCTTTGTCTACTCTTAGTAAAAAAAAATATGGCGTAGTTTGAATTATGTGCCCACTGCTTCAGCCAATAATGAAGCAGGCTGGGCACACGGATATCTGGCTGGGCATCAGGCAGGTTTGGAATGGGGCTTTTTATTTGGTGGGCATCTATTGTCTGATAGACGCCCACCTAAATAAGTGTGTCAGCCAATCAGATGAAAGAATTTTCTTTGCCCATTTTCTAATTCATTATATTCAACATTTGTCCTACATATTAGTGAGACAGTACTGTGGATTCTTTGGGTGCCATAGTTCCAGAGCATTAGGATGGTTCAGAGAGAGGAGGAAAGTTAGTGCTACATTGTTAGGGGGGGTGGATATTTTAGTTAGTTATAAATTTTCTATAAAATATATATTTTTTTTAAAAAAAAGCAGGAAGCATCCCTTTTTTCAAGCCAAACTGAACTAGTTTTGTTTTTGTAAAAATTAATCTTTAGGCATGAAACATCACAAAAATTCTGAAACAAGTTAATGTGAGACTGAAGTCTTTTTTTTTTTAGTGAGCGAGAATAGCATGATATCATCTGTGTAGCCATAGCAGGAATTTTAATGTTACCTATTTTTGGTGTGTCAGTGCATTCCTTCTCCTAAGTTTTTATTATACCATCCAATTAGATATTAAAAAATAAAGGGGCAAGCATACACCCTTGCTTAACTCCATTATTAGTATTAAATGGTGTAGTAAGTGCTTCATCATATGCAAATGTTATTTGTGTCCAAGTTTGTGAGTAAAGTAATTTTAAAATAGCTATTAATCCCCACTCTAGCTCAAGTAATTATATCATTTTCCATAATGTATCTCATACTAAGGAGTGAGTTAAATGCGGAGGATAAGTCTATAAACACCACAAACACTTTTTGTTCCGTATGTTCACATATTTGTGCAGAATGTGTCTAAATACAAAACGGTCATCTATTATAGAGTAGCCTGCTCTAAAGTCCACCTGTAGGTTTGACAAACCTCCCTTTTATTCTGAATTTAGTTGAAGCCTATTAAGCATGATTTTAGAAAAAAGTATTTGTCATGATGTCAATTAGACTTATGGGTAAATGAGAGGACAGTTCAGTTCATCTGCCTTTTTATGTTAGGTACCGCGTTTGCGCAAGCTAATATCTTGTTACAAGAACAGCATTACAGAGGTATATCACTGTCGGGTCCAGTGCAGCCCAGACTGCAGGTGGCTCAATATTGACAGCCCAGTGATCAGCGAGGCTGATCATGACACCGTTCATGGCTTACTAGGCAGAAACTTTTGTGTAGTTGAAAGAGCTGCTCCAATCCAGAGTGACTCTATCCCTTCATCTACATGACACCACCCAGCAGCCAGCTGAGTGGCATCATGATCACCCTGCTGTCCTCCTCCTCCTCCCCAATGGTAAAAACAGTTCTACCATCTGCCAAGTATCCCTCCCATCTCCCCATTGCTTTCTGTGCCCTGTTTCATATATTTGTTTATTTATGTATGTATTTGTTTACTGGGTAAGTACACTGGTCCAGGGGACCGTTTTCAGGTATGACCCGGGCCATCTTGATGGCACACAGTACAAAGACAAGATCAACAGTACACTAAAATAACAGTTTCACGTAGGTTACAGAGAGAATCCTTGAGATGAGTACAGCCTTCAGACATTTAGCCCCACATAGTGGGATGACAGTAAAAATAGAGAACGCAGCATTGACCAGGTAACTCTAAGATATCAAATACATGTTAATGCGAGGCAAGCAGTGTTGATAGTAGTGCTAGCTAGCAGTTACAGGTCGCATTAGACACTAGAACATTCTCACCTCCCTGTTGCTTCCCATGCACCATTTCAATATCCCACCCTCTGCCAAGTATCCCTCCCACCTCCCTGTTGCTTGGTGTGTGCTATTTCAATATCCCACCCTCTGCCAAGTATCCCTCCCACCTCCCCGTTGCTTAGTGTGTGCTATTTCAATATTCCACCCTCTGCCAAGTATCCCTCCCACCTCCCCGTTGGTTCCTGTGCCCCTTAAAGATGAAACTGATACTGAGATGCCCAATCCCTAGTGTTGGTACCTGAAATAAAGAAAACCATCCCTGGATGTCTTTTTAAATTTTTTTAAACCCTATAAAAAAGAAAATAGTCCATCGATGTGTGTTGCTGCTGCCACTTTCCAACGCTGTTACCTTCCCCCATCTGACCCCTCCTCTCACTACTCACCCACACCATCCCTACCCTTTACTTACCTACTAGGGATCCAACGCTGTAATCGTCTCTGGACTGGAGACGCATCTTCACTCTTCAACACCAGACCAGGAACTGAGGAAATCAGGTAAGCGCGTCAACGTATTTCAGTGTGTGTTTTGAACTTGTACTCATAACTTGGTAATTTTTTAACCTCCCCCCTCAATTTTCAACATGGCTTTTTTGGGACCCTATCTCATAAACAATGTTGGTGAAATTTTTAAAATCCGCAAAATTCACCTTTCAGGCAGGATTTGAATAGTTTCACTACTGGGGTCATGAGGTTGGGTCATAAGAAGACTACATTGAAAATTTGAGGTCAAAATATTAAAACACAACAAAGTTATGAAGGTACTGTATGTTGAACTTTTTCAACGCTTGCACATAGCTTTGGTAATTTTCAGTGCTTTGACTCCAGATTTTCAACATAGCTATTTTTTCACACCACCTCATGAACGTGGCAGGTGTTGTTTTTCAGATCCTGCCAAAAATGTGTTTTGCAGTTGTGGCCCAAAATGGTATTTCAGCCAGTATTTTTTAAAATGACAAATGTCATGTTCAAAGGAGGAATCATTGATAAAAAGACTATATTGAAAATTTGTGTTGAACATGGCCACCAATAGTTTTACCCACCAATCGTTCCTGGTTTTATAGACTTCTACCATCTGGGCCATGACCTTGTTTGTTCTTCAGGCTATCTATGACCGTAATAACATCTATCTCAGTAACATCTATAATGCAGTTCTGTCCAAGATAAATATCAGAACAAAAATTTTGATAATCAGTATTCATGAATAAAACCCTGTAATACAAGACCCAGACATCAGGGGTAATATCTGAATGAAGATCCTAGGAGTAAATATTAGTACCTTTCACTACATACTGTATTTCCACAACATAGTAGAATTGTTGTCTGGAATTGCTCTAAGCATTTCATTTCAGTTATCCTTTTAATGAGCTAACGTGTGCTTATATATCTTTTTGTACATTCTTCTTGTTCTGTTCATGTCTCTTAAATTTTTCCTAGAGGTTGCTTTTTTACGTTCCCTTACTATTTTATTTAGTATTCTCTTTTCCCTCTGACAATTCAAATTGAACCAGGATCTAGGTTTCATATCCCCATGTTCCTTACACACTACAGAATGTAACTGAGTGGAGATATTTGTGGCAAACTTAAATTTATATTAAGCATCAAACAAAGTAATAAATGTAGGCAGCAGATCCTGCTTCTCAAAATAACCTATCAACCTCTCTTCAACAATATCACTCCAAGTGAACCGCTTACTAATTATGGTACCTCTAAATATTATGTTCATCTGTAGTACCACAGCCGGTGTAACCATTTATACAGAGTGGGAGAAGAAAATGATCACTTTCTGGATGAGACTACACTTCCATATCAATAATTCTTGAAAGACCTATGAAAGTTGTTACCCAGTAGTCTATCACTGTAGCAAAATTGGGGCAAAGAAAGTAAAAATGCAGTTGTCTCTTAAAGGTAACCTAAATTGTTGTGGGGATTCCCTGGGAAAGGACAAGGTGGGTATAGACTGGAGGGGGATGGGTTAGCTGAGCTCAGGTGAAGAAAGGGAAGGGTCTATGAGGTCAACAGATGGGTAAAATGGCAAGATGGGGGCAAGATGGGGATTGGACAGGGAGGAGCCAAGTGGGTTCTCTAAGGGATCCTTAGGGGTATCAGAAGGGACGATATTGAATTCACCCTTCTTTTGCTGGGATTCACTGAATTGTACCCACCCACCCACCCACCCTGGGGATACACAGATTAGGGGGAGCGAGATAGGAGGGGAGGAAGGGAGGAGAAGGGGCAGAGAATAGGAGCAAGGGAGTGGGATAAGGCAATGAAACTGGGTCACCAGAAGAGGGTGACTGAAGGAGTTGTGAATGGCTGACTGAAGACAGGGAAGAGTTGGTGGAAAGAGGCCAATGGAAGCATATGTGACCATGCAGATTACAGAATAGAGGGAGAAGGGTTGCGGAAAGAGGGCAACAAGGCAAGAGTATGACCGAGTAGGTCGTAAGGACGGAGCAAGGAGAAGGAGGCAGGATATGGGGGATACGAGAAAGGAGTGGAAGGGGAAAGGGGCTAAGGGGAAGGGGTAAAGGGGGGAGCAGGCATGGGCCAGGGTCAGGCGCACCCGGCCGTGAATGCAGCAGATGAAAAGTGAGAGAGGAAGATTGGAATAAACTGGGGATCAGGTTTGATCAGCACCCAAACTCTGGTATGACAGCAGGATTTGGAAGAAAAGGGGTGTCAGGTTTCATGCATCTAGACCCCAAGAAGAGTGATGGCATGCAAAGGAAGAAATCTGAGACAATTATGAAGTGGATGTATGGAACGGATTGGATTTGTGAATTGCATTACTTGAATGTATTGAGATTATGTAGAGTGTAAATACGTAAGAAATGACGGGTGATAAATTGTTTGATGTAAAATTGTTAATAAATTAATTGCCAGTCGAGCACCCACAAGAAATGAGTCCATGTGTCATTTCCAGGGGATCTTTCCCTCTGACAGTTGCCCTCTTCAGAGGGAAATCTGCCTTCAGCTACTGCAAAGCTATATTTATCTGCTAAATCTATGGATGTTGCTCCTTGCGAATTACAAACTGCATTTTTTTGATGTTCTCTCATGTCATTCAAGTTCAAGGTCAGGTACAAAAGAGTTCAGCATCAGCTAAGGAGTTATACAGCCCTATTAATGCATTGAAATTACCACATAAGCATAGTTCAGTTCCCAAACTGGCAGAACCTTCCGCCAGCAATTGGGATATTTCAACCCATAAATCAGAACAATAATACTGTGAATATAATGGGGAAATGTAAACATTTATGATAGTAAAAACAAAATTATGTGCTTCAATCTTACAGTACAAGATATTCAAGTTTACTTTCCATATCTCCATTATTGTATTGCATTTATCTATTTTAATAAGTGTAATTAAACCACCTATGCACCCCCCTTTTTTTCTTTTCTTTTTTTTTTTTCTGAAATCTGATATAATAAGTATCCACTTATGGGTGAGCTATCCGTAACAGGCACCCATATTTCTTGGAAGACATATGACCTTTTGCTCTTTGTATTAATTTGAGAAATTTCTTATCCAACAACTTCAATAATAAACCAGAGATATTCCATAAATACAAAATCCAGTCCGGGGCCGGGGGGGTCAGAATACTGCTTCTCTAGTTAACATTCATTTGTTTCTTGTACGCATTCATATCTGTTGTATGTTAATAAGGTAACACTGACTGCCCTCCTAAACTGCTCTCTCTGCCTTGGACAGTTCCCCAGCAAATGGAAAAATGCAGTTGTATCACTCATCCACAAAGGTGGGGATCCACTACTCCCAGGGAACTACTGCCCAATCTCTATTCTCCCCCCACTGTCCAAGGCCCTGGAAAAGGTAGTGGCAGACCAACTGACCAATTACCTTGAAATCTATAACCTGCTGTGTGTGGAGCAGCATGGATTCCGAGCCGGACACAGCACTACAACGGCTCTCATTGAATTCTCGAACTACATTCCCTCCGCCCTAGACAAGGGACAGCTGGCAGGGGCTGTGTTCATTGACCTGTCCAAGGCCTTTGACACGGTTAGCCACCCCCTCCTGCTGAACACCCTGATGCACATGGGCCTCTCTCAAGCTCCCCTAAACTGGTTTGCCAGCTATTTGTCCTCCAGGATGCAATGTATCAGAATAAAAAATACTCTATCCAGCACCTGCCCCACCTGCTCTGGAGTCCTACAGGGTTCCATCCTAGGGCCATTACTTTTTAGCCTGTTTCTGAATATGTTTCCCACCTCATGCCCTGGCAAGCTACTTCTGTATGCAGATGACACCGTCCTCTGTGCCTCCCATGCAAATCCCGCCAACGTGCAGGCCTTGCTGCAGCACTCATTCAACCAAGCCGAGCAAGGGTTTGCCGAGCACAAGCTAGTAATAAACCAGAAAAAAACCAAAACCATGCTGTTTGCACACCACCAACGCAAACTAAAAAATGCCCAACTGAGAATCCTGTCCAGCTCACACCACCCCCTACAACAGGTCTTATTTTATAAATACCTTGGGATCACGTTCGACCCTGCTCTCACTTTTCGTGGCCACATCAGCACACTTGCAACCACGATGAATGCCCAAATGGGCCTCCTCTACCAACACAGGGACTGTCTACCCCCTGAAGCCCTGTGTCTAGCCATCACCTCATCCGTTATGTCACTGGTAAGACTATGGCCTACTGGTCTATGCTGCCACTGACACCACTGCTCTCAACAAGATTAAAGTAGCCATCAACAAAGCCTGCAGGCTCCTGTCAAGGGCTGATTGCACAACCCACACCTGCACCTTCTATGGCTGCGCCCAGATCCTCAACTTTGATGAAAGGCTCCACTTCCAGGCATGCCTCATGGCCAAAAATTCCCTCCTTGGGCAGACACCCCCAGGAGTGTCAGCCTCCTTGCCCCTAGCCATCCCCAAAGTCCATACACGCAGAACAGACACTGGCCATCCCCAGGGTCAGCACTACACTTGCCCAGAGATCATTCCCAGTCATGGCCCCTGCCTGGTATAACGCCATACCATCCTCAGTCACTACCCACATCAAGCTTGGCCCTTTCAAAGTGGCCCTCAGAAATCACATCTTTGTCAAACGTACCTGCACTGTCCATGCTAGTCCTACTGCCATTTTCAAACCGCAGCCCAGTCGCTACTAAAGTGGGCCCACACCAAGACAAGGTCTAACCCAAGACTGCTCCACTTAACCCTACCAGGGCCCACTATCATGTCTCTGCCTCTCTTGTTATTCTGCTTAGTTATCACTGTGTCTAAGCCTACACCAGTACTTTGCAAAGAATCTATGTAACCAATAAAATTAATACTCTGTATAGGTACGCACCAATGTATTGTAATGGCTGCACTACTCCACTGCAAAGGATGTCAAAGGAAGCAAATCAACAAAATAAAATGAAGGAAAAAAAAACCACTATGGTTCTCAAAAGAGGTGGAAGGGAAGGTTAAGGAGAAAAGGATAGCATTCAGGAAATATAAGGAAACACAGAAGGAGCAGGACAGAGAACTTTATCAGTTGAAGCAGAAGGAGGCAGGGAAGGCAGTCAGAATAGAAAAGGCACAAACTGAGGAAAAGATAGCCAACTCTGTTAAGAAGGGAGATAAAACCTTTTATAGGTACATTAGGGAGCGAAGAAAGACCAAGGGAGGGATACAAAGACTTAATAAAGGGAAGGGAATGTGGGCAGAGGGTACAGTGACAAAGCAGGATACTGAACGAATATTTCTGCTCCTCAGTATTCACAACGGAAGAGGAGGGGGAGGTACCTAAACCAAGCAAGAGAGAAACTCTGAATAGGGGGGTCGATATCAGTCCATTCACAGAAGAAAGGGTTTTGAAAGTACTCTTGAAACTTAGGCTGGACAAAGCAATGGGGCCTGATGGGATTCACGCAAGAATTCTAAAAGAACTAAGGGTAGAACTAGTAACACCACTGACTACTCTCTTTAACAAATCATGGGAGGATGGGGTGGTACCTGAGGACTGGAGGAGGGCAAATGTGATTCCACTTCACAAAAGTGGGAGCAGTGCAGAGGCAGGAAACTACAGACCAGTTAGTTTGACCTCAGTGGTAGGGAAAATTATGGAATCACTTCTGAAGGAAAGAATTGTTGAGTACCTAGAGGCCAGTGGGGCACAGGACCCAAGGCGGCATGGTTTCACAGCAGGAAGGTCATGTCAGACGAACCTAATAGATTTCTTTGACTGGTCTATACAGACAGTTGGTGAGACCCCATCTGGAGTACTGTGTGCAGTTTTGGAGACCTCATCTACGCAAGGACATAGACAGGATGGAAGCAGTCCAGAGGAGGGCAACCTAAATTGGTGCAGGGTCTCATATCAGAAACCATATGAAGAGAGACTGAGAGAGCTTAATATGTATACCCTTGATGAAAGGAGGGATGGGGGACATGATAGAAATGTTCAAGTACCTCAAGGGAATCAGCAAAGTCCAGGAGGGTAGCATCTTCAGAAAAAGAGATGTAAGAACAAGGGGCACAGTTTAAAGATAGAGGGGGGATGGCTCAGGGGTAATGTGAGGAAATTCTTTTTCATGGAGAGAGTGGTGGATACATGGAACAGCCTTCCGGATAGACCCTGGAGCAGTGGTTGGCAGTTGAAATAGTCAGTTGCAGTTCAGTGCAGTTGCAATCAGTTACAATTGCATTGGATTGCAGTCATAAAATAGGGGAGTTGAAATCCACTGCAGTGGACCAGGTTTGTTTTTGTGGTGCACTGCAGTCTGTTTTCTCTTTTTTTCTTTCCTGGGGGAGGGAGATGGGGGGGCCGTGAATATCTAATGGTCCTCAACCGCCGGCACTGAGCCTTAGATTCAATAAAATGCACCCCTGGCTCCTGGACACGAAGCATCCACCAATTGGGAGAGCTAGAAGGAGGAGCCAGGAGCTTGAGAGTGTCTGTGACTGGCTGCATGAGATGGCGGGGAGAGCATGCCTATGTAGGAGAGAAGACTGTCAGGAGAGGAGGCATCTGTGTTGTTGTGTGGGCAACAGAGTGAGCAGTGTTTTTCTGCAAGGATGAAGTTTGGCGGTTCGGCCTTTAATTTAAAAATAAGTTAACTGTGTCCACTGTCCTGGCGTGTCTGGTGCCAAGAGAGAGACTAGTGTGTGGTTATGCAGGTCCCAGTCAGTCCTCCAGCAAAGCCAAGCAGCAATCATGTGAAGGCAGCAAGTCAGTGGTCTGTTTGTGGTCAGAATCAGCCCATGACCCTGTCGGCAGGGCCCGTCAGGTGACTCTTACTCAGTCTTGGTCAGGTCTTCAGAGTCGGTAAGGAGGAGGAGTGGTAGGTGCACTAGTTCCAATGCATGGAGTACCGGAGTGGGGACGTGGGTCTGAATTGGGGACCAAGGAGCTTAATATGTATACCCTTGAGGAAAGAAGGGAGAGGGGGGACATGATAGAAACTTTCAAGTACCTCAAGGGAATCAACAAAGTCCAAGAGGGTAGCATCTTTCAGAAAAAGAGACTTGCAAGAACAAGGGGACACAATTTAAAGATAGAAGGAAGGAGGTTCAGGGGCAATGTGAGGAAGTATTATTTCACAGAGGGTAGTGGATGCATGGAACAGCCTTCCTGAGGAAGTTGTGGGGTCTAAAACTGTGGGAGAATTCAAGAATGCATGGGACAGACATAAGGCAATTCTTGTGGGGGGCAGGAAGATATAGGCTGTTGGTTAACTAGGATCTGCGGCCTATCCTGTAGGTAGGGAAATGGGCAGACTAGATGGGCCTAGCGGTCCTTATCTGCCGTCAAAGTCTATGTTTCTATGTAACTGTGTGACTTGGGAGGAGGGAGCACACAGCTCCAAAAAACACTTGCACCACCACCGAGTAGAGCAGCAGCGGCAGCCTGAGCCATGCAGCCACCTGACCGAACTGGCAACTGGCTACTACAGTGAACAAGGTACTATATGGGATGTGTACACAAGGCCCGCCAGGGCTGGGCAGTGGGCAATAGGAAGGAGGAGGAGGATGGTCTCTCACAGACTACTCAGTCTGTCTGTGTGTCTGGTTTGTCCGGCTGGTTGAGGGCTTGGGGGTTGTGGGGCCTGGGGGACCAAACTTGAAAAGCCAAGACAATCGCTCATCATCGATCTACTGCTGGTGGCCTGGCTGGGCTCTCTCTCCGACTGTGGTGGCATTGTGAGTAAGTCAGACTCCCCACGAGGTCATGGAGCAGACCAGGTGCAGGTGGTTGGTTGGTGAATTCCTGGACCCATAGGAGGTCGGAGCGAGGAGCATGGTCAGTCAGGTCCAATGGACAAAATGTTTGTTGTTTGCCACAGTAGGAATTGGACAGACTAAATATTAAAGCCCTCACGGCAAGATGAATAAAAATTTTAAAAAACACATTAGTGTACATGTTGAAAGCCAAAACAAGTTCAGAAACTGTCAGAAAATATATAATTTATTTTTTTTTAATATGTATGAGTTTATTTTAGCTTTAAATTTAAACTATGGATACATCTCAGTTCTGGTATACCATACAGTAGGTATTTCTAGGGGTCCTCCCTTAAACTGTTTTTAGACTCACAGATTCTACAACTACTAGTAAACTAACATATATTGATGCAAAAGGGTACCGTCTAGCTTCTATGGGAGGCTTAAGAGGCCCTACCTATACTGTATTTTAGACTCACAGTTCTTTTTCTAAGTAACTAGTATTACTGCTACTTATTTTTCTATACCATATACTGTTTTACTTCCCTGCTTCAACTTGTTACTTCCAGGGACTTAGTATATTTTGTTGTTGTTTTGACTAGTTATTGTGCTTTAGTGGGTCCCTGCTGTGGGTATATTTGTTTCATTGCACTTTGTATTTGCATTTTAAAGAGCAACCAGCTTCTTGGCTGCTGCTGACTAGTTGCTGCTCCCTCCAACATATGCAATACCTCACCTGCCCCAGAGTTGAGGAGCATAAATAATTCCTTTTGTTTCTGCCCATTTATAAAGTTATAATGCTGCTAAAAACGGAGCTGCTTCCTGACCTTAACCCACCAACATGCACCCACGGAGGCACATGCAGCCCCATTTTGTGATGTCAGAAGGTATATTGTGTGTGCACCCCATTGATTTCAGGGGGTTTCCACATTTTTATTAACTTTTATAGTCAAAATTTTAATTAAAAAAAGATACAAAGTTAAAAAAGTATGACAAACTACTACATATTAAAATTCAACAATGGTGAAAGTTGAAAAAATTGGTTGGATTTTCTTCAGTTAGTTGAAGTCAGAAATTTCAAACTAGTTGAACAAATCAGTCATAACGTGTGGTAAGTCAGTCATAATTGGTTTTTCAACTGACTCCGGGGTCTACTTCCTGAGGAGGTCGTTGAGTCTAAAACAGTGGGGGAATTCAAACATGCATGGGACAGACGCAAAGCAATTATTGTGGGGGGTTGCAGGAAGCAGGCTGTTGGTTAACTAGAATCTGCAGTTTATCCAGTAGGTAGGGAAATGGGCAGACTGGGTGGGCCAAGTGGTCCTTATCTGCCGTCAAAGTCTATGTTTCTATGGGTGACCAAAGTAGTAGACCAGGGAGGGGCTGTGGATATGGCCTACCTAGATTTTAGCAAGGCATTTGACACAGTTTCACACAAAAGATTAATATACAAGTCAGCCAGCCTTGGAGTGGGTCCCAAGGTGATAGCCTGGATAAAAAATTGTCTGGACAAGAGGACGCAAAGGGTAATAGTAAACGGAGTCCACAGTGAAGAAAGGAGGGTAACTAGCAGGGTACTGCAGGGTTCGGTACTGGGACCGGTCCTCTTTAATGTCTTTATAAGTAATATTGGAGAGCACCTGGAAGGAAAGGTGTGTCTCTTTGCAGATGACACAAAGATCTGCAACAGAGTTGATACACAAGGTGGGGTGGAAAGGATGAAAAGAGACTTGCAAGGTTGGAGAATGGTCAAATATGTGGCAGCTGAGATTCAATGCAAAGAAGTGCAAGGTAATGCATCTGGGAGACAAAAACCCAGGGGAAGAGTACACAATGGGGGGTGAGTTAATAACAACAACAAAAATCGAAAGAGACCTAGGAGTAATTATATCAGATGACCTAAAGGTGGGCAAGCAATGTGAGAAGGCAGTAAGGAGAGCTGGGGGGATACTGGGATGCATAGGGAGAGGCATCAACAGTAGAAAACAGGAAGTTGTTATCCCTCTGTACAGACAGTTGTTGAGACCCCATCTGGAGTACTGTGAGCAATTCTGGAGACCCCATCTCCGCAAAGACATAGACTGAGTGGAGGCTGTTCAGAGGAGGGCAACCAAAATGGTGCAGGGCCTGCACCAGAAGACATACGAGGAGAGACTAAAGCAGCTTAATATGTATACCCTCAAGGAAAGGAGGGAGAAGGGGGGACATGATAGAAACTTTCAGGTGTCTCAAGGGAATTAATAAAGTACAAGAGGGTAGCATCTTTCAGAAGAAGAGATGTGCAAGAACAAGGGGGAACAATTTGAAGATAGATGGGGAACGTCTCAGAGGTAATGTTAGGATTTTTTCACAGAGAGGGTTGTGGATGCATGGAACAGCCTTCCTGAGGAGGTTGTGGAGTCAGGAACAGTGGGAGAATTCAAGAATGCATGGGACAGTCATAAGGCATTTCTAGTGAGTAGGTAGGAAGAAATAAGCTGTTGATTAACCAGAATCTGCAGCTTATCCATCAGGTAGGGAAATGGGAGGATTAGGTAGGCCAAGCGGTCCTTATCTGCCATCAAATTCTATGTTTCTATGTTAGACAGTTCTAGTAGGGGTAGGAGGAAGTAGGCTGTTGGTTAACTAGGATCTGCAGCTTATCCATTAGGTAGGGAAATGGGCAGACTAGGTGGGCCAAGCGGTCCTTATCTGCCATCAAATTCTGTGTTTCTATGTATGTTTCTGTGTTTCAAATTCTATGTAACTACTTAGTACTGCAAAGGACTTATCTAACTGCTTAGCTAACACTCTGTATAGGTACACATCAAAGTATTATATTGTTTAATATTATTTGTACATCTGCTGTCCAACCAGTTATGTAACGTTGTCTTTGCTGTAGTACTGTCATGTCTGTATTTGTCATCTGACGAGTAGCCTTTGAAAATGAGTCTATGACTCAAAGGGTTGTAATTCCGATATTCTAATAAATAAATAAACATTTTATTGATTATTCTTTATTTTCACTGTACCTATTGATTTTGCAGTTCTGTTTAGTTCTTTGCCTTCCCCTTCTATTTCAGTTGCTCCCCCACTAAGGGACCACCAGGGCTGCCGCCACTGCCTCAGAGGTTGCCAAGAAAGAGGAGCAGTTGAACCACGGTGGGCTCAGGTAGGATTAGTGTGATGGAACAGAGGCACATCCCTCCAGTTGTACCTCTCCACAATTCATACACCATTCTGGTGGAGCATGGTTCCTCTATAAAGGCATGCGCAGTGAAGACCAAGGAGGATGCTGAGAACCTCCACAAAGGAGACCCACAAGAGGGTGGCACAGGACCCCACAGTGGAAGGAAACAACTCCTGGTGGGGGACTCAATAGTTAGAGGGGTATAACTGGGGGAGGGAGGGGAGAGGGAGGTTAGGTGCCTGCCCAGCTCCATGGCTTGGAGGGACAGGAAGTGAATCCTCAGGATTGCGGGAGCAGCTGCACGGGAGAAGGAGTTGAACGTCATTGTCCACCTAGGGACAAATGTAACTGCTATGCTTGAACCTGCTTACTGTAATCATGTGTATTCTGTCTGACTTCTTGCACTTAGTCTTCCACCTACTTCTCCACTTCCCCTCTGGCCCAGTTTGCCTCCAACCCCTCTATTCCTCTCATCCAGCACTAGTACTAAGCACTTGTATATCATCCACCCCCCGTGTCTCCCCCACTTCGATGCTTCTTAGTTTTCTGCATTCTTCATCCCCTCCCTTCCCCCACACCTGCTTTCCTCTCCCCCTCCTGTTACATTTCTGTAACCTGTATTACTTTTTCCACCTTGACCATCCTCTGTTGCTATAAAATCCCTCGACCTTGCACTCTGTGTCCTCTTCTATTGTTCCAATTTACTTTTTTGCACCTATCATTTTTCATAATTGTTGTACTCAACTAGCTTTACTTGTATAGGCACCTGTATTAGACTTGGAAACATTTTGCTATTCTGTATTGTACCTAGTTAACTTCCTTTTGTCTGCTTTTCTTGTATATGGTATCTCAGCTGTATTTATATGGTACCACTGTAACTCTTCTGTATTTTGTATTGTACTTCTGTTCCCCAGGACCTCCTTGCAAATGAGTTGTCTCAATGGTGTCATCCTGGTAAAATAAACTTTGAATTGAATTGAAATGACCAGGCTAGGAATGGGATCAGAGCAGTGCAGGAGGAGTTTGTGGAGTCAGGAGGGGCCTTTGACAAGTAGCATGCACGGTAGCCTTCTTGGAGGTGCTGTCTGTCTATGGCATGGGTGAGGCCAGGGTACTCCACACCATGGGATTCAATGAATGGCTGAAAAACTGGTGCAGAGCTCAGGGTTATGGCTTCACTGGAGACTGGGGGTCCACCTGGAGGGATACAGGTCTATACTTGCACGATAGTCTGCATCTGTCTGGGAGGGGAACCAGGATCCTAGGTGACAGGTTTAAGTGCTTCATTGGCAAGCATTTAAACTAGCCAAGGGGGAGATACTGAAAAGTAGCAGGGAAATCCCAGCCCTTCCCTCCCAAAAAAAAAACAGGGTAGTAAGTGAGGTAAACACCAAGATAGAGAAGTCGATAGGGAGCAGGACAGGGGTAAATGGAGAAAAAGGCAAAGGCAGTAAGGACAGGGATGGGGCAGGGCAGGGGTAAATGGACAAAAAGTCAGTAAGTACAGGGATGGGACTAGAAGAGATAAGGCCATCAAAAAATGGAGGGCGATGAATACCGATGCCCGTAGTCTGGGTAACAAGCTCCCTGAACTAGTGGCCTTGATGGAAGAGGGATGCCTGGATATCATGGTAGTCACAGAAACATGGTACACAGAGAACCATGACTGGGATGTCTACATACCAGGATACACAACTACAGGAGGGACAGAGAAGGTAAAAGAAGAGGAGGAGTAGCTCTCTACATAAGGAAAAGGATCAAAGCAGTGGAACTAAATAGGGAGGAGAGGAGGCACTGTGGATCACCCTGGAGACAGGAAATGGCACCACAATCCACACGGGGTTGTATACAAACTACCATCTCGGGGAGGCAGTGGAAAAGGAAATGATAGAAGGCATCCATAGAATGGCAGAAAAAGGGTGATATTGTTGATGGGGGACCTGAATATGCCAGATGTTAACTGGAGCACCTTTACTGCAGCCACATCAAAGAGCAGGGTCATTCTTGATGCCCTAAAGGGGCTATGCCTCAGACAGCTAGTGTTGGAACCCACTCTGGAGGAAGCAATCTTAGACCTGGTACTCTGAAACGTGAATGGGGAGAGGATCTCAGATTTAGAAGTGGGTAGCCATCTGGGAACAAGTGACCACCAGACAGTGTGGTTGATGATAAACAGCCATAGAGTCAAGCCATACAAAAGTGAGGGTATTGGACTTTAGGAGGGCTGACTTTGGCAAACTGGGGAGAGTGCCTCAGGAAAGCACTAGCAAACGGGTAAGAAAGAGGGGTGGAGGAACAATGGGAGAAAATCAAATCTGCCATCACAGAGGCAGCAAGTCTTTGTGTGAAGCAAATAAACAAAACAAAGGGAAAAAACAGTATGGTTCTCAAAAGAGGTGGCAGTGAAGGTCAGGGAGAAAAAGATAGCATTCAGGAAGTATAAGGAAACACAGAAGGAGCAGGACAGAGAACTGTACCAGTTAAAGCAGAAGGAAATGGGGAAGGCAGTCAGAATAGCAAAGGCCCAAACCGAGGAAAAGGTAGCCAACTCAGTTAAGATGGGAGATAAAACCTTTTATAAGTACATTAGAGAGTGAAGAAATACAAAGGGAGGGATAGTGAGGCTTAATAAAGGGAAGGGGGTGGACGGAGGGTGACAGTGAAAAAGCAGGGATACTGAATGAATACTTCTGCTCAGTATTCACAGAAGAAGAGGAAGGGGAGGTACCTAATCCAATCAATAGAAGCACTCTGTATAGGGGGGTCGATACCAGTCCATTCACAGAAAAAAGGGTCCTGAAAGAACTCCTAAAACTGAAGGTGGACAAAGTAATGGGGCCAGACGGGATTCACCCCAGAATTCTAAAAGAACTAAGAGGACCTTATCAGGACTTGATATGTCAAGAGTTGAGGGAAGATTCGGATATTGCTCTATGTTTGGGAGAATTTATTACTTTATGGACATGTTGTAACATATATGACAATAGTTATAGTACCCTCTAATTATTCAGGGGGTAGTCTTTCTTGTTTTTTGTGTTATGATATAAAATTCTCAATAAAGTTTACTAAATTGAAAAAAAAAAGAAAAGAACCAAGGGAAGAACTAGTGACACCACTGACTACTTTTTTTGAACAAATCATGGGAGGATGGTGTGGTACCTGAGGACTGCAGGATGGCAGATGTGACTCCCCTTCACAAAAGTGGGAGCAAGGCAGAGTTAAGAAACTATAAACCTGTTAGTTTGACCTCAGTGGTAGGGAAAATGATGGAATCACTTCTGAAAGAAAGAATTGTTGAGTACCTAGAAGCCAGCAGAATGAGACGAATCTAATAGATTTCTTTGACTGTGTGACCAAACTAGTAGACCAGGCCATGGACATGGCCTACCTAGACTTTAGCAAGGCATTTGAGACAGTCCCACACAAAAGATTAATAAACAAGTTAGCCAGCTTGGGAGTGGGTCCCAGGGTGGTAGCCTGGGTAAAAAATTGGCTAGACAAGACGCAGAGGGTAATAGTAAATGTAGTCCACTCTGAAGAAAGGCAAGTTACTAGCGAGGTACCACAGAGTTCAGTACTGGGACCGGTTCTCTTTAATGTCTTTATAGGTGACATTGCAGAGGGACTGGAAGGAAAAGTATGCCTCTTTGCAGATGGCACAGAGATCTACAACACGGTTGATACACAGGGAAGGGGGGTGGAAAGGATGAGAAGGGACTTGGCAAGGTTGGAGGAATGGTCAAAAGTATTGCAGCTTATATTCAATGCAAAGAAGTACAAAGTAATGCACCTGGGGAACAACCCAGGAGAAGAGTACATAATTGGAGGTGGGGGGGGGGGAGTTACTAACTACAACAGAAATGGAATGGAACCTGGGGATAGTCATATCAGATGACCTTAAGGTAGGCAAGCAATTTGAGAAGGCAGTAAGGAGGGCTGGGAGGGATACTGGGCTGCATAGGGAGAGGCATCACCAGTAGAAAACAGGAAGTTGTTATTCCTCTGTACACACAGTTGGTGAGACCCCATCTGGAGTACTGCATGCAGTTCTGGAGATCCCATCTCAGTAAGGACATAGACAGGATAGAAGCAGTCCAGAGGAGGGCAACTAAAATGGTGCAGGGTCTGCACCAGAAGCTATACGAAGAGAGACTGTAGGAGCTCAATATGTATACCCTCAAGGAAAGGTGGGAGAGTGGGGGGCATGATAGAAACTTTCAAGTACATCAAGGGAATCAACAATGTCCAAGAGGGTAGTAGTAACAATAATAAACATTTTTATGATGCCTTTCAAAGCCATGGTGCCTAACAAAGTTAAAACCACATATTCATAAAATTTCACCACAACATAATCAACAAACATCTTAAAAACAGATAATCATAACATCTTAAAACTTTCCAACAATTAAATACTATTTCCATCTGTCATCTAGTATCTTTCGGAAAAAGAGATGTGCGAGAACAAGGAGGCACAATTTGAAGATGGGTGGGGGGGATGGCTCAGGGCAAACGTGAGGAAGTATTTTTTCACGGAGAGGGTGGTGAACACATGGAACAGCCTTCCTGAGGAGGTTGTGCAGTCAAAAATGGGGGGAATTCAAGAATGCATGGAACAGACATAAGGCCATTCTAGTGGGGGTTAGGAAGAAGTAGGCTGTTGGTTAACTAGGATCTGCAGCTTATCCAATAGGTAGGGAAATGGCAGACTGTGTGGGCCAAGCAGTCCTTATCTACCATCAAAGTCTATGTTTCTATGTTAAATCCACAAATTCATAGGATTCATAGGAAAGTTACAAGTCAAAAGCAGTTAGCCATGTTAGACTCGGTGGTTTTATTTATTTAAACTGATATCCTAAATAATTGTCAATTAAAGCTTTTAAAGATTCCATATTTGGACTATCCACTATGTTTTGGGGCAAGGAATTCCATGCAGACACCACTTTTTGGTTAAACCATTTCCCTCTTCTTATGGACTTATACATTTCCCCTTTTAATTGCATGTTATGTGATCTTAGTTCTGTTATGTAATCTTAATTCCTTGTTAGTAGTTTTCAGTTGTAAACCAGCACACTCCCATAAATCATTGTTTTCAAAAGCTTTAAAGAGGAGACAGGGGTCCGCACATAGGCACCTGTACTCTAAGGGAAATAGATCTAACTCAGTTAATCTTTCCTCATAGCTCAGATGGGAGATGTTATTTTCTTCACTGTTCTTTTTTGAACCTTTTCCAACCTTTTAATATCTTGTGCTTTATAAAGTGTCCAAAACTGAGTGCAGTATTCCAGGTTGGACCTAGCCAAAGCTCCATACAATGGCTTAATCACACGCCTGTCTCTGCTTCTGATATGTTTGAAGAAAAACCATGCAAAGAGGAGTCACACAAGGTTCAATCCTGGGGCCCCTACTATTCGCCTTATACATCAATAATATTAATTCTAAAATCAACACAGCCAGTGTCCACCTCTTCGCTGATGACACAATGCTTTATGTTGCCAGGCCCTCCCTCGAACTTGCGTGCAAAGATTTACAGCATGACTTCGACATCCTTCAACACAACCTCCTGCATTTGAAATTACTTCTCAACACAAAAAAGACCAAAACTATGCTTCTCTCTCCTCATACCCAATCAGTGAATACCTCCATCGTAATACAAAAGTTCCAGATCCAGACCCTGCTGGGGGAGCCACTTGAAACAGTAGACAAGTTCAAATATCTGTTTGTTTTTTTTTTTTGGCTTGACTGTAAGCTTTCCTTCTCTATTCACTTAGCTGAACTGACCAAAAACGTAAGCAAAGATTAGGCACCTTCTATCAAATCAAACACCTTCTAAACCGAGACGCCAAAATAAGACTGGTGCAGACTACTTGCAGATTTCATATACGGTCATTGCCCTTTGGCTTCACTAGCCAAGCTGGATACCTTATACCACAGGGCTATCAGATTCATACCCAATGCCCCTTACAATACTCATGACTGTGCCCTCTACGCCCAAGTTGGGTGGCAATCACTGAAAGCAAGAAGACAAAAAAATGCCGCACTCTGGACATTTAGAGCTCTCATCAGCAAGCTCCCCAACTACATATCCGATCTCTTTACTTTCTCAGCAGGGACTTACTCATTCAGAAGATATTCATACCTCCTCAACATTCCCAGAGTCAGAGCCCGTCTTGATACATCCTCCATATGCCATGCCTCCCCTGCCCTTTGGAATACTATCCAAAAAGTACCTTAAAACTCTTGAGCCTAGTTGGACTGCCTGCCTTCAAAACACTGTTAAAGTACTCCAAGGAAACTTGCAGCTGTTTCTCCTAACAATGCCTTTCTCCTGTATCTTTCTCCGCATATCTGATTACAACTCCTCCTTCACTCACTGATTATCCTTGATCCCAAGCCCCTCCACAGCTTATATTTCACTCTCCCCTCGTATTTTTCTGTGCTTCCCCCTCTTTCTCTCCCCCCCTCTTTCCCATCCGTCCCTTTACCCCAGCTCCTACTACGTCCCCCTTTTATTTGTTCTGTGGCTCACTTAGATCAATCTGTTTGCCTATCCCTGCTGTGTCATATTGCCCCATTGCACTTAATTCACCTGCTGTTTGTATGGTCCATTGCCTACACAGTCCTCGATGATTCACATTGTTGTCAAGATTTGTGTTACTATATAACATCCTTAAGCCCTCACATTTGTGCCTGCTGTTTTCTAGTCTAGTGCCACTGAATGTTATATTATCTCCAAGGGCTTAGCTACCAATACGCCCGACTCGCCATGGCGTGCTGCAGAGATCAGCGGGGGTAGCAGGAGAGCATGCTAGTCTCTCAGCATTCTTTTGTTTTTTCCCACGGGCTTTCCCAGCTGATCTTTGTCCTCGAATGGTTTAAGGTGGGGGGGGGGGTCTTCAGACTAGAGCTTTGAGTGACGCGCCAGCTACTAGCCCCATCAGACCTGATTGAGAAATGTGTTGCTACCTCTCAATCAGGTCCGCTTGAAGAAAAGAGGTGTGTGGCAGTGCTTAGTACGGGGCGGGGCGGGGCGGAATCAGGCGGGCTCTTTAAATGCCGTGTAATAAAGTAAAGCGGTCTGTTTGCCGGGACCGGAGAGAGAAGACAGGAGAGTCGGGACTCGGGAGCGCATTGTGTGGGAGCTGGAGCCAGGACTAGGAGGATTCTTCCAAATTTCAGGATTGGTACAGAGCTGCCCTGCCAGTGTGTGCTGCCTTGAGAGGTTGACCTGCCGAATTTCTGAATCGGAGCAACGAGCGAGGAGTCAATGAGAGAGTCAAGCTGCGCTAGCTAACTACAATTGTGGAGAGAGGTCTAGATTGAGGAGGCAGACTGTCCTGATACTGAGAGACGAGTCATTGATTTGCTAGTGCACTGCAGAGGAGTCCATTAATGCATCTCAGACAGGGTCACAGGCACAGGGAGTGAGGTAAGAGCCAGGCCGAGACGAGAGTAGTGTGGTCTGTGTCCTATCTTATTTAATTGCAAATGCACCCAATTTTTTACCTTTTCTTGACTGTAACTCCAAGCCTTTGCTTCACATTTCAGTTTAAGGCTTTTCTTCAAACAAAATTATGCAATGCTGTTATGAGTCGGGTTGCAATGGAAAGTGAAATCAGGTTGGGTGTGATTGCTAACAGTGAGACACAGTATTCTGAAATGTAGCATTGCATAGTTTCATAGTTTTGTTTACCCGAGTACCTCTGGACTGTTATTATTGCAGCAAGCAGCAGCTACTTCTAGGAGACACTCGGGCTCCTCCTCTCACTGCTCCACTATCCCGGCAACCACCGGACACTTGGGGAGCGTGTTCAAACTGCAGCCATTGATGAAAGAGAACTAGTTTTTCCTCCTCTAAACTGTTTATCAGCTAGGGCAGTGAGCTACACATCTATGTGGCTAGGAATCCAAGCAGTCTGGGCTGAAATAAGAGCAGTCTCTCAAATGAAATTTCTGTCTCTTTACCCCTATTTCCCATGGTCAGTATCAAATTAGAACCTTTACATGTCTTATCAGTTGCCATCAAAAATCCATTCAGAACATTTCATTATAGAAAACAGCATTTTCATCATGTTAGTTTGTAATTTTCCCACCAAGGTGTGAACACCAGGGTATTTTTGTTTGTGTACATTGATGTCCTCAGATAATTAACATTTAATGCTCTGTACACTAGGTATAGTTTGTATGTTTTATTGCTGCTATTAATGTTCATGTCAGTGCAACTACATATTTATATTTTCTGTTTATTGAAAATGTTAAAATTGATAATACAAAACATCAGCCTCTTCACATACAGATTGATAAATTCATAGCAGGACTCTGCAATAAAGCAGCATGAATAATAGTGGTAGCTTACCTGTGTATAACTATAATGTTTTTATGTAAGGTCATCCTCCCAGCTGTCTAGGGGTATAAATGTGGAACAGTCACTCTGGGATGGGCCCCACACAAGAAACTCCCCTAGTGGTGTGCTGGCATACAACAGAGAAAATGATGCTAGCGTGTGAGGGGGCATGGACGGTGGGGGAGGGGTAGCTCCCCGGGGGGGGTGCGGGTAGCAGTGAGTCCACTTGGTGTGCAGCTCAGAAATTCCTGGCTACGCCCCTGATTATCTCTTTTTGTGGATACTGATGACTCACATTGTTAGGAATTGTGTTGCTATGTAATGTCCTTGTAATGTGTTTCTGTGTAATGTTATGATAGCTTTTTGTATTTATGTACCGAGGACCACCTTGTAACGAGTCCTCTCAATGGTGTTTTCTCCTGGTAAAATGAAGATTGATTGATTGATAAGATGCAGCCTAATATTCTATTGCTTCTGGTCACCACTTCCTTTGTATGCTCAGAGAAGGATGGAGAATCTGTAATAATTATACCCAGATCTCTTTCTCTTGAAGTTAGGTCCAGTTGGATACCATTTAAAAAATAAGATGTCATTTTATTTTATTTTTTTAACGAAGTGCATGATAATATTCACTTACTCTCATTAAAACTCAACTTATGTTTTTTAGCCCATGGGGCTGTTTGATCTAAGTCTTCCAGGAGTTTCTGACAGGCAGCTTGACTTTCTACGATAGCCCCTAGTTACGACTATGTTAAAAAGTGTCGGCACCAACACCGAGCCCTGAGGTAACCCACTACTGACATCTCCCCAGTCAGAGCTATGTCCTCTAATTGAGACATGCTGCGTTCTACTGTTTAACCATGCATCTATCCATTGGGCAATATTTTTTCTAATACAAAGGCTGGTTAGTTCTTAAACCAGTTCTTTGTGTGGAGCTGTATTGAAAGCCTTTGCATAGTCCAAGTAGATGACATCTACAGGAAAACCCTCATCCAAAGCCTTACTTATGGGTCAAAGAAATGTAGTAATTAGTTTGGCGTGATCTAGTTGATGTGAACCTGTGCTGTAATATATCCTTGATTCCAAACCCCTTTTTCTGTTCTTCCACCATGCCTTTTATGAATTCTTCCAAAAGTTTGCCTATGATGGAAGTTAGGCTTATAGGCCTATAATTTTTTGGATCAAATTTTGAACCCTTCTTATGCACAGGTGTCACATTGGCTTCTTTCCACTCAGCTGTTACCCGACCACTTGAGATAGAGCAAGTAAATAATTTTGCTAAATGTCCAGCTAGTTCATATGAAAGATTTTTTTAAGAAGATCCCGGCCATCACTTAGCTTCCGCCTCCCAAGCCGACCCCTCCAGAACCAAAGCCATCGGTTCCTCCACCCGCGGGGCTGGCCCGTATCCTGGCTCGGCCTATCCCGGTCTCTCCACCGATTTGGGTGGAACCACCGCGTAAGCAGTCTCAGGAAGGGGCTCCCTTGAAAGAGTACTGCACAGACACCGGGCTTCCCCGGTGTCTGTCGATAACAGTCAACCCCGACCGCCCTCGACGTATCGAGGGAGACATAGGAGGGAGGCCGTTGTATTGCAACTCTTCGGACTCGGACGTCACCGGATTGCACTCCCATCCCGGGGATGATGAGTCGTCCGTGGCAGGGTTGGAGGAAGGCCCTTCCTCCTTCCAGGGCATTCTCCGCCTGATCTCCGAATCCACCGGAATGCCCCTGGAGTCCATCCAGAAAAAGGTGGAGTACCCCCTTACTGATATCCTCAAAAGGGGAGACATCCCAACGGAGGCCTTTCCAGTGGCCGAAGCCATTGTTGGCCCAGCCCTTGAGCTTTGGCAGCATCCGTCTTTCTGTCCAGCACCGTCTGCTCGCATGGTCCGCAAGTACGCGGTGCCCATGGGGTCCCTGGCGGGGTTCACAGAACACCCTTCGGCCGAGAGCTTGGTGACCGCTTCTGTGTTCAGGCGTACTGGAAGCTCAGCCAACACTGATCAACCCCCGGACAAGGAGTCCAAAAATATGGACCACTCTGCCAGTAAGATCTATGCAGCCTCTTCCTTAGGCCTTCGTCAGGCCAGCTTGGCTGTTGTCATGGCACACTTCTTTCATGCCCTGCTTGGGTCATTAGACGAGCTCCTCCCTCATCTCCCAGCGGACATGCAGACCATGGTCAAGCAAGTCCATGATCAAGGCCGTGCTGTTGCAAAACAGCAGCTCCAGATGGCCCTGGACATTGGAGATTCCTGTGCCCGCTCTTTAGCAGCCACAGTGGCCACTCGCCGCAGGGCTTGGCTGAGGCTTTCCTCCTTCCCAGCGTGTACTCAACATAAACTGGCTGACGTGCCCTTCCTAGGCACCAACTTGTTCGGTCCCGGAGTGGCCGGTCACCTTCAGCGCATAGAGCAGTTCAGTGCCACCTTGGATGCTACTTTGGGCAAGAACCAGCAGAAGAAAAAGAAGAAGCCATTTTGGCACTCTTCCCCTGCGGTCAGGCAGCCCTCCTATCAAGGAGGTCAGCAGCATCAGCAGCAGCAGGCTCAAGCTTGGCACCCGCATCCCAAGCAGGGTCCTCAACAGCCCCATAAAGGAGGCCAAGATGCAGGTCCAGGAGCCTCCTCCTCCTCTAAGCCTGCTCAGTGATGGATTGGGGATCACCACCCCTTCACCTGTCGCGCCAGCTCTAGGTCCTCCTGTGGGAGGTCGGCTCCACCACTTTCTTTCTGCCTGGTCTGATATCACTTCGGACAGGTGGGTTCTCGAAGTGGTCGATCAGGGACTGCCTCTAGAACTTGAGCAGTACTCTCCCAGCCGAGCCCGTGCCCCTCGGAAGGAAAGGATCTCAGCTTGCACACAGTCGGCTCTTTGAGATGACGTAACTCAGCTCCTCCACAAGGAGGCAGTAGCTCCAGTGCTGGATTCTCCTACAGACCCAGGCTTCATGTCCAGGTACTTCCTGGTGCCCAAGCAGACAAGGGGGTTGGCGCCCCATCCTAGATCTACATGATCTGAATCAATATATCAGGTCCCGCACCTTCCGGATGGTTACTCTGAACCAGATCATACTATCACTGGAGCAAAACATGTGGTTCTGTTCACTGGATCTACAGGACACGTTCTTTCACATCCCAATCCGTCCGTCCCATCAGCGGTTCCTCTGCTTCAGGATCGAGGGGACCCTGTACAAGTTCTGAGCCATGCCGTTCGGCCTGTCATCGGCCCCACGGGTCTTCACCAAGTGCATTGCAGTAGTGGCAGCCCACCTTCAATGTTGAAGAGTCCGAATCTACCCTTATCTCGATGACTGGCTCCTAGCAGGTTCCTCCCTTTAGGAGGTGGAGAAGTCCAGGGATCTGGCTCTCCTAACTTGCTCCCAACTCGGCCTTCTGGTCAGTGAGGCCAAGTCGGAACTCATGCCCTCTCGGGTGATGGGCTTCATTGGGGCAGAGCTAGACTCTTGTCAAGCCAGAGCTCGGCTCCCAGCGGACAGGGTGGAGGTTCTCTCCTCCTTTGCCTGATCATTTCTGGTTGGGCACTTGTGCCCTGCCCGGGACTTTCTGCACCTTCTGGGTTACATGGTGGCATGCACCTCCATGGTCCGTTGGGCCAGGTGGCACATGCGCCCCCTCCAATGGGAGCTGACCGCTCAGTGGACTCAGTGCCACGGTCATTTTGATCAGCTGATCACTGTTACCCAGAAGATGTGGGATGCTCTCCAATGGTGGACCGCTCCAGACCGGTTGCAGGAAGGGATCCCGTTTGTCTGCCACAAGCCGGCAGTCATCCTTACGACTGACATCTCTCTCTCATGGACTGGGGAGCCCACATGGGGGACAACAGGGCCCACAGGTTCTGGACCTCTGAGGAGTCCCGATGCCACATCAACCTGTTGGAGCTCAGAGCAGTCAGACTGGCACTGTGAGCTTTCACTCCTCAGCTCTGGGGTCAAGTGGTTCAAGTTCAGATGGACAATACCAATACCACGACCATGTACTACCTCAACAAACAGGGCGGCATGCACTCCCATCTGCTGTGCAAGGAGGCGCTCTGCATCTGATCCCTCATAAGCCTGCTGTAGGCGGAGCTCCTAGCCATCCATGTGACAGGGAAAACACCAAGCTGAGGCTGTACCATGCCCGCCCCCTCAGCAGGGCTCGCTGCAGGAGGATTCCTTCTCGAGGCCATGGACCCCAGGCCTCCTGTATGCCTTGCCTCCATTTCCCTTGATCCACAAGGTGTTACTCAAGGTGAGGAGGGACAAGGCAAAGGTGATCCTGGTAGCCCCAGATTGGCCACGCCAGTTCTGGTATCCAGATCTCCTCAGCCTCGCCTGCAGGCCCCTGGAGCAGCTTTGTACACGCCCGGACCTGATATCATTGAACCAGGGGAAGGTATTCCATCTGGACCTTCAATCCCTGCACCTCACAGCCTGGTACCTGAACGGTTAGAGTTCCAGGCTTTGGGTCTTTCCGAAGATGTCTACACCGTGGTGGAGGCATCTAGAAGGGAATCGACCAGGAAATGTTACGCCTTCAAATGGAACAGATTTTCCATTTGGTGTCAGGGTAAGAGTCTGGACCCCTTATCCTGCTCTGTGGCTAACATTTTCGACTACCTTTGGTCTCTCTACAAAGGGGGTCTACGGTCATCGACCCTTAGGGTGCACCTGGCAGCCATTTCTGCTAACCGGGCACGGGCCGGTCAGCCGACATTGGCGCAGGAGACAGTGGTCAGGCGCTTCTTCAAAGGCCTGGATCACATATCCCCTCCGGTGCGTGAACCTCCACCTCCGTGGGATCTGTTGCTGGTTTTGGCAAAGCTCATGGACAAGCCATTTGAACCCATGCACAAGTGTGAGCTCTCACACTTGTCATGGAAGACAGCCTTCCTGGTGGCTATCATGTCAGCCAGAAGGACAGGGAGCTCCAGGCGCTTTCGGTGGACTCCCCTTATCTGGTCTTTCACAGGGACAAAGTTGTCCTGTGCCTCCACCCGAAATTCCTTCTGAAGGTGGTATCAGAGTTTCAACTTAACCAGGTGTTGACTCTGCTGGTATACAACCCTAACTACACCTCGGACACCGAGTACAGGCTCCATACTTTGGACCTGAGACGTGCTCTCCCTTATTATAAGGAGAGAACGATAGAAATTCATGGAGAGGTTCACCAGCTGTTTGTCACCTGTGCTGAAGCCGCTTCTGGCAGACCTGCAGCCAAATGGACCATTGCAAGGTGGATTATATCATGCACAGGTCTGTGCTATGAGTTGGCGCGGAAGAAGCTTCCCAGAGGGATAAGAGCTCATTCTACCCTCCATACTGCTGCAACAGTGGCTGCTTCCAGGGACATCTCTATCCAGGAAATCTGCCGGGCTGCTACCTGGAAGTCAGCAAACACCTTCATTACCCATTACCACATTGCCCTTGAGTCACGCCAGGATGCTGGTTTTGGGGCCTCTGTTCTCCAATCTTTATATCCCAAGTAGGGGGTGGGTGCCTTGCCTCCCTCCCAGAGAACTGCTTGGAGTCTGCCAAACAGTGTGGATGAACAACATATC
Organism: Neoceratodus forsteri; assembly: GCA_016271365.2. Classification (NCBI taxonomy): domain Eukaryota; kingdom Metazoa; phylum Chordata; order Ceratodontiformes; family Ceratodontidae; genus Neoceratodus; species Neoceratodus forsteri. The sequence goes on from CM057454.1 coordinate 1,136,340,502, forward strand.
CATGCTCCTAGAAGAACAGGTTACTCACCTGTAACAGTAGTTCTAGGAGTGGTATATGTTGTTTATCCACACACACCCCCCCCCCGACCGCCCCGGCTTCGGACACACCACCTTGCTTCCAGCGGGCTAAGATCTGGCGTCATAGGCGGGCAGAGGTATATACCACCCGGGTGGGTGGGAGGAGCCAGCTTGAAGACTTCCAGCAAGATTTAAAGGGGAAGGGACTAGGGTGTCAGAACCCTCTGAAGTTCTGGGTTCTAGTTCTAGTCTAGAACTTTTGAAAAGTTCTAGGTTCTAATCTTTTTAGAACTTTTAGAACTCGAACCCTATTTTTTATTGTGCTGCCAGTAACAAAGATAGTAATAAAATACATGTAAAGGAAAAACTGTTCAATATAAGGGGAGAGAAATTATCATGTGTGACATTGATAGGAATACAACTAGGTTTATTTATGGTTTCTTCTGTTTGCTAAAGCCAGCACTTAATATGTAACAGGCCCACCCACCCACCCATATGTTAAAAGTTTTCCTGCTGCAGCTGCATCATAGTTCCTTAGTGAAAGAAAGAGGCACATTAGCCATTTATGTACTCAGTTATATATACTCATCGTCATGAATTATGAGAAAAACAACTGATATTACCTAATTTCAGCTATTTGCTGCTTTCTGTTTTAAATGAGTAAATCAAAAGTTGCTATGTTTAAAGAAAGCTTTTTATAACAAAGTCAAGCCAAGTACTACAGCAGCAGCATGTGGAACTGTTGCAAACATATTATGTCATAACGTAGTCAGTCAAGACATTTGAATAAAAAATATGCCAGTCATTGTTGCTGGCAAAAATGTATGCAATTTTCTAAGGTAATGCATACATATACCAACATTTTTGTTGGCAAATTGAAGTAATACATACAACTTTCTAAGATGATGCATTTTTGCAGCTGATACTTCAATAAAATCTGTATTTCAGTCACATAAATAAAAAAAAGTGGTTTCCTCACCACATACTAAGGAACATTTAATGTAGCTGCAGCAGTTGGCTTGTGATGTTTAAGGACAGCGTCTGTCAACCCCATTATGTATCAAATTATCACTACTTGTAAAAGCAAAACACTTTATGATACGTCACATTCTGTGAAAACTGCTGATGCAGATTTTCTTTTATTTCTGATTCCTTTATTCTTTTTTAAAGGGGACAGGACAATTGTGCTAGGTGGCAGCAGTTTGCAAGTATTTAATAAGAATATATATTATGTGTACAGTAGGTTTCAGTCTGTCATCATTTTTTCCTCACCATCCCCAGCTGATCACTTAATCTGTAAATGAAAGAACTAAAACAACACCTACCTTTCACCCCATCACCCATTCCACTTTTCTTCCACCACCCTCATCTGTGCAGTAGCACCCATGCCACCCTTACACCTATATTAAACCAATCCACAACCCTCACCCATGTACTAGCATCCATTTTTCGTTTATGGCTAACATTTCTGTAATTGAAAAATAATAAACAGCTACCAATTAGAACTCATTGTTTTGTCCTCTTAAAATTGAAAAATAGACCGTCTCCTGTCCCAGCCCATACTGATGCACCACAAAGTCACAGAAGGTAAATCAAAAATATATGTTTGCACTTTAACTATAAATAATATGATACAGAAAGGATTGACGGACAGTGTCCCTTTTATGCCAAATTTGGGCCTGTTCCCACCGATGTTAAAATTGCCCTGTATATAAAACTTGTTGACTTTAGTTTAGACCCCTAGCTACAAAGCAGTTTGCCATGAAATGGTGAAAGTTTTGGGGGTATATAGTCCAAGGTAGTAGATCGAGAAAGGAGAGAGACGACAACCAAATCATCACAGTCTGTAAAGTTTCCTTTTGGTGCAGAGACTCGTCCCACAGTATTTACCAGCCACCACCATCTGAGTTGTCATCACCATCAACATCCACAACATCAATCACTTCAGGATCAGTTTGTATACTCTTGTAGGGATACGAAAATCTTGACTTATTAACTTTAATAAAAGTTAACGTGTGTACATTTTCTGGCAGCAACCTATTTCTGGTGTCTGTCACAATATTGCCAGCTGTACTAAACATGCGTTCTGAAGAGACACTTGTTGCAGGACAACCAAGATATTTACAGGCTTCATCATACAGCTCTGTCCAAATTGACTTTTGATCTCCAGTATTCAAAAGGGCATGCATCAATAGGAATAGGCAGTTCTTGCAGGTAACTGTCTACCATGTTTGACAGAGACCGCTCAGAAGAGGAATCAGCAGAAGCAGCTGGTATGGCAGCAATTTGGGAAAGGTTTTCCACAGATTTAGCTTGCTACTAAGGGCTGAAGAAGTGGCAGTTGTGGAACAACTACTGTTAATGTTTAGTGACTTTCCAGTTCTGTATCCCTTTGTGAAGATGAACCTGCATGTTGTGGTGATGACAACCTGAGGGTACTGTGCGTGTCTGTGTTTGACTCCTGTGAGTGCTGCAGCTCATCTAGCAACATACATTTGTACTGCTCTATAGCATCTGTTTTGGAAGATGTATAGCCTTGAACCTGGGATCTAAGAGATTGCAAGGATGTAGTGTCTTGATTTCGCTATTGCAACTAATTTGTCATTGGTTTTGAAGCCCGCTCATTCTCTTATTAGATTCCCATGATACAGGCGACATGTTGTCTGTGCTTCAGATCTGTCTTTTTCTATTTGTAGATTTAGAACACTAAGATGATGTGAAATGAGCATTATGAGTGGGATAACCTGACCTCACAGATGCACCTTCAGAAGACATGTCCCTTGTAGCTGTCTCAAAGGAGCTAGGATACAGCACACTGTCTCCATTAATTTCCACTGCAGCACAGACAGCATAATGCCATCTCCAGTAATGTAACTGGAGCAGTACTCATGTACAGCTTGCTTTTGCTCCAAGAGGCACAGCATATAAAGCGTTGAGTTCCAATGAGTGAAACATTTTGAATCAGCTTTTGCTGGGCAGCTTGTGTTTTTGCAGTTTGGACAATGTCCATGATAGCCTTGGTTGAATGTGAAAAGTGAGTCACAATTTTTTGCAAACAGCAATCATACCATTCACTTGTGTTTCGTTGTTGAGAAATCCCGTGACAATTAGGGTGTAAGCAATGTGCAAAGCAAGAAGCATGCAGAAATCCTCCATCCTGTACTGCTTTTAAGATGTTGGCTCCATTGTCACTTACTATGAAGCCACATTTTAGACCGTGAGAATAAACCCATTCGTCAAGGAGGTCATTTAGTTCCTGCAAGATGTTTGCAGCAGTATGACTTTGCCCAAACTTTTATATGCAGCAGCCATCTTTGGGGTGTCTTTGTTTTGAAGAAGCACAAGAAAACATGACCCAATGAGCGTAAGGGACATGTAATCTATGTTTTGAGTGCTGGTCCACATATCTGTTGTGACATGAATAACCCCACCCTCTGCAGTTTTAAGTGCAAGCATCACTGTCACTTTTAAAGCCTGATAAATGTTTGGTATTTCAACATAGGAAAAGTACCTTCATGAGGAACATTGTAACGAGGCTCTTGCTAATGTCATGAGCTCCTAAAATCCTCATGATCTACCAAAGAGTATGGGAGAAGGGCTCGCTAACAGTTCACCAATTCGGTGATTAAGATGAAGGGTCTTTGGATGATTTCTAGTAAAGGTATTCTTCCTTTCAAATGCCTGAGACAATGTTAGCTGTTTGCAACATGTCCCTGCTGGTTTATTATACACCGTGCTTATGGGCAGATGGACGAGAGATGGTGGACTAGGACTTATACATTCAGTGCCATCACTGGATGTGCAACTGGTACTAATGGTGCTGGCATTGGTGGTAAATAGTGATCCTAGGGCTGGCAGTGGTTCTGCCGCATCAAGTTCAGACAATTCAGTATCCATTTCAGATTCCTGACCCTTCTCACGCAGGTCTGGAAGATGGAGGATATGGGTTTTGGATGATCAAGCAAAACCGAATGCTTTTTCAGATGGCTTTAAGAGCTGTAGTGCCAAGGCATGACACAACTTTACCACGGCTTACACTCTGTTTACACAGGGAACAAATTGCTCTGCATGGATCAGTTTACTGACAGAGAAATAATTCCACACCTCAGATGTGACAGATTTTGTTCGAAAGTGCTAGGAAGATAGCTAAAGACTGTGTCTTTTCACCTGTCCTAACAGAACCTGGGACATGCTCCTTGGTGCTAGAAGAGTGGGCAGAAGACTCTGATGGATTTTCATTGCTGGCCAACACAGAAGTGGTGGATTCAATGGATATGTCCTTTCATTGCCAACAGTGCTGGATGTATTTGCAAGTGCACTACCTGATTCATTGTCAGCAGACTTGCTCATTTCACTTTGTTGAGGAAGTAATGATTTGTCGCGAGACACAACAGTGTCGGACTGAGACAAAGAGCTACTGTCTGAGTCAGAGAGGGACTCACTGTCACTTGCATTATTGCTGCTAGTCACAGGGATCTTAACAGCATGAATGGCATACCTTATGGTGCCTCTCCGTGACCCCAGCGCTGTACAGGTTTTCTTAAAAGGTCCCCTTTACCACACTTCACTGTTGCTCTTTTGCTGTTTGTTGAATTTTTATCACGTGAAACATTTTGGTTATTTATGTTAGCACCAGGATTACCACTACCACCAACACCTGCTCCAACACCAGCACTAGATGCTTCATCTATGTTGCTGTCAGCCATAACAGACAGTAAGTACCAGTACTACCAGTATACTGCGGTGAACACGCCCACACCCAAACAATTCCTGTGTAACAAAGCAATGTGATCTGTGATCGCTGGCTACAACTCCAAAATTTTATTTTGGTTGTGTGACACTGTGATACCGTGGACTGAAAGTAATTGAAGAATATGACAGTTTGCAACTAAAGGATCCCAGGTTCAAGGCTTACAGATTGATTGGGCTGCTGGGCATAGGCATACACATAGCAATCAAGAGGTGCACAGCAGCAGGGTGATGGGCTGACCACAGGAGACGGAGTCCATACGCAACCCAGGGAATGAGAATTATATTTCTACATTTCTGTCATGTAAGCTTAATGCCACCACACAACTGGCCACTGGGCTTCTCTCTGTAACACACACTGGGTAGGGTACAGTGCAGTCAAGGGGCACACAGCAGCAGGGTGATGGGCTGACCACAGGAGACGGAGTCACATACACAACCCAGGGAATGAGAATTATATTTCTACATTTCTGTCATGTAAGGTTAATGCCACCACACAACTGGCCACTGGGCTTCTCTCTGTAACACACACTGGGTAGGGTACAGTGCAGTCAAGGGGCACACACTGGGCTTCTCTCTGTGACACACACTACACTGGGAAGGGTTCAGATTTATTTGCCTTGTTTTGCCCCCCTTGTATGCTTGTTGCTGGTAGCTGCTGAGTGTGCAGTGTGCACCACTGACTGAGCAGTGCTGCAGTTTCAAATAATCACATTTCACAAAGGTTCTTCACTTCTTCTTATTTTTTTTTCATTCTCTCTCCGAGTCCTCCTGAGTCCTCCTTCAGTCCTGATATTGATTGATCTCGGTCTCGATCCCTCCCTATTCCCAGTCCCTTCCCAATTCTTGATTAATCCCTCCACCTGTCCTGAACCTCCCCTAGTCCCACCCCACCCGATTTTGAGCTTTTTCAGCCTTTCTCTTGTTCTCGGTCTCACAGGAAAATGGATGATGAAGTGGCCACTGGACAAGAGTGGCGGTACGCTAACCGCTAACTGCACAGTTTAGCTAGGCTGCTGCTGCCTCCGCTTGATCCTCTGCAATGGCGCTCCTCCTCACGGCACATCTCCCTAAATACCCCACAGATCCAGCAGCTCGCGCAACACCGACCCAATTCACCTGATCTGCATGCGTAGGTACGTTAGCAAACAGACAACGTCATGTGATTCAACCCTTTTATATCTGTTTAGTGTTCGAGTTCTAGTTGGAACCTCGAACACCAGGGTTCGAGAAGGGTTCGAATCTTTACCGAACTAGTTCTGACAACCCTAGAAGGGACATGCCAAACGGTGTGGATGAGCAACATATGCCACTCCTAGAACTACTATTACAGGTGAGTAACCTGTTCTTCAAGTCTGTCAGCTTCTCCCAATCTAGATTTAAGTATAATCAAAAACTTAATTGATAGAACCAATGAGGAAGAAGTACTAGTGCAAATAGTGGGAAATTTTAATTTGAGTAAAGCAACAAGCTGTAGACTTTCTGATTGTTCTTCCTCACAGATACTGGACTTTTTCCCAAAATATTTTAGTGAGAATAATCAACAACCAGGTTGGCACAATGATTTAAAAAATGTAGCTAACAAATTACAAGTAACTATTAACGGTCTTAAACAATTAAATACGCCTGGGGATAAGTCTGCACCAGGGAAAAATCAGAATCAAGAAACATGGGCCAGACGCTATTTAACTGAATCTGTATTAAATTACCCTTTTGGAATCGGTGAGGATCTGAAGGCATTTGCCCTTAATCCATATGCAGCTCATCCCATGATTCTTGAACAATTATTTAATTTCAGACATGAGTTAGACTCAAAAGAAAATAGTGCAGTAAATGGGCAAAGGCTGGAGGACACTGCACGAAAAATAGATAAACTAGCCTCCCAAGAAGGGTCACCATCCTTTGTTATAGATAATTCCACGAACTTGCGCCCAGATTTCTCCATTATCTGTATCCCCGATCCACCTAGTAATAATAATATACAAGGGAAGAAGTAGAGAAAAAAGAAAAGAAAAGGGAAGGAGAAAAAAGATGTCTTAGTAGTTGAAATTCTAACGAATAAAAACAGGGCAAAAGAAAAGAAATGTAAACAGACTGGGCTAGAAAAAGCAAAAACTCAAAGTAGGGGCTAAACAAAAAAAAATCTGCCTGCGGTAATAGAACAATGTGACAGTCTCTGTTCTCAAATATCGAATAGGCTGACCATACAGATCTGTGAATAGGATATAGTACAACAGCAAAAGATTCTGTTAGAAATGGTTTCTAAGCAGCTCAGACAGGTAGCTGAAAATCTACTAGACTACTAAACATTGGGTAGAAAATAATCTAGCAACAGCAACACAAACTGAGGTTCCAGAAGGGAAACTGGTAGGCAGAAGAATGTGCAATACTGACTTTATATGGATTCAAATATGAGGGATCCTACATTCACCAGAGAACCAGACAAAAGATTGTGAACCTATTTAGGGCAGAAACTGGTGTGGATCTGAGCATTACAGACATTATGCAAATGTGGAAAGACAAAGACGAGAGAGGGAGAGACTGTATTTTCATATTTTGTGCACCACCAAGAATCGCAAATCACATATGGTTAAACAATAGCCCCCCCCCCCTTTAGAAGGCTTGGATATGAGGTAGAACATGGCAACTGAGGTTTAGTGAACAGAGATAAACAGAAGAAAAATCATAGTACAAAACAAATTAGCATCTTTGGTTTGAAATCCTTGCCGGGGTAAAATCAAAAATGTACTGCACAATTTGTTTGTACAGACCCTGAAAGTAAATACTAATGATTTACTTATCAAAAGAAGTACACAGGTGGGGAAATGGCTAAAGGAATGGCTAAGTGGATGCACTGATACAAAATGAAGAAATTGCTGGAATGATTCTAGCGAGAGCAACAATTTTGGACAAAATCGGGCTGCATATAATAGACAGTACCATCCTACTAGAATCAAATAATAACATAAGTAAAAGAATGATGATAGGGCAACCAATACACTAACAGTATTTGGTATAAGTAAAATTAAAAATGAAAACAACAAGCTAAAAAAAAGTTTGTTGTGGACCTGTTCTAGCAACGTCCGAACATTGACATTGATGACTGGATGCTCTATCTGCTTGGGGTAAGTTCTGATTTTGAACACATAACACTTACAATTTATTTTCAGAGTCTGTACAACAAAATCTTTGGTAATACTGGAATATTAGATGCAATGGGACTGTATATAATGCCTAGAGAACAAACCAGGAAAAACTGCAAAGAGGGCCTGCAGGTAGAATATCATATACAGGAGATCAGTAATAATGTAGACAACAATTATGACCTTTTGTTCAACTGTACAATACAAAATAGGTTTGATCTATCGAGCATAGAAATCAAACTACCTAATCATGGGCCGAAGGAAAGTAACCGTTCAAAAGTAGTCCCATATGACATCATATCTTGGAATGTCTCTGGATTGCAAAAGAAATTCTCTGATGAGGAGTGGGTTATGTATATGAAGGGCTTTGCTGTAGCATGCTTACAAGAAACTTGGCATTCTAAGGACAGTGATGTGTCTAGGAATAGCTATCAGACCTTCCATGTCCCAGCTGTTAGGTTTGCAAATACAGGAAGACATGCGGGTGGACTGGTGTCTTGGTTCAAAATTGATAAAAATCTTAAAGTAGATACGATTATTTCAAACAAAATTCTGCAAGCTTTTATAATACAGTATTATCAAGAAAAAATTGATACTGTTTATATCCCCCCGCCAACATCAAAATATTATAATGAAGGTTTGTAGGAACTGTTAGAAGATGCAATACATGCAGTTTGGACTATAACTGCATGTGAAAAGACGCTTGTATGTGGTGAGATTAACACCAGAAAATTGGAAACTGTGATGGGTACACTGATAGCAGCTATCATAACTGGTGCCGTAGGAATACACACCAGTTCCCAAGGCTAACAGCGGACCTGAAAATAAAAAAAATAAAAAACATACTTAAGGCACATTTCTTAGCCCTGCTTAATGGAAGAATAAAAGGTGACACTAAGGGAAAGTATATGCATGTTTCCGCAGATGGCCCTACAGTATTAGATTTTGCTTTTTGGAATGGGGATATGGACTTTTGGGAACAGTGTGCAGTAGTCAAGCGCATGGGCAGTGATCACTTCCCAGTAACTTTAAAGTCAAAGATTTCACTTAATAAACAGAAATGACCAGATAGAAACAAGGATGGAGATCAGGAACAAAAACAATATGAAGTGGAACAAAGCACATGAAGTAGCAGTAGTGGAGATAATACAAATGCTTAAAAATAAAGCTATAAGCACTAACTCAGAGGAAAATATAAATGAAAGAATTACTCTTTGTCTTAATGAAATAAGAGAGATACTGCAGGCTGTAAGCACAACAAAATCACTAAAAAGGAAAGCTGACACTTGGTTTGACCAGGATTGCCGCAGGGCTAAACAGGGTTTAAATACATTGGTTAAATCAATGAAAAACTCGGATCTAAGAACAAAAAGCAAAATTTTGAACAAAGAAAGAGAGAAATATAAAACAATTTTACAGTAAAAGTATGATTTTTGTCTTGCATTTCACCCTAATGTCCTTGATGACTGCCTCACATGCTTGAAGTTGGGGAGGCCAAAAAAACGGAACCCTCCGGTGAAATCAAAGGAGGCTCAGTGGGCGGTTTCCGTGGCGTTAGGATCCTCCTACATTGGAACGCATGAGCCTTCGAGGAGGAAGCGGCTCGTGCCGGGGAATCTTCCTCTTGGAGCTTCTTCGTTCCACTTAACCTGGGCTCCACCTTATCGGGTTCCTTCAGAGAGTTGTGCCAGTCTCTGTCGACTGAGGGAGAGGTTCCTGCGGGCATGCACTCCTCTCAGTCCCGTAAGTGGGATAAGAACTCGGGATTGTCTTTGTCTCGGCAAAGATGTTCTTGGGATCGGGAGAGATCTCGATCCCAGGATACCGGCAGTCTCGACTTCGATCAAAACTGCCTCTTCGGCCGCTGGCTTCTCAGCTTTGCCATCTGGCCAGTCAGCCAATGTATCGATCGACGAGGTTGAAATAATCATCGACTCAGTCGACCCATTGTCGCCGACTCCGGTCGACAATTCTGTCAGACTCCGGTCTTTTATTTTCCTGATGAGGAGACCCAGCCTGCTGGGAATCCCATCGAGGAAGTGGCCCCTGACCCTGGGAAATCACCGGTCCTGACGGTGTCTCCTGAGCAACCGAATTGGCCTGTCCAATCTCGATCGAGCTCTAGGACCTCCTCGACCGACAGGCCAAGGAAGAGCCACAAGTGCTCAAAAATGAGGCAATGCCATCAGTCACCCTCATCATCCTTGGATGAGGAGAGGCTCTGGCGGAAACTCTGTTGGTGCTATGAGGACCTCATGTGGCAACAGCTGATTTTGCCTGGGCATAAGCTGACCCTGGCTTCTACCCCGGCCATTACTTGGCTTTTGCCTCCTAGGCCAAAGTTGGCTCCTCTGCCCGCGGAGCTGGCGAAACCTTCAGTTTGGCCTAAACCAGACTCCACCAATCGTGGTGGAACCACCGTCCATGCAGCCTGTCGGGGGGGGGGGTCCTTCTAAGGAAGATAGACCAGACAGTGGGCTTCCCCGGTGTCTTTCGGTCACTGTCACCCCGGACCACCCTCGGTTGACCATTGTATCCGGATTCTGCGGATTCTGATGAGACCAGCCTACATTCTCATCCCGGGGGATGATGAATCGGCTGGTGGGATAGAGGTGGAGGATGGTCCTTTGTCCTTTCAGGGCATTCTTCACCCCATCTCTGAGTCTACAGGGATACCCTTGGAACCTATCCAGAAAAAGGCAGAGTACCCTCTCACAGACATCCTCAAGAGAGGGGATACCCCAATGGAGGCCTTTCCTGTGACCGAGGCCATAGTTGGCCCAGCCTTAAAACTTTGGCAGCGCCCTGCCTCCTGTCCAGCTCCGTCTGCCCGCATGGCTCGCAAGTATGGGGTGCCTGTGGGGTCCCTTGCCGGGTTCACAGAGCATCCTTCGGCCGACAGCCTAGTGACTGGCCCTGTGTTCAGGTGTACTGGCAGTTCTGCTGACACTGACCGACCTCCCGAAAAAGAATCCAAACATTTTGGATCATTCGGCTCAAAAGGTCTATGTGGCCTCATCTTTAGGCCTTCATCGGGCAAGTTCGGCCGTCATCATGGCACACTTCTCCCATGCCCTCTTGGGGTCTTTAGATGAAGTCCTCCCACACCTCCCCGCGGACATGCAGACCATAGTCAAGCAGGTCCGTGATCAGGACCAGGCTGTTGGCAAACAGCAACTTCACACAGCCCTGGACATTGGGGATTCTTGTGCCCGCTCGATGGCAAATGCAGTTGCCTCTCATTGCAGGGCTTGGCTGAGACTCTTCTCTTTTCTGGCAGATACCGAGCACAGACTAGCTGATGTGCCTTTCCTGAGCACTGACCTTTTCGGCCCAGGTGTGGCTGGTCACCTTCAGCATATTGAGCAGTCCAGTGCCACCTTGGATGCTACTTCTGCTAAAGGTTCTTTGGGCAAGAAACAGCAGAAGAAGAAGAAGCCTTTTTGGTACTCGTCCCCTGTGGCACAGCAACCCTCCTTTCAAGGAGGGCAGCAGCAACAGCAGTAGGAGGCTCAAGCTTGGTGCCCCTGGCCCAAGCCCGGGCCCTCCCAGGTCCATAAAGTAGGCGGATCTTCCTCCTCTGAGCCTGCTCAGTGATGGAGCAGGGGCTGCCACCCCCTCTCCTGTCACGCCAGCTCTGGGTCCTCCCTTGGGGGGCCAGCTCCACCACTTTCTTTGCACCTGGTCTGATATTACCCCAGACAGGTGGGTTTTGGAAGTGGTCAGTCAGGGACTGCCTCTGGAATTCGAGCAGCACCCTCCAAGCTGAGCCTGCGCCCCATCAGGAGGAAAGAGTATCCGTCCATACTCAGTCAGCTCTCAGAGATGACATCGTTCAGCTCCTCCTCAAGGAGGCAATAGCTCCAGTGGCGGATTCTCCAGCAGACCCAGGCTTTGTCTCCAGGTACGTCCTGGTGCCCAAGCGGATGGCAGCTGGTGCCACATTCTAGATCTGCATGACCTGAATCAGTATCTTAGGTCACGCACTTTTCAGATGGTCACTCTGTCCCAGATCATACCATCCTTGGAGCAAAACATGTGGTTCTGCTCACTGGATCTGCAGGACACGTTCTTTCACATTCCAATCCGTCCATCTCATTGGCGGTTCCTCCACTTCAGAGCCGAAGGGACCCTATACGAGTTCTGAGCCATGCCGTTTGGCCTGTCATTGGCCCCACAGGTCTTCACCAAATGCATCACAGTGGTGGCAACACATCTCAGGCATCAGAAGGGGTCAGAATTTACCCCTACCTCGACGATTGGCTCTTAGCAGGTCCCACTCAGCAGGAGGTGGAGAGGTCCAGGGACCTGGCCCTCCAGACCTGCTCCCAACTTGACCTCTTGATCAACGAGGCCAAATCAGAACTCCTGCAGAGCTCGACTGTCATCAAGCCAGAGCTCGGCTCCTGGCAGACAGGGCAGAGGTTCTCTCCTCCTTTGCCCAATCATTTCTGGTTGGGCAATTGTGCCCTGCCTGGGACTTTCTGTGCCTTCTGGGTTACATTGTGGCGTGCACATCTGTGGTCTGGTGGCACATGCGCCTCTCCAATGGGAGCTGGCTGCCCAGTGGACTCAGCGCCATGGTCATTTTGACCAGCTGAACACTGTAACCCAGAAGATATGGGACGCTCTCCAATGGTGGACTGCCCCAGACTGGTTGCAGGAAGGGATCCTGTTTGTCCACCCAAAGCTGACGGCCATCCTCACGACTGATGCCTGTCTCATGGGCTGGGGAGCCTACATGGGGATAAAAGGGCCCATGGGTTCTGGACCCCCGAGGAGTCCCGATACTACATCAACCTGTTGGAGCTCAGAGCTGTCTGACTGGCATTGTCAACTTCCGCTCCTCAGCTCTGGGGTCATGTAGTTCAAGTCCAGATGGACAATACTATGACCATGTACTACCTCAACAAACAGGGCGGCACACACTCCCGTCAGCTTTACAGGGAGGCGCTCCGCATCTAGATCCTCGTGAGCCGTCTGGAGGCTGATCTCCTAGCCAGTCATGTGGCAGGAGCCTCAAACCATCTGGCAGATGCTCTCAGCTGCTTAGGCGAGACATCCCACAAGTGGCTTCTCCATCCAGAGGTAGCTTACAGCCTGTTCTCCCACTGGGGAAACCGATGGTGGACCTGTTTGCCTCAAGGGAAAACACCAAGCTGAGGCTGTTTTATGCCCGCCCCCCTCAGCAGGGCTCGCTGCAGGGGGATGCCTTCTCGGGGCCGTGGACCCCAGTTCTCTTCTACGTCTTCCCTCCATTTTCTTTGATCCATAGGGTGCTCCTCAAGGTGAGGAGGGACAAGGCGAAGGTGATTCTGGTAGCCCCAGACTGGCCGCACCAGTTCTGGTATCCAGATCTCCTCAGCCTCAGCTGCAGGCCCCCAGAGCAGCTTCCAGCACGCCCGGACCTGATCTCTCTCAGTCAGGGGAAGGTATACCATCCAGACCTTCATTCCCTGCACCTCACAGCCTGGTACCTGAGCAGCTAGAGTTCCAGGCTCTGGGTCTTTCCGAGGATGTCCTCACCATGGTGGAGGCATCCAGAAAGGAATCGACCAGGAAATGTTATGCCTTCAAATGGAAAAGGTTTTCCATTTGGTGACAGGGCAAGGGCCTGGACCCTCTGTCCTGTCTGGTGGCTAACATTGTCGACTACCTTTGGTCTCTGTCCCAATGGGGTCTTCGATCATCGACTCTTAGGGTGCACCTGGCAGCCATTTCTCATTACTGGACCAGTCAACTGACGTTGGTGCAGGAGACAATAGTCGGGCACTTTTTCAAAGGCCTGGATCACATATCTCCTCTGGTGTATGAACCTCCACCTCCATGGGATCTACTGCTGGTACTGGCAAAGCTTATGGGTAAGCCTTTCAAACCAATGCACAAGTGTGCATTGTCACACTTGTCATGAACGACAGCCTTCCTGGTGGCTATCACGTCTGCCAGAAGGACAGAGGAGCTCTGGGCACTTTCAGTGAACTCCCCTTATCTGGTCTATAACAGGGACAAGGTTGTCCTACACCCCCACCTGAAATTCCTTCCGCAGGTGGTGTCAGAGTTTCACCTTAACCAGGTGTTAACTCTGCCAGTATACTACCCTAATTACACCTCAGAGGCTGAGTACAGGCTCCACACTTTGGACCTGAGACGAGCTCTCTCCTATTATAAAGAGAGGATGGCAGAAATTTGGGGAGAGGTTCTCCAGCTGTTTGTCACCTATGCTGAAGCTGCTTCTGGCAGATCTGCAGCAACACGGACTATTGCAAGGTGGATTACATCTTGCATAAGTCTGTGCTATGAGTTGGCAAGCATGAAGCCTTCTAGAGGGATAAGAGCTCATTCTACCTGCCATACCACTGCATCGGTGGCTGCTTCCAAGGACATTCCTATCCAGGAAATCTGTCGGGCTGCTACCTGGAAGTCAGCAAACACCTTCATTACCCATTACCACATCAACCTTGAGTCACGCCAGGATGCTGGTTTTGGGGCCTCAGTTCTCCAATCTCTTTCCCAAGTGAGTATCAGTGGGGGTGTGCACCTTGCCTCCCTCCTCCCGGAGAACTGCTAGGAGTCTGCCAATAAGTGTGGATGAACAACATATCCACAATCCTAGAAAAACAGGTTACTCACCTGTAAGGGTAGTTCTAGGAGTGGTAGATGTTGTTCATCCACACGGACCCACCACCCGACCTCCCCGGCTGTGGACGCACAGACCTGGCTTCCAGCAAGTCAAGAGCTGGCATCATGGGGTGGAGCTGAGGGTTATACTACTCGGGTGGGTGGGAGGAGCCAGCTTGAAGACTTCCGGCGATTCTTAAAGGGGAAAAGGACATGCCAATAAGTGTGGATGAACAACATATACCTCTCCCTAGAATTACTGATACAGGTGCATAACCTGTTTTAATGAAATGTCCATGTGATTTACACTACATTGGATAGACTTCTAGATGTCTAAAATTCCACTTAAATGAACACAGGAGTGACATAGGGAGAGGTAATTAGGACTCTGCAGTAGCACGACATTTTGTTGAAAATAAACACAATGTGTCCACATTAAGATTTGTGGGACTAGAGAAAGTAGAAAGTCCATTGAGATGGGGAAATTTAGAACACTGTTAAAACAAGAGGCATTCTGAATAGACAGATTTGGTACATTAGGTAAGAGCAAGGCCCCTACTTTTCTGTGGCACACTAGGATAAAAGTTCAGCGACAAGATTTCAATTTGCCGCAGAACTTATGCAGCATTGGTTTGTAATTTCTGCAGCAGTTCTGTGGCACTTATGAACTACCACATCACAGTGTCAGCTTGTTATCCTGATGTCACGTCCATGGCAGTGGATAGCAATCAGGATGGAGGAAGCACAGTAACACTAGTTCAAAAATTAACAGACTTATAGAAATCATTTTATATCTAAAAAAAGCAAAAAAAGATATCTATCCGCTAAGGTCCTAGCCTATTGCATAAATGAAATGAGCAGAGGGGACCTTATGTGATAAATAAGGTGTTTCTATACTCGTGCTGTCTACACCAATCATGAGGTCCTCACTGTGTATCACTTATATACGAACATACGAAATTTGCCAGCAGATAAAGGCCTAGAGGTCTATCAAGTCTGCTCGAATGTGCAGCTAGCACCCCTTATTCTGCAGCTGCCCCTCCCTTATATATTTATAAGTGCTGTCTACACCATTCAAGAAATTCCTACTGTGTATCACTTATATATTTATATGCAATCTGTAACATACATACAAATGTGGGTGTGTGTGTATATGAGTGTGTGTGTATATATATATATATATATATATATATATATATACATGCACTGTATATATAGTGAGAGGGATGCTATATCGATATATATGTGTGTGTATATATATATATATATATATATATATATATTTCATGCCTTTATAGCCTCACACCTTGATTACTGTAAAGCCCTTTATCTAGGGCTTCTGGGAGTTGATATCCGCCGCTTGCAGCTGATGCAGAACGCAGCAGCTAGGCTGCTGACTGGGCTGCCTCGTAGTTGCCATGTCAAGCCGGTACTGCACGATCTGCACTGGCTGCCTATTCAGTGGCAGATCACCTTTAAGGTCAGTTTACTGACCTACAAGGCCTTACATGGACAGGGGTTGAGTTATTTTTAAGATCTTCTTTATCCCTACTGCCTCTCCCAGCTGCTTCACTCCGCCAACGAGGGATTGCTAGAGATTCCCAGGGTCAATTTAAAGTCATCTGGGCCCCGAGCATTTGAATTTGCAGCCCCATCCCTGTGGAATTCTCTA
This sequence comes from Neoceratodus forsteri, assembly GCA_016271365.2. Classification (NCBI taxonomy): domain Eukaryota; kingdom Metazoa; phylum Chordata; order Ceratodontiformes; family Ceratodontidae; genus Neoceratodus; species Neoceratodus forsteri. The sequence continues at coordinate 1,136,356,702 of CM057454.1, forward strand.
CTTCGTCGGATATCACAGTGCCTGATGGAGAGCTTCAAATCTGCCTTGAAAATGTATTTCTTTATTTTGGCGTTGTCTGATTTTATATAAGCTGCTACAATTGTTTTATATGTGAATTTGTTTTACTGCTTATGTACTAGCGCTATGGACCTTTGGGAATAGTGCTATTTTATAAATAAAGTTTATATTGATTTGTTTATATATGTATATATTCAACAAAAGCTAATAAATAAAAATATAGCTATATCTATCTGTGTATATATATATATATATATATATATATACAGCTTAATCTGGTTCAGTTGGCATTCATGTGATCCCCCTCCGTCGAGCCTGAAAATAGGCAGGATTTGTCTAGTGCACTTACTCTAGTCAATAAAATAAATAAATTATATATATATATATATATAATTTATTTATTTTTTTATTTCCATGAAATTGTATCCTCATTCATACAGGTCCCTTTTGAAATGGAATAAACAGAAAAGAGGAGATATTGCAAAACTCATTTTTCATGCCAACCCGCTTCCCCTGCACACTACGTAACACCATTAGGCCATGGCGTGCCTGTGAACCCATTGTGAGAGAAAGCTGTCCAGCCCATCACAATGTGTCCCCCGTGTGACAGAACATTACACCATACCTTCCTAGGCTCAGAGCAGTAATGTGTTCCCCCAATCCTTGTGTTGCCAAGCCAGCTCCCAGAGCTCATCTCTGAACCTGAGTTGCCGGCACGGGAACACAACATGCTACTCTCTGGCCCAACAACTGGCCCGACACACAACATTTTTCCATAACGTTTAGGTGATTCTATCACCCAGTGACAATATGTAATCAATAACCCTGACAAAAATGTGTACAGCGCAATTGTTTATTTAACAGGTCTATTCTTTCAGCAGGTCTACACAGTATTATATTCCACTTTTCTGAGCATAATTACTTTATTTTTCTTAAAAATGACAGGTTAATTCATTTTACAAGTTTTTCATTTCAGATAGCATCTCTGTACCTTAAAGGCACAAATAAGCTAGTACAAAGTAAGGTGTGGACTTAACAGGTCTATGCTATTGTTAAGGTTTTGTTTAAGTTGGCCCTAGTACAATAACGCAAGACTGAAAATTGTATTAGGCTGTAGTGCAGGTTGAGCAAATATCATCATGCCTGAAGTGCTGTGAGACCACCTCTGGCAGTGAGAGCTATGGTAGATAAGTGACTATTCATTTCTGTGGCAGAATGCAGCCATTTCATTAGCTAATGTATGATGTTGTAGCACTGATAACATTCCATTCTGAGCATAGAGGGTTTTGGGGTATAAAAATAGGGGAAGGGAACCAAGTTCTATGGATAAACAGAAATATTAATAATCACCAAGGACAGTGAATTCTGCGGTAGGTTGGAAGTTCTGTGCAAAATTCTGCGGCCGCAGAATTCTAGGGGCCTTGGGTAAGAGATATGGAATTAATGAAGAGATTGGACAGCATTTGTGGAATAGCACTTAAATTATGGTGCAGTTTTCTGTTAAGATAAATAACTGACAGGTACTCTAGTCAAAAATTGTTTTTGTTGCTGTGTACTTTTCCCTACCATAGGTTAATAGACTGTGTGGAGAGTTTGTGGGATAACAGATGGACCAGATACCAAACTTCAGAATCAACACACAATCTCTGTGTGATGTTTATTCAAAATACAGGAAATAAGCTTCTGCAATGCCATCTTCCTTCTTCAGTACATCAGTTTGCAACAGCAAACCATGGATGTCCTTTCTCTGCACTTAGCCAGCACTTACTGACACTGATCTCTGATCTAACTAAGCAGTTGAGATTTAGCCTCTACCCCTATGCGGGCCCTGTTTGCTTGGGTGGAGGCTCAGATAAGAAAAAAACAAAATAAGCTAAAAACAACCTCAATGCAGAATCACTGAAAAAAGGGTTACCCCAAAGGGCACTGGTACCAAATCAAGTTTCAAAGAAATACAACATCATACATACTTCCATAATGCAAAGCATCATGGGATAAATGCAAATCACCATGGAATTTCAGACTTGTTCAGTTTACAGCAATTTACATGCATTTTAAATAGTACAACTAACTTAATTTCTATAATAGTCACCTAGTACTTTTTACCTTTATCAAAAACACCTAGTGCCATGGTGTTTTCAACATTTATAGGTTTTATAAACATAAGGTATATACATCAAGGTATTTTATGACATAGTGCTATTACATACTAAATCCAACAATGATAAACACAACCTGTTATACATACATTTGGAGGTCACCACAATAACCTCCCTGTATGAGAGACTGAGAGTGAAAATGAAAATTAAAGAGGATACTATAGCATAGTCAAGAAAGGGAAGGGGGGGTGCCCATAGGTGGCCAACCTTATGGACTAAAAATTGTATAGGATAGAATAGACTAAGAATTAGAAGAACTGTTGCAACAGATTTAAGAAAAGGTCTGTCCTCAAGAGTGTCAGGAGCTCCCTGTCACAGACTGACCATTGACTTGTCACCTTTTTGGTGATGCTAGAGAAAGTGGCCAACTAACAGTCACATTTCCAGTGACTGGGTGGGTCGGGATGAAGGACTTCACTTGTGGAGTGCTGCCTGTTTGTCCCGATTCGGTCTTGAACAGATTTTTATGTCAATCTTTAATGTTAAAAATAGATCAAGTACTGACTAAATAGAAGAAATATATAAAAAAAAAATCATAAAATGACTATGATAAATAATTGCTGTGTGTTTGTGTGATAGACTACTGACTTTAACAAACAGCTCAGAACTATAGTGCCATTGAGTACAATTGCAGAGCCATAATAAAATATAATACCTGATACCGAATAGAAAAAAGTTCTTTAGACCTAACTCAAGAAATGTATATAAATAAAAAATATGTATATATATATATATACACTCTAGATTTATATATTATTCAGTGTTCTTTGTCCAACATCACAGTGCCAAATATCATAAATATATAAATGTAATAATCCTCTAAAAGTTACACTACAGGAATAGTAAAAGAAAGTAATGCAAAAATAGCAAAGTGTCACTTGTATTGAAATCTGCATGACATATGACAGAGGTTGTGTTTTTATGACTAATTCTGAAAAAAAATGACTGCGCATACTCCAATATCGCCATGACAACAATATACTATATAAAAACATTATTAAAGCATAATGGCGGTCAGAGCGCAAAGACAGAAAGACACCTGAAACGGGGTAAGAAAAATTAATACTGAATGCTAGGCTAAACTATTTTAGAAACTTGTTACATAAGAGAATGGCAGTTTGAAAAAGAGAGATGTATAGAAGTGAATAGAAGTGAAGAATAAAGACATGCCAAAATGTTTTCGCAAGTGCGTCAGCACTGCAGGCCATTTGCTACTGAAATGGTTCAGGGCATCTGGTACTGAACAAATGCCACAAAATAATATAAATTTCTAGCAACATTGCAGACGAAAAAAACTAGTAAAACAAAGTGAGATGAAGGAGTGATAGTAACATTAAAGAACAATTATAAAATTAAATACTGCATCAGATTTGATAATCATACTAAGAATCATACTAAGAACTGAAGGAAGCAGAAGGCTGTTAGGCCCATATTGCGTCAAGGCTTACATATAGGCCCAGATATTCAAAAGGCTTGCGCCATGCGCAGCAGGGTTGCGCATGCGCAAGTCCTACATTGCGCCATTCTGCGATATTCAGCAGGAGACGGTTACGCCACTGAAAACAGGTTGCGCAACAGCGCAATGCAAATGAATGCATGCTCAACAGGAGGGGGAGGAACCATGCATAAACTGCTCAACCCGATATTCAGTCGGGTTGTGCAGAGTTGTGCATGCGCAACCCCCAACCTGCGCCTGCACAACTTTGAGCCAAAAAAAAAGGATCAAGTTGAGGGCCACCCACAGGTGAGCTGCTGTATTGCAGGGCGCAACATAGCAGCTGCCACCCGTGGCTGGCCCCCAACTCAATCCCTATGCCCCCCACCAGCCCGATCGCGGGCAGAACATAAAACTACCCCCATCTCGATGCCGATTGCGGGCAGAAAGTATCATAAATCCCCCACACACATCTCCCAATGCTGTCAGCAGACAGAAAGTATCATAGAAACCCCAACCCCACATCTCCCGATGCCCGATGTGGGCAGAAAGTATCGCCGAACCCCCATGCACCAATGGGCGTGCAGCCCTACCCGGACAGTCAGTCGGCGGGCGGCAGGTGGGTGGGATGCTGCCGCCAGCCGGCTGCCAGGGGAGGAGGGGGTGGAGGGCCTCATGGGTGGGTGGGGTGGGGGGGACACTAGACACCAGGAGAAGTTTTGGGGCGGTTGTAACTTGGATATTCTGCCCGCGATCGGGCATCACGCTCCACTGGACCACGCGGAGATATTCGGGTTGGGGGGCTTTTTACATTCTGCCTGCGATCGGGCACTTGGGGGTTGTTTCACGTTCTGCCCGCGATCGGGCATCGGGAAGATGTTGGGCGGGGGTTTATGATACTTTCTGCCCGCGATCGGGCATCGGGAGATGTGGGGCGGGGGTTTCATGTTACTTTCTGCCCGTGATCGGGCATCGGAGATGTCTGTGGGGTTCATGATACTTTCTGCCCGCGATCGGGCATCGGGAGATGTGTGTGTGGGGGTTTCATGATACTTTCTGCCCACGATCGGGCATCGGGAGCTGTGGGGGTTTTCATGATACTTTCTGCCCGCGATCGGGCATCGGGGAGCTGTGTGGGGGAATGTATTCAGACATACTGCCCGCGATCGGGCTTCGGGAGATGTTAGGGGGGAAGAGTGTATACACACATACTGCCCGCGATCGGGCTGCAGGGTGCGTCGGTCCCCGATGGCTGTTGCCTGCAGGGCTGCCAGGTGCAAGTCCTCGGGATCGGGCGCACTCACATGCTAATGGCATGCAAATGGGGTTATAAATAGATGCAAATGGCCCCCCGCACCTTTGCATGAATTATGGCCCCATTTGCATGTCACCTTTGAATATCGAATTTGTGCATGGCGTATGGTACTTGTGCCACCGCAAGTTTAATGCTCAACTCTGACAACTATGGTGGCACAAGTTCACTCGCGCCATGCACAGTGGTTGCATGGGTGATATTCGAAGGAGCTGTCAGTAGCAACTCCTTGAATACGCTTCGCCACACCCCTGCGCAATTATTTTGAGCAGGGCTTGCGCCTCAGAATGGCGCAGTTTGAATATCTGGGCCATAGTATTTTAAAAGCTTTCCTGATCTCATGTAGTTATCGAGTTTATTTTTGAAAGTAGTATTGTAGTTACTGACAATAATTTCCAAAGGAAGCATGTTCCATGGTCTGACAACTCTCTGAGAAAAATAATAAGCCCTTTTTTAAGAATTACATTTGCGTCTTGCAAGTTGTAATGGATGGCCTCTGGTATTAACATGAACTTGCTTAAAGTCTAGGCCACAGTCTTCTGACAAGTAGGGATCATGAATGATGTCCCATACAAGTAGGAGATCACCTCTGATTCTTCGGTTCTCTAATGACATCAGATTAAATTTGGAAAGTCTGTCCTCATATGAAAGAGAGTTATTAGAAATTATAGATTTAGTCACCCTTTTCTGTACCTTTTCAATTCTAACAATGTCCTTCCTTCTGAAGGGTCTCCATAATTGTGAGACATAGTCAAAGTAGGGCCTTACATATGCCTTATATAGGGGCAACAAGATGTCAGGGCTTTTGATGTTATATTATGGCGGCTAGCCCACCATATTTTATTTGCTTTACTAATGGTAGATGTGATATGAGTGTCAAAGTTTCAATGAGAATCAACCAAAATCCCCAGATCTCTTTCACTATATTTGCTAACCAGCATTGTGTTATAAAGACGATGTGTCTTTTTTGGATTGTGTTTACCAAAATGTAGAAAGAACACTGCATTTGGATGAGTTAAAACACAAATTTCATTTTAAGGATCATGCTTCCAGTTTACTCAGATCCTCTTGAATAACCTTATAATCTTCTGGACTCATACAGATGTTAGTAATTTTACAATCATCTGCACATTTTGTGATATTACTTTTAATATTATCGGATAGGTCAGATATAAATATCTGAAAAATTACTGAGGCAAGGACAGATCCCTGTGGAATGCCACTTTCTACATTTTTTCCAGATAGATGTGTGTCCATCAGTTACGACTCTCTGTTTCCTATCAGATAACCAGTTTGCAATCCACTTAATATATGAATGCTTACTGCTGCAGAGCTGTAACTTTTGGATTAAAGCCCAGTGAGGAGCTGAATCAAATGCTTTTCTGAAATCTAAGAGGATAACATCACAGGGTTTGCCTTTATCCAATTTTTCACTAATAAAATTATAGAAACTCACCAGGTTAGTTGTATAAGATCAACCTTTAACAAACCCATGCTGGGATTGGTCTAAACCAGACAAAAAAGAGGTCAGTTCATCTTTGATAATACGTTCCAGCATCTTACAAAGAATCGGGGTTAAGCTAATAGGATGATAATTATCTGGTGAGCTCTTGGCTCCCTTTTTGAATAGAGGAATCACGTTTGTTTGTTTCCATTCAGTGGGAACAGTGCCTGTGTTTAAACTTTTATCAAAAAGGATTTTAAGGGTTGCACAGAGGTGATCTTTCATTACTGATAGTATTTCTGGTAATTTAATATCAGGACCTGCAGAAGAACCTTTCTTTATTTCATTTAATTTGGTTTTAATGATGTCTGTAGGTATATCCGTATTATAAGTAGATTGACGATCTGGGAATGTATAGTTAACTGTATTAGTCCCAGAATTTAAGGCTTTACAGAAATGTAAGTTAAAAAACTCAGCTATTTCCATTGGATGCAAGAGAACTGAATCATTAGTAGAGATAGGACCTACCCTGCATTCCTGTTTTTTCATAGAATTTATATAGCGGAACAGCATTTTGCAGTTGCCCTTCTGCGCCTGTGTTGCAAAAAATCGTTCTATATTACGTTTTGCCTCTCTGATCTCTTTCTTACAATTTCTTTGGATTTTTTTAATGAAGCATGTAGCAGTAGCTTTCAAAAGCAACAGCAAAAAGTAATAAAACAAGAAACAGATACTGTATATAAAAAGGTGTGAAATATATTTACAGTGCAAGCACTAGAGATAACCAAAGAGCTCTGCTTATATTCTAAAATCTTCTTATAGAAGAAACGGTTTCAATATTTAAAACTGATATGAAGTTAGAATTGTTGGTAAATGAATATGCGTTTTGACATTCTACAAGTGACGCTAAAGAGATCGCTGTAAGCTACTTAAAAATAACTATGTAGTGATCCTATTTTTATTTTATTTTTGTGTTTTTTTCTACAAGATTAAAATAGGTTTGGTCCAGGAAAGAAGCAAGAAGCTTCCCCCCCAAAAAGTATAAACTCTGAACAAACTATCCCAAAGAAGGGAGGCAAATGAACATTATACTTTTTTTGTATTATATATTTATTAATTTTGCAAGCAAGAACTTACAAATATTAAAACCACAGGGGGATAACATAGAGAAATACATATGTCCAAGCACACACTTTCAAAGGAATCATTGTCAGACACCCCCTCATGAGCTACAGCATTGGGGGAGAACCCCTTGATTCTACTGACTCATAATATTCCCAAAAAAGAAATATCACCTAAATGCATGCAGCCATGGAAGTACCCAGGGTAGTCTATAAAGGAAGGTTCCCAAGCACCTTATTACCATAAAAACCAATAAGGGCAAGTGATTCCCCTATTAAATTGTAGAATAATAAACAAAAATGTATACAAGTTCCCCAATTCTCGGGAAAACAGCAATCATTATAACCTGCAAGAACTCTCATTTTTTTTTTTTCAAACTACAAGACAAATATCCCCTGGTAAAAGAACAAGCACAAGAAATCTGTTCAGAATAAGCTGCACAATAGACATAACATGTTTAAATAAAGGAACAACAGCAAATAAACATAGTGTTCCTAAAGTGTAGTCCGATTGAGGTACAGTGAGGGACTCACTTCCCAGTCCTTAAAGGCAGTTCTCAACCTGCAAGGTAATCTCCAAATTAGCAAGAAGAGAAATGGTGGTATAAAATCCACAGGACTAAGACATAGTCACCAGTCAAGGATGGCGTGCAAGGATAAAATAACCAAAGGTGGATACTAATCGCCATACTGTCCAACCCATGTGAGGATGCAGCAGTTCATACAGTAAGCCATGCAGAACATAGTGAATGGCTGAAATGGCCATTCTAAGAAAGTGTACCCACCTTACACAGAAATCAAACATTTAGAGCAGAAACATCACAGTTCTACGGCAGAAGCACATCTATGCCCAGTCCATAGGATCCAATGCCTCTAGTTCATAAAGGGTAGAAAAGCAGAAAACCACAGGTTGAAGGCTAATCCCCATCAGAAGACTCCTCACCCTCTGCTCCAGCAGCCAATTCCCCCTCCAGGTGTTGCACCAATTTCTTAGCTTCCTTCAGGTCATTGAAAAAGTATTGATGCCCATTCCAAGTAAGGTGCAGTTTGGCTTGTAACAATAACTGGTGTTGCAGTTTCAAAAGCCGATGGCAGCTATGAAACATAGAAACATAGACTTTGACGGCAGATAAGGACCGCTTAGCCCACCTAGTCTGCCCATTTCACTACCTAGAGGATAAGCTGCGGATCCTATTTAACCAACGGCCTATTTCTTCCTACCCCCCCACAAAAATTGCCTTATGTCTGTCCCATGCATTCTTGAATTCTCCCACAGTTTTAAACCCCACAACCTCCTCAGGAAGGCTGTTCCATGCGTCCACCGCCCTCTCTGTGAAAAAATACTTCCTCACATTGCTCCTGAGCCATCCCCCCCTCTATCTTCAAAACCACTTGACTCTGGGGCTCATCTGGGATTTGAACCCAGGACCTCTCACACCCTAAGCGAGAATCATACCCCTAGACCAACGAGCTGTTCAGTGGACCCCATCAAAGGCTTTCCAACACTGTCCAGTACTGTAGGAGAGGTTGGAAGATTTGTATCGAGTCCACACCATATTTCAGATACCTGCATCATCTGGCCAGTTGAAGGACTCTGTCTCTGTCCCTCACCCCAGTACAAACCACGATCAGAGTACAAGGTGAGGAGGTGACAACTGCTGCATGCCAGGTGTTAAATCGATAGCATTTTTCTAGAGAGAGTAGGGGGTTCTCCTTAGATAGACCCAGAACAGCAGGCAACAGAGTTCTGGCAAATGCCAAGCAATCATCCCCTTCTGTGCCTTCTGATAGTCCCACTATTCACAGGTTCCATTCACGAGCCTGGTTGTCAACATTCTCAAGATGCTGATGCAGTATGAAGTTCTCCTAAATTAATTTAGTAACTGCGTCCACGGTTTTGGTGCATGTAGCTTCAGTTTTCTGCGACATTTGCTCACAGACATCCATCCATGGCTCCAAGGCTGAGGCACGAAGTGTTAAACCATCAAACGTCCGATCTAAATCCTGAACTGTTTTCACCAGCTGCTGTAGAGTCGTTTGTATCATGGTCATGGTAGCTTCTCCCGATGGAGGATCAGCCAAGTCCGCTGCTCTCCCAGACTATGCAGGACTTCCATCACGCTGCTTACTTTTTGATGTAAAAAAGTCCACTGCAGGTGCAGTAGACCCACAAGACTTGCCCATTCTGCAACTTAAGTGTTCACCTCCCATACAGGATTAGTTCTAAGGAGGTGTATTTCCTGAAAAGAGTGAATTTAATAACTAATTAGCAATCGCCCTGGGAGCTCAAGCATTTTGCTGCTTCCTTCTAGGCTGCTGAGCAGCACACACACACACACCCCATAATTTGTTTTTAAGTTATTAATTTTTTATTATAAATTATCATTTGGAATTTTTATGCCTAACATGATAGGTAAAGTCGATATGTATTATGTGATTCACAGTTACTAGAAAAATAAATTAATACTATTTACAAATACACTTATAATTTTGGATAATAAGAAATGGGACCATACCATTAAGATGGGCAAAGATTTATTTATTAACAATATGAGGATAGCAAACATTTATGTAAAAACCAATGTTATTGCCAGTTTATATTACAAAATTTAGCATGATTGTGCTAGCATTAATATATATATGTTAATTACTGTTTAAAAATGGAAACATTTAATGACAAAAAAGATTACTGTAATTTGATGTTAAGAACATACAAAAAATATATTTCTAAACTTTTTAATTTAGATCCTGATGAAGTAGTAAGAACACTACGAAATGTAGATCAAATTTAACCAGTGGTCTAATCGTCAATAAAAATATATGAAAACCGAATCCAGTGAGTGGGTCGTATTGTCCCTAATTGTGTTGATTGGTACAGGGATATGAAGATGTTGGAGCATTGATCCCTCCTGGAGTTTTCTTTATATCCAATAGGTACTGGGTGGGCCACACTGCCTCTTTGTGGTATCACAAAGGATAGTGGACCCCATAGGAATGTTTCTATCAAATCATTTATTTTGTTTTTATTGACCAGATAAACATGCTAGACAATTAAATGCCTGTTTGCAGGTACGACCTGGGAGGTTATAATAGGATAATACAGACAGATGAATTACAGTACACAAGATAACCACAGGAACAAATAATAGGAATACAAAGAAGCAATATCAAGGTACATGGTATAAGTACAACAGGAACAAAAAAATAGTAATACAAAGATGCAAGATCAAGGTACATAATATGAATGTGTATAGATTAGAAAAAGGAATGTAAACATTTGTTGCAGTACTAGCACAGGACCAGAGGCAAAGAGCAAAATGCACATAGCACAAGGAGCACAGCATGCCCAGTAGTGAAAATCCAAGAGGAAATACTTAGCCCACAGTCACTGGATTAAGGGAAGGGCCAGTCACCCCAGACAACAGCATATCACATCAAGTCCACAAAAACAATGTGGCACAGGTAGGAAACGGCATGGAGAAAACCGCCGAAGTCAAAACCACGCCTGCCAGTAACACTGAGGGAAGAAACATGGCGTAAGTGAGAAAATTGCACTGGAGGGGTGGTACATGGCGGCATGGTGTTTTAATAGAAAATCTACACTCGTGTAAAATATTTACTATAGTAGTGATCCATGGCAGTGTGGTGTTTTAATAGTAAATCTACATTTGCTGTGTGTTTTTTCTTCGCTGTTATTGCAGTCACGGTTTTCACTGTGGTTTTCTACATGCTGTTTTCTATTGCACCATATTGTTTTCTTGGACTTGATGTGGGACTGGACATGAGCAGGCAGACGAGTCTTTCAAGTAGTTCCATAAAGATCTTTAAAGAAGTAGTGAGAGGAGACACCCCGATCAGATAGTGGGAGGGAGTTACAGAACCTAGGCGCACACATAGCAAAGGCCTGATCTCCCAGAACAGTGCACATTTTAGGGACAGTGAGCAAGGACAAGTCACTGGATCTTAGGGGGTAACCAAGGGTAGCAGTCCTTAGCTTCTTAGCTAGGATGGGAGGAGTGGCGGTACAGAGTAGAACACAGCAGGGCAAAATCATGACTGCTAAGGGGGATAACCAACCAAGTTTGTTGTAGAGCTCACAATGGCTGCTAAGAGGGTGAAACAACATATATTATTATACACTACATCCCATTAGGCCAAGAGGAACTTTGCAGCATTGGTATAGCTAAGCAGTCCATAATTAAGGGAGGGTAGGAGCACTCCCTTAGCAAGGACCAGACGTGCAGCGGGGTTGAGGATGTGCTTGGCTCTGTAAGCCATGCCAATCTTACTGTTCACAACACTACACACATTAGTGATGTGCATGGAGAGATCCATTCTGGGGTCAAGGGTGACTCCCAAGGTACTTGAAAGAATAGGCAGCAGTCGGGGGCAATCCATCAATACTGGACACAGCCAGGGGCTCTGCATGACCTGATTTTTGCCTCAGAGCCAAAAAGCATAATTTGAGTTTTCTTTAGGTTGAGGACCAGCTTATTAGCTGTTAGCCAGTAACGGATTAGGTGGCAGTCCTCGTTCAGTTGGGAATCGATGATCTTAATATCCTGGGAACTAGGCAAGAGCACCAGCTCATCTGCATACAGGGTGGAGATACAGTGGACAGGTATACAGTGGACAGTATTTATAAATAGCAAAAACAGCACTTATACCTATTTAAATATGCTAGCTTTTATTTTAAGACACTTTTTCAATCTCATTTACTAGAAAACAATCTTAACAAGCAGCATTAATATTTCATGCTTACATAAACAGAATCCTGAACTTGCAGACATCAAGTGGCTGGGGGGAAAGGAATAATTTTCAGTGCATTTTGGGTCATCTTGCTTAGAGACAGAGACCACCCGAGCAACCTTCCAAATGTCAGGCGCAGTACCAGTAAGCAGAGACTAAATATATGTGAAATGGGTAAAGCTAAAAATGGGGCACCAAGGCAGAGGAGCTTTGGCTCCAAATTATGACCACAGCTAGCATAGGGGGAAGAGACAGGCCAACAACCTACCAAACTCACCAGCAGTAACAGTGTTAAGGTAGAAGGTGGAATGGGACAACCATGAAGCACGGGATGCCACAGTCTCATCCTAGGATGCAGGACCTGAGAACGGGAGGTGATCCAATGTTTTAATAGTTTGTGTGTCCAGAAATAGCTCTTACATTATGAGGAACATTAGCAAACCTTTGAGGAGTGTAAAAATCATAGCGCATGTCCATTTAACCAGCAAACCAGCTGTTCCCAGACACCAGATACCACGTCTCTGAATGAAGTGTCTCTCTACTTGTTTATTTTTCTAAAATGAAGCAACTTGGCAAAACAGACCACACAAATGTCTCACAACACCCCCGTATAAACTTGAGAAAGCTAAAGGTTCCCAAGATGATTTTCACTACACAGTATTCCTTGAAGGGGGACTTTTGTTTTGGATTGGAAGGAATGTTGATAGGTAGAATGAGAGTTTAGGGGTTTCCCCACCTGTTCCTGTTACCCTTCCTCTTGATACTTCCACAGCTGAGCCTTAACCATCCTGGTAAACAGCTGGCTGGGTTTCCCCACTCCTGCCTTGATTTAACCTCCACACCACTACAGTTTTCTCTCTTCATTACGAGGTCGAGAAATAACTCGTCCTTCAGGTCAATTGCCTGTTATCAGTATTGTTCTTATTCATCAAGTATTATTGCCACTTCTGAATATGTATTTCCTAGGCATTCTTATTGAATGTTATTCTCTGCACATACAACTTTTGGTATTTATTCTAATTTTGTACTAGGTTTTATTTGTTGTTTTTTTTTTTTAATGGAATGTTGTTCTAATGTTTTGCTTTTCTGTTTTGTGCTGCTTTTCTTCCACTGTTTCCCTCCCCAGGTCGCACCTGGAAACAAGCCTTGGCTCAGTTTGACACTTCCAGTTACCAGTTTTCAAATTAAATAAATAACAATAATAATATTGCTATTGCACGTAATTTAGACATGTCATTCTATGCATGGTATTTAAAGAAACTATCATAGGGTTATAATAGCATCACATATAAAGCAGGTCTGCAATTGGTGGGTCTCACTGGGTACTTTCCTGAACAGTATTTGTGTATGAGTGCTATAGTTGTAGATACACATGGGGAGTTTGTTTTTCAAATGTGTTCTGAATTCCTTCTGAATTTTGTCCTGCTGAAAAGCTAAATCAGATGAACGGATTTGCAATCCAGTATCCCTGTGAAGCAAAAATGATGTCTGGCAGTATTCCCATTTATGATAGCTATTATGACCGCAGTATAGTGTGGGTTTGGTTGCCTGTGTTTGCAGTAGGGGGTGTTTTTACAGCTGCATAACACAGATATGCAAGATGTAATGTGTTTAGAAGAGAAAATAGGAAAGCAGAAGCAGAACCAATGCACAGTACTTTTGACATGTGCAATTCCACTGGAGTGGAACTGCATCACCAAAATTAGTATGCAGCGGATTGTTGCATCTCCTTCTCCGCTCTCCCCAGCTGGAAATTAGTTTGCTTCTCTTTTACTATTCCGGTGCACCTGAGCACAATGTAAGGAAATACAGCTGTGCCACTCGGGGTCCCAGCCCACCTGGGATTCAATATGTGTACATGTGTATGTAGTTATGTTTGTTTGCATGTCTGTAATGCAATGCTGTGTGGTGTGTGTGTGTGTAAGTAAGTGAAACTTTATTTGTATTAGGCACCCTAACAACATAAATAAAACAATATAAACAACCTCTTAAAATACATTAAAACAATACATATATACAATCTTACAGTGTTTCCGACATCAGTTTTCCCAAGACCACAAGTGAGAGAGTGTGTGTGTGTGTGTGTGTGTGTGTGTGTGTGTGTGTGTGTGTGACCAACAGCTGCTTCTGTATTAGCTTGATGTATAAGGTTTGATTTTTACGTTCTATTATTGTGAATACTACACCACAGTAATGCAGGAAAATTGCAATCCAAGCTACACATTAATTCAGTATTCCATATCTCAGGACACATGTTAAAAATCATGTCAGAATCATTGGTTTCTGCATTAAAAATTATTTTTGACAAATCGCTAAGAACTAGTAAAATTCCACAAGAATGGAAGACCGCACATGTAGTCCCAATATATAAGAAGGGAAGTACATCTGATGTCAGTAATTACAGACCAATCAGCTTGACCAGAATTGTTTGTAAGATCTTTGAGGGTATAATACGAGACAGATTAGAAACATCAGTGGCTGTGAAGGATTGAGAACAACACAGTTTTACTAAGGGTAGAAGCTGTACCACTGACCTAATGTGCTTCTATGAGAAAATTCATCAATTACTGAACGCAAATACTCCATGTGACGTTGTATACTTAGACTTTACTAAGGCATTTGATATGACCCCACATTGGGCACTTATAAAGAAATTACAGAATGCCAAGGTTAACAACAGGATAGCTAACTGAATTATTGATTGGCTTAATAATAGACACCAGAGTGTAATTATACATGAGATTGTCTCTTGAGAGGGCCTGTGTGATCAGTGGGGTCCCTCAGGGCTCTGTACCGGTACCTTTCCTTTTTGAGATCTTTATATCTGATCTGACTGAAAACACAACTCGTGCTTTAATGAAATATGAAAATGATACCAAATTGTGGGGATCATGTAAAGAGCCAACAGACATCCAGAATATTCAAACTGATCTAGACTATGTAGCCAAATGGGCAAAATGATGGAAGATTAATTTTAATATGCAAAGGTGTTATGTGATGCATTTGGGAAAGAATAATTCAAGGTATTCGTACAATTTAGGGGTAGTCCAGTTAATATCAAATGAATCTGAGAAGGACCTTGGATGTCTAATATTAAATGATTTAA
Organism: Neoceratodus forsteri; assembly: GCA_016271365.2. NCBI lineage: Eukaryota > Metazoa > Chordata > Ceratodontiformes > Ceratodontidae > Neoceratodus > Neoceratodus forsteri. Next base: position 1,136,372,046 of record CM057454.1, read on the forward strand.
GTTCAGCTATGTAGACCAATGGTGTAATAGCAACAGCAAATAAGATGATGTGGACAATAAAAAGGTACATTGTTTCTAGAGATAGGGATGTGCTGATGCCACTCTATAGGGCTTATTTTCGACCTCACGTGGAGTATGTATCACAGCAATGGTACCCTTATAGAAAGGCTGATGGGGCAGATTGGAGAGGGTGCAACGAAGATTTATAAAAATGATAAAGGGACTGGAACACAGAGAATATTGTGAACATCTGCAGGAACTAAATCTAATGACCCAGAGACTAGATGCATAAGGGGTGATCTTTTCTTCATGTACAGTTGTGACAGGGTTGAATAAGACCCTGTTCCATTCGTTATGTTAAAATAGTTAAATGCAAGGCTCTGTTCTACCTCTTCTTTTCTGTCTCTTGTCTGACTGCGCAGTCAAAAATGTTCTCTGCCTTCACTTGCTGTTTCTATCTTTTCTTCCCCCTTGCGTATCTGAAGTTATAAAATATGTGTGAATCTTTATGTGAAACTGGGATCCATTGATTTGCAAATGTATATAGTTATATTGTTGAAATGATTGCAAAAAGCTTTTTAGAACTTAGGGGGTTAACCTGAAATGCAACGCTAGCTCTTTTTGCAGAGCTGTCAACAGGAGGTGAATTCTGGGACACCATGTACTGTTTTGTTGGAAACTAAAAAGAACATTTTCTGAAAAACTGGATGTCTCCTTAACGAGTTCCCAGGCAAAGACTTATGAAAAGAGCAGCAATACGTTTGCTAGAGGGAGAGCAAGACTGAAACTTGGAATTAGAGATATCCTCAGATGAAGGACTTTGTTTTCTGTGTTTGCACTGCCTTTGTAAATAGTTATATTGAACAATTTTATTTTTTATTTTACTGTTATTGGGGGGGACGCTACTTGCAAATGTTATACCTGCTTCTGGTCTTCCTATGCTTCCTGACCTGTGCCTTGATGACAGCGATGTAATGTAGGATCCCTACCTGCTTACAGAATTGATTATATAAACAAAATATTAAGGGAACAAGAGGCCATCCTTTACAAATTGTAGGGAAAAGATTTAAACAAAAAAGGAAGTATTTTACACTATGAGAGTGGTGAATCCATGGACCTCATTACCACTGAACTGTATAGTTAGTAAAACAAAATCTGAATTTAAAAGAAAATTGGATGGCTATATCCTGTCTGGTAACTCTTTTTATTATTATAAAGATTGAGTGGCAGGAGCTTAATGGGCATTGACCTTCTTGCCCCTTAGATTTCCTAGTATGACTCCTAGTATATTGGGTTAATGCATTAGCAGCCGTTTTGGCTCTGGACGGAGTTTTTTTAATTATGAGTTCTAGAACCCCTTGTCATCAGCTGAGCGGAAGTCTACAGTAGAGCTTTCCATGCAGGCTAGTCTGTTCACCTGATGTCATTGGTTCTGGAACTGATAATTATTTAACAAATGAGTATTGGTTGGGAAAAGTGCAGAATTAACAAGGTGTCCTATATATAAGGAAAAAGTATTTATTTATTTTATTTATGACATTTTGAAAACCAGGTGAGCCCACTGAGACCAGATGACATTTCAGACTACATAATAAGAAGTCATGAAAAAAACATGCTTATGCACAGAAAAATTAGTTACAAACATCAGATAAACTTTAGCAGCAGCAGGATAGGTCAGATTCATATACTAACAAGCAAGTCATAGGTACACCTTTAACCTAAAATAGTGCTCCCCTTTAGGGTTCAGCGATAGCAGCTGCAAAGATAGCATTCCAAGACATAGACCTTTAGCCTGCCTCAAACCCTTCAATAGAAGTGACTTTGGTTAAGTTTTTAGGAAGGGAGTTCCAGTGGTAGGGGGCAGAGTAAGTGAAAGACCTTTTTCCTAGGTTAGTCCGTACCCTAGGGATCTTCAGCAAGCTGGTATTTGATGAGCGGAGGGCACACTTCATGGGTTTTGGGGCCAATAGACTCTGTAGGTGGGGAGGGGTATAGATCTTGATGAGTTTGAAGGTGAGGCATAGGAGAGATTGAATGAGCCTGTATTCCAGTGTAGGCCAGCTCAGATCAGAGAGTACCTCAAAGTGATGCTTCCTGGGCAGCGAACTTGATGCAAATTGACTGATCTTGTTGTATAGGACATTCAGTTTGAGGGCTTCAGCCTCCCAGAGGAATTGTAATACGGTGGCATCGTAGACCAGGGAAGGTTGCAAGGTGTACTACTTGCAGTTGTCCTCTTTGAGTCAGCAGTCAGTGATTTTCTCAATCTGTATAGTAGACCCAGTTTCTGATGCATGATCTTGTTCATGTGATCGACATGTGGCTTGAAAGTCAAGGTATACACCGATGTACTTTACCTTGTCCACTACATCCATCTGAGTCCCTGTTGTCGTAGAAAGTGGAAGTAGATTTTGTCTATCTACTCCCAAGCACCTTGGACCAAATAAGACCGCTTTGGTTTTCTTGTCATTCAGGACCAACAAGTTGGCGACAAAACAGTTTTCAAGTGCATTCAGGCTATGAGCGAGTTTTCCCATAAGTGAGCAGGAATCAGTGTCATTCCAGTAGATCACAGTGTCATCAGCATAGAAGAACACTTTCACATCACTGCAGTGATTGCCGATGTCATTAACAAACAGAAAGAATGGTAGGGGACCTAGAATGGAGCCCTGGGAGACTCCATCCATGACCCCAAGGTAGCTGAAAAGTGACCCTTTCCATTTCACCTTTTGTGATCTGCCAACTAGGTAGCTTGAAAACCTGTACAGTGAGTGTTTATCCAGACCTAACACTTCCAGCTTACTAAGGAGTAATCCATGGTTGACCAAGTCGAAGGCCTTGGTTAGGTCTATGAATATGGCTCCTGTCAGTATCCCTTTGTCCATTGCACCCACGGCATCACTCACTAGTTTAATAAGCGCCGTGCCTGTCCCATGACACTTCCTAAAATCATGTTGTTGATCAGTAAGAAGATGATGTTGTTCAAGATAGTCCTGCAGTTGGTTGAAGATCAATTTCTCCTGAATCTTAGCCAAAGGACAGAGGATTGATATGGGCCTGTGGTTCTCAATATTGGCCCTTGCTCCTCCTTTGTGTATAGGGACCACCACAGCCACCTTCCATTTAGAAGGGACCACCCCCTCCGTAAGGGACCAGTTGATAAGCAAGGTTACCGGGAGAGCAATAGCTGGTGCAGCAAATTTTAGTAGTCTTGGCTCAAGGTGGTCATATCCAGGGGAAGAGTCAGGTTTCAGTTGTTTCAGTAGAGCTAACACTTCAGATTTCCTGACCAGTCATAGGTGAAATTGGGGCCGTGAGGTATCTTCGTCGACTGGGCCCTGTGCTGAAGTTGGCAGGTTGGATTTGTATTTGTCCAGATTTGTGAAAAAGCTGTTAAAGGATTCTGCCACTATTGCAGGATTATCAGTGGCTTGGCCATTGATTAATACTGTCTCCTCCGATGAGTTTGTGTTACCTTTTAGTAGGGAGTTTATGTTACCCAAAACTTCTTTAGGTCACCTAGATGCTTGTTTTGGAGACTCCATAGGTATTGAGTTTTTGCCGCCTCTCTTTTGCATTTGTTTCTTAGCTCCCTGTATTTGTCCCAGTCAGATTGTAGATTTGTCGATTTGAAGTGCCCCCAGGCCTTGTCCCTTAGGATCTTTAGTTTATTGTTGAGCCACTTATGGCATTTTCCCTTCACCCTAATTTTTCTGAATGGGGCATGCCGGTTGGCTGTGGACACGAAAACATTAATGATGTAGTCGAGAACTTCCCCCAGGCTAGTGAGCTCTTGAATAGGGCGCCAGTTGATATTCTTAAGTTCAGCAATGAAGGAACAAGGTAGGAAGTTGGTATAGTCTCTTGTAGTGAATATTTGTGGTGGAAGATTATGAGTCCTACTTAACCATATACAAAATATAGGTGAATGGTCACTGAAAGCATCAGAGAAGATTCCAGCTACTTGTATCCTCGCGGGGTTGGAAACTAGGGCCCAGTCGAGCAGCGTACGGTTCCTAGACTTAGCGTTGATCCTAGTGAACTCTGTTATCACTTGTGTGAGGTTTGCATCTAGAAGAAGAGCTTGCAGCTTGTTACCTGGAGGTAACGCCAAGTATTGGTTAGAGTCACCAAGGATCGCTATTTCCTCAAGTAAGTGTTGTGCCAAAACCTGGGTGAGGGACTCGAGGGCAGAGGCAGCATCCCTTGGGGGCATGTAGACACAGCCCACATAGAGTGGTTTAGTGTTGCCTAGCAGCAGTTTGACAAATAGGAGGCAGTATAGCGCAGTGGTTTAAGGCTCTGAGCTGCAAACTTGGAGACCTGGGTTTGAATCCCACAGCCACCACTTGCATACTGTGTGACCCTGAGCAAGTCACTTAACTTCCTTGTGCTCCCAGGTCACACCTGTAAACAAGCTTCAGCATAGTGTGTCTCTTCTGGTAAAAAAAAAAAGAAAAAAAAATAGTGATTCGTTCACAGAGGAGGCCAGTTGAGGAATGTCAACAGGAGGGGCACTCAGCTTTGTATTAACATATTTGAGGACACCACCCCCTTTTTTATCGAGTCTATCCTTCCTATAAGCACTGAAACCCAGTAGATCCACTTCATGTGGTAGTACCTGAGGCTTGAGCCAGGTTTCTGTAATAGCGATCACATCCAGGTTGTAGATAGCCACCCAGCTCTCAAGCTCTTGCATTCTTGGCCTCAGACTATTGATGTTCATGTGAACCAATTTTAGTCCATTGGTTTGAGCCCAGCCCAGGTCAGTCAGTAGTGTGATGGTGGAATTTAGGGGGACAGGACCAGGGTTGGGCTCAGTATCCCCTCCTAAGATCAATTTTAGTTTAGCCAGGTACCTTAGTAGTTTGGTTGGGTAAAGGGAGTGACACTTTCTTCTTTTGTGTATGCATGCATAGAAAAGGTTGTAGCAATTACCCCACTGGGCCAGCCCATATGCTGCCATAAGCAGTGGGTCATAGGTGTCGCCACCTGTGGGAGGGTGCCAGTACTGGGTGGTGCAGTTAGACCCCTCACCAGGACAGAGCAAAGTATACCCCAGCGGTACTTTGTCCATTACTAACACAGTTATGATGACAGCGATAATGCAATACCGTATTGCCTTATTCTAGCCTATGTTGTTAAGATCAGTGGCAAAAAGGAAAAATGTGGGAAACAGTCCCAGGAGTCTGATAACCTACAATCCCAGCTTGTAGGACTTCAGTTTAAATACATCCTAGATGGCAGTATACTTATGCTAGGTTCAGCAGCAAAAAGGAAATGTGGAAAAACAGTCCCAGAAATTCTAATGACCTACAATCCTAACATGTAGAAATTCATTTTAAATGCATCTCAAACAGTAGTATACTTACACTAAGATCAGCGGCACTAAGGAAAGTGGGAAAACAGTTTCAGAATTCTAGTCCCCTACAATCCTAGCATGTAGAAATTCATTTTAAATACATCCCACACAGCATTATACCGGCTCAGACAGAGACATTTCGCTAGGCTTTAAGAATACACCTTGGCATTCAGCTACAAACCACCTACTGGCAAGAGACTAGCTTACTGTTGGCGACTTTAAGTCTGTTGCATAATAAAGACGTACCTACCGTACTCTGTCACTTTAAAGAAGTCCACCCAAAACTTGAAAAAATATATGTTGTGCAGAGTGTTTTCATTTGTATGTGAAGTGTTAGTGTTTCCTTCCCTCTGACTGGAATTAGGAGTTTTTCCTAAATTAGCCTGCTAGCTTTATGCTAGTTTTACGACCCTTGGGGAACTTCATCCCTGACAGCTTAATTGTATTTCTTGTTCTCACAGTGCATCTTGTCTCATGTGACAGTGATGTAAGAGAGACCCAACATTCAGCACACACATGCCAAACAAACTAAATATATTGGAAGCTTTACAAGCTGCACAAAAATTACCAGCAGCAATGTTTTTCAGGACAGTAAGACCTTTACGATAAGGGTGGTCACCAAGCTGAATTCTACAGATTAAAAAAAATAGCCATCTCTACTGCTGTGAACTGATTGTAAAGCAATGCTTTCTGCTGGATTTATGGTCTCTACTACATAACCGTCACATGAAACAAGGTAAATTGTAGGACAAAGGAATACAATTAAGCTGTTTCATATGGAGATCTCCAGGGGTCATAAAACTACCCTAAAGCTAGCAGGCTAATTTAGGAAAAACTCCTAATATGAGTCAGAGCGAAGGAAACACTAGAACTTCACATAGAAATTAAAACACTCTACACAACATATATTTTTTCAAGTTTTGGGTGGACTTCTCCTTTAAGGAGCAGCTGCTGTCTGGTTTACTGTACTTCCCTGTTGCCTAGATTACTATGCCATCCAATAGAGATCATATGTCAGCCCACTCTAGGAGGAGCACGGCAGGAGAAAGAGCATTTTAACAACTGGAGGAGGCAGGGGATGAGAGAGAGTGGGCCAAAACCACAGCTTAGTTCCCCACTCCCCATGAAGCCTCTCCCGAAGCAAAGTAAGTTCTGTAGTTCAAGTTCAGGGACCACTTCCAATCCTCCAATGTGGCCGCTTCTGTCCCCATAGTAGCATTATTTGAAAATAAAACACACAAAACACTGTACTGGTGTTAATAAATATTATAAATCACTAATGTGATTTTAGCCAATCAGCATGCAGAGCTACTGTATATCTTATTCTGTGTGCAGTGTGCTGTCGTGTTGTACTGTTTTAGTAGAGTGCTCCACTTCAGCACCGGGGGAAGAATGGTATAAGTAAATTGAAAAAAAGTCTCTAAACCTGTTATAAATCACTCAAGCTAAACTCTCTTTGTAAAAGAGACACCTCTCATGAGGTTTGGGCAGATAGAACCGTTCAGCTTCACGTCACATTCCTCTCGCCCAACTCTCACTCTCGGTGTCTCTTATACTATAAGAGACACCCCTCAGCGGTCCTATTATCTTATGAATTTCATACATGCTCAAATTTACATTATATTAAAAATGGGAAAAAAAGATTTTATGTTCTTTTTGACGCTGTGACATGTTTTGTGTAGGTTATGTACCGTAAACTCTGCCTCTTCGGAATGAAAGGAGTATATGAAGCTCATATGCTGTCTGATCAGGTCATTTACCATGTTTTTTGTTTATACAGGGCATAGCCAGCCACATCAGGACTCCCCTGATGAGAGCAGGACAGGTGGCAATGCTAAGGAGAGCAGACCCGGCCACTGGAGGGAGTCTGATCACAGTGGAAGGATGTCCAGCTATACCAGCAGGGATGACTACAAACCAGTAAGGGCTGCTGAACGCCAGCACAGGGAGCCCAGCTGCAGTGGCAATGTATTGGGCTCCACCAGCCAGGCAGACCAAGGACCACACAGAGGAGCAAAACACAAGAGGGAAACCGTCCGCAGTAGCAGGGCATCTGGCTCCATTAGCCAGCTTAGCCGCATCCTGGGGACAGGATCTGAACACCAGAACAGGGAGACGGGCCACAATGGCAGGGTGTCTAGCCCTTCCAGTCAGGTAGGCCTAAGCTCACATCGAGGAGCAGAACACCTTAGGGAGACTGGCCGCAGTGGCAGGGCATCCAGCTTTATCAGCAGGGATGACTGCAGCTCAGGAAGGGCAGCTGAATACTTGTACAGGGAGACTACCTTTGGTGGCGGGGCTTCTGGCTCTACCAACATAGAGGAGTGCAGCCCAAGGAGGTTATCCGAATGCCAGAACAGGGAAACCAGCTGCAGTGGCAGGGCATCCAGCTCCTCCAGCAGAGAAGACCACAGCCCGGGGAGTGGTGCAAAACACTGGAGGGAGACTGGCCATGGTGGTAGGGATGCCAGCCGACGGCAACGATCTACACGGACACGACGTGGTGCCAATTTTACAGAGCGAGAGTTGGAGCTATTAGCTGAGGAGATTGATGGGAACTATAGCATACTGTATGGCATTGGACACAGGCTGGGTAGCAAAGCCCAGAGACAGCAGATCTGGAAACGGATACAGCGTCACATGGAAGCTGCCAGTAATACACCCAGGACCATCAGGGCACTGCAGAAGCGCTATAATGATCTGCGCAGGACTACCAAGACCAGGCTTGCAAGACACTGGGACCTGGAACAAGGAACTGTAGGTGAACTTCCTTCCTTTCCCAAGCTCAGCAGAACTGAGGCACTAGTGGCAGCACACCTGGCCAGAGAGGCTGTGCAGGGTGTCGGGGACCTGGACACACTTGCCTGGTGGCAACACACTGATGGTAAGTGTGAAAGAGATGAATGTTTGCATTGTTACAATAAATGTATCGGAATTATTTCTTTGTATATATTTATAGGAGTATGTTCAATATATATTTATCAGTAATTGTAAATGCAGTTGTAGGTCACACAGACTTTTGGGGGTCTGAAGAGAAGTAAAGGGGTTGCAGACCAGTTATAGGCTACTGGGGACAGAACAGAAGTGGAAGTCTTCATGTCAGGTTACAGAAGAAGTATAAATAGAGGACAGGGTATGTGCACAGTGAGAAGTGCCACTCGGCAAAGTGCCACAAGCACATAATCGAAGAGGGGCAGGAGACGGGTTACTCTGCCCATAAAAGGGGCCAGAACAACATCAGGTTCACAAAGAGGGATGAAAGAATTGCATTGCTCTACATCCATGCACAAGCAATAGCACATACCAGCACCCCTTAAGGTAGATATAGGTAGGTGACATCCCACAGCTAGCTGCACAGGTTGACACAAAATGTATGCCACTCAGAGCAAAGCTGTAGCATAGTGAATTAAGCAACCAGGTTGGGACATCCTTTATCTGTCAGGAAACTTGCTAGGGCATGGAGTGATTAGAGTCTGAGCAAAGCGAAACAAGATCAGTAGTGTACATAGGGTTTAAGCAAAGATTGTACAAGGTCTGTATAAGGTTAGATTAGGATGATGGAGCAGTCAGGTCCCTGGAGTGGGGTGTCGGAAGAGAACTGGTGGAAACAGCTGTGTTTTAAGGACTGTTCTGGGAACATGGGGTTGCCCAGTCTACTGACTGTACAGTGCACTAGTTGCAGATATAGCTGCTGCAGAGGCTAAAATAAGGCTTTCGAAGGGCATTCCTTCACTTAGAAAGAAGGTGCCTCTTGCTTCACTTCCACAGCAGACACCTATGAGCTGCAGTGGAAGGTGGACAAGGGTGCACCGGGGAGGTTGTCATATAGTGGGGGACAGGGAAGGGGATCCCCAGGTGATGACCAGTAACCTGTTCAAGCCACTAGCTGAGGAGGTGCAGGTTGAGACAATGTGCATCTTCCAAGAGTGACCCAAATGGGGGAGCTGGAGGTTACCACAAGGGTGAAGCCTGTAGTGAAAGAGGTGGCTAGGATCAGTGGGAAAGAAGAGTAGGTGTGATTGGGGATTCTGTCACCCAGGGGACTAGACGGTGGTGTGCACTTGCTTCCCAGAGGGTAGAGAGGTGTGCCGCTGCTGTGATGTGACAGTTGACCAGATTCTTCCTAGGGTTAGACAGTTTATGATTGATAACACCTCTTGCAGGTGAAATGTCAGAGCTCAGTTCTTCTCCCTGACTCAGAAGGTCTGTTCTTCGTTTTACTGGCAGTACTAAGTAAATGGAGACTAGATGCCAAAAGCTGGTTTGGAACTCTATTTAATAATTTCCTGTGCTGAAGGTGAGTGCTGTGACTTGTGTACTGCTGGTTAGAAAGTTTACTAGGGATGGGGGTGGGACGCATGATGTGATGGTTCACTTGGGAATGAATGATCTGGTTTTGAGAAATATTGGATCAATCAGAGAGTTTTAGGATAGTGGGTAGGAGGCTCAGGGCAGAAAGAGCTATGGTAATATATTTACAAATACTATTAGCACCATATGTGCTCATGTTTGCCTACAACTTGCTGTAAATTCGTACGTATTCCCTGTAATTTGTTTTCTAGGATCATGGATATGTTCTATTCACACCGTTTGGCATGTCCTTTCCCTTTAAGAATCTTGCCAGAAGGTCTAAAAGCTGGCTCCTACCACCCACCCGGGTGGTATACGCCTCGGCTCCGCCCCTTGATACCAGGTCTTCTTTTCTGCCGGATCATTTAGGTTCCCTCCTTATCGCTCACACGTTACTGTAGACCCTTATCTTATTCTGTGTGCAGTGTGCTGTCATGTTGGACTGTTTGAGTAGAGTGCTCCACTTCAGCACCGGGGAAAGGATGGTATAAGTAAATTGAAAAAAAGTCTCTAACCTGTTATCACTCAAGCTAAACTCTCTTTGTAAAAGAGACACCTCTTGTGAGGTTTAGGCAGATAGAACCGTTCAGCTTCACATCACATTCCTCTCGCCCAAATTAGGGTCTGAGCAAAGCAAAACAAGATCAGTAGTGTACATGGGGTTTAAGCAAAGATTGTATAAGGTCTGTGTATGGTTAGATTGGGATGATGGAGCAGTCAGGTCCCTGGGGTGGGGTGTTGGAACAGGAAACTGGTGGAAACAGCTGCGTTTATTCACCTCTTTCACTACAGACTTCACCCTTGTGGTAACCTCCAGCTCCCCCATTTGGGTCACTCTTGGAAGATGCACGTTGTCTCAACCTGCACCTCCTCAGCTAGTGGCTTGAACAGGTTACTGGTCATCACCTGGGGATCCCCCTCCCTGCCCCGACTGTGCCCAGTCTACTGATTGTTCAGTGCACTAGTTGCAGATATAGCTGCTGCAAAGGCTAAAATAAGGCTTTTGAAGGGCATTCCTGCACTTAAAAAGAATGTGCCTCTTGCATCACTCCCACAGCAGACACCTGTGAGCTGCAGTGGAGGGTGGACAAGGGTGCATCGGGTGAATAAATCTCTGGATTTACCAAAACTAAAACTCAAGAATTTCTTCTAATTGCTTCATGATCTCGACCATGATGGAGGACAAGTCCTCACCCAGTTTCTGCCGCTGCCCGTGCAGGCAAAAGATGTCTCACACCGATCCACATACACACCCAGGCAAGCGAAATGTGTTGTGCTTTTCATCCAAACATTCTGGACGATCGTCTTGCAAGACTACAACTGGGAAGACCGGAGAAACAGTATCCACTGGTCAAATCCAAGGAAACCAGTTGAGCGGTCTCCTTAGGTACAGGGTCCGCCAAGCAGCTCAAACAGATGAACACCTTAGAAGAGAAGGCAGCTCGGGCTGCAGATCGGGCTTCTACAATGTCCATCTTCATCCCACTCAATTTGAGCTCCACTTTCTCAGGCTTCTTTTGGGAATTGTGCCTGTCCCTTCCCACCAAGGGAGAGGGTCCTTCGGGCACTCATGTGTCTCGGTCCCGTAAAAAGGACAAGGAGCCTAAGAAAACTTTGTCTCACTGATGTCGTTCCTGGGATCATGAGAGATTTCTGTCCCAGGAAGCTGCTGTCTCGACTTTGGTCGAGGTTGCGACCTCAACCACTGGCTTCACGGTACCCCATCAGGCCTGCTGGCTTAGATGCAGGACGACATTCCGGTTGAGATTATTCTTGACCCCGTCAACCCGTTGCTACTCGATGAGGCCGACAACTCTTTATTCAGGACCCCGGTCCTGCCTACCACCGAGGAGATGTAGCTTGCTGGGAATCCCCTCGTGGCCCCGGTCTCTGACTAGGAAGAGCTGCGGTTCTCCCCGGTGCCTTCCAAACAACCCTGTCAGTCCCCTCAACTGTCCAAGTCAAGGTCTTGGACCCCTTCAACCAGTCAGTCGAAGAAGGCACATAAGCAATCTAAGAAGCACCGCTGCCGCCACTCTTCCTCATCCTCCTCCTCGGATGAGGAGAGGCTTTGACGGAAACTCCATCAACGCTACAAGGATTTAATGTGGCAACCGCTGCTTATATCCAACCAGAAGTCAGCCCCAGCTTCTACCCCAGCCATACTTGACTGTCACCCCCTAGGCCAATGCCTACTCTTCAGGAGCCAGTCCACATCGTCCCTCTGCCCGTGGAGCTAGTCAAGAACATTCTGGCTCATCCAGAACCGGTCTCTCCACCAATTATGGTGGAGCCGCAACCGAAGCAGCCTCCTTCTGGGGCTTCTTCTAAGGAGTCTCAGCCTATTCGGGCCGTACCACGTAGGCTGTCCATCACCCTCACACCTAATAGTCCCAGCCAGGTTCAGGGCAACTCTGGTGGCTGACCAATTTATCTGGACTCTTTGGAGTCGGAGGATTCTGACCTACACTCTCGCCCCTTGGATGAGGAATCTGACGGTAGTCTTTCTATGGAGGAAGGCCCTTCCTCCTTTATGGGCATCCTTTGCCTCATCTCCTAATCCACAGGGATGCCCTTAGAACCCATTCAGAAATGGACCAAATACCCCCTCACTGATATCCTCAAACAAGGGGGTTTACCGACGGAGGCCTTCCCAGTGGCTGAGGCTATTGTTGTCCCGGCTTTGGAGCTGTGCCAGCACCCTGCCTCCTGCCCTGCGCCTTCAGCCTGCATGGCCCATAAGTATGTGTTGCCTGTCGGGTCCCTTTTGGAGTTCACAGAACATCCCTCGGCCGAGGAACTGGTGACTGGATCTGTGTTCAGGTGCTGGGGTAATACAGGAGACATTGATAGACCTCCAGACAAAGAATCCAAAAAATTGTACCGCTCGGCCTGGAAAGTCTATGCCACCTCTTCGCTGGGCCTCCGTCAGGCATGCTCAGCCATCATCATGGCGCATTTTTCTCATGCTCTACTGGGCTGTCTCAAGGGGGTTCTGCCTTACCTCCCCGCAGACCTCCAGACCACGGTCAAGCAAGTTTGCGACCAGGGTCGGGCAGTTGCGAAACAGCAACTCCAGACAGCCTTGGACCTCAGAGATTCTTGCACCTGCTTGGTGTCGGCTACAGTTGCCATGCACCACAGGGCTGGGCTGCGGGTTTCCACCTTCACTGAGGATACCCAGCACAAGCTGGCAGACATCCCTTTCCTGGGTACCGATCTGTTCGGCTGAGGTGTGGACTGTCACCTCCAATGTATCGAACAGTCCAGTTCCACCTTGGACTCTGTTACTTCTTCTCAGACAGAATCCTAGGGTTCCAAAAAGCAGAAGAAGAAGCCTTTTCGGCACCCTGCCCCTGCGACCAAGCAATCCCAATTTCAATCAGGGCAGCATCAGCAGCAGGCTCTACCTTCATGCCTTCGGCCCACGTCCGAACCCTCGGCAGCTCATAGAAGAAGAAGAAGAATCAGCATTTATATAGCGCTTTTCATACATAGTATCCCAAAGCACTTTACAAACAATGCTAGACTGGTAGTGAAGTGACTGAATGTGTGGTGGCAGCCATATCGCACATCATCACCCACACACAGCCTGGATAATTGCATGAACTGGTTTATGGGAAGGGGAATGTTGGCCAGGACACCGGGAATGTTCCCTGCTCTTTTTCAGGTGGTCCCCAAACCCGACCCTCCTCCTCCAAGCCCGCCTAGTGATGGGATGGGGTGGCCACCTCTATACCTGTCATACCAGCCCTGGGTCCTCCTGTGGGGGCCAGCTCCACCACTTCCTTTCCACTTGATCCACTGTTACAATGGACAGGTACGTTTTAGAAGTGGTCGGCCAGGGACTGCCTCTGGAATTTGAGCAGTACCCACCAAGCTGAGCCCACACCCCACGGGAGGAAATGGTGTCCATACACACTCAATCGGCTCTCAGAGACATCACCACCCAACTTCTCTGCAAGGAAATGGTGGCTAGAGTTATGGACACCTCTGTCAACCCAGGGTTCATTTCCAGGTACTTCCTAGTCCTGAAACGGATGGAGGAGTGGTGCCCCCTTCTAGATGTGCATGACCTGAACCAATGTCTCGGGTCCCGCACTTTTAGGATGGTAACTCTCTTTCAGATCATGCCATGTCTCAAGCAGAGCATGTGGTTCTGCTTTCTGGATCTTCAGGATGCATTCTTTCATGTCCCAATCCATCCGTCTCACCAGAGGTTCCTCCACTTTCGAGTGGAGGGAGCCCTCTTCAAGTTTCGAGCCATGCCATTCGGCCTGTCATCGGCCCCTGGGTCTTCACCAAATGCATGGCAGTGGTGGCAGCCCATCTTCAGCATTGAGGGGTCAGAGTGTACCCTTATCTCAATGACTGGCTCATATTGGGTCCCCTCCAGACAGGAGGTGGAGAGGTCCAGGGATCTGGCTCTCCAGACCTGCATTGATCTTGGTCTCCTGGTCAACAAGACCAAGTCAAAACTTGTACCCTCTCAGGTGATCTGCTTTCATCGGGGCAGAGCATGACTCTTGACGAGCCAGAACCAGGTTCCCAGCGGACAGGGTGGAGATTCTCTCATCCTTTGCCCAGTCATTTCTGGTTGGGCACTTGCACCCTGCCTGGGACTTCCTACGACTTCTGGGGTACATGGTGGTCTGCACCGCTGTGGTCAGATGGGCCTGGTGGCATATGCACCCCCTTCAATGGGAGCTGGCCAGTCAGTGGACTCAGCATCATGGTCATTTTGAGCAGCTGGTCACGGTGACCCAGAAGATGTTGAATGTTCTCCAGTGGTGGACCATCCTAGCACATTTGCAGGAAGGGATCCCATTTGTCCTTCCCAAGCCGACGGTCATCCTCATGAACGATGCCTCTCGCACGGGCTGGGGTGCCCACACGGGGAATCATAGAGTTCATGGGCTCTGGACCCCTGAAGAATCCCAATGTCATATCAACCTTCTGGAGCTCAGAGCAGTCAGACTGGCACTGTCAGCATTCGCTCCACTTCTTCGGGGTCAAGTGGTGCAAGTACAGACTGACAATACCACGACCATGTACTTTCTCAACAAGCAGGACGGCACACACTCCCGGCCTCCGTAAAGAGAAGCGCTCCACATCTGAACCCTCATGAGCTGACTAGAGGCAGATCTCCTAGCCATCCATGTGGTAGGAGCCTCAAACCAACTGACGGACGCTCTCAGCCATGTGGGCAAGATGTGCCATGAGTGGTCTCTCCATCCAGAGGTAGCACACAACTTGTTCTCCCACTGGAGTAAACCTCAGGTGGATCTGTTCCCCTCCAGGGAGAACATGAAGCTGAAGCTGTCTCATGCCCGCCCCCCTCAGCAGGGTTCGCTTCAGGGGGATGCCTTCTTGAGGCCATGGACCCCAGGCCTCTTCTATGTCTTCCCTCCACTTCCCTTGGTCCAAAAGGTGCTCCTGAAGGTCAGGAGGGACAAGGCAAGGATAATCCTGGTAGCTCCAGACTGGCCCCACCAGTTCTGGTATCCAAATCTCCTCAGCCAGAGCACCTGGCTCCCTAGGCATCTTCCAGCATGTCTGGACCTGTTATCAGTCAGTCAGGGGAAGGTATTCCATCTGGACCTTCAATCCATGCACCTGACAGCCTGGTTCCTGAGCGGCTAGCGTTCCAGGCTTTGGGTCTCTCTGAGGATGTACTCACAGTCATGGAAGTATCCAGAAGGGAGTTGACCAAGAGGTGCTATGCCTTCAAGTGGAAAAGGTTTTCCATTTGGTGTCAGGGCGAGGGTTTGGATCCTTTGTCCTGTCCAGTGGCTAGTATCCTTGACTACCTTTGGTCTCTGTCCAAAGGGGGTTTTCAGTCCACAACCTTTAATGTGTACCTGGCAGCCATCTCTGCTTATCGGGCGCGGGCCAGTCAGCAGACAGTGGCACAGAAGAAGGTGGTCTGGCGCTTCTTTAAAGGCCTCAACCATATTTCCCCTCCAGTGCGTGAACTACCACCACCATGGGCTCTACTGCTGGTACTGGCAAAGCTCATGGGCAAGCCATTTGAACCAATGCACAGGTGTGAGATGTCACAACTGTTGTGGAAGACCACCTTCTTGGTGGCTATCACGTCAGCCAGAAGGAATGGGGAGTTACAGTCACTCTCTATTGAGTCTCCTTACCTGGTCTTCCACAGGGAAAAGGTTGTCCTGCGCCCCCACCTGAAATTCCTTCCGAAGGTGGTGGTAGAGTTTCACCCTAACCAGGTGTTGACTCTGCCGGTGTACTACCCCAACTACACCTCAGAGGCTGCGTACAGGCTCCATACCTTGAACCCGAGATGGGTAGTCCCTTATTATAAGGAGCAGATGGTGGAAGTTCAGGGAGAGGTTCGCCAGCTGTTTGTCACCCACGCTGAAGCCACACCTGGCAGACCTGCAGCTAAGTGGACGATTGGCAGATGCATTACATTATTCATTGATCTCTTCTATAGGTTGGCAGGCAAGGAGCCTCGCATAGGGATAAAAGCTCACTTTACCCACCATACTGCTCCATCAGTGGCTGCTTCCAGGGACATCCCTATCCAGGAAATCTGCAGGGCTGCTACCTGGAAGTCAGCAAACACCTTCATCACCCATTACCACATTGACCTTGAGTCACGTCGGAATGCTGGTTTTGGGGCCTCAGTTCTCCAGTCTCTGTTCCCGAAGTAAATATTCGGGGGGGGGGGTGCGCCTTGCCTCCCTCCTCCCAGAGAACTGCTAGGAGTCTGCCAAACAGTGTGCATAGAACAACATATCCACTATGCTAGAAGAACAGGCTACTCATCTGTACCAGTAGTTCTAGGAGTGGTTCATCCACACAAACCTACCCAACCTCCCCGGCTTCGACACACAACCTAAGCTTCCAGCGGGCAAGATCAGGCATCGGGGGTGGAGCCGAGGCATATACCACCTGGGTGGGTGGGAGGAGCCCGTTTTTAGACCTTCCGGCAAGATTCCTAAAGGGAAAGGACATGCCAAACCGTGTGGATGAACAACACATACCACTCCTAGAACTACTGTTACAGGTGAGAAACCTGTTCTTCCTGTTTGTCTGTGCTTCTCTACCCAAGTCGTGCTTGAAAAAAGTACGTGTTACCAGTGCACTCACCCGGTAACAAAAGTTAAATAAATAAATATAAATATAAATACATAAACCTTTTCAGAGGTTCTACCAGTGCCACTAAATGGAAGAGTAGGCAGCTTCCAAATCAGCTGTTTAACACATAGCTAAAGGGGTGGTGCAGGGAAGAGGGAGGGCTTCTATTTCCTGGGGATTGGAGTCTGTGTTGGAGAAGTTTGGAGTGATGGCCAGAATATAGCGGAATTTATAGATAGGACATTAAGTAAAAGAAAGGGGGAGGGCAGAAGAGCTGGTAGGATGGTTAGGGACTCTGCTGCACAAATAGAGGGGTCTAGCTACCCTTCCCAACAATAAAAAAGGGAGGCACAGGGAGTGGGATTCAGTGCTTTATAGAGAATGTGAAAGGGGGAGAATCAGGGCTCTCGGTAGGATTTTTTGTGTGGGGGTCCAGGAATGTCTTTAAAAAAATTGAATTCAAACAAAGTATGGCCATCGCACAACTAACAAGGGCCTTGTTAGTTGATCGGTGGGCATAATTTGTTTGAATTCACCCTCTAAAACATTAAAACATTGTACTTTAAAATGGCTCCATAGAAACTAATGGAGCACCCCACCCACCCACTCACCCACCCTGCTCTACAGAACCTTACATTACAAGCCATGAAGGGCGAGCTCACTAATGGACTCCCCGCAGCTCTGAAAAGGAGCATCTCTGGGGCTTTTCTAAAACACCTAAAGCGTCCTCCGCAAAATGTATATAAAGGATGCAGGTACCAGCGTCTCCGAGAGCCCTGGAGAATGGAAGGTTAACAGCAATTTGCAATATAGTATGGACAGTTGATATGGGGATCAGTGGGAAGGGGGAGGAAAGGAGTCTGGAAGTAGTAGTGGGGATCAGAAAAAAGTAAAAAGATATGGAGAAACCAGATAAGGAAAACCAAAGGGTGAGTGGAAGATCTTTTATGCTAATGCTAGGAGTTTAGTTTACAAGCTAAATGCACTGTAAGCTGTAGCAGCCTCAGTGATGTGACATGCCAGCCCTTACTGAGATCTGGTGGGCTACACAGAACCATAGCTGGAACAATTCAGTACCAGACTGTGCGCTACTTAAGATGCACAGGGAGGGTCTGGGGGAGTTGCTGTATACATAAGGGAATCAATGTGGTTTGGATAGGGCAATAGGAGAGTAAGTATAGCGCAGTGGTTTAAGGCTTTGAGCTACAAACCTGGAGAGCTGGGTTTGAATCCCACAGCCCCCACTTGCATACTGTGTGACCCTGAACAAGTCACTTAACTTCCTTGTGCTCCCAGGTCGCACCTGTAAACAAGCTTTCTGCTTAGTGTGTCTCTCCTGGTAAAAAATAAATAAGTGGGAGTCAAAGGACTGTGGGTTCAGCTCCTTGACTGGGGGATGGGGCAGCCTAAGGGTGGGGGTAATCTAGAGACCAGTGGGTCAGAGTGTTAAAAAAGATAAGGCCCTGTGTGTGGGGGAGAAAAAGGAATGGATCAGGCACCGTTAATGTTGTCATCATGGGAGATTTCTGTCTCCCAGATGTACATTGGGATATTCCAGTAGCACCTGTACTAAAAGCCAGGAGTTTATGTAGAGGTCATGCCAGATGGGTTGTCAAGCCATTGAGTTTGGAAGGTGACTAGAGAAGGAGCTATCCTTGACTCTTGTCCAGGACATTATAAGAAACATAAGGATAAAGGAGCTGCTGGAAGAGCAGACGCCTAAAACGTAACAGTACCAGAGGCTGCACACCCAAATGTGGATGTGGTGCCAGCGTGCACTGTGTATACAAAACCATTTTGGTTTACTTGCATTTTACTGTAGTGTAATACATTCTATCAGACTTATGTGGCTTAGTTGTAGGCTGACATATTCTGCTACTATAAATCCCAGAACCCCCTGCAACTGACATCAGACCAGACAGTGGGAGATTCAATAGCCTGCAGTGCATGTTAGAGTTTATGTAAGCTCTGATCTTTTGTTTACTCATCCCACTGTCCTTCCTGGACTAAGTACAGTCACAGAGGACTGTATTTAGCCCCTGGAGAAAAAGCAGAACTGGAAAAAATGAGATCAGAGATTATAAAAGCGCTAACATGCACTTCTGGCTATTGAATCTCTCACTGCTGCCTGCTGCTCTGATGTCAGCTACAGGGGATTCTGGGATTTGAAGTAACAGAAGATAGCCTAGAAATAAACAAAATAAGATACACTCTACTATACTACAGTAAACAGAAAATAAACCAAATAATTTTTATTCACACAAAGTGCACATTGGGACTAGCCCCGCACTTGAGTGTGGGGCCCTTTGTGCTGTTTTCCTGTAAGTTCTGGACTCTGACTTCAGAAGGGCTATTTTCTGTGCATTGAAACACTCCATAATAATCTGGAGGTACAGAGAAGGTGTCTATAGTTGAAAGCATAGGGGAGCTTGTAAAAAATAAGACATCAAGGGCTTCAAGGGAAAGAATTAAGTATATTAGAAAGGGGAAACGCATAGCCCAATTGGGTTCAACTGTAAAATGGGGGAGACTGTCAGGGCAAGAACCTCAGCATTAACAGAATTCAAAATGGAGCAGACAGAGGGGTGCCGAGGGGGATATGTGAATCCGCTAGAACAACCAGGAGAAGAACCCAAGGGAAATAATAGTGGGCAATTTAAAGACATCAGCACAGTGCAGCAGAGCAGTGGGTGGGACTAGGATGCTGGGATGTGTATGAAGGAGGATCAGTAGCCACAGGAATGGGGTGAGTCTGCCACTGTACAGGTCCCTGGTTTGTCCTCACCTAGAGTTCTGTGTGCAGTTCTAGGGCCCTAATAGTGGTACAGAGGAGAGTAACCAACATGATCTAGGGTCAGCAACAAAAGACATACATGGAGAGGTTGAAAGAACTCAACATGAACAAACATGTACACACTGAAGGCAGGAAGGCTGGAAAGATAAAAGAAATGTACAAATATATAATAAATGAAGTAGATAGCAGAAAGTTTGTCACGCCGTGTGAGAACGCAAGTATCTGGGAAAAGTCAGTGTATCTGGGGGCTGGGATGTTTAAGAGGGCCGTCAGAAAACATTTCTTCACAGGGAGAGAGATGGACTGCCAGAGGAGGTGGTCTGTGCGAAAAAGGTTGGGGAAGGTCAAGCATGGGTAGGACAGAAATCTAAGGCAAGTAAACACGGTGGCAAAAGGGGAGGGGGTAACGAGGAGTGAAGGGTCCATACAATCAGCAGTACATGGATAGGGTTTGGCAGACTTGATAGGCTGCAGGGCCCTGTTCTGCCATCAACTTCTTTGTTTCTAACCAAACAACTGATCAGGAAGGTCAAAGCAGACACTGACTGGACAGTGGAGGGGATCAAGGACAATGACAAAACCTTCTTTTGTTACATAAGGAAGACAAAGAAGTCCAAAAGAGGTATATAGAAGTTGAATAGAGGGGGAGGGTTCATAGTAGAGGGGGGACACTGAGAAGGGAAACCTGCTGAATGAATTGTTCAGCTTGGTCTTCACAGTGGAAGCAATAGGGCCATTTCCAGAGAGAAGTAATATTTTCAAGGGAGAGCTGGGGCACATGCTGTAGCAGAGGTTATTGAGGCCAGAGTCCTAAAAGGGCTGCAGGGCCTCAGTGCAAATAAATCCCAGGGACCAGACAGTTTGCATGCCAGGGTTATGAAAGAGGTGGCGCAAGCACTTGCAGGACCACTGGTGTACCTCTTTATTGGCTCCCTGCAGACAAGAGTGGTGCCAGGGGACTGAAGAGTGACAGATGGGGTACCACTATTGAGCACAAGAGTGGGACTAGGGATGACCCTGGGAATTATAAGACAGTAAGTCTGACCTCCATAGTGGAGAAGCTGCTGGAGACAATAGTCCAGGAGTGGAACAAACATCACCACCTGCCTTGGAGCTTAATCAGGTACATACTGTACCATGCATTACAGGTTCTGACATACACTGGATGCATTAATGGCATGCATAACCACCAGCAGTTGCAGAAGGATAAAGAGATATCCAAGACTGTGAAGGCACAGAAATGGCACCATGACAGGGTTGACATCTAACACTGTACAGTGGTCAGCACAGTGATGAATGATGTGGTACCTGACACCTGAAACTGTAAGACAGGCCCACTAGCACACCATTATGCACAATGAGAAACGATGACAAGCAGCAGGGGATGACTTACCCGGGGCAACACTGGCAGCTGCAGACACATACAACAGACCACGCACTCTGACTTCCTCCAAGGGTGTTGCCTTTAAAGTGAAGAGGCAAAAAGAAAGAAGCAGAAGAATGGTGCACACACCACTCTGGAATTTATTTCATCAGGAACTCAACACCATGTTCAAAACACTCCTGCATGTAGTGCCTTACATAAAAGGTTTCATCACTGGCAGCACTGTGGAAACCCATAACTAACCCAGGGCTATGTATATTAAGGTACGTACTAAAGGCAGAAGGAGGCAGATGATGCCCATCAAGACTGCCACACTTCTCAGAGAGTAATATCCAGATCTTACTTCAAGTTGACGCTCTTGCAGCAGGCTACACAATTAGGACTATGCTGCCAAGCGCTAGGACCCCATGGAAAAAATTCTAGCCAGCAGTACCTAGCGGGGACCTCCCCTAACGTCGGCCTACCCCTGATGTCCACCAATGGTATAAAGAGGCAGTCCCCAGCCCCACCTCAGTTCTTTTCTTGTTGTCGACTGTGCACATTGACTCCATGGACATCTCGTTGCTACTGTCGACCATTTTCTATGCTTCGCATACTCTCTTCCAGTTATCTTTGTCAGTGTTTTTTACCATTTTATGTCATCGCCTTCATCTACAACAGAGTGGCGGAAGTTGAAGTGCACCTATGGAAAACAGATCCCAGCCAAGGATGGCCACTCGGCGTGCCTCTTTCGCCTGGGGCCTACCCTCGATGCAGATGCCTGTGCACACTGTCATAAGTTCAGTCAACACACCTGAATCCACCGTTTGAAGACTTTGAAGGCCACCTCATGGAGCAACAACTCACTGCCCTCCAGCAGAAAACAGTGGGCTCCTCCTTGTCTACTTCCGCAAAAAGGTCTCTTTTTCTCTCAAGGATCAGAGGACCAGTGGGAAGCACCATCACAGGGAGAAGGAGCAGCGTAGGTCTAAATCCTGTTCCCGATCTCCTCACCAGAAAGGTAAGTCCTCCAGTTCGCACTCCCATGGGAGAGCGGACTCTGCCCCGGCAGATCTCTACTTCAGTGCTGCCGTTGATGAAGGCCCCTGCCCTTATCTAGACATCAGGTGGGGGTCCTTCTCTGAGCCTTCGGCACTTCCAGCAGGTCGCAGGGACTCAGCCGAGACTCCTAACAGCAAGGTCCGGTTGGGATGCCGCTGTCATCAGGCACATCCTCCAGCCCTGACGACAGGCATGGGCATCAGGAGCACTCTCACCATCCCAGAGAGCACTCCCCTAGGGAGCGGTCATCAAATGCCAAGTGCCAGACCCTGGCATACACTTCCTTCTCAGAGTCTACTCAGGCGACACCTCCCCCGAAGCCGCCAGCAGAGCAGCAGGAGGAGACCCTGTCGCATGGGAGTCATATGCCAGTGATGTCTATACTCCCGCCTTGTTCACCAGAGGACCATACACCAGCCAAGCCGGCATCACCAGTCCAGTCGCCAGAAGGGTGGTTGTCAGATGTCCCAGAGACATCAGACCTGAGGACTGGCCCTACGTCCCCGAACCGTCCATCAGGGGACCTGACGACAGGGGTTCCTCACGTACCAGGTGACACGCCAGGGCCCAGTAACCCCTTGGACCAGAATCCAGAGCCTGCAGATGTTCCCGGGGAACCTGAGCATCCGCAGACCTTCTTAGTGTCCCTGGCCGATGTGGGGACATTGTTTCAGTAATGGTGGAACATGGTCAAGGGGAACTTTCTCCCCAAGTGGAAGCCTGCTATGCCAGTGACACCACCCGTGGCTCCTTTTCCAGTAATTCCACCAATGGCACCTCCCACAGAGTCCCTCACCCCCAAAGAAGGGTTTAGATGAGGAAGTTCCTCACCAGAGAGGTTTCTGGAGCTCCTCCTCCTTGAGATCTCCTCCCTGTCATCCTAAAACAGGGCATAGATCCAGAAGGACTGTATCCAGATCCCCCTTCTCAGATTCCTCTAGAGGGAGGTCTTCATCATCTTATTCAGACTCGTCAGATGAAGGGTCTTTCCCTCCTCCTCCACAGGATCACAGGATTCACTGGGGTCACCCCCAGGGGACCCATCCTTTATGGACGTTATGCACCATATCCAGTTTCTCAGTCAATGGGATACTGAGGAATTGGACCCAGAAAGACACCTTGCTACTTTTTGGGGTATGAGCAACCCCAAACCCGTGGTGGTCCCTTCATTAGTCCTTCCCATCCAAGACATGACTAAACTAGCATGGAAACACCCATCCAGGGCCATGGCTGTCTCGAAGAAAGCAGATCAGCTCTATAAATCTCCCAAGAATGAGCCTTTCTTGGGGGGGAAAACCCCAAAGTGGACTCTTTTGTCCTCACGGCATTACACGGGCGAACCATACAGCCCAAACGTATGAGTTTGCAACCGCCTGACAAAGAATCCAAGAAATTGGATCAATTTGGGAGGAAGATTTTTCCTTCCACCAAATACACCATATGGCCTTTTAATGTTCTAGCCCATATGGTGCAACACTAGAAATCTCTCTGGAAAAATGATGTGACGCGCACCCAAAAACAGCTGGATTCCCCCCATGAAACAGAATTTCTGGATTTTCTACAATCAGGATGCGATGTAAGCAAGCACGTTTTATGGGCTTCCTATGATTTAGCTGACACTGCCACCCATGCCGCAGTTACCGGAGTCTGTCTCAGATGCCACTCTTGGTTGAGGGTGTCGGAGTTCAAACAGGACCTCCAGAATGCCATCCTAGATGTGCCCTTCAGTGGGTCTGTCCTGTTTGGGGAAGACGCACAGAAAATTATCACGGACCTACAGGGCTGTAGTAAGGCTGTCCAGTCAGTCCACCAAATGTATAGGTTGGAGCCCTTTTCTGCCCTTTTGGCATCTGACCTTACATAAATCTAAGGGACAGCAGCCCAGAGGTCCTTTCAATGACAGGCTTCCTCCCAACCCTCTGGGAGCCGCAGGACCTCGAGGTGCCAAATCCTCCCAGGTCTCCCTGCCCACCCCAGGGACCCATGCCTGACTAATTTCCCCCCCTACTCTAACGGAGTCCATGGGGGAGGTGGTAGGGGGTTGGTTCTCCCTTTACCTAAAAGGGTGGACCAGCATCACCTCTGATGCTTGGGTTTTGGACATCATCGAGAAGGTACACACCCTGGAATTTGTCAAGATTCCTCCCGACAAACCTCCAGTTCCTTCTCGGTGCTCCCAATCCCACGCAGCTCTCATCTCCGAAGAGATCCAAGAGAGCCATCAAGCCCTTGCCTTAATCTCAGAGGGGGACAGGGTTCTACTCCCACTTCTTCTTGGTTCCCAAGAAGACAGGGGACCTACACCCCATCTTAGACCTCAGCCTCCTGAACCACTTCATAGAATACAAGAGGTTCAGGATGGTGACATTGCCAGGCCTGATCCCCATGTTGCATCAAGGGGACTGGCTTTGTTCCCTGGACATGTAGAATGCCTACCTGCACATCCCGATCCTTCCAGCTCACCAAAGGATCCTGCAGTTTGTTTTCCGGGGAGAGCATTATCAATTCAGAGTCGTGCCCTTTGGCTCCTCTTCAGTGCCACGAGTCTTCACAAAATACCTCGCAGTGCCAGGGCCATTCCGTCTACCCTTACCTAGACGATTGGCTCCTGACCACTCCTTCCAGAGCCCAACTCCTATCCACTCCGTCAGACACCTTTGGGATGTTTCAGACTTTGGACATCACACTAAACATCCCTAAATCATGTCCTTGGCCCTTACAGTGCCTTCAATGTATAGATACCGTTCTGGATGCAGAGAAAGGGAGAGCCTTTCTTCCACCAGACAGGGGTGCTCAGCTTCAGAACCTGGCTCTTTGAGCCTCCTCCTCTACCCAGGTTTTGGCTTGAACCATGCTCCAACTGCTCGGTCACGTGGCGGCCACCATAGTAACAGTTCCCCTGGCACACCTACATATGTGGGTACCTCAGTGGACCCTCAGGACTCAATGGAATCAAAGGTCAGATGACCTAGAGCAACCCATTCAAATCTCGAGAGCTGTCACAGACTCTATCCTGGTAGCAGGCATCTCCCAACCTAACGTTGCGGGTTCCTTTTCAGACAGCTTCACTGCAACAGGTTCTGACCACCAATGCCTCTGGCCTTGGGTGGGAAACCCACTTCCGAGATCGCCGAACGCAGGGCATGTAGTCAGCTCTAGAGCTGACATTACACATCGACATCCGAGAGATGCAAGCAGTCTTCTGCTCCCTTCAGGCCTTCTAAACAGACCTCACCCAGAGACCATTGCTTGTACAGACAGACAGACATGTCTGTAGTTTTCTACATAAACAAACAAGGGGGATGCATTCATACCCTCTGTGCCAGGAGGCGATGAGGATGTGGTACTGGGCCATAGATCATGGTCTCACCTTAACTGCGGTCCATGTTGTAGGAGTCCAAAATGTCGTAGCCTATGGACTCAGCAGATCTCAGTCCAGAAACCATGAGTGGGAACTGCTTCAGGAAGTGGTGGATGACCTCTTGGAAAGGTGGGGTTGTCCAGAGCTGGACTTCTTTGTGTCCCTGTACAACGCCAAACTGCCTATTTTCTGCTCGCTAGATCCAGGACCTGGTGTTTTCTGGAGAGATGCTTTGCCTCTTTGTTGAACAGGGAGATTTCTCTATGCCTTTCCTCCCTTTCCTCTGCTCCAGCAGGTGCTGCTCAAGCTTCAGGAGGAGGGGGCAGAGATGATTCTAGTCACCCCGCTCTGGCCCCACCAGATTTGTTCACACTGCTCCAGCAGCTGACAGTGGAGCCTCTGATCCCTCTTCCCTGTCCTCACGATTGCTCTCCCAGGAGCAGGGCACCCTAGTCCAACCAGACCTCAAATCCCTGCATCTTATGTATGACTCCTACAGACCTAACAGTTTCCTGCTATGGATTCTCTACGAGAGTCACTGAAGTTCTGGTAGAGGCTCGTAAACCTTCCACACACACTACGTACACCATGAAGTGGAAGTGTTTTTGCTTATGGGCATCAGCTCATTTCCTGGACCCATTTTCCTATCCAGTGAACTCTGTCCTGAAATATCTGCTGTCTCTTTCTGACACAGGACTCCAATATTCCTCCATCAAGGTGCACCTTTCTGCCATCTCAGCTTATCATGCACCAGGAAGGAAGGGCTATCGCCCAACTGGATTTGTCCTGTAACTTCTTACAAGGGATACTGCACATCAAACCCCCCATGGGACCTTTTGGTCATTCTAGAGAAACACACTCTTCCTCCCTTCGACCCAGCCGCAGACTGCGAGCTATGGTTTCTTTCATGTAAAACATGATTTTTAGTTGCAGTTACTACTACTTGGAGGATTTCCGAGCTCCAGGCCCTCATGTGTAAGGAGCCTTATTTAGTTTTTCACAGTGACAGGGTGTCTCTGAGAACTAATCCTAAATTTCTTCCAAAGGTGGTGTCAGAACTTACCCTGAACCAGGACATCAACCTTCCTGTTTACTACCCCGAGTATTTGAATAGGGGGGAGGCACTTCATCATACACTAGATGTTCACAGGGTGCTCAGATATTATATAGACCACACCCGTTTGGTCTGCAAAACCGATCAGTTGTTCGTTGCCTTTGCTCCCAGATCCCTGGGAGCGTCAATTACCAAGCAAACCTTATCCAAATGGTTAATTGCATTATGTTCTGTTACAAAAAGCACAAGAAACCCTTACCAGGATCGGTGAAGGGACACTCCACCGGGGGGGGGTGACCACCTCTTTTGTGGCATTACGAAATGTGTCGGCAGCTGACATTTGCACCACAGCAACTTGGAACTTAGTGCACACCTTTGTGAAGCACTACAGTTTGGACATAGCCTCCAGGAGGAGAGTGGGATTCAGCATAGCCGTTCTTCAAGGCCGCCCTTCATGAGGCTCTGATGGTTTCCCTTCCTCCCTACTGCAAATTAACTTTGGCACTGCTTGGGAATCAAACCTAATTGTGTAGCCTCTTACAAGAGCTCCAACTCGAAGTAAGATAGTACAGTTGCATAAGAACTTACCGTAACAGTAGATCTTCAAGAAGAGCTCTTGCAGCAGGCACTGCTTTCTCTCCCTCCTTCCCCCGGTCCTGTCTTCTCCTTGTTAGGAACTTTCAGAACCTCCTCGGGTCTCCTTTTTATCCATCTCCTGGGTTTCTGGCGGGAGAACTGAAGTGGGACTTGGGACCGCCTCTTTATATCATTGGCAGACGTTGGGGGTGGGCCGACATCGCTGGGTACTGCTGGCTAAAAATTTTTCCATGGGGTCCTAGTGCCTGGCGGCATAGTCCTAATTGTGTCACCTGCTGCAAGAGGTCTTCGCAAAGATCTACTGTTACGGTAAGTTCTAACTTAACTGTACTTTATATTACCCTTCCTCATAAATGCAAGATCATGCACCTAGGGCACACAAACTCAGAGGCAGAGTATAAACTGGGGGAAGAGGTATTGATGGTCACCAAACAGGAAAGGGACCTTGGAGTAAGCGTATCTGATGACCACAAGATGGCGAGGCAGTGCGGCAAAGCAGTAGGTAGGTAGGGCCAATGGGATTCTGGGGTGGATAGGGAGGGGTAAGACCAGCAGAAAGTGGGAGGTGATGTTGCCACTGTGTCAATCGATGGTGAGACCCCACCTAGAGTACTGTGTCCAGTTCTGAAGACCACATCTCGGAATGGACATAGGATAGAGTCTTTCGAGAGAAGAGCAACTAAAGTGGTGCAGGGGCTACATCAGAAGCCCTGTGAGGAGCGACTAAGGGATCTCAATATGTACACCCTGGATTGGGGGACATAACAGAGACCAATAGATACCTCAAGGGGTTGAGGAGTATTTTTCAAAGGAGAATGTGTACAAAAACAAGGGGACATGCAATGATGCTGAAAAGGGGAGAATTTATTTATTTATTTTATTTATTAAACATTTCCGGTTTACAAGCTTTGAGTCAGAGACTCATTTCCAAAGGCACCACGTCAGTAGACAAGTATACAACAGTTAGGCCAACATTTACAGTTTGTGTACATCATTTTTTACAGTAGACAAGCACTGGAACAAAAGACAGCTGCAGTCAGGGTACAGGTCTGACAGAGTTGAGTACAACAGTTAGGTCAACATATACAGTTTGGGTACAAATGTTTTACAGTATATACACAGTGCAGTTTTTCAGTAGATAAACATTGGGATTGGGTAAGTCATAGCCAGGGCATAGACCTGACAGTGTCAAGTTCAACAGGAACTTTGAGAGCAAGAGTTGCTCGTAATTAGTAAAATAGAGCTGTGGCTAGGGTGAGGGAGCAGGAAGGGAGTCCTTTGTCAAGGGTTGAGGATAGTCACAGTCATTGATGGTCTGAAGGTGGCCTTTGAGGAGGGTTTTGAAGAGGTTGAGTTTGGGTTCGGACGTAATAGGGTGAGGGGTGGTGTTCATCCAGAGTCAGGCTCGGTAAGCAAAATTTCGCTGAGTGACGTTCGGAGGCAAGGGACAAGAAATGGGGATTTAACGGAGTTGTGGGTGATTTTTGCTTGGGGAGCAAGCGTCAGGAGGGGAGCAAGACTGGGGGGGGGGAATAGCCCAGTGGCGATCTTTTTGCCATGAGGCAGGTGTGGTATTTGAGTCTGTTGTCGAAGCTGAGCTAGCTGGACTGCTGGTAGAGGGAGCATGTGTGAGTGTAGTGGTCACAGCTTAGTATAAGGTGGCAGGCCTTGTTGAGGGTTACTCTAACTCTCTGGAAGGATGTGGTGTCAGCCGCACCATAGATGAGGATCCCATAGTCAATAAGGGCAAGGATGAAGGAGGAGACAACAAGACGGAGGGCTTCAGGGGTGAGGTAGTTTTTGACCCGGTGTAGTGAGCGGATTCTGGTATTTACAGCAGTGCAGAGGTGATGTATGTGAGTGTGGCAGTTAAGGGCAGGGTCCAAGTGAATTCCAAGGTACTTGAAGGACGTAGCATGGTTGAGATCTGGAATTGAGGATGCTGAGGGTGTGGTCCTTATGTCAATTTTGGGGGTTAGCAAAAAGCATCGCTTTGGTTTTTTTGTAGTTTAGGATAAGTCGGTGTTCTGTGAACTAGGACTCTGCTTTGGAGAAAGCTTTTTGCAGATGAAGTTGGAGTTGTTGGGGCTCTGAGTGGGAAGTGAACAGTACGGCATCATCTGCGTAGAGAACCAGATTCCCAGAGCAAGCCTTGGGGGAGGATGTTGAGGAATATGCCGAAGAGGAGGGGCCCAAGGATAGAACCCTGTGGGACCCCGGACCTTACCCGGAGGGATGAGGACAGAGCAGTGCCTATCTTTACTTGCTGAGTTCTACCTGAGAGGTAGTTGGTAAACCATGTAATGACTTCAGGGAAGAGACCAGTGTTGGTTAGTGCAGATAGTAAGAGGGCATGATTGACTGTGTCAAATGCCTTCGACAAGTCACGAAGACTGCCCCTGCAAGATGGCCTTTGTTGAGTGCAGGGGGTAATGAACTCCAGCAACACAGAGGTGGTGCTGTGGCCCTGAGAAAACCATGCTGCTGCTTGCAGAGTAGCTTGTATTTAGCGAGATGTTCAGTCAGTTGGTCAGAAATGATTCTTTCTAGGGCTTTAGAGAGTGGGGGGAGGCTAGAGATCGGCTGGTAGTGACCTGAATTGGAGAGGTCTCCACCTTTGTGTATTGGTGTGATGACAGCAACCTTCCAAATGGAGGGGAAAGTGATTGATTAAGGAGGTGAGAGGGGAGAGGACAGTGTCGAGAGTGAGGCGTAGAAGCTTGAGGTCAAGGGAATCAGCGCTGTAACGGGCATGCCCTAATGCCTTTAGCAAGTAGGGCCTGGCTTCGAAGGGGGAGACTGTCTTGAAGTGAAAACACGAAGTGGTGTGGGGTGGGGGAGGATCGAAGAAGTGAGAAGGAAGTATCCCACTGAGATTTAGGTGGGATATGAGTAAGTACTTCTTCACTGAAGGAGTGGTAGATGCCTGGAACAGTCTGCCAGCGGAAGGCAGTGGAGGCAAAAACAGTGGTGAGCTTTAAGCATGCATGGGATAGGCACAAGGAAATCTTAAGTTGGAAAGCTGGGGGCAGGGATAGCTGGAGATGAGGTAGGGGTTGCATTGACAATCAGTATAGACAGGGACAAATGGGCACTACTAGGTGGGCCAAGCAGGTCCTTATCTGCTGACAAATTCTATGTTTCTATTACTCTGTCTGATCTGTCTTTAAACATAGTCTTGGATGTACCATTCACTATGTCACTAGGCAGTTTATTCCATTTACTGACCACTCTCCGGGTGTAGAACAGTTGTCTTTGTCTGTTCTGAATGTAATCCTATTCAGCTGCCTGTTGTGATCTCTGTTATAGTGAGGACCTTTTTTGTGTGATATGTTGAGACAGGACATTAAGGAGCTTTCAGACAGTATGCCATAGAAGAGCAGACGATCCCCCATAGTCTCTTTTTTTCCAGACTAAACAGCTCCAAGGCATCCAGACTGTCCTGGTATGGTACATCTTTTAGTTCCCATATCATTGTTGAACTTTCCTTTGGACATGATCAACCCTTAAAATGTCCTACCTCAGGTGCAGAGCCCAAGACTAGGACCTACTATCCAGCTGTGGCCTGACACGTCCTGTTTAAAGCCCCAGAGACCTTAGTATTGTGACTTTTAACATTTTTTTAAGATACAGTGGATTAATCAACCCCAGTTATTGACAGCCAAGTCTCGGTGCATACTGTTTTTGAAATTACTTGATTTTATTTGGCAAGGTTAGAAGAATGGTCAAATGTATGGCAGCTTAGATTCAATGCTAAGAAGTGCAAGGTAATGCACCTGGGAAACAAAAACCCAGGGGAAGAGTACACAATGGGGGGTGAGATACTAACAACAACAAAAATGGAAAGGGACCTGGGGGTAGTCATATCAGATGACCTAAAGGTGGGCAAGCAATGAGAGGGCAGCATTGAGGGCTGGGGGGATATTGGGATGCATAGGGAGAGGCATCACCAGTAGAAAACAGGAAGTTATTATCCCTCTGTACAGACAGCTGGTCAGACCCCATCTGGAGTACTGCGTGCAGTTCTGGAGACCCAGTCTTCGCAAAGACATAGACAGGATGGAAGCTGTCCAGAGGAGGGCAACTAAAATGGTGCAGGGTCTGCACCGGGAGACATATGAAGAGAGACTAAAGAAGCTTAATATGTATAGCCTCGAGGAAAGGAGGGAGAGGGGGGACATGATAGAAACTTTCAAGTACCTCAAGGGAATCAATAAAGTCCAAGAGGATAGCATCTTTCAAAAAAGAGGTGCAAGAACAAGGGGCACAATTTGAAGATAGAGGGGGCAGGCTTAGAGGTAATTTAAGAAGTATTTTTCACAGAGAGGGCTGTGGATGCATGGAAACGGCCTTCC
Source organism: Neoceratodus forsteri (assembly GCA_016271365.2). Taxonomy (NCBI): domain Eukaryota; kingdom Metazoa; phylum Chordata; order Ceratodontiformes; family Ceratodontidae; genus Neoceratodus; species Neoceratodus forsteri. The sequence goes on from CM057454.1 coordinate 1,136,403,451, forward strand.
GGAGGAGGTTGTGGAGTCAAAAACAGTGGTGGAATTCAAGCATGCGTGGGACAGTCATAAGGCAATTCTAGGGGATGGGGGTAGGAAAAAGTAGGCTGCTGGTTAACTAGGATCTGCAGCTTATCCAGTAGGCAGGGAAATGGGCAGACTGGGTGGGCCAAGCGGTCCTTATCTGCCGTCATATTCTATGTTTCTATGTTATTACACTGAGGTCCCTTCAGGTTTGGGGTTAAAACAGTGCCCTTTTAAATAGTGCTTTGGGGGTTCCTAGCACCTACGTGTAGATTAGTACATTTACCAATATTAAATTGCATGCCCCATGTCTCAGCCTATACACTTATTTTGTGTAGATCTTCCTGAATACTGTTGATATCTTTGTCAGTGCTGACAGGCCCTCAGGGTTTAGTATTCTCAGCATATTGTTCAACTCAGTTCATTGTACCTGCAGTGTTTGCTCTGTATTGTTACCCTGCTTGTCACCATGTTCCTACTCTCAAATGATTGTACCTGTAACTAACTCTGGGTCGCCCCTGAAAAAGTAATCTTTGGGACCCAATGGGCCTACCCAGTTAACAAAATTTAAATAAATTATCTAAATTGCTAATGTATATTTGGAACAGAATTGGCCCTAAAACAGAGCCCTGTAGTTCTCCACTGGTAAGTGGGCCCTCTGTTGATTTATACCCATTAATGCAGACTTTGTGGCCTCTATTCCAAAGCCGTGTAGCAATCTTATTGATAATATAGTGTAGTTGTCATAGCCTATATCTGACAATGCTCGGGAGGACCGAAGCACTTGGGAAGAAAGGCAGATTGGACCGCTTGGGGGTAACTAGAATGTGTTTTTTTCTTGTGTGACATTTGCACAGCTTGATGCAGTTTTTGTCCTCAGCAACTGATCGTACATGATGCAACAAGATATGGGAGTATAGTATATATGCATAGTTTAGCTTCCCTTTAAACACAGAAACAGAATTTCTAGTCTGCTCCTTTTCCCTGTCCATACTATCACAACAGACCCTTCCTGATCTCCATTTACCGCCCCACTTCCCTACTAATATTCCCTTGTGCCTATCCCATGCAGGCATATTCCTTCCAGACAGACACCCCATCTTATGGCACCCAGTAATACCTTCACCATCCTAGTATTACATTATATTGAGTGTCTGCCATGCCCCCCCCACTGGGATATGTATATACTGTACATACTGTAAATATTAGCTTAACTTTCCTGTAGCCGTTTTTTATCATGTGAATTTTACTGTACATCACTGTGTTTATAAATGTTATTTTCCCCTGTATGTATAACTGTCTTATATAAGTGTATGATGTATCTTACATCAGGGAGGAAGTATAGCGCAGTGGTCTAAGGCTCTAAGCTGCAAATTTGGTGACATCCAGCAGACCAGACCTGGGTTTGAATCCCACAGCTTCCACTTGCATACTGTGTGACCCTGAGCAAGTCACTTAACCTCCTTGTGCTCCCAGGTCGCTCCTGTAAAAAAGCTTTCAGCTTAGTGTGCTATACCTGGTTGGTTAAACAACTAAATAAAAAATTAAAAATGTATCTGTTGTGTATCAACTATTGAACCTTGACCTTATCAGGCCCATCTTGTAAATGAGTCTTGCTCAATGATGTTCACCTGAATAAATAAAGATTTGATGATGATGATGATGATAAAGCCCACCACTGTTTTCACCCTCAGTACCTCCACTGAAAGACTTTTCAAGGCATCCACTACTCTTTCACTGAAGAAGTACTTCCTCACATCCCTCTTAAATTACCCCCTTCCAGCTTCAATGCATGTACCCTAGTTCTCATGCACCTTCTCTGTAAAATACTCCCCTCCTATACCTTATTCACCCCCATGGGTTATTTATAGGTCTCTATCATGTCCCCTCTCTCCTCTCTTTCAGGGTGTTCATATTAAAATCCCTCAGCCTGTCCTCATCGGGCTTCTGATGCAGCCTCTGCACCATTTTAGTTGCCCTTCTCTGGACAACCTCCACCCTGTCTTTATCCTTCCTGAGATGTGGCGTAGAGAAATGGACACAGTACTCGAAGTGGGGTCTCACCAACAATGTATACAGTGGTAACGCCACCCCCCCCCTTCTGCTAGTGATACCCCTCCTTCTGTAGCCAGAAATTGCTATTTTTACACATCGCTTATTCGCTTGTAACAATTGTCTGTGCACTGATTTTTTTTGCACTGAAGAATTAAAGCAGTATTGATACAACAACATATCATTTTGTCTGCAATTCCATGACTGCTGCTCAGGCATTGATAAGAATGTTTTATAATTATCCTTCACTTTTGAGTGCATGCAGTACTTTTTCCTGGAGAGTATATCTGGCATGGGCAAGCTATGAATGGGTGCAGCTCAGATTTGTGTACACCACAGTGAACATAAGCCCTGTTCACACGGACAGATCTGCGGCATTATTTGTTGTGTAGAGCAGCAAGATCGTTGCTGCTGTTCACATCTGAACACCAGTTTTGCTGTTTGGGGCTTGCGTTGCGATCTGTCCCTGATCCCCATTTCCTTGGGTTCAGGTAGTGGTGCGGGTGTTCTGCGCTGTTGTACTCAGCCATCTGAACAGCCTGCACCACACACAGCATTGTGACAGACTTTTCCCCAGCCTGCACTCTGTTTCTTTCACTTACTGGAAAGTTATCCCCCGAGTTCAGCTTAAGATGATTTTGGTGCAGTATACATAGCTGGACTCAGGGGCTGTGATTCTTTTTGTAAACTGAGAGCTTAAAATTGGAAATAACAGGGTCTGAGAGTCATGCCATAATACTTGGCTCAAGTTTCAGACCTGTTTTTTTTCCCATTTTTAGCCCTCAGTTTACAGAAGGAATCACTTCCCTGAGTCTAGCTATGTATACTGCACCAAAAAACATCTCTAGCTGAACTCGGGTCGGAAGAGCCATCACCAATCCCTGTGGCACCATCACCCCTCTTCGACCGCCCCCTCCCTGCTGGAACTGCCTTCAAATGCCAGACCTTCATGGAGCATCTCTCCAGCACTCCAGAGCCATGCTGTCTGAATGCTGCTCCACAGCATTTCAGCAAGCTTGGCCACAGCAAATCACATGGCGCTGATGTACATTTCTCACCGTGTGAACAAGGCTGTAGTTTCACCATGTATGTAAAAACACAGCAGGGGTCAAGCAGGAGTGGGAGACAGCAAGTCTGTACACACACACACTCACACACACACGGTGTGTATCTGACATATTTCAAAAAAAAGAGTGGTGATAGTGCCATAAAAATGATATGACCATGTCTAGTGGGGATCTGGGTAGCAGAAGAATACACTGAGCAGATAGATGACCAGGTATGGGTTCAGTCACAGGTCTAATCTCTGTCTAATTTAATACCCCATACAGAGCTTGGTGATGATAAAGAGCCAGATGACCTGAGATCTAGCAGCAGGAGCTCCAGCAGGCCTCCAGAAGAACAGTCACACAGCCCAGTCCAGGAACTTCAGCAGTGGCACAACGGTCTAGCAAACCCAGTCCAACTCAGACATCAACCATCTATCATGGAGAGAATTCTGCATGATCCCTATGTGATGAAAGGTGATGATGGTGAACTGGATACTGACCTACAGGAACAACAAGAGTCAGTACATGGTTGTGGCAGTACAAAACAACACACTCCCAGTCCACAGCACACCCTCAGTGAGGAGGAGAATGTGGAGAATGAGGAGGAGGAACCAGACATGCAGGAGTTGTGGGCAGAGAACTGTGAAGAAAACCATGTGTCAAAGGAGGACAATGGGGATGTTGCAGAATCAGGTGAGGCAGAGTATCCAAGGAAGGGGGAGGATGTTAGGCGTCAAGGAGAAGCTCGGGAAAAGCAATCTCCAGGAGTGGAGGAGCTCCCAATATTGAGGGACGTGATGAGTGCAAAGCATTGCATATCCCATGACATTCATGGTCTGAGAGATGATCTAATAGTGTACACACAGAATCAGATGGCACAGGGGAGAAGCACTGAGGCAGCGGTGGTGTCCATGGCTAGTGCTGTTGCATCACTGAGTCAGGCAATGGGGCAGCATATTGAATGCATCTCTGACGTGGCACGTGCAGTGAGGGACAAAACTGCCATGACTAGCAGCTTGGCCACATCCAGTGAAAAACAGGCACATGCCCTGGAGCGCATGGCTGATGTTGCAGAACGTCATGCAGCTGCAGCTGAAGCAATAGCCCTTGAAGCAAAGCGAGCTAATGATATAGCCGAGCACCAGGTAGCAGCCCTTGAGCGCCAGGCCCAGGCATTGCAGCAGTACTTATCAGGAGTTGCACAACCACAGTCCCCTCTGCTGAAAGTGCCACCTGTTCAGTCACAGGTGTTTGGGGAACCCATACAACAGGGAACACCACCTCCATTGATTGTGCCACTGCCACCACCACCACCCCCAGCTTCTTCTGTTAGACATTCACCCACACACCCTGTGGCAAATGAGGTCACATCCCTTCCACACCACAGACCTGGACGTACTACTCGCAGACAGGCATATACCTGTGCAACACCTTCAGAGTCCGAGTCAAAGCGGGGACGCCAGTGAAACCATAGTGCATTGAGGCATCCTACTCCATAATAATGTACATGGGTTGAATCAAAATATGGAATTCATCTTCATGTGTGAGGGGACAGAACTCAAGAGAGTCAGAGTCACGAATGAGTTATGAAAGTCCTGCACACACACAAGTGATCAAGTGATGATAATTTGCCTATTTTGAGTCAGGCTATTGTGTATTTGATATATACAACAGTAGTTTACAAGTAATAGCTTATAATTCTGCAGTTTGGAGATTTTGCTGCTTTTCTTTGATTTTTTAACAGCTACCTTCAGTACTAGGCATTGTGATATCATCAGCATTGTAAAAGATGCTCTCTGATTGGTTCAGTATTCTACTGTGATGACAGTAACCTTACAAATACCCATTGTGACAACAGTAATAACTATATGTTGTGATATGTTGCTGTTACTGTTGTCACTAGATAAGGTATCTTCATTTTGTAATTTTTACCGCCACTCTGTTGTATGTATAAATATTCTTTGCAAAAATAAAAACTGTGTTAATGCACCAGCTGGGGTTCAAGTTAACACCACAGGAGTAGGAAAATATGGTGCTAGGGTTTCTAACCCTAACTGTTTAACCCCCCCCCCCCCCGCAAAAGAAAAAAAACATTACGGATGTGGGTCTCCAGATTCTTGGTGAATCAGTGGTGTCTTTCTTGGGGTTGTCAGCCCTAATGCTCCCCCCTGCCCAAAACCTCCTGTCTGAAGCATAAGGTACAGCTCCAAGCCAGCACCTCATAGTAATACATTCTTCAAAGGCAGAGAAGTATGTCTCTGAAGGTTGCCAACACAATCTGTTGTAGCTTTTCTTCACGTCTGACCTTGTTTCCTCAGGGAAGGGGGTGGGCATGGGGGTTGACAACCCCAAGAAAGACCCGCACCACTGAATCACCAAAACTCTGGCCCTGTGGCTGCAGATACAGATGCACAAGGCAAAGAGTCCATCCCTCAGTCAATGCACAGAGCCCTCTGCCACCCACGGGTGAAGAGGTGCAGAGCCCTATGCCAATAGAAGAGTTGTCCTCCCTATATGATACCTTGGCCCATGCGGGCAACCCTGCATCTTTCACTTCCTGGCTAAGGGGTGTGGCATAACAGCACCATTCCCCCACCCTCACCCCATCCCATCCAGCTGGCTCACTGAGCTCACCCCCAACTCAGATCACCGGCACAGGATCATAAAGCACTACCTGCTGCTGTCAAGACTGGCACTACACACAGAGTTTCTTAATAATTATAATTTGTTTTTTAATTTTAACTCAAAATTTTCAAGATAGTCATTTTATGGCTCCTCCCCTCATAAACAGGAATCGTGGCATTTATAGCATATTGGCCAAAATGTCATTTCGCACCAGGCATGTGAAAACAGGTCTTGTCCAGAGTTTTAAAAAATGACACCTGTCACATTTATGTGGTGGTGTGAAAAAATGGCTGTGTTGAAAGTTTGGAGTGAAAATATTGAAAATGAATGAAGTTATGAGTGAATGTTGAAATATTTCAATGTTCACTCATAACTTGGTCATTTTACCATATTTTTACACCAGTTTTTCAACATATCCTTCTTATGGTCCCACCTCATGGACCCAATAGATGAAAATGTTCAAATCTATGCCGAAATGTCATTCTGTGTCACAGGTACAAAAACACATTTTGGCAGGGCCAGCCTGCCGGCACAGTGGTAGTCCTACTACTAGTGACATAGATGACCTGGGTTCGGGAATGAGTCTGGGCAGCTGGTGGGCTGGCCAGGGGAGGAGGATCAATTGTCTTATGGACTGTCTCTTCCTTGTGGGGGGGGGGGGGAGTCACCAGTGCTCAAGCGGCCCCATGCAGTAGCTCGGGGTCCGACAGCTGGGACCATCTCAGTTTGGGAGGTGTGTCAGATGTTCCACGAGTCTGCCCCAACGTCATTACACAACACACGTCCCAGGGAGAAATGCAGAAAATAGAAGTTATGCCTCTGCAGGATGACATCTGCACCCACATTATGGACCTCATGCCGTCGACCGGGCTCCTGTGCTACCAACCAGTCTTCATCGGGGGGAAGGGGCCCCCTGGAGACCCCACCCCTAGGGGTAAGCTGGAGGTGTTCGGGAAGTGGAGTAAGTCCCGGGGCATGTGGCGGGGTAGTGAATGATCGGACGAATGGCTGGCAGATGAAAAAAAAAACATTTTTGCTAGGATTTCAAAAATGACAGCTGCCACGTTCATAAGGTGGTATGATACAATGGCTATGCTGATAATCTGGTTACTCCTATCGCGAACCAAAACTATGGAACTCCCTCTCCCTCTCAAATTCTCCACTCTTTCTTCTTCTACTCCATCAGCACTGCCCTCCATAACTACACTGTCCATAGCTGTTCCTGCTACAACCCTCCTTAATTCCATCCCCTAAAACTCCAATAAATCTTCCCCCCCACTCTGCACTTACACCTTGACCTTCCCTGTTGTAACTCCACACACCCCTTCTTGGCTCCCAACACTCCTTCTCGCTCCCCATGGCCCTCCCTGTACTCATAATGTGACTCCCAGCATCCTGAAGTTGTCTTATGGGCATGCCCTAGCCTCTGCTAATTTTAAGCTCTCACTTCCTCTACCCTCTCCATATTCCTACACCCCATCTCTCCCCCTCCTTTCTGTCTAGCCTTCTCAGTCCCCTCACAGGGTTCTTTGCATCCTAAAGCGGTCCTTCTGGGATAGGTTTCCCTTTCTCTCCCACCTTCACTCACCTCTACTGGCCTTCCCCGCCCCTTGAAGGTTCTCAACATCCTGAAGGGTTCCTTTGGGTTGGTTCTATGCATCTCCTAGATGTTAACCCTCATTTCGTGCTCTCTATCCCTACCTTCTCTAAAGTCCCTCTGCTATCTTCCCCCACCATTTCACTCTAGCCCTGTCAGTCCCCTTGCAGAATTCTCAGCATCCTGAAGAGGTCCCTCAGGGACTGGGTTCCTCCTTTCCTCCTCAACTCACCCTTTCCAATGTGGACCTGTGTTTCAATACTTACTTCTTTGTCCCTGAATTAACTTTTTGTTCTACCTACACGCTCTTAGATCCCCATCCCTCTTGAACTATTGTACCTTTTTACTCTTCTCTCTATGATCTCCAACTTGCTGCCTCTCCCTGCTCTATCTTTCCCTCCTTTTTTCATAATAGCTAAACTCCCTCTTTGCTTACTTTTCCATGTCCGTCCATGTCTATCCTGTCCCTTCCCCTGCCTCCCCTTGCACTTATATTTGATCTCTCGCATTAACCTTATTTTATGGTACACTGTATATATTGCCTGTCTTATGCAAAATACCTGCTCTACCAATGCACCTTATTGTATGGTACACTGTATATTCACCTGTCTTATACAAATGTATGTAAATGTTGACTTATGTAACTTGATTGTATGTATCACCTGTATATATCCTTCTTCACCGGTAGAACTTAGAGAGTTGTCTTGGGAATTTTTTCTTCTGAGTCTTTCTCTCTGTTGTGTGGGGTCCCCCAGGGCTCGGTATTGTCCCCCCATGCTGTTTGCAGTGTATATGCTGGCCCTCAAAGACATTGTAGGACGGTATGGGCTGAGGTTTCACTGCTATGCTGATGATACCCAGCTCTACCTGTCTTTTGTCCCCGACCAAGTTAGTGCCCTTTCAGCATTTAACAGCTGCCTTGCTGAAATCCAAGATTGGATGAATTTGAGTGGGTTGAAGTTGAACGCAGGTAAAACTGAGGTTTTGGTGGTGGACCCGGGACGTAGGATATAGAGGGGTTGAGGACTGATCGGCCCTCCGGTTTATTTCTGGGGGGCGCTCAGATCCTTATCTCTGATCAGGTGCATGACCTGGGAGTGGTACTTGACGGTGGGCTAACCCTCCGTCATCAGATGTCAGCAGTCATGAAGACAGCCTTTTACCATCTCAGGAACATTGCCAGGATCAAGCACCTTGTTCCATCCAGTGATCTTCCCGTATTGGTCCACACCTTTGTGACCTCGCGTCTTGACTACTGCAACTCCCCTAACCTAGGGCTTCCTGGGTTTGATATCCGCCGCTTGCAGCTGGTACAGAACTCTGCTGCTCGTTTACTGACTGGGGTACCTGGGAGATCTCATATTACCCCAGTGCTGCGCGATCTGCACTGGCTGCTGATTCGGTGGCGGATCACCTTCAAGGTAAGTTTATTAACTTACAAAGCCCTACACGGACTTGGTCCTGACTACCTGAAAGAGCTCCTGACTCCTTACTCCCCTATGCGACAGCTCCGCTCGGCTGATGAGGGGTTGCTGGAGATTCCTTGGGTTACTCTGAATTCTTCTGGAGCATGTGCCTTTATGTTTGCTGCCCCAACCCTCTGGAAATCTCTGCCCCATCAGCTTCAGGAGTGCAGGACCGTGGGGAGCTTTAAGTAGGCACTAAAAGCATTTTTATGGATTAAGGCATTCCCTGATTTGTTATGATTTTAATTGTTTTAATGTGTTGTTTGTAACTGTATGAATCGCCTTGATAATTTTGAAAGGCACTCAACAAATAAAGATATTATTGTTATATCACCTGTCTTTTGCAATCACCTGCTGTGTCAATGCACCTTATTGTATGGTACACTGTATATTCACCTGTCTTATGCATATGTATGTAAATGTTGACTTATGTAACTTGAATGTATGTATTACTGCTCCATCCTTATTGTACCACCTACCCCCAGGTCACATGGGGAGACGAGCAACTTGTTGCCCAGTGTGCCTTCCTGGTGAAACATTTCAATAATAATAATAAACTACCAAAGTTATTAGCGAGCATAGAAAAATTTCAACATACACTCTTAACTTTGTTGATTTTTGGTATTTTGACCCACAATTTTCAACACAGCCTTCTTATGACCCCATCTCATGAACTCTAGGTAACAAATTTCAAATCCTGCCCAAATGATGATTTTGCAAAACAATCGCAAAATCAACTTTCTGGCTAGATCATGAGGCGCAGTCCCAAAAAGGTAATGCTGAAAATCTGGTGTAAAAATATAAAAAAAAAAAAAAAAAAAGACAAAATAATGAATCAAACCCCATTGAAATACATTAAACCAGACTTACCTTTTTTCTCATATTGCATTCATTGGTTCCAGCAGCAAGTATTGTCTTCAGTCGGAGAGTGGATCCACATCCTGGGTCATGTTCAGGTGAGTGGGGGGGGTGTGGGGTGGTGGGTGCAGAATGGGAGGTCATGGTGGGGTGCATAGATAGTGTCTGGGGGTGAGATCAGCGAGAGACTATTTTCTTTTTTACAGGTTTTAAAAAAAATCGAGGGACAATTTTCTTTGTTTTAGGGTTTTTTCTAACCATGGGGATTGGGCACCCCAATGTTGGAGTACTGCTCAGCAGCATCAGGGGTAGGCACCCTGGTGCCATAATGTATATAATGGGAAGGGGGCAGACAACCTGGAAAGGGGGGGTAAAGAGAAGTGGTACCAAGAGTGATCACCTCAGTCTGCTTATTCAACAAAAAATTAAATATGGGAAAGGGGGTGGGTGACATGGAGGGGAGGGTGGAGAAAGAAGCGCTGCCGGCAATGGGTACCCTAGTCCACTAGTAACTGAGTTACCTAGATAAATAGAGAGAGAGAGAGAGAGAGACAGAAAGTAGCAGGGCATCACCGTCTCACTGCACCAGCTGAATCCAGCAGCATGACTCCAGCTGCAGCTTCACAACTTAAGAAAATCCTGTTGTTCTTGTACTGAGAACACAGGTGAATGGCTGTTCTTGCTAAGATGGGCACCCAGGATTTTTGAATACCATGAAACGTTATTTCTAGGGACATGGATATGTTGTTCATCCACACTATCTGGCAGGTTCCTTGCCGCTTTAAATCTTGCCGGAAGGTCTTCAAGCTAGCTCCTCCCACCCACCCGGGTGGTAAAACTCTCGGCTCCGCCCCATGACGCCAGATCTTCCTTACTGCTTGGAAGCTCAGGTTCCCTCCTTAACGCTCTGTGATTAAGACTTGGTGCCTAACTCTTCTAACTTTGAAACTTGTTTCAAATAATTACAAATTACTTCGGTCTTCTTCTCCTCGCGGCTGCGATGGATAAATCGATTCCCGGATTTCGGAGATGTCCCTGCGGGCAGAAAATGTCTCGGACAGACCCGCACTCCACGTGCGTCTACTGCTTGGGCCTTGAGCACGATCCGCAGGCTTGCGACCTGTGCTCTTCCTTTTCGATCTATGTCCTTGAAGATCGTGCTGCCCGTCTTCAGTTGGGCGTCCGAAAAGAGATTTCCTCTGGTTAAATCCCATGAGGTCTGATGTAAGCCATGGGCTGCGGGCTCTGCAGAACAACTAGAGCAGATGATGGCCCTCGAGGGAGGAGGCGGCGCAGGCCGCCTTCCATCTTCGTCAGCATTTGTCCCGCTCTCTTCGCGCCTCTTATTCGCTTTTAAGGAGCTTGCTTGACCCTCTCGACAAAAGGCGACAGGGTCCAACCTCTTCTGGACCGCTTTCTTGGTCAAAAGAGTAAGGTAAGTCCCATCGCCGACGCTCTTGGGAGCGGAAAGATCTCCTCCCTTGTCGACAGTCGACTTCGTCGATCCTTCAGCTCGCCACTGGCTTCACGGTGTCCCGCCAGGCCAGTTGATCGAGACACCCGCCGACGCTGCTGAGATATTTCACCCGTTAGGACGGGTTGTCGGCTGGTGAAGCTGAAATTCCCTCCCGGTTCGCCGGGCGGAGTTGAGGATCCCGTCGGCTCACTGTGCCTCCGTTCCGAGCTGTTGGTGCAGTCGTCCGAGCCAAGGGCATACCGATTCTCGGCACCCGCCGCTACCGACCTCGGCCTAGCCAAGATTCTCGTCTCGGTCTCGGACCTCCTCGCGTCCAGCCGATCCCGCCGGCATAAGCGGTCTCGTCTCGGCACGCGCCAAGCGGCGCCGCCACTCTTCCTCCTCTTCCTCCTCCTCGGACGAGGGGAGGCTTCGGCGCAAGTTGCGTCGGAAATATGAGGAGCTTATGTGGCAACAGCTTCTGTTGGCCGGGAATAAGCCGACCCGGTCATCTTCTCTGGCCATTAAGTGGCTGTCACCGGAGCGGCCGAAACAACCCCTCGTGGTGGTCGAGGAGCCTGTTCCCAGGCCGGTTGTTCGGCAAATTACTGCTGCCCCACCGATTTTGGTGGAACCGCCTCCTCCTCAGCCGTTAGTTGGGGCTCCGACCAAGGGTTCTCGGTCGGCTCAGGGCTGCCCCATAGGCTGCCGGTCACTCACTCCCGATAAACCTCGGCAAGTGGAGGGTTCTCAGGCTCGAGGCAGCTCTTGAAGACTCGCCGAGTCGGAAGATGACTCCTCCCTGTTCTCCAGGCGGATGGACTTGAGTCCTCAGGGGGCAGTCAGTGGACGATAGCCCTTCGCCCTTCCTTGGCTTACTGCTCATCTCAGAGTCCACCGATGAAGCTCGAACCCGCTTCCAACGGGCCAGATATCCCTCACAGAGATTCTGGACCGAGGGATTCTCCGACGGAGGCCTTTCCGTGGCCGGCCAGTTGGTCCGGCCTTGGAACTATGGCAGCGTCCGCTTCCTGCCCTGCACCTTCGCCAGGATGGCCAGGAAGCACGCGTCCCTACCGGTTCCCTGTCCGGTTTTGGAACACCCTCTGCTGAGGGGTTGGTCACCGATAGCATTTTCCGCGCTACGAACGCCTAGGACGTGGACAAACCGCCCGACAAAGAATCCAAGAAATTGGATTTGCCAGGCAAAAGTCTGTGCTGCTTCTCTCGGCTCTCGCCAGGCCAGTTCGCCCTGATGGCACACTTCTCCCATGCCCTGTTGGGCTCCCTGATGAGGTCGTTCTCATCTTCCCGCTGACCTGCAGACCACGGTCAAACAGGTACGGGATCAGGCAGGGCAGTGGCTACAGCAGCTCCAGACTGCTCTCGACATCGGAGACTTGTGCCAGGTCAGTGGCGGCCGCAGTGGCCATGCGTCGGCGGGCGTGGCTGAGGATATCCACCTTCACCTCGGATACCCAGCACAAACTGGCAGATGTTCCCTTCCTGGGAACAGACCTCTTCGGCCCTGGAGTGGAAGGTCACCTCCAGAGGATCGAAAAGTCCAATGCCACCTTGGACTCGGTCTCCTCCGCCCAGAAGGACAAAGGCCGTAAGCCTCAGCCTAAGCCCTTTCGCCCTTCTGTGCCTGCGCCGTGCCCGGCCCAGCAACGTCAGGGCCAGCAGGCTCGACCTTGGTACCCCAAACCCAAGCCGTCGTCTTCCTCTAATAGGAAGCAAGGAGGTAAGGGCCCAGGAGGTCTCTCAGCCGTCCTCCACTAAGCCTGCCCAGTGACGGGCTGAGGGTGTCTCCCATTCCGTCCGCCTTACTCCTGGTTCCTCGTGGGGACGGCTCTGCACTTCCTTTCCACCTGGTCCGCTGTTACCACAGACAGGTGGGTTTTGAGTGGTGGGAAGAGGCCTGCCTCTAGAATCTCGCCGAGCAGGTTCGCTCAGAGCCGCCGCCTCGGGGCTTCTGCCCCCAGCCTCACTGGCGGCTCGTCGAGCCGACATCGCTCTCCTCCTCCAGAAGGAGGTGATAAGAGAGGTGGAGGACCCTCCTTCAGACCCGGGGTTTGTGTCCAGGTATTTCCTGGTCCCGAAACGGACGGGGGGCTGGCGCCCCATCCTCGACCTACACGACCTAAACAAGTTCCTAAGGTCTCGAACCTTCAGAATGGTCACTCTGGCTCAGATAATACCATCTCTGGAACACGGCGTGTGGTTCTGTTCTCTGGACTTTCAGGACGCGTTCTTTCACGTCCCTATCCGTCCGTCTCACCGGAGGTTCCTCCACTTCCGAGCGGAGGGATCCCTATTCGAGTTCCAGGCCATGCCCTTCGGCCTTTCTCCAGCTCCCAGGGTCTTCACCAAATGCATGGCAGTGGTGACAGCATTCCTGCGGCGCCGAGGGGTCCGGGTGTACCCTTACCTGGACGATTGGCTGATAGCAGCCCCCTCCAGTCAGGAGGCGGAGCGGTCCAGGGACCTGGCCCTCCGGGTTTGCTCTCAAGTCGGCCTCCTTATCAACGAGGCCAAATCGGAACTCGAGCCGAAGCAGGTGATACTGTTCATCGGGGCAGAGCTCGACTCTTTACGAGCCAGAGCACGGCTCCCGGCGGACAGGGCCGAGGTTCTTACCTCCTTTGCCCAATCATTTCTGGTTGGGCAATCGCGCCCTGCCCGGGACTTCCTGCGCCTCCTGGGTCTCATGGCGGCCTGTACCAGCGTGGTCCGTTGGGCACGTTGGCACATGCGTCCCCTTCAGTGGGGACTGGCCAGCCAATGGTCACAACGCTGCGATCCCTTGGACCAGCTTGTGGTGACGACCCAGGAGATGTGGAACGCTCTCCAGTGGTGGACCGTTCCATCCCATCTACAGGAGGGCATCCCGTTTGTCGGCCCCGAGCCGACGGTCTCTCTGACGACCGACGCCTCTTTGATGGGTTGGGGTGCCCATCTGGGGGAACACAGAGTGCACGGCCTCTGGTCCCCGCGGGAGTCCCGATGCCATATCAACCTGCTGGAGCTCCATGCGGTCCGCCTAGCTCTCACCGCCTTTGCTCCGTATCTCCAGGGTCAAGTGGTCCGAGTCCAGATGGACAATACCACGACCATGTACTACCTGAACCGCCAGGGCGGGACGCGCTCCATGCTTCTATGCAAGGAAGCTCTCCGCATCTGGTCACTTGTGCGCAGCCTGGAGGTGGATCTCCTGGCCATTCATGTGGCAGGAGCCCTCCAACACCCTGGCCGATGCCCTGAGCCGGATAGGGGCTGCATCGCATGAGTGATCTCTCCTGCCGGAGGTAGTACATAATCTGTTCTCCCTTTGGGGCACACCTCTGGTGGATCTGTTTGCCTCCAGGGAGAACATGAAGTTGAGGCTGTTTCATGCCCGCCCCCCTCAGCAGGGCTCGCTGCAGGGGGATGCCTTCTCGAGGCCATGGACCCCGGGCCTCTTTTACGCCTTCCCCCCCTTTCCCCTGATTCACAGGGTCCTGCTCAAAGCGAGGAGGGACAAGGGCGCAGGTGATTCTGATAGCCCCAGACTGGCCACGCCAGTTCTGGTACCCAGATCTCCTCAGCCTCAGCTCCAGGCTCCCGAGGCAGCTTCCAGCTCGCCTGGACCTGCTCTCAGTCAGTCAGGGGAAGGTGTTCCATCCGGACCTTCAATCCCTGCACCTGACGGCCTGGTTCCTGAGCGGCTAGAGTTCCAGGCCTTGGGTCTTTCCGACGAGGTCCTCCGCGCTGAGGCGTCCTGTAAGGAGTCGTCCAGAAAATGCTATGCCTTCAAATGGAAGAGATTCTCCATTTGGTGTCGGGGTAAGGGCTTGGACCCTTCCTCATGTTCTGTGGCCAGCATTTTGGACTATCTATGGTCCCTATCTAGTCAAGGGCTTAGGTCGACGACCCTAAAGGTGCACCTGGTAGCCATCTCTGCTTACCGGGCGTGGGCCGGTCAGCAGTCGGTGGCGCAGGAGAAGGTGGTCGGGCGCTTCTTCAAAGGCCTTGATCACATTTCCCCTCCAGTGCGGGAACCCCACCTCCGTGGATTTACTGCTGAGGTTGGCAAAGCTCTTGGCGGAAGCCATTCGAACCAATGCACAGGTGTGTGGTCTCCCCACCTGTCGTGGAAGACCGCCTTCTGGTGGCTATCACGTCAGCCAGAAGGATGGGAGAACTCCAGGCGCTAGCATAGAGTCTCCTTACCTGGTCTTCCACAGGGACAGGTTGTCCTGCGCCCCACCCAAAATTCCTTCCAAGGTGGTGTCGGAGTTTCACCTTAATCAGGTGTTGACTCTGCCGGTGTTCTACCCCAATCACACCCTCGAGGCCGAATATAGGCTCCATACTTTGGACCCTAGAAGGTGCTCGCTTATTACAAGGAGCGCACGCTGGGATTCGGGAGAGGTTCAGCCAGCTGTTTGTCCCTCACGCTGAAGCCGCACTGCAGACCTGCAAGCTTAAGCGGACGTATAAGCAGATGGGTCACCTCCAGCATAGATCTCTGCTATGAGTTGGTGGCATGGAGCCTCCCAGAGGGATAAGTGCTCTTCTACCCGCCATACTGCTGCATCGGTGGCTGCTTCAGGGACGCCCCTATCCAGGAAATCTGCAGGGCTGCTACCTGGAAGTCAGCAAACACCTTCATTACCCACTACATCGACCTTGAGTCACGCCGGGATGCTGGTTTTGGGGCCTCAGTTCTCCAGTCCTTATTCCCCAAGTAAGTATTAAGGGGGTGTGCGCCTTGCCTCCCTCCTCCCGGAGAACTGCTAGAGTCTGCTAGATGTGTGGATGAACAACATATCCATGTCCCTAGAAATACAGGTTACTCACCTGTAACAGGAGTTCTAGGAATAGTATATGTTGTTCATCCACACGACCCACTCCTCCCGGCTCGAACAAGACAACCTGAGCTTCCAGCGGGCCAGATCTGGCTACCATGGGGCGGAGCCGAGAGTTTTACCACCCGGGTGGGTGGGAGGAGCTAGCTTGAAGACCTTCCGGCAAGATTTAAAGTGGCAAGGAACCTGCCAGATAGTGTGGATGAACAACATATACCATTCCTAGAACTCCTGTTACAGGTGAGTAACCTGTATTTCCAGGGCAATTTTCAAAAAACAAACACCAGAATCTAGCTAAACGAGTCCTGTTTACTTAGATTCAGGTGTTTTTTTTTTTTGAAAATACATCATTTTTATGTATTTTCACAATTTTTTAGTTATAAAAAAGGGATCTTGGCAGCCACTGTCTTTTTTTTCTCTCACTAAACGTGAATAATTTCTCACAAGTAAATCATAAAAATAAACATTCACTATCAGTGTTTTTGACTGATCGAGTTCGAGGATTGTCCAAAAAATGAACTTTAAATCCTTATAACTCTGGAACTGTATATTTTTTTCACAAAACCTTTGAAAGGCAGTACCCCAGTATAGGACACTTCTACATTGAAGGTTTTGTGAAACAATTCTGCACAGTCTAGCCTGTGCATGTTTTTTGTGTTTTTGGCCCCTCTGTAACTTTGTCCCCTGTGAACTGAGTGCCACGTAATTTTCAGGATCCAAAGATCCTATCACCGTCTGTGTGCCTTCCAGATTTCAAGTAAATTGGCTGAATGGGACAAAGTTATTAAGGTGCAAAAACTGGGATTTAACATTAAAGTGCTTACTCAACCCTAATATACAGGTGCTACTGCTCCTGTGTAATATATATTACATGGCTGGGACTTTTGCCCCCACAGAAGTGGTTAGCAGTTATTTCCCTGTGTACCTGTTGTCTGCATTCACAGTTGTGATCAAAACTGCCAGTAACCATCCAAATGTGTTAAATAAAAGATGAGTAAGTTTACTATACTCAGAAATAAACCCATAACAGGGATAACCAGATCACAAAACCACTCGCCCTTTGGGCTTGCGTGTTTTTATATGATCTGGTTAGCCCCCTTGATGGGTTTATTTCCTTGTTTACCACACCTACCCATCATTTATTCTCTCTTTCTCTGTAGATATATATTATACTGGCACTACTGCACGAGTACACTTCGGATTGAGTAAGGTGTTTAATGTTAAACCCCAATTTTTGCACCTTAATAATGTTGGTGGCATTCAATTAAATAGTCCAAAATTTTGCATACACAATCTAGTGGCAAAGTCTCAAAAGATGAAAAGATTCATGACAGCATCTTATGCGGTTTCAGCAATACAGAACATCAATTTTTAATGAATTACTGTTTTTTCTATACTTAGCATAGGTTTATTTCTTCTCAAGTACAGCCTAGATGGTACAGATTTTCACAAAACCTTTAGGGTAGAAGTGACCTGCCGAGGTAGCGCCTTATAAAGGTTTTGTGGAAAAATATTAAACACTTCTTGAGTTACTAGGATTAAATTTTTTTCTGAGCATGCTCAGTTGGGTCTTTTACTAACCCTCTGATACGAATGATAAAAATAATGAAGCCTGATGGTTTATTGTTTGTGATTTATCGATCATGGAAAAAATAATGATCATGATGACTGCCATCTTTTTTTTTTTTTCTCCTTCGTGTTTTTCCACCTCGGCCTGCTGACTTACTTCTGTCCTCCTCCAGCCCTCGGTCACCACCTCACCTCTCGGCATCTCTCAAGCTCTGTATACCCCATGGCTTACCCCCTATAGTGAAGCGGAAGGGGGGAGGGCCATCCATCCCCCCCAGCACAATCTGGAGCAGGCCTGGGAGTTCCTTAAGGTGGCGGTGCTAGAGTACTGAAGGGGATTTTATGGAGCTGGCAGCTGTGTTTCTTTTTTTCTTGGTCCTTCCCCTTGTGGCTGTGAATGCACATGCATGGAGGCACACACGCATCATGAAGCCATGCTCCTTGTCTCCCTTAACTCTGGGGTTACTCCCCATCCTCCACTGGGGGGCAGCCAAGGAGCGGGATGACATGCCCACCCTTCCTCAGGAGAGGAGAGCGGTCATCAAATGCTCAATCCTCTCCCCTGCTGACCCCCGGCGGCCCATGCTTGTTCTCAAACACGAGTCGCCGATGTGGCGCGAGGTGTAGCATCCAACACCTCAATCCTCAGCACCACCAGGCCGGTGGTAATCACCATCTTGTTTTAAATAAAAACCTTGAAAAATATAAAAAAATGATGTGTTATACACCTGAACCTAGGTAAACATGACCCATGTAGCTAGAGTCTGTTGTTAGTATTTTGAAAATATGGCTGGAAATAAGGTTTTTTGGGCACCTGAATATCCTGGGTGCCTAGTTTAGCAAGAAGAGCCATTCATCTACGTTCTCTGTATGAGAACAGTGAGATTTTATTGAGTTATGCAGCTGCAACTGGAGTCATGCTGTCAGCTGGAGTGAGAGCAGTGAGCCAGCGGTCTGGTGAGCTGGCATTCTGTCCCAGTTTCTTTCTTTCTTTCTTTCTTTCTTTCTTTCTTTCTTTCTTTCTTTCTTTCTTTCTTTCTTTCTTTCTTTCTTTCTTTCTTTCTTTCATCTTGTCTGTCTGTTGGTTGGTGTATCTAGCTATCTACCTATTGTATCATAAGAGGATTGGGATGCCCATCCCCAGTACTGCTACTTTCTACACCCTCCCCTCCAGGTCACCCACACCCATCTCAATACATAAATTAAAAGAAAAAAATAATATAAAAGCAGACTGGGATTCCCACCCCTGTACAGCTTGCCAACCCCTTCCCATCTAGGTCATGCCCCCCCCCCAAGTGAATAGGTGGTGACACTGGGATGCCCACACCCTGTGCTGCCATAGAGTTAAGCCAACACCGGCATGCCCAATCCCCAGTATCAAATCCAAGAAATAAACCTTAAAACAAAACAGTCTCTCAATGTCTTTTTTTAATGAACCTTTAAAAAGGAAATATTCCCTCACCGATCTGACCCAACACACACCCCACCCAACCTCCCCACTCAGCACCCACCCACCATCCCACACACCCTCACTCACCTGAACATGTCTCACAATGTAGATCCACTCTCCAATCGAAGACGCATCTTGCTGCTGGGACCAGTGACTTCATTATGAGAAAATAAGGCAAGTCCAGTTTAACGTACAGTACTTCAATGGAGTTAAACTTTTTACTTCTTACTTTGTTATGTTTTAATATTGTTATGCCAAATTTTAATGTAAGCCCCCTACCCCTGCCTTTTGCAAATGACAGGCGGTATGCTGTTTGAATCTGACAGCACTACCAGGTGGGGACTGGGTTCGGGGAGGAATAGGTTACTCGGCACAAGGGCTAGGTTTGGCTACTCTGCACTGGGGCACCCAAGTAACTCCGAACACAGGAAGCAATAACTGTAATGTCCAATACCAGAGATGGGATTCTAAAGTGTGGCTTTACTCACATCCAAACAGAACAAACAAAGCATACACGGACCCCCACAGGGCTGCACTTCTGGTAATGCAGACTAAAAGAAACAAGAACACTTCTTCAACACTTCAGCCCTCAGGCTGTGAACCCACCGGCACACAGCCCGGACTTGCACGCTGCTTTGGATACACAGCCTGAACTTGTACACTATTCTGGGATTTCTCTGGCTCTGATCCCTTGCCGGCCACTCAGACACCTTCTATTTGTCATGGAAACATTTTCTGATGGCTCCCTAAACCACCTAAGAGCACCTTCTGTTTGTCATGGATACATTTTCTGGTGGCTCCCTAAACCACCTAAAAGCACCTCAGCTCTGTCAGGGAATTCTTCTTTTAATCCCATGTCTGGGTACTTTCCTTAGGCACTGGCCAAGTACCTGAGAGAAAGTAAAGGTGCCACAGAACAAATCCGTAGAGGTGAATTTGATTACTACTGATGGGGGGTTTCCCACCTCTCGCTCCCACAATTCGTACCCGGCCATTTCTCTGGACAGTAAACATCTCATTATGTAAAGCTTGGCAATGTAGATTAAGGCTAAATGTATATCACATTTCCTCTACTTGTCTTGCTTTCACATTGTGCTGGACTTGAACATACTTATACTTGGCTTAGCCCATTGCTGTAGGCCCCCTACTAATTAAGCAGTCCAATCCCCACTTTACTTCACTCTTTGTGCTGGACTTGAACCTACTTGAATTAACCAGCAATATCTATTACACTAGACCTCCTACAGATTAAGTAGTCCAATCCCCACATTCCAACAGTTCAGGCGAAAACATTGGCCCTCTGTCAGAGCGAACTCAGCCTTTGGTTGCAGGTGCCCCACAGGCAATTCCTCACAGGAATTCCTCTCCCACAGCTTCTGGTGCCACAGCACAACTTGAAATAGGCAGCTTCTTCCCTTAGCCGGAACCAGGAGGGTTGCCCCTGGAAAACAGGCAAACCTTTCCCCCCCATCCCCTTAGGGATGGGGCACATGGACCAGTAACAGCGGTCTCCACCACTTCAGCAATCAGCTTCTGTGTTCCTCTTACGGTGGAAACACACACACCTCTCTTACAGTAGCTCTAAAACAGAGCTTAAGGCTCTGAGAGCCTACACACAGACAGCTATGCTACTTCCTCTCTCCAAGACTGCACACAGACACACTGTTCAAATTCCCCAACATTCTATCCTAACTTCCAACTGCAGCACTCCAGTGTGGCTCATGCAGCTGTGAGAGTTCTATGGTGATGTCATCCCTCAGTCTCAGCTGAGACTGAGAACAGAGTGAGACAGTGTGAAATCCATTTAACTGGAGTTTCACAAGCTGCCTTCCCTGCCTACCACTAGGTCTTACTGGGATTCTAGTAACCCTGGGTAACAGGGGAGTTACATTAAGAATTTCCTTTTCAGACCCCACCTCATGAATAAGGTAGGTGGAATTTTTTCAACTCTGTCCTGAAAGACGATTTCACAGTTGCTGTGCAAAATCACCTTTCGAGCATGTTTTGAGCATTTTTACCTTCTGGGTTCATGAGGTGGGGTCATAAGAAGGCTATGTTGAAAATTTGGTGTTAAAATGGTAATGTTTTGCGTGAACGTGGAAATATTTCAACATTCACACATAACTTCACTAATTTTTAACATTTTTACACCAAACTTTCAACATGGCCTTTTTGGAACAACACCTCATGAACAAGGCAGGTGAGATTTTTCAAATCCATCCTGAAAGTGGATTTCACAGTCTCTCTGCTAAATTATATTTCGGATAGGATTTGAACATTTTTACCCACTGGATTCATGACCTGGAGTCATAAGAAGACTTGACAATTTTGTGTAAAAATATGGTAAAATAACCAAGTTATGAGTGAACAGTTGGGGTCATAAGAAGAATGTGTTGAAAATTTGGTAAAATAACCAAGTTATGAGTGAACATTGAAATACTTTAACATTCACTCATAACTTTGCTAATTTAAAATATTTTGACTTCAGTCTTTTAGCATAACCATTTTTTGACACCACCTCATAAACGTGATAGATTTTGTTCGTCAGATCCTGAATGAGATGTGTTTTCACACATGTGGCTTGAAATGACGTTTCAGCCAGTATTCTATAAATGTCAGATGCCATGCTTATAAGGGAGGGAGTCATAAAAACTACCTTGAAAATTTGGTGTCAAAATTGGAAAAAAAAAAAAAAAATTAAGAAACATGTATAGTACCAGCCTTTACCCCAGCAGGTGGTGCATTGTGTTCCTGTGCTGGTAACCTGAGTTCGAGGGTGAGCTAAATAAACCAGCTGGATCGGCCGAGGCTGGGAAGATGGCACTGTGATGTGACACCACCACCCTCCAGCCTGGAAAGGGAAGATGCAGGGTTGCCCACATGGGTCCAAGTTCCATATAGTGGAGAGCTGTTCTCTTGGCATAGGGCCCTGCACCTCTATACCCGTGGGTGCCAAAGGGCCCTGTACATCAACTGAGAGATGGATTTTTTGCCCTGTGCATCTGCATCTGCCGCTACATGGAAGTGCAGGACCCAGAGGACCCTGTGCTTCTGCAACCACATTAATTCTTGACATCCACTGCTGCACAGAATGCAGGGCCCTGCACTTCTGTAGGTGGATGGAGTGTTCCCTTGGTCCCAGAGGGACTTGCGTGAATGAGGATATGATTCCGCTATCTCAAAAAGAAAGGTGATTCTTTACAAAAAAACTGCATTAGTGCAACAGTTAGAGTTCAGCTTAACACCAAACAAGTAGGGAAATGTGGTGTTAGGATTTTGAACCCTGACTCCTCACCCCAACCCCCCAAGCGGCAAAAGGACAAGACCACGCAAGCAGCTACAGACAGCCATCATTGGGAAAGGTAAACAGCATACAACTGTTTCCAGATTACACAAATGCACCTTTGTGGATTTGTAGCTCCAGATGTATAAGCACAGGCCCCACAGGAGCCTGTGTTTATGCAGCCACACCTGTGTGTGTATGTCATACAGCGTGCATGAGTACTTTTGGCTGCAGAACCGCAGGCCCCATGGAGCCTGTGCCTCTGCAGACAGAGGTACTCATGAACGCTTTATGAATTACCTTGCTAGATAGCATGTTCTGCTAGTGCATGGTTTTCAGCGTGCAGCTGCATAACTGACAAATGTCTACCACCCTGAAAAATTTCTAGATCTGCTGCTGAAACCATGATATTCACATTGTAGCAGTACTTCCTTCTGCATAACTGCAGGCCCCAGTGGTGCCTGCACTTCTGGAGCCAGAAGTCAATGTTTATGTCTTACACATGTGGCTGGAGAGGTGCAGGCTACTCAGGGTCCTGCCCTTCTGCACACAGAAATACTGATGCAATTTTGGTATTATGGATTTTGTGGCACCTGCGCACCTGCAACCAGAGATTGGTGTTTATATCTTACACTAGTGGCTACAGAAGTGCAGGCCTGTCAAGTGTATATACATCTTGCAATGCGCATGGGCCTGCACTTCTGCAGACAAAAGAACTCTTGTAAATTTCTTATTGTTGATTTTTATCTGGCTGCAGTGGCCTGTGCTTCTGTACATCGTAGCAGTGTTGTCATTTAAGTATCATGGATTTCTTTCTGCATTGACATGTGAATGTGTATGTCTTGCAGTATGCATGCCACAGATACAAATCCAAGAAGGTAGCACATCAGTGCTACTGCATGTGTGTCCTCTCAAAACAGTTTTATGTTTGTCTTTCCTGATGATGGCTGTCTGTGGTTGCTTGTGTGGTCTTCTCTTTTTGCTGCTTGCAGATTTGGGTTGGGGAGTTAGGGCTGGAAACCCTAACGACACATTTCCCTACTTTTGTGGCATTATGTTGAACCCTCACTGATGCATTAACGCAGGTTTTTGCAAAGAACACATATATAATACAGACAGATATATAGATATTCTTTGCAAAAAAAATGTTACTTTTTGCAAAAAACTGTATTAATGCATCAGTTAGGATTCAGACTAAAGCAGCAAAAGTAAGGAAATATGATGTTAGGGTTTCCAGCCTGACTCCCCACCCCCAAGCAACAAAAGCAAAAAACATTATGGTGAATCAGTGCTGGGGTCTTCCTCGGGGTTCTGAACCCTAATGCTCTCCCCATTCCCTGAGCCAACAAGGTCAGATGTGATGTTTTTTCTTGAGGCAGGGAAGACTATTTTTTTCAAATTCTGTTTGTTTTATATGAGAATGGCATTAGCATTAGGGTTGAGACCCCCAAAGAAGACCCCAACACTGATTCACTGTAATGTCATTTGATTTTGCTGCTTGGGAGGTGGGGGTGGGGAGTCAGGGTTGGAAACCTTGGCATCACATTTCCCCTACTTTTGTCTCTTTAATCTGAACCCTAATTGATGCATTAACGTATTTTCTTTTGCAAAGAATAGATATATATATAGAAAGAGAGAGATAACAGGAATGGGAGGATAAAAATTGCAAGATAAGAAAAGTTAGCTAGTAACAGCAACATATATAAAGAATTGTGAATGAGCAAGCATACAATACAAGGATGTTGTTCAGTCGAGAGGTTGCCATGGTAACAAGAGCACAGCTTGAGGGGTCTCTTGTTAACAGCCTTGTGGGGGAAATGTTTTAACCAGGAATAGCTCACTAAGCTGAAGCTTGTTTCCAGGTGCTACCTGGGAGCATGAAGAATTTAAGTGACTTGCTCAGGGTCACACATTATGCAAGTGGGGGCTGTGGGATTCAAACCCAGGTCTCCAGCTTTGCAGCTCACTGCCCCAAACCACTGTGCTATACGGCCTGCTTCTATGTGTATGGTTGCTCATACACAATCTTTTATAGTGAATGGGCAACCATAAGATTAAACTCATATAAATTCAGCACTTGTTACAGGCCAGGTGATTACCAACACACTTTAGAAAATGGCAAGAATTGATTCTAAAACATGATTGGCTGAAAGCTGTTCCAACCTGGATGTCTGTTTTTTTGATAGATGCCCAGTGGAAAACAAGTGCCAGTTGGGGTGCCCCATTATTGAGGATATTATTAGGCACCCTGAATTTTCAAATGTAGTGCCCACCATTTTTTTCCTCCTGCTTAGCGGTCATTCACCCACTGTCCTAGCACTGATCCTGTGCTTGCCTTTTTTTTAATTGTAAGCAACACACACACACACACACAAAAAAAAAAAAACAGAAATCTAGGCTTATTTTTCTTTTTTTTCCCTCCCTGGCACCTCTGTCCTTATGTTTGGACCTGTCGTCCATATTC
Source organism: Neoceratodus forsteri (assembly GCA_016271365.2). Classification (NCBI taxonomy): domain Eukaryota; kingdom Metazoa; phylum Chordata; order Ceratodontiformes; family Ceratodontidae; genus Neoceratodus; species Neoceratodus forsteri. The sequence goes on from CM057454.1 coordinate 1,136,428,182, forward strand.
ACTTTCTCCACAGTGCGGCCACCGCCCCGCTGTCACCGATGCTCTGCTGTTTTTGTTGTAAACATGGATATGCCGGTCATAAAAAAATCAACCCACTTTTTGCAGGCTTACTTTGTGTACTTCCTCCTGTGTAAGGAATGGGGATGGCTCTCCTTCAAAATGCACGGACCTTCCTGTACTCAATTTCGTCACAGAGCGGAGCGGCCACATGCTGCCGATTCTCTGATGCAGGTGCTGCTGTGTGAATGAAACTGAAAGTTTTAAAAGAAGAAAAAAAATACCCTCACACTCCAGCTCATTTTTCAGGTGAGGGAGAAAAGTGTTTCTGCCACCTGTAGTCATTGGGGGGGGGGGTAACAATGACAACAAGCTGAACGCATTAGGACTATGGAGGCTCCACTGGGACAAGAGTCCCTACTTAAAAAGAAAAAAGTCATTGTTCAGAAAAGGCGGAGGAACCATTTCATTATAAATTAAAGCAAACACAAAAGAATTTAAACATTTGCCAATAAAAATTCATATTTTCTTACACACGTAAAATAAACTAGCCTATTTTCTAAGTGCAATAATACCCTCCAGGGTGGGTGGTATTGGAAAATACCGGACCTTCCAGAGGCTACAAGGCCCTCTTCCTGTGGCATCGGGCCTCATTACGCTCCTGAGCGGTCTGATATTTCCCAATACTGCCCACCCTGTCAGGTATTATTGCTTACTGAGAAGAAGGCAGCCGCACAACCATATTGTTGTACTGCAGTAGTGACATCCCTAGTGCAGCACCTCAAAATCCTGATGTCACTACTGCAGCATAACAGCGCTGTTCCTGGCATGGTTTTCCATGCACAACAGCATTCCACAATACACTATATATAGAATAGTGGATGAGTGACCATCCACAATAAGGCTATGTTTCCATCAAGGGTGTTGATGACATCATTGAGACTGCGAGAGTGAAGCTGTATTGTCATCACGGTGGGGGGAGGGATGGGAGAAAAGGCTGTCAAGGGGGTGCCAATAAAGGAGGGACTCTATCTCCACCCCTCTGGGGAGCTGGAGGATTGCGGGAAAAAGCCGACTGGCAAAGTGCAGACCAGGGGAAAACAGAATCCCCATGGGAACACGAGCAGGGGAAATGGAACTATAGGGAAAGGGTGGAAGGTAGTCCTGCTAAATGCCAGGAGCTTGGGCAATAAAATGCCTGAGCTCCAGGCGATGCTAACTGAGGGAGCAGTGGATGTGGCAGCAGTCACTGAGACTTGGGACACTGCAGGACACGACTGGGACCTGAACCTGGAGGGTTACACTATGTTGAGGAAGGACAGGGGGGAGGGAAGGGGAGGAGGGGTAGCAATGATAGTCAAAAACTGCATTGGCATAGGGGGAGTAGAGGAGGCGGAGGGACCCGTGGAGGCAATTTGGGTCACCTTGATAACAAGGGGGGGCAAGAGAGTAAAAATAGGAGTGGTGTATAGACCCCCTGCCCTGGCGGAGGAGCTGGAGGACAGTCTGGTGGCAGATGTTGGGAGACACTGCAGACTGGGCAGAGGAACAGTGGTGGTGGTGTTGGGGGACTTAAACATGCCAGGAACAGACTGGGAGACTATGACATCCTCTGTGACCAGAGAACAGAGGCTGTTGGATATCTTTCAAGACGCGTTCCTAACTCAGCAGGTGAGGGAACCGACCAGGGAGGCGCAGGTACTGGATGTGGTCCTGGCAGACAGTGACCAGATTGGGGGCCTGGAGGTAAGAGACCCATTGGCGGGGAGTGACCATGTCACGGTCTGGTTCTGCCTGGACCTAGGAGGGGTAGAAGGCTGCACAAAGACAGAAGTAACTGACTTCAGGGGGGCAGATTTTAAGGAAATGGGAAGGATCCTTAAGGAGTATTTGGATGGGATTGGGTCAGACATGGACACTGATAGTAGGTGGGAAATCATCAGGAGAGGGGTGCAGGATGCTACCAGCACCTGTGCAAGAGTAAGATGAAAATGCGGTAGGGCCCAAAAGCCCTGCTAGTGGACCAGGGAGGTCCAGGAGGTGGTGCGGGGAAAGAAGGCAGCCTATAAGCAATTCAAGTGCTCAAGGAGTGAAAGGGATCGAGGGGAGTACGAGCTGATGGCTAGAAGGGCCACTAGGGTGGTGAGGGCGGCTAAGGCAAGGAAGGAGCAGAACCTGGCCAGGGAAATTAGGAGAGGGAACAAGGGGTTCTTTAGATACATTGGGGAAAAACGAGGGGTGAAGGGGCAGATTAGCAGGATTAAATCAGGGGAGAGATGGGCACAAGACCCGGGGGAGCAGGCTGAGGTACTAAATGAGTACTTCACCTCAGTTTTCACCAAGGAAAATGGGGGTGCTGCATCATACATGGGAGGAGACAGAGATACTGAGGAGGGGGGACCCTTACCGATCGGCGGGTCTGGGGAGTGGGGGAGGCATCACTGGCAGGAGGGGGAGGGCTAAGCAGGGAGAAGAGGTACCGGAAGTGGAAATCACAGCAGAGAGAGTGAGGGAAGCCCTCAGCTCCTTTAAGATGGAGAAAGGACCGGGGCCAGATAAATTACATCCCAGAGTGCTGAAGGAACTTGCGGATGTCCTGGCAAAACCCCTGGCGGAGCTTTTCACCATCTCTCTGAGGACAGGGTGGGTGCCCCAGGACTGGAAGGTGGCGCATATAGTGCCTATCCACAAGGGGGGGATCAAGGGAGGTGGCAGGGAACTACAGGCCTGTCAGCCTGACATCGGTGGTGGGCAAGCTGATGGAGGGCATTGTCAAGGAGAGGCTAGGGGGGACCTGGATAAGTCAGGGTGCCTGGGTAATAGACAGCATGGATTCATCCCAGGGAAATCATGTCAGACAAACCTGGTGGAGTTCTATGACTGGGTGACGAGTGCCTTGGACCTGGGTAGACCAGTGGAGGTCCTCTTTCTAGACTTCAGCAAGGCATTTGACTCTGTTCCTTACGTGGGCCTGTTGGATAAGCTGGGAGAAATGGGGGTGGGGAACCAGATGATCAGATGGATAGGCAATTGGCTCCAGGACCGGACCCAGAGGGTCGTAGTTGGCGGGATAGTCTCATCCCCAAGGAGGGTCATTAGTGGGGTCCCACAGGGATCAGTCCTTGGGTCCCTTCTGTTCAACGCCTACGTCTCTGACATAAGGACAGGAATCAGGAGTGAGATGAGTCTCTTTGTGGATGACTCAAACTGGGGGCGGTGGTGGATGGGGAGGAGGGGAGGGTGGACTTACAGGGGGACCTGGAGGCTCTGGAAAGATGGTCTAGAAAGTGGAAGCTGAGGTTCAATGCAGGGAAGTGCAAGGTACTCCACCTGGGGGCCAGAAACCCGGGCCAAGTGTACACCCTGGGGGGGAAATGCTACAAGTCTCGATGGCTGAGAGGGACCTGGGGGTGGTGGTGGATGTCAAGATAAATAACTCTGAGACTTGTAGGAGGGCAGCAGCCAAGGTCAACAGGATGCTGGGATGCATCGCTAGGGGGATCACCTCCAGAAGGAGGGAAGTGATACTCCCTCTGTATAACTGCTTGGTGAGGCCGTACCTTGAGTTCTGCATACAGTTTTGGAGGCCACACTTAAAGAGGACATTAACCTCTGGAGAGGGTCCAGAGGAGGGCAACCAAAATGATTTGGGGCTTGGGGGACAGGACCTATGAGGAGAGGTCGAGAGCTAAATATGTACACATTAGAAGAGAGAAGGGACCGGGGACATGATAGAGGTCTTCAGGTACATGAAGAGGGTAACTAGGGAGGAACAGTCAGGGGCTTCAAGGAAGGAGGAGGGGCCACTAGAGGGCATGGGTGGAAGCTGGAGGGGAAGATTCAGGGAGAAAGGAGGAGGTGCTACTCACTGAGAGGGTGGTGGAGCCATGGAATGTGCTGCCTAGGGGGCTGGTGGAGGCAGAGACAGTGGAGGGGTCAAGAGGGGTGGGACAGGTACAGGGGAAGGGTTCTGGAAGCAAAATCCAATGCAGCAAGAATATCCGGAACTGGGAAGGGAGAAGCCAGAGAAGGCGAGGGGGGCAGCAAGGTCAGCACCCAGGGTGGGGGCTGACCAAACGAGCAGACACGAAAGACCATTAGGCCTATTCTGCTGGCATTTTAGTATGTTAGTATGAATACTGGATCAGAGAGAAGCTTTCACAATGCTTAGTGCAGCACTGAAGCCAGGTGCTAAAATCAAAGAAAAATAAAAAACTTTTGAAACCAACTGCAGATTTAAAAGCAATAACTTATAAACTACTGTTGTATATATCGAATATAGAATAGCTTGACTCAAAATAGGCAACTTGGCATCACTTGTAAGTGGCAGGACTTTTATAACTCACTTTTGGCTCTTTTGCTTGGGAGTTATGGTCCTGCTCCCTCACACTTGAGGATACATTGCATATTTTGAGTCAGATCATTGCATATCTCATATCCATTTGTCTATCTATCTGTCTATTCATCTATATTGCATACATACAGTGAACATTCAAAAAAGCATTTGTTACTAGCTACAGTTGGGGAAAAAAGTTAAGATAAAGATAAAGTTTATAAAACATGCTATACTTTAAAAAATATCAGCCTTCACTGGCAATTCTTTGAGCGACCTAGGTGCATTCAAAGCAAAAGCACTTTCGTCTGTTCTGTGACATGTTTGCTTAAATTTCTTTCAGTAGGAGGATCTAAGTTTGGTGGGATTGAGAATTTTTGACGACATTCAAGACAAATATTGAGAGAGTATTTATAACACTGTTAGTGGGCAAAAGAATGCGGAGATCATTATATGACTCATCATGTTGTGTCTTATGTGGTGCCGTGGGACAAACTGGCAGTATTATTAAGAAACATAGAATTTGACAGCCGATTAGGACCACTTGACCCATCCAGTCTGCCCAAAGAAGTTCTATATTTATTAAAAATTCAGTCAGAGTTATTTAAAAGTAGGGGCTTCTAGAATTGGAAAATAACTTGTAAAGATATCAGCTGTCTTGCTTTTTATGAAGAATTTTTGTTTCTACTGAGAAATCCAAGTTTGATTTACCTTTTAAACAACAGAATTTACATGGGCATCAATAGTTAAATGACAGTCAGGTATTGCTCCAAGGTATTTAAATGACTGAACTGTTTCTAAAGAGATATTTTACATACGAACATACAAAGAAACCAGCAGAAGAAGGCCATTTGGTCTATCAAGTCTGCTCGTATTGCAGGGTCCACAGCTTGAGCTAATGTCCCTGCCCTCCTCCCCACTCCTCCCATCCTCCCTACCCATGATTCTTACTTTCCCCCTATGCCTATCCCAGCCTCTCTTAAAGCTGCCCACTGTCTTCAACGAGATGACCTCTTTCGGCAGTGCATTCCAAGTGCTTACCACCCTCTCTGTGAAGAAGTGCTTCCTGACCTCCCTCCTAAACCTCCCACCCTCCAGCTTAAGATGGTGCCCCCTAGTGTTATGGTTGCCACTCAGCTTAAAGAGACTCTCCTCATCAACCTTATTTATCCCTTTCAAGTGCTTGAAGGTCCCAATCATGTCCCCTCTCTCTCTCTCTCTCTCTGTCCTGTCTTCCAGGGAGTACATGTTCAGTGCCCTCAGCCTCTCCTCATATGCCCTACCCTGCTGACCCACTGTCATCTTTGTAGCCCTCCTCTGGACCTTCTCCAGCAAGTTAATGTCCTTCATGAGATGTGGCTACGAGTACTGAACTCCATGCTCTAGATGCGACCTTATCAGTGACCTGTACAAGGGCAATATAACCTCCTCTCTCCTACTGCTGATCCCCCTAGATAGGCATCCCAGCATCTTGTTTGCCTTTGCTGCTTCTTTTTTGCACTGCTTCAGTTAACTAGTGATAATCACTTCCAGGTCCTTCTCCTCCTCTGATGGAGATACTTGGACTTCATCCAGGTAGTACTCTGTCCTGGGATTCTTGACTCCTATATGCATAACTTTGCTGTTTTTGGCATTGAAGCCAAGCTGCCAGATCCTGGACCACCTACCCAGCTTTTACAGATCTTCCTGTAGGTCCTATATCCCTTCAGCTGTGCCCACTGTCCTGCAGAGCTTGGTGTCATCTGCAAATAGGCACATTTTGCCCTTAATGCCATCCCCAGTGTCATTGATGAAGACATTGAACAACACCAGCCCCAGTACAGAGCCCTGTGGGACCCCACTGGTTACCTCTCTGGTACCAGATAATGCTCCACCCACAACCACTCTATGGGTTCTGTCCCTTAGCCAGTTTTCCACCCATCTGGCCATCTTTTTCCCAACCCCAAGATCCACCAACTTTCTGATCAACCTTTTGTGGGGCACAGAGTGAAAGACCTTGCTGAAATCAAGATAGAGGATGTCTATCACTTGGTCCCTGTCTACTGTCTTAATGACACAGTCAAAGAAGTCAATCAGATTAATTTGACATGATCCCCCCCCCCCCATGAACCCATGCTGGCTTGCATCCTGAAGACCATGCTCCTCTAGATATTCCACTAACCTTTCCTTTAGTATGGTCTCCATGAGCTTGCCCACAATCTTGTTTTCCTTTAATAGATAGATTGCTGTTTAATCTGAATAATTATTATAAAGAACCAAATAACATAACTTAGGTATTTTTCTCATTAAGAAGCAGTTTATGACTATCATACTGGTTGTGAAGCGCATGGTAGTTGTTCTATAGTGATTGCTGAACTTCATTAATAAATAGACAAGCACTGAAAAATCTCAGAATCATCAGCGTCCAACAGCACTCTTAAATTCTTACAAATGTCTGGAAGTTCATTAACAAAAACTGAGAAAAGCAAGGGACCCAGGACAGAACCTTGTGGTACCCCTGCCCAGTTTAGTTGAGGTTTGAAAAACAATGTTCAACCCTGATCTGTTGGGAATAGTTAGTAAGAAAGCTATGAAACCATGAAAGTGTATAGTTAACAACCCCCGTATGAGACAGTTGTTTCAATAAAATAGTGTGGGTGACCAGAATGAATGCCTTGGCAAAATCAAGCAATGCAGTGCCAAGAAGATGGCCCTGATATTTTGAGACTAGGAGCTTATTGCTGAGACTGACCATGGCCACCAATGTACTGTAACCCTTCCTAAAACCAAATGGGTCAGGGGACAGAAGTTTACTTTCTTCCAAATAGTTTGATAACTGGGTAAACACAAGATTCTCTAAAAGTAACATAAGCCAGGCAAAACTTATATACTGTAGGTCGATAATTATTTGATTACTCTTGCTCCTGTTTTTGAATATGGGGAAACTACAGTCACAGCCAGAGACATTGTCTGATATTTCCTGAAATTTCTATGATATTTCTAGAGAAATCTCCTGCTTTCTGCAGTTCCACAGTAGGGGCAGCAGAGAGAAACTCTTCAGAAATTTCACAAAATATCTGGAAATATCTGACCATGTCTTTGGCTACAGTGTACAGAGGTTTTTATGGATGCTTGAATCCTGTTAGTAGGCAATGACAAATGAAAAACATAAGAGATTGATCTGTAAATAGCTACAAATATTAACCATATATGGTGAAGTTTATCAACCCAAGATTCTTTGTTTTTCTTTAAACTAAGTAAGAAATTGTAAACATCCCTTTCAGATAAGACAAAACGTTAAATGGTATTAGAGGATCTGTAGGATACAAATCAGGGTTAAAGGCTCAGTTCCATATTTAAGCTGTGTTAACTGAAGACCAGCCTGAAGTATATATTGAGAAATGTCAGTGGAAAAAGAGTTAAAAAGATTTTATTTGTAATATCTTTCTCAGAAATGTAATTTACACCACTCTTTTGTACTGTATTAGCAAGTGATTTTGTGTCAGAATTGCATAAATTGGAGGCCGCCTCAATGACTTAGTGGCAGGTTGTCACATTGCCATGAAGGTGACCTGAGTTGACTTTGTAAACAAGCTTGGAATGCTGTGTTGGGAAGTGCTGCAGTCTTTGAGGGGTGGCACCGAGCAACTGCTGTTGCAGCAGTCCCTGTGTTGGGACAAAGGAGCTTGATCCTTCTGCAGGACATCACTGCATGCATCCGAGGCCCTATGGAGCTGCACATATGCCGAAGGATGGGGAAAAAAACAGCAGAAAACCCATTTACTGTCTAACACTGGATCGTAGCCTACATAGTGGGCTGCCCTAGGGGGGGCACTGTCTCCCTGGAGCCCCTGCCACAGAGGGAAAGTCATGATGGATTTTAGGTTGGTGTTGCACCCAGGGGAGACTGGCCATAACAAGTTATATCCCTGGAGCAAAGGTTCATCTCTGACAGACAGTATGGACAGGGTTAAATAGATCTATAGGAGAAAAAAAATGTGTAAATTGTTAAAAGAATCCCAGATAGTTTTCTTTCTTTTTTTTGCATTTGTATTTTACCATTTTTTCCCCATTTTTCTCCCTACTGTCCAGGGACCCCAGCACATGGCAGTACTCATGTGTGGAGGTGTATACACACTCCATGGTGCCGATTCTGGCCCCTTCTGCCCCTCCCCTGGCAATCTCCAGGCTCCCCATAGCCTGGCACTACCATCCATCCTCCACCGGGTAGCAGCCAAGGGCCAGGATATCCCTCCCCGAGAGAGAGGAGAACTGCCTCATGGTAGCTCAGTCCTGCTTCACGCCTTCCCCCTGACAGCCCAGGCTTGTTCCTGAACCCAGGTTGCTGGTGTGGCATCCAGCACCTCAACCTTCAGTGCCACCAAGCCAGCCTACAATTTTCTTGATTTAAAGTATTACATTTTACCAGTTTTTGTACTTTTTTTCAAGTTATTCCTAGAGTCACAGTAAATCTGATAGTTCAGCAGCAAATGGATCATAGAATACTGTATAATTTGCAAACGCTATCTCTCTTCCTCATATGCATCATTAAATCTGAGTTGAGCTTGGGAACACTGTTGCCTCTACATCTCTTCTTTGTCTCAGGAGCATGCTTATTACACATGTCCCAAAATATAGTGCTGAAAAAGGTCAAGACATCAATGTTAATGACTCAGTCTTAGTCCAATACATCTGATAGAAAATACTGGTTAAAAAATATATATGTGAATCTTTGTGTGAAACAGGGATCCATTGGTTGAAAAATGTATATAGTTACATTGTTGAAGTGATTGCAAAAAGCTATTTGGAACTCAGAGGGTTAACTCTGAGATGCAGTTTGACCTCCACAAACTCATTTGCAGAGTTGTCAACAGATTAATTCTGGGACAAAATGTTCTATTTTGTTGCATCTGCAAGGATAGAAACTGACAAAATTCTGATATACTTTGAGAGAAACACGATGTCTGGTAACAAGCTGAGGATGCAGAAATTAATTGCCAGGAAAAGACATTTTATATAAAGAGAACAATCTTTTGTTGGAGAGAGAAAGCAAACATGAGAGACTGAAATTTAGAATTAGAGATACCCTCGGAGGAATAACTTTGTTTTGTCTAAACTGCATATATTAAAAAATCATTCTGTACATTTTTTTTATTTTTATTTTATTGTTATTGGAAATAATAAAATGCTACTTACGAATGTTATAACTGCTGCTGGTTTTCATATGCTTCCTGATCTGTGCCTTGACAACAGATGGTGTTAGTGGGATTTATGCCATGCATACTCTTAAGTCGGGTTTTGTGCTTGGATATTAGACCACATACCAGGGGAGCCTAGAAGAAAGATAAGCATCCTGCAACAGGAAGCCCATTAGTGATTACCAAAAGAATGGCAGCCAAACTAGAAACAGAAACAAAAGTCCAAACTGAAACTGTACAGCTGGAACCAATGAAGGAAGAAGAACAGGCAGGGACAGAATCTGAAAGCCTGTCTACCTTCTTCAAATGGCAGGCTGTATAGCAAAGAGAGACAGAGAAGCAGAAAAAAAGAAGAGATGCAGCGATGTTAGAATGCCTTGCAAACTATCAAAGTTGGAGGATCTGTCACAGGTTCAGCAGAGCAACAAAACACAATCAACTTAAAAGAAATTAAACTTACAAAGTTGTATCCCTTGGATGATATAGAAGCATACCTGACAACTTTTGAAAGGGTTACCACAGCCTGCCAGTGTCTAAAGCAGAAATGGCAGTCAGACTGATACCGTACTCTACAGGTTAAACCAAACTTGCCTACAGTAATATGGACACTGCACATTCAGAAAACTATGACCCTGTGAAAAGAAAAATCCTGAAAAGATGTGAAATCTCAGAAGAGACTGAAAGGCAAAGATTCCGGTCCCTGAAGTACCACTCAGTTGACAATCCTTGAGAAGCCTTCACCTGACTAATATAACTCCTCATTAAATGGCTCCAACCAGAGGGCAAAACAATCCCACAGATCATTGACATATTTCCAATGCAGCAATTCATCAGCATCTTGCCTACAGATGTGCAGTTTTGGGTAAAGGAACTCTGACCAGAAAGTGAGGAAACGGCCATTTATTTGGCCAAGAACTATCAGATGGCCAGGCAGACCAGACAGCAGCAAAATTACAGCCAAGGACCGATAAGACCCTCTTTTTCCCAGTTTAACTCCAGGTCTGATAAAAACTCCAGTGAGGGTAACAAATCTGCACCCAAAGACTTTATTTGCTATAACTATATTAAGCCAGGCCATGTTGCAAGAAACTGCCATAGAAATAAGGGTAACACAGGAGCAGATCTGACCTTAGCAAACTGGGGCAAGTCTGTAACAGATATCACAGTGGGAGATAAGACTGTGAATGGACTTGATTCAGGAAGCAGAGCGACCCTAGTGCATGTTGAAGTACGGTGAAAACACTGTGCAAAAAGACCAGCTACTGGTGTCATCTAGATCCACAGGGTCAGTCAGTACTAGCCAGGTTGATGAAGTCTGCCACAGTCTTCATTGACCTGGCTAAAGCCTTTGATTCAGTGTCCTGCCTTCTTTTTCTGAGCACTTTTAAGGACACGGGGCTCGCCCCTCCCCCATCTTACAATGGTTAAGTTCATATCTCACTGGCGAGTATCAGTTAGTAAAAATCATCAACTCCTCCTCCACCTCACTCCCTAGCCTAGCAGGTGTCCCTCAAGGTTCCATACTCTGCTCCATCCTGTTTTTAATATTCATAAATAACCTCCCATTGGCCTGTTCCACCTCCCTCATCCATATGTATGGAGACGATGCCATACTGTTCACTTCCGGCCTGGACCCAGCCTCTATCTGTTCTGCGACATGGCTTCCATTAGGTTCAATCTTGGTTCCAATCAAAACAACTCAAGCTAAACACATCTAAAACAGTCTCTGACTTTCGGAACCTCTCAAAGAATAGCCAAGGCTCTCTACGCCCCGCCCATCACCTCTCTAGATGGCATCCTGCTAAAGGTAGTTCCCTCCAACAAGTACCTAGGTGTCTGGCTGGACCCACAGTTACATTTTTCAATTCACATTGACTACATAGCTATTAAACATCACCCAAAGCTCGGTAGCCTATATCGAAACTGAGGCGTTCTCCCTCTCCCCATATGTTGGGAACTTCTTACAAAAATGATTATGCCAGTTTTTGACTATGCTAATATTGCATACTGTACTGCACCCTCTACCTCACTTTCTCGACCTGACTCTCTCTCTACTATGCTTTCTGTCACTTCGTCTCAAACTCTCCCTTCAGGACCCACCACTGCTCTCTACTCTCCTTCTTGGACCGCCCTCTGCTCTCTTACAGGCATCTCATCAACTCTATAACCTTGATCTCCAAATTCTGGTTCAACCTATTCCCCTCTTACATCTCTTCCCTCCTTTCTCCTGCCCCATCCTTGTCATACTCCCTACACTTTAGGGATTCCCACTCCTTCTCACTTCCCACCCCATCTTCAAACATGGGCAAATCTGCCTTCAATTATAGTTCCCCTATCTGTGGAACTCTCAAACTCCTCTCCTACGCAACTCTCCCTCCCACTTCTCTATCAGAGCACTCCCTCCCACTTCTCTATCAGAGCACTCCCTCCCACTTCTCTATCAGAGCACTCCCTCCCACTTCTCTATCAGAGCACTGCTGTGCATCCTGCCCTTCCCTACTTGCTCCCATAACATCACATAGCAGTTGAGATGTTTGTACCATGAAGTATCTACCCTGCTTTATGATAGTTCTCCGTTACCATATACCTTCACTAATAGCATAGCCTGTATGCTGTATTAGTTATCCTGAATTGTATTATCATATTTCCTATTGTGTATTATGTATTTTATGCTTCCTACTGTATTATATACTATTGTATTTGTATACGTTATCCCATGCTCCGTGTCCCCTTGGTCACATTTCCCGGTCACCAAATGTTAAAATAAAATATCCCACCACCCAAGTGACTCTGAATATTACTGAGGTGTCACACCAAATAAAAATGGGGATAGTACCGAAGTTACCTGCACCTGTGAGTATTGGAAATGACTTTCCAGGATTTCCTGAGGTAATCACAGAAGGAGCAGTAGTTTCAGCAGCTGTGATTACAAGAGCACAGACAAAGAAAATCTAAGATGCTGGGGACTCTCTTTTTTTCCTTTTGGTGACTTTGCTGCAGACTTGTTTGGGCCAGCTCCAAAATCTGGAAGTCCAGGAAAGAAAAAAGCTGCCTAAAGAAACAGTGGCAACAAAAGGCTGATGGACATAAAGGGTTAATAGGGTTAATATATGAAAATGCAGAAACTAAACTGATAGCGATTTTGTTTCTGAGGAAACAAACAATGTTTCTCTCCAAGGTTATTTTAAGCAACTTGGGGTGAAACAAAAACAGGGTGAACCAATGTTTAAAAAATGTAATGGGCTACTGTACAGAGTTTGAGTTAAACCTCAGACACAGGAACAGATAGAACAATCAGTCATATCAAAGAAGTATAGAAGTGAGTTGTTGCAGAGAGCACATGATAGTCCTATAGCTGGTCATTCGGGAAGGGATCGCACCTTTGCCAGATTGCTGTACAGATTTTACTGACCTGGGATTCATGAAGATGTTGCTACCTATTGCAGTTCTTGTGCTGAATGTCAGAAAATAGCCCCAGTGACTAAAAAAGACAAGGTGCCCCTACCCTTGATAGATGTGCCTTTTGAGATGATTGCAATGGATGTGGTTGGCCCCTTAGACAAAAGTAAAAAGGGTAATTGATTAGTTCTGGTAGTACATCACTATGTTACTCGATACCCAGAGGCAGTTCCGATGTATACTGTCGCATCCTCAAAAGTTGCAGCAAAGCTTGACAACATTTTCAGCAGGGTGGGCATACCTAAAGAGATTATTACTGATCAGGGTGGTAATTTTGGTGCTGCATTACTGAAGGACCTGCACCAACTACTAGGTATCACTGCCATAGGAACCTCCCCTTATCTCTCTAAGACAGACGGTCTTCTTGAGTGTTTTAATCAAACCCTAAAACATATGTTAAAAAAGGTTTTTAAAAAGGAAAGGGAAAGACTGGGACCAATACTTACCTGCTTTTTGCTTACAAAGAAGTGCCACAAGCATCAACAGGTTTTTCACCATTTGAAATGCTGTATGGTAGACAACCCGGAGGGCCACTAGCTGTACTAAAAGAAACACAGGATGATAACCCCACTCAGAAAAAATCTATTATGTCTTATATGTGTGTCCTGAAAAAGAAACTGGTAAAATATGTTGAATTTGCTCATAGTAATCAGGAAGAGGCCCATAACCAGCAGAAGGCGTCTTATGACCAAGAGGTAAAAGAAAAAGTTTTTGAGCCTGATGAAGCTGTCTTGCTATTATTCCCCACTGTAGAAAATACTTTTAATGAAGTGGCAAGGGCCTTATAAAGTGCTTAGACATGCTGGCACAGTTAACTATGAGATTGAGATCCCTGATATAAAAAATCCTACCAAGATTAACCTGTTAGTTTAACCTCAGTGGTAGGGAAAATGATGGAATCACTTCTGAAGGAAAGAATTGTTGAGTATCTAGAGGCCAGAGGGGCACAGGACCCAAGGCAGCATGGATTCACAGTGGGAAGGTCATGCCAGACAAATCTGATAGATTTCTTTGACTGGGTGACCAAAGTAGTTGATCAGGGAGGGGCTGTGGACATGGCCTACCTAGACTTTAGCAAGGCATTTGACACAGTCCCACACAAAAGATTAATATACAAGTTAGCCAGCCTGGGAGTGGGTCCCAAGATGACAGCCTGGGTAAAGAATTGGCTGGAGAATAGGACACAGAGAGTAATAGTAAATGGAGTCCACTCTGAAAAAGGGGGTTAGTAGTGGGGGTGCCATGAGGGTTCAGTATTAGGACCGGTCCTCTTCAATGTCTTTATAAGCGACATTGCAGAGGGACTGGAAGGAAAGTATGTCTCTTTGCAGATGACACAAAGATCTGCAACAGAGTTGATGCACAAGGTGGGGTGGAAAGGATGAGAAGGGACTTGCAAGGTTAGAGGAATGGTCAAATGTATGGCAGCTTAGATTCAATGCTAAGAAGTGCAGGTAATGCACCTGGGAAACAAAACCCAGGGAAGAGTACACAATGGGGGAGATACTAACAACAACAAAATGGAAAGGGACCTGGGGTAGTCATATCAGATGAACTAAAGGTGGGCAGCAATGTGAGAGGGCAGCAAGGAGGGTTGGGGAATACTGGGATGCATAGGAGAGGCATCACCAGTAGAAAACAAGAAGTTATTATCCTCTGTACAGACAGCTGGTGAGACCACATCTGAGTACTGCGAGGCAGTTCTGGAGACCCAGTCTCCAAAGACAGACAGGATGGAAGCTGTCCGGAGGAGGGCAACTAAAATGGTGCAGAGTCTGCACCTGGAAGACATATGAAGAGAGACTTAAGGAGCTTAATATGTATAGCCTCGAGGAAAGGAGGGAGAGGGGGACATGATAGAAACTTTCAAGTACCTCAAGGGAATCAACAAAGTCCAAGAGGGTAGCATCTTTCAAAAAAAGAGGTGTGCAAGAACAAGGGGGCACAATTTGAAGATAGAAGGGGGGCAGCTCAGAGGTAATTTAAGGAAGTATTTTTTCACAGAGAGGGTTGTGGATGTATGGAACGCCTTCCAGAGGAGGTTGTGGAGTCAAAAACAGTGGTGGAATTCAAGCATGCATGGGGACAGTCATAAGGCAATTCTAGGGGGTGGGGGTAGGAAGAAGTAGGCTGCTGGTTAACTAGGATCTGCAGCTTATCCATCAGGTAGGGAAATGGGCAGACTGGGTGGGCCAAGCGGTCCTTATCTGTCGTCAAATTCTATGTTTCTATGTAAGATATACCATGCTAACCTCCTGAATAAATGGGCTGAAAAAACAGCAAAGGCTGCTTTTTTAGTTTTACCAGCAACTTCTACAGAATATTTTGATATAGCTTATAAGAGGCTAGAACAAACTGTAACTGCTGAGGCTGTAAAGGTGAATGTTTCCTTAGCCTCCAAACAAACCACAGAAATTCGTAACTTGGTAAAGACATGTAACAGTAATTTTACTACAGTGCCAGGCCAAGCGAAAGGAATCGAGCATGTAACAGTGACGGAATGCTCGCCCTATTAGACAAAAGACATACAGATTTCCAGAGTGGTTAAGAGCAGATGTGGTTAAGGAAATAAAAAAAATGAAATAGCTGGGTATCTCAGAAGAGTTGAGAAGTGCTTGGTCATCACCAATGATGATTGTAAATAAAAAAGAAGGGGGTGTAAGAATCTGCCTTGATTTTAGGAAACAATCAAGTGTCCATATTTGACAGTTATTCCTATGCCCGGAATAGATTATTTGGTGGACAGACTATGATGTGCCAAGTACATCAGTACCTTGATTATTGACCAAGTTACTGGCAAATTTCCCTAACTAAAGAATCCAGAGACAACACTGCATTTTCCACTCCTGTTGGATTCTGTCAGTTCACCACCATGCTGTTTGGTTTACATGGCACACCCACTACCTCCCAGCACTACATGGATGTAATTTTAGCTACTCACACTGGTTATTGTGCTACTTACTTGGATGATGTAATGGTGTACAGTCCAGACTGGAAAAGCCAACTACAAACAGTTATCCAGTCTAGCAAAAAGGCAGGTCTGACCATCAGTCCTACCAAATGGGCATTAGGCATGCAGGAAACCAGATGTCTGGAATATGTTTTGAGAAATGGATAAGTCAGAGATTTCTAAGATGGAAACTGTAGCTAACAGTCCTGTCCGTAAAACAAAGAAACATGCCAGGTCATTTTTAGGACTGGTTGGTTACTATTGGAGATTCATTCCCAACTTTGCCTAGTTAGGTACCCCCTCACTGAACTCATGAAGAAATGATGCCCGAATAATGTGAAATACTCCTCAGAGTGTGATGAGGCTTTTCAGGCCATCAAGGCAGCATTGTGTTCAGCCCCTGTTTTTGGAAGCCCAGACTTTGAGAAACAATTTTTGTTAAGGACAGTTGCATCAGAGGTAGGCCTCTATGCAGTCTTGAGTCAGAGTATAGATGGGAAGGAACATCCAATTCTATACGTCAGTAGGAAATTGCATGACAGAGAGAAGGGGTACTCCACCATTGAAAAGGAATGCTGTGTGGCAAAGTAGGCCATGGAATCCCTTAAATTTTATTTGCTAGGACCTGACTTTGTACTTATAACCAATCATAATCCTCTCTTTTAGCGTAACCAAATGAAGGATACAAATTGCATAATCACAAGATGGTACCTAGCACTACAGTCATTTAAATTTAAAGTGATGCACAAAATCTAGAAAAGACAATATTAGTGCTGATTTTCTGTCACTATATAGGTCACGAATTGAAAATTCTGAAGGTTGAAATGAAATATGTGGGTTTAAACTTAACTATTTGCTGTACTGATTATTACAGAAAAGGGATGCTGCATATGCACACAACTGTAAATGTTATAAGGTAATAGAAGAGAATTGAGTTTTGGAACCCTGTTTTTTAAAACAAGTTCCCTCTTTTGGGGGGTGGGTTGAATAAGGCCCTGTTCCATTTATTTTGCAGAAACAATTAACCCTTTGGC
The DNA here is from genome assembly GCA_016271365.2 of Neoceratodus forsteri. Classification (NCBI taxonomy): domain Eukaryota; kingdom Metazoa; phylum Chordata; order Ceratodontiformes; family Ceratodontidae; genus Neoceratodus; species Neoceratodus forsteri. The sequence continues at coordinate 1,136,445,132 of CM057454.1, forward strand.
TGCCAACAGAATTAGCATGTATAGGAATTCTGAACTGATGTATCAGTCCTCGGCCCTGCAAGGGTTAAAAGCAGCAATCTGTTTTATCCCCTTTTTTATGTCTCTTGTCTGTCTGATTGTGCAGTCAAATATTCTTATGAGACCTAGAAACTGATCACTCTGACAGTCTCATGATTCTTCCCCCTCCTGCTATCGTTCTGCCTTCACTTGCTGTTTCTTGATGTTTCTATCTTTTCTTCTCTCTTCCTTATCTGTGGTTATAAAATATATGTGAGTCTTTGTGTGAAATTGGGATCCTTTGGTTTGAAAATGTATGTAGTTATATTGTTGAAATGATTGCAAAAAGCTGTTTGGAATAGATAATAATAGACCTATTAGTGTCATATCACTGTGCTGCAAAACCCTGGAAAACTTAATTAAAGCTAAGCTGGAAAATGAAGTATCAGCCCCTTAGACTAGGTGATAAAAGCCAAAATGGGCTGATAAAAGGAACTTCATGTACTACAAACTTAGTAATGTTTTATAATTAATTAGTAATAGTCTGGATAGGGGTGTTTCATTCTTCTAGACTTCACCAAGGGATTTGATAGAGTCCCACATGATGAACTGGTTGCTAAACTTCATAAACTTGGTATAAGTACATGCCTAGTAAATTGGATCAGAAACTGGTTACATAACAGGGTCCAAAGAGTAAGCATAAGTGGGAAATTTTCTGGAGATGGGAGCATGAGGAGTGGGGTTCCACATGGCTCTGTGCTGGGTCCAGCGTTGTTCAGTATTTTCATAAGTGACATGAATAACAACTTGGATAATCAAATTTGAAAATTATACAAAACTGCGAGGAGAAGTAGATAATCTTCAAAAACATTTATCGATTGTTAATGATTTTATTTATTTATTTATTTAATTTATTTAAGAAATTTACCAGATAAGCATACTGAGCGGGGTCCGCTCATTTCCAGATGCGACCTGGGGGTTACATAAGTCCAATAAATATAGAAGACAAAACACTGCAGTAGTTTGACAGCGGGTTCAGTAAAACAGCACAATACAGTGGTATGCAAGAGCATGAGAGTGGATACATACGGAGAGAGATACAAGAAGTATGGAGAGCTGGGTTGAACAAATTTGCCATTTGCGAAGTTTGAACCTCAGGTCAAAGTGCATAGTTTGTAGTGACGGGTTTGTCCTATGCTAGCAGGTGAGACAGTAAAACGGTAGATAGGTGACATGGTAGGAGTACTAGGCTTGTTGCTTAGTATTGTGATTTAGGACCTGTTTAGATGCCCCTATTGGCAGGTCTCAGCTGTAGGTTGCAGTTGCATACAACTGAGAAGTGGGCTTTTAGGAGCGGTTTGAGAAGCCTAGGGGAGGTGGAGAGCCTAATGTCTGCCAATAAGTCGTTCCAGAGTTTGGGCAGCCGATGTCTGAAAGCCGATTGGCCCATCGAAGTGCGCATGAAAGGGACTTGGAACTGTTTTGAGTCCAAGCCTCTAAGAGAGTATGGCGGGGGGGATGAGTTGTCAGTTCACAGTTGAGATAGGAGGGGAGGGCTCTAGTCCAGTACTTGGCTATGATATTAGCGTAATGTAGTTGACGCCGAGACTCCAGAGATGGGAGGGCAAGGGTGCCGTACAGGCCGCAGTGATGGGTGGAGGGTGGGTAGTCTAGGATGAACCAGCAGAAAGAGTGAAAGAGGGGATCCAAGCTGGCCAAGGTGGATGAGGGGGCTGTGCTGTAGACCATGTCACCGTAGTCGAAAATGGGGAGGATCATTTTGAGCACTAATTCTCTCTTGACCGAGGTTGGAAGGTTCCCTTTATTGCAGTAAAGTGCACCTAATTTAGGGTGTAGTTGTTTTTGTAGCAAGTCAATGTGGGCGTGGAAGTCTAGGTGTTGATCGAGCCATACCCCCAGGTACTGAAAGAAGGTGCAGGATTCCAGGGTGGATCCGTCCAGAGTGTGGTAGACGGGAGAGTCTTGGCTGCGTGCCAAAGGTTAGGGAAGTGGTTTTCTTTGCGTTCAGCACAAGTTGGTTGGACCTGAGCCAAGTTTGAACGGCATCAAAATCCCGTTGGAGAGATGAGTTTGTGTCCCCGATGGAGGGGCCAGAGGCATACAGTACAGTATCATCTGCGTACATTTGTATGGCTGAGTTGGAGCAGACCAGAGGTAGATCATTTAGAAATATGGAGAATAGTAGGGGACCCAGGACCGAGCTCTGGGGAGACCCCCATGTTGACTGGTAGTGAGTTGGATACATGAGGGCCAATTTTTACTACCTGCTTCCTGCTTGTCAGGTAGACTTGGAACCAGCCGGTGGTGAGATTAGAGAGGCCTGTGTCTTGCAATTTTGTGATTAGTTTTGGGTGGGATACCGTATCAAAAGCTTTGGCCAAGTCAATGAATATGGCCGAGGTGATATGGCCCTTGTCCATTTCCGAGGAAATATCATTTGTGAGCCTTAGTAGTGCTGTGATGGTGGAGTGTGTTTTACGAAAGCCCGACTGAAATGGGGTAAAGAAGGAGGTGGAGTTGAGGAAATGTGTAAGTTGGGAGAGGGCTAGGTGTTCTTGTAGCTTGGCCAGAACTGGTAGGAGGGAGATTGGGTGGTAGTTGCCGGGTGCAGATGGATCACCGCCCTTAGGTAGCGGGATGATTACTGCTTCCTTCCACGCTGCAGGAATTGTTGCCATGGAGAAAGAACAGTTTAAGAGGTTGGCAAGGGGGGTGGCTATTGCAGGGGCTGATAAGAAAAGGAGTTTAGAGTCCAGTCCTAGAGGGCACTTGCCTTTGTTGGGGTCAAGGGAGCGTAGGGCGACTAAAGAAAATAGAGGTGTGGGCCCATCAAAATGTCATGTCCTTCAACGTCAATAATGGTGCCATCATGCACTATGGAAGAAATAACCCCAATTATGTATATACTCTGAAAGAAAACACCAATTATATCCTAGATAGATATTTTAGTTATAAAAGCAACTATCTCCAGAGACTCTGGGTGCTGCACAGTTAAAACACACAATATTTATACAACAATTGATCATTAGAATGGATTTTAAAATTCAATCAATCAATCAATCAAGTCTTTATTTAACCAGGCGTTCATCGTTGAGCAGAAGCTCATTTGCAAGATGGACCTGGTTGGAGCATGAACAATTGTATATACAGGTCAACACAGGTATTTACAAGGCAATACAGATAATACTCTTTACAGAGAGGAAGAAAAAGAAGTTCATATGTACATAGAATTATACAGATATTGTACAGATTACACAGTATTTACATACATGAAGTGTCTATAGGAAGATAAAGCAGGTTATCTAAGGTTGCAGGAGGAAGTAACGGAAGAAAAAATAAAATAAAAATATACACCAGGTAGAGGTGAAGGTAGGGGAAGAGAGGGAGGTAGGGGAGAAAGGCTAGAGGCACGGTGCACAGAAAGGAGTTGGTAAAGCTGGAAGTAGAGAAGGTGGATGGAGAAAAGGAGTATGTGTGAGCCCGGATTGAATGCTATAGCACGGGCATGGTAGGATGTCACAACCCAGGGTAGTGAGCTCCTATCCGAGGTTGGGAAAGGAAGAATAGGGATGGATGGCCTAGTGTTGATAAGACAGGGGATAAGAGAGAGAACAATTAGGCTGGTGAGGAGCAAGCTGGGGCTCAGTACTTAAAATTGGGTCTAGGCATGGCTATATACCAGTACTGGGTCTGAGGGTGAAGCAGTTACATACTTCTCTGATTGTACGAAATAAAGCATCTTGAAAGCATTTATACCGATTAGAGTGCTTAATTTGAGGTTTTTGTGGATCGTTCCATAAGGTAGGTAGCATAAGCTTATGGCTGCCCTGCCAGCGGGATTTTGCTTTGGGTACTTTAAGTGTAATAGCTGAGTAACTTCTTAACGCCAGATTTCCAATTATACTCAGGGAAGACAGCAGGAGATATAATAAGGCAGCTTATTAGAGATGGCTCTATAGGTCCAGAGAGCAGCGTTCTGTGGCACCTGAACTTTAGTGATGTCCATCCCACTGCCGCATATAGGGTGCAGTGATGTGTGTCAAGGGGAGTCTCGTTATAAACCCTCAGTGCTGATGGTAGAGTGTGTCCAGTTTAGCCATGTAAGAGTTAGGCATTGGCTGTAGAGGAAGTCAGCGTAATCAACCAATGATAGGAAATGGATTGGACCAGTTGTTTCTTGGCATCTCTGGTGAGAAATTGGCTGATTCTAAAAACAGTCCAAGCCTTTGTCAAGTCATTTTAGCAAGTCCTCGATATGTTCAATGAAGGAGAGTCTTTGGTCTATCCAAACTCCCAGATACTTGAATTTTGTAACAAATTCTAGTTTTCACCTAGAACTGTGGTAATTTGGGGAACTGTCCCACTGGACACAGGGTTAGCTGTAGGATAAAAGGAGAGAGACCATCGCTTTAGTTTTTGGCATTAAGGAGTAGCTTTTTTTGGAGGAGTTGGCTTTGCAAGAGGTTGAATTCTGACTATAGGTCATTGCAGGCAGCTTCAGGTGTTGGGCGACTCACGAGAACTGTATCATCTGCAAACAGATGGATGTTGGCTTTTTATACAGTAGTCGATGTTATTAATGTAGATTGCAAAAGAAGGGCCCTAATATGGAACCTTGAGGTACCCTCTTTGCAGAGTTTTTAAAGGGACAGGCCCTTCGCTTTAACTTGTTGAAGGTGCCCTGTAAGATAGTCAGTGAACCAACGAGAGAGAGGGGTCCACACCTATGGTTTGAAGGGCTGGAGAGGAGCAGATATGGTCGACGGTGTCGAAAGCCTTGCTTAGATCAAGGAAAACAGCACAAATAAAGTTTTTGCTCTCAAGATTACGCTGCCAGTCGTTAGTAACTTTGGCGAGGGCTGAGATAGTGCTATGTTTAGCTCTGAATCCAGACTGCATAGGATTTAGCAGTTCCTAGACTCAAGGTGAGTCCTCAGCTGTGCATTTACAATTTTTCTAGGAGCTTGGACAGGACCGGAGGAGGAAATTGGCCTGTAGTTATTGAGATCGCCACGGTCACCTGATTTGAACAGTGGTATGACATGTGCTGTCTTCCATATAGGTGGTAGGCTGCCCTGAGACAGGGATAAGTTAAAAGGTGGGTGACGGTATCGCTAGCACTGCAGGCAATTTTTGAAGTAAGGTCAAGGAGTCGGCCCCAGCACTTTTTCTAGTATCCAACTGAAACAAGAGGTCCTCTACCTCTTTCAGTGTGGCAGGTTGAAGTGAGAAGGGCAAAGCTATCAGAGTTTCAGGCAGTTGATTGGCAGTCTGGGAGCTAAGATGTTTGCAGGGGAGTTATCAAATGCCATGCCTGCAGTAGCAAAGTGGTTATTGAATGCGCCAAGTATATCCATCTTTTCGGTTATAGTCAAGTTGCCAGAGGTAATCTTGGTCGGAGTGAATTTCCTGGGAGTGGCCTAGCAGATCACTGATTGTGTTCCAGAGCTTGATTGGGCTCTTTTGTGGCAGAGTCGAGTTCGGATTTGAAGAAGGTGGTCTTCGATTCTCTGATTGTTTTGGTATATAAATTTCGTAGTCTCCTGATCTGGTTCCAATCCTCTGCAGTGTTCAGTCTGCGTGCTTTTTTCCAGAGCTTATCTCTTTCTAGAAGCAAGGACTTGATCTGAGGGGTGAACCATTTACAGGTTTTGGTCCTAGTTCCAACTTTAATAAGGGGAGCATACTTATTAAGGGCCCTTGATAGAATGTTGTGGAAGATATTGTAAGCTGACGTAATCGTTTGCTAGGTAGAAATCTTGCTACTAGAAGTAGTACTTAAGCTCGCTTTAGGTAGGCATGTTCATTGAAGTGCGCCTGGATCTCTTCAGAGATCTTGCTGATGGGTGCTGGGTTGTTGGTGGATCTTACTCCCAATAAACAATGGTCGGCTGCCTGAGAAGAAGACATCAGCGTGGGAGAAGAGATGAGGTTTGCTCACCATTAGCACATCCAAAAGTGTACTTTTACTGGGGTTCTTCACGTTTGGGCATGTTGGTTCAGTAATAAGTTCGTCAGCCCATGTTCATCACAGAAGGATGCAAGGGGGCAGCTGTGTTAGAAACCAGTCAAAGTTGAGGTCTCCTAAAATAATAGTTTCTGGCAGCCCTGTCCCAACTTGTCACTTAGATATGACACAAGCTGTGAGGCCAGCAGACGGTGGTCTGTAGCATCCCTCATGCAGAGAGTGCAGTAGTCTGTGTAATTTCCACTTTGAGAATTAGGCATTCGAATTCGGGCGGCGATGCCGAGGATAAGCAGGAGGCAGAAAATTTGTCTTTAACGAGATAGCTACCTCTCCTCTGGCATGCCTATCAGCTCTGAACAAGGCATAGTTGGGTATGTTTACTCTCTATCAGTGGTGCTGGGTCTAAGCCAAGTTTCGGAAATCACAAGTATGTCAGGAGAGGTATGATTTACCCAGGTTTGTATTAAGGTTATCTTTTTAAGGAGGCTACATACGTTAATATGCAAGAAGCTTATTCCTTTTAAATTTGCTAGTTCTGCTGGCAAAGCAATAGCTTCTGGGGGGCCAGGGTTGAGTTCTACGTTGCCTGAACAAAGCAGGAGGATAAGTAGGATTTTTCTAAGAGCGCTAATTATAAGCTTGTAATTCCTGCCTTTCTTCTGTCTAGTAGATCTGATGATTTTAGGGACTGGAAAGTAGCCACCATAGAAGAGCTGATCTGTTGTAGCAAGAGCTAGTACCCCTACCACAATAGGCGGGGAGGAGATAGAAGTCTGCGTGGTGGGAGGCGGACCTTGTGGTGGGGGAGTGTTATAAGTACTACTGGTATGTGTGGTCCAAGAGCAGGGTTCAAGGTATTGGTACTCGGAATCACGGAGGCAATTAAAGGATAAGTTGCCATGTGGTATACAGCACAAGGTGCCGTTGTGAGACCAAACATGATGGTAGTTCAGGTGTCCAATGCTGGGCAGCTGGTATCAGCAGAAGAAGGGGCAGTAAAAGGAGCCATATAGGGCCCGACATGATGGTACCTCAAAAAGGAGCCACTCAATTAGCCCAGGGGCCAGTGGGGTTGCTGGATTAATGCAGCTTATCAGTAGCTTTCCGATCCAGGTCGACCCAAATTTGATAGTAATTCCTCTATCCATTCCTTAAAAACAACAATTAATCAATCAGTAAAGGCTTTTTGGAACAGGTATGTTTTTAACCCCTATTTAAAGGCCTCTACCGAGGGAGTCTCCTTTAAATAACCAGGAAGGGAGTTTCACAGGGTAGGGGATGCCACCGAGAATGCCCTGTCCCCAGAGTGCTGCAGCCTAACCCTGGGAACTCCAAGGAGGTTCCCCACGGCAGAACAGAGTGCCCGGGGCAGATGGTAGGGCACAAAGAGATCTTGCAGATAGACAGGTAAAAGCATAGCATCTCACAACAAAAGGTTTCAGCCACACTGACAGCCTGCTCTGCAGTCCTTAATATGTCCACCTTAGTAAAACAAAAACACTGTCAGCTTCTTCTTGGTTCTTTAATCATTAAAAAAACATAGTGATAAAAAGCTGTCAGCATCTATGTCCTCTCATGAGGGACACTACCCCAGACAAAACACCCTCATCACTCACAGCTCTTCCAGAAGCTCCCAATGTCAGTGTCAAAGAAACTGGGCACAGCCCTAAAATGGCTACATGTGTAACCAGAAAGACTGGGCATGTTGCAGAGAAAGATATGCCCCAAGCTATAAATGCCTCACAAAATACAGATGGAAGTTTAGTGGTATCCATTGAGGCTCCTAAAATCATTCCTGAGGTAGATCAGCATTGCACACGTCAAGTCCCTCTGCCTGATAATTCCAAACAGAAAGGTCATGTTATGCCCAGTCAAACCAAGATTACTGATGTATTTTGTTCTCTCAAAAAAAACAGACCTTTGAGCATAAGCTTGCATACTGTCCTGTCACACCTGGCTACTTAGAATATAGGATATCGCTTACAAGCTCCCCACAAAAGTCATGCTTAAAGGTGCATAGGGATCCATGGGAATCAGCCCAACCTGCCTTAGGAGGGGCTGAAATTTCTTTTCAGCCCTCAAGGTTTAGTCTTTTTAGTCCAGTGGATCTGTCAGTGAATCAAGCTAATACGTCTACTGTATAACTTCAAATGACTCTGATATTCTAGCTGGCTTCCCAGATAAAGTATTTTCAAAGTTGAACCAAGAAGTTGAAAAGCTTGTGCTTGACCCAGAGTTTTTAGCTGAGTGTTCTGATATTGTCTCTAAATACACCATCAAAGCACTGGCTCACCTAGTTATGTCCAACATAGTTCTCCTAGAGGCATGTTTCTTTATGTGTTGAAAAAGTGTCAACCCTTGAGCAGAAAATTAGTAACCTGATAGATCAAATTGAGGGCTGTAACATTCAGCCTACTAAGAAAAAATAATCATTTTCCACTATCGTGATACCAGACTCACCTCCCTTTAAAAAGCAAAATAAAAATATGCTACACTTGGGGAAGAAAAAAATGCAAATTCCAAACTAGGAGGAAGAGGCGAAGATTGTCTAAACCTGTTGAAAAACCCCAGGGGGGAATTTGTGCTGACAGCCAAGCATAATCAATCAGAGAACTTAAATTCAGAAGTCTGCAAAGGGGGCAGAACAGCGTCTATGCATGATAAAATACAGGTTAGTCAGAGTACATCGTTCCTACAGGTCCCTGAACTTCTTCCTTTGGCTCTACAGGCTGGGTGGTGAGTTACAGCGAAGCTTCACACTGCTGGTTCAAATAACGTTGGGCCTATTACATTCCCCCCCCCCCCCATGTTCTTTCTTCCCTCTCTTCTGAGACATCGAAGAGTCCTTTGGAAAAAAAAGGATAGTTATTCTCGGATACCCCTCTCTCGAACAGGTAGTGAGGTTGTTTTTAAGATGGAGAACATTTTTATGGAATCATATGAAACTAATGACACTTTAAAGGAACTGATAGTACACTTATTTTGAGCAGAATTAGGTCTTCCCTCAGCAGACTTTGCTTCTTTTATCCATAGAGACAGGTGGAATGCCTCTAAACCTGTATATGTTATAGTGGAGAGTCTAGACATAGCTAAAACTGTATGGGACAAACAACTTTTACTAAATAATCTAGGCCTAGCCATCTCCTCCCCGGTCACCTGGGCAACAATCTGGAAATATGCTCACGGAGGACATCCTGTCTGTAAAACTCTTGCACATGAAGTTTTTGCCTCCACTCTAGAAATTCTCAATTGGAATTTTAAATCACTGGCATACTCAAACGTGATACCTATTTTTGGGATTAATCCCCTAAATGGAGAAAATAGTGAAAATTTGATTTTAGTAGTTCGTGCAATTCTGGCTTCCATTCTTAAAAAAGACATATCTCCTTCTGACCTAAGTTTGGCCAAGAGGATTTTTCCTAATTGTGAAGTGTCTTAGCTTGACTGTTATATTCATTTTGAAGAGTTGTTTTCTTTATTACTTAAAAATTCTAGCATCCTTTTTTTATATTCAGCTTTATTGCATGGATTTGTATCACAAGCAATAGTTTGATTATCACCATACATCGCAAAGATACAGAAAGTGTGAGCTTCAGCAGTTAATAAACCTTTAACATGGCTAATAAAGCTTATCTGAATACAATTTCAGTAAACATTAAACAAAAAATGAACTTTGGTGTGCTCAGTCCATTCAGAATTGTTCTGCAGTAGCAATTTGCATTTCTGTAAACAAAATTAATAGCACTTCTGGTTTGAATCACCATAAAAACTAATTGAAAAGGGGCCAACCGGCCCAACTAAAAAGCTGCACTAACCTTCCCCTCTCCTCGCCTCCCAGCAATGAATATTTCAAATGAAGTAATGTTTGCTGTTCTCCTCTACTGTCCTGTCCTATCCATAAGAAAAATTGAATAGTGTTATGACCATTTGTGATGAGCCAAGCCTCCCAGCTCTGCCACCTCTGAACATGTTTGTCTGATTGGAGTCTCAGTTTTGCTGTCAGGGCTTCCATTGTGACCACTTCCCTTACTCTCCTTATCCACTTTCTGCAGGTGGGTGGGTCTGGACTAAGCTATTTGGATGTTATGCATTTTAGGCCCACCACCAACATAATTACGTCCACTTTGTGAGCATCACTCTTCAGAAGTGTTACTGTGGGTAGTCCCAGCACCCATTCTTTGAATTTGAGATGGATAAGAATGTCTAATATTCCCTGAACTGCCTCCTGCAGGGCAGCCCAGAAGGTTACAAGGTGGGGACAGGCCCAGAAGATATGCCAGTGGTCTCCCCCCCCCCACACACACAAAGTCTCCAGCAGTTATCCGAGTTTAATAAGCCAAAATGCTGAGTGATGGTAGGTACCCTAAAATACCTCAATAATATTTTCCAATAAAACTCCTGCCACACTGGGGCGGAAGTAACCCACCACCCCATTTTTAATCTCCTCTGCCAGTCTGGTTCTGTTAAAGTTATTTGTGCCTCCTGTTCCCACTTTCTCTTCAGAGAGTGCACTGTGACTCCCCTGGCTTTGAGTAAGAGAGTATATAAACTCAAGATGTATTTAAATTTGCCAGCAATGACAACCAGTCCATATAAGAAATGTTACCAGTCTGAATACGTCCGGATAAGGTCTAATCTGTTATTAGCTGAATTAATAAAATGTCTGACTTGCATGAATCTTAAGAACTCGGCATTCCCCCACTGAAATTTTTCTTTGGCTCTGTGAAAAAAATACATTGATCATTTTCTATAAATTGAGTGAAGCGAGTGAGCCCTTTAGCTTGCCATCTGGCATATCCTGGGTCTAGGGTGGGGGAAAAACTCTGGTTCATAGCGAATGAGCAATAAGGGGTCCACACCACTTGGAGTGGCTGTCAATTTTTTAACGCCGGCAAGGATGTATAAGCCATGTTTCACCCAAACATTGCTTATTGCTTTCGGTATTCCGGTTGTCTCATTTTCCATCTAATACCAGCCCAAGGAAAACCTCTGTCTAGCCCATGAGAGTACCAGGCCCATTTGGGCTGCCAAGTAATATAACCGTCTGGCATTGCTAGGCCTCCTTCCTCCCTAGGCAATCACAGAATATTCCTGGCTATTCTAGGTTTCTTATAGAGCCATATGAAGCCCTGGGTATCTTTTGCAAGCCAGTTCCAAAAGTTCAAGGGCAGCCTCAAAGGAAGGCACTGAAATAGAAATAAGAGTGTAGGTAACACATTCATTTTTATAACCGATATGTGACCTGCCAGAGAAAGGGGGAAGTTGTTTCCACCTTGCCATATCTTGTGCAATGGCATCCCATAGTTTAATATAGTTAGTATGGAATAAGTTAGAGGTGGAGGTTGAGATTTGTGTACCTAAGTATCTAATTTGGTTCTTGGGCACCCATTTAAAGGGGAAAGAGTTCCTAAAATCCTGAGGTACCTTCCCACTCAAAACCAGAGCTTCTGATTTGGAAAAGTTGATTTTATAGCCCGACAGTTCTCTGAAGGCATGGAGCTCCTTGGACAGCAGGGGCACTGTGGATTCTGGAGAGGACAAAAAGAAAATGGAATCATCAGCATACAGTGAGACCTTTTGCTCAGTGTCCCCCACCATCACTACCCTGATTGCCGGATTTTGCATTATCTTAGCTGCCAGTGGCTCTAAGCACAGGGCAAAAAGCAAGGGGGACAGAGGGCACCCCTGTCTAGTGCCACGGAACAGGGGAAAAATGGCCAAACTAATGCCGTTTACCCTTCTAATACTTGTGGGTTTTTATAAAGTTGTGCTATGGCTTCTAAATATCTTGGGCCGAATTTAATTATTTCTGTGGTTGCTTTTAAAAACTGCTAATTAACCCTATCAAATGCTTTTTTGCATCCATGGAAATAGCTAATTGAAGCTGAGGGGTAGAATCTTGAGAGGAAATGATATTTGGAACTCTGCGCCCTGAGATAAAACCGTTCTGGTCTGAGCGGCCAAGTGAAGAAATCCACTGTTGTAATCTCCCTGCCAGTAGGCCAGTGAATAATTTTAAATCGACGTTTAGTTATGAAATGTGTCTATATGACTCACATTTCAAAGGTTTTTTTCCTTCTTTGTGAAGCACTGAAATATGAGCTGCTTGCCAAGACACAGGGTCATCTCATCCTTTCATAACCTCCAGAAATATAGGCAGCAACAAAGGAATCAAGGAGTCACTAAAAGTCTTGAAAAATTCAGGGGGGAATCCATCTGGACCCGGGGATTTACAATTTGTTAGCCTGGCAATCTGTGCTTTTAACTCCAGCTGTGAGATAGGTTTGTCTAGTTTCTCAGCCTCTATCCGTGTCAAGCTATTAAGAGTTAGAGCATTGAGATAGGCAGGGAGTTTGTTTTCCGTTCCAGGGGTAGGGTCCTCGGTGTAGAGGGCTTGGTAATATTGTGCAAATAACTGGGTAATTTCCTTAGGGTAGGAAACCTTCATCCCCCCATTACGAGTCCTCAAGCTGGAGAATTATCCTGTCTTTCTGTTGCTGTCGCAGGTTAGCAGCCAGCAACTTACTAGCCCTATTCCCATTCTCATAGTAGTTTTGCCTGAGTCGTCTGTATGAGGTCTCTAATTGAGTCATGAGCATAGATTCCAATGCTGTTTTCCTGTCAGAGAGTTCCTTCTGGGCCTGAGGATTAAGGGAGATTTTATGTTGAAATTCTAAATCTGAGATCTCCATCTCTAAGTCTTTTCTCTTTTGTTCCCTACGTTTTTTCTCCTGTGAGCAAATGTTATTATAGCCTCCCCTGAGTACTCCCTTTAAGGCATCCCATCTAACTGCATGGGAGGTGGAATCTTCTGGGTTTTCTTGAGTATATTGTCTGATAGTCTCATGGACCAGGTCTTTAAATTGCTGATTGTTCATAAAGCCTGTGTTAAGTCTCCAGTGTGAATTGCGATTGGGGAGCGTCAGGACCAACTTGACTGGGGCGTGGTCGGAAATTGTGCGGGGCAAGATTTGACAATTCTTAACTGTGTATAACCATTCTTCAGAAAGGTAGAAAAAGTAAGTTTTGGAGTAACTAAGATGCCGGTCAGAGAAATGAGAGTAATCCCTTTGTTGGACATTTACTACTCTACAGATTTCAGCTAGGCCCAGCATGTTACTTAGACGAAGTAATGTCTTACTGATCAAGCTCAGCCTCGTGGTCCGGGCGCCCCCTTTTCTATCTAAAGTAGGAGACAGAATGGTATTGAAATCTCCACCAATTATGCAGAGATGGCCTGCCATATAAAGAATGTCTGTGAAAAAGGTTCTCAGAAATAAGGAAGCTGCCATGTCCTTGTTAGGGGCATATATACTGGCTATAATGCAATCGGTGTCTAAATATATTGCATAAAGCAAAACAAAATGTCCCTCAGGGTCATAATGCGCAGACATAACCTGTAGGGGGCAAGATTTAGGTATTAAAATAGCAGTTCCCCTGCAATGGGGATGAGCCTGGCAGGAGAAGGAGTAAACTTCCCTCACCTACCAGCAACATAGCTTTTTACTTTCAATTTCATCCAAATGTGTCTCTTGAAGTAGAGCTATTTCAACCTCCATTTGTTCTATCTCCATAAAGAGCTTAGTCCTCTTAACAGGGCTATTTATGCCCCTTAATTTATAAGATATGATTTTTAAGTCCCCCATTGTAAAGCAGCAAGCCATCCTGCAGTACATTCAGGTGCAGCTCTTGTGGGAGTCTAACCCTTCTAGCCTGTGAATTATATATCCATCTGTGGAAGGAGATAGGCAGTATACATAATGGGCACCAGTAGAGGGCGCTGGGTATAGGAGAGAAGTGCAGCTCATAACATATTAAAAGTAAACAACAATGTAAACAAACTGTAGATTTAACCAGAAGAAACTGTTTTAACTGTGCAGTCAACTTACACCCAACTGAGAAAGCTTGTTTTGCAACTTTTTCCAAGAACTCATGTTTCCAAGGTGCCACAGGAATCCTGCCGCTGCCGTGATTCTCTGCAGTGACGGGCTGTGTTGGATTAACCTAGCATTTGGCCGCATTGGCCCTGTAAAGTCAGGGTTATGCAACCTCTGTGAAATCCACCAATACAACATAGATCATCCTTCCCCTCCATCAAAGCCTCCTGACCAACTTATAGTATGGGGCGTCCTGAGGAGGAGAATCCCATACCCAGGTAGTGTTTTCTTCCCCCCATCATTCCTTCTACAAGGTTCTCCCAGGGTTCCATTCTTCACTTACATCAGCTGCAGGTGCCATATGTTCTCCTTGTTATTTATGAGGGGGAATATCTGTTTTTGTGAAGATTAGAGACACCCTTTAACAGCCACGAAGAGTCCTCCTGCCCTCGATGCCCTACAGGTGGCATGCCTCAGCTAGTTTCGGAACCTACTCATGAGGGAGCAATCTTAGACCTCGTACTCTCAAATGGGGACAGTGAGAGGATCTTATATCTAGAAGTGGGTTGCCATCTGGTAACAAGTGATCACCAGTGTGGTTCACGATAAACTCAGCTACAGAGTCAAGCCATACAAAAGTGAGGGTACTGGACTTCAGGAGGGCTGACTTTGGCAAGATGGGAGAGTGCCTCAGAAAAGCACTAACAAACAGGCTAGAAGGAGTGGTGGAGCAACAATGGGGAATTATCAAAACTGCCATCACAGAGGCAACAAGCCTTTGTGTGAAGCAAATAAACAAATCAAAATGAAAGAAAAAGCCACTGTGGTTCTCAAAAGAGCTGGCGGGGAAAGTCAGGAAGAAAAATATATCATTCAGGAAGTATAAGGAAACATAGAAGGAGCAGAACAGAGAGCTGTACCAGTTAAGACAGAAGGAAGCAGGGAGGGAAGTCAGAGTAGCAAAGGCCCAAACTGAGGAAAGGATAGCCAACTCAGTTAAGAAGGGGGATAAAACCTTTTATAGGTACATCAGGGAGCGTAGTAAGACAAAGGGAGGGATAGTGAGGCTGACTAGAATGAACTGTGGGTGGGCAGAGGGGGATAGTGAAAAAGCAGGGATACTGAATGAATATTTCTGCTCAGTGTTCACAAAAGAGGAGGGGTAGGTGCTTAATCCAATTAACAGAAGCACTCTGGATGGGGGGGGGATGGACGATCCCAGTCCTTTCACAGAAGAAAGTGTTCTGAAAGAACTCCTAAAACTGAAGGTGGACAAAGCAATGGGGCCTGATGGAATTCACCCCAGAATTCTAAAAGAATTAAGGGGAGAACTAGTGACACCACTGACTACCCTTTTTAACAAATCATGGGAGGATGGTGTGGTACCTGGATGGTGTGGTACCCAAGGACTGGAGAAAGGCAGATGTGATTCCCCTTCACAAAAGTGGGGCCAAGACAGAGGCAGGAAACTACAGACCTGTCAGTTTGACCTCTGTGGTAGGGAAAGTGATAGAATCACTTCTGAAGCAAAGAATTGTTGAGTACCTAGAGGCCAGTGGGGCACAGGACCCAAGGCAGCATGGGTTCACAGCGGGAAGGTCATGTCAGATGAATCTAATTGATTTCTTTGACTGGGTGACCAAAGTAGTAGACCAGGGAGGGGCTGTGGACATGGCCTACCTAGACTTTAGCAAGGCATTTGACACAGTCCCACACGAAAGATTAATAGTCGAATTAACCAGCCTGGGAGTGGGTTCCAGGGTGGTAACCTGGGTAAAACATTGGCTGGATAACAGGACACAGAAGGTAATTGTAAATGGAGTCCACTCTGAAGAAAGAGGGGTTACTAATGGGGTACCGCAGGGTTCAGTACTGGGTCCAGTCCTTTTTAATGTCTTTATAAGTGACATTGCAGAGGGACTGGAAGGAAAAGTATGCCTCTTTGCAGATGACATAAAGATCTGCAACAGGGTTGATACACAAGGAGGCATGGAAAGGATGAGAAGGGACTTGGCAAGGTTGGAGGAATGGTCGGAAGTATGGCAGCTAGGATTCAATGCAAAGAAGTGCAAAAATGCACCTGGGAAACAAAAACCCAGGGGAAGATTACACAATGGGGGGTAGTAACAAAAACAAAAAAGGAAAGGGACCTGGGGATAATCATATCAGATGACCTTAAGGTTAGCAAGCAACGTGAGAAGGCAGTAGGGAGAGCTGGGGGTATACTGGGATGCATAGGGAGAGGCATCACCAGCAGAAAACAGGAAGTTGTTATCCCTCTGTACAGACAGTTGGTGAGACCCCATCTGAAGTACTGTGTCCAGTTCTGGAGATCCCATCTCCGCAAGGACATAGACAGGATAGAGGCAGTCCAGAGGAGGGCAACTAGAATGGTGCAGGGTCTGCAAGAGAAGCCATACGAGGAGAGACTAAAAGAGCTTAATATGTATACCCTTGAGAAAAGGAGGGAGAAGGGGGACGTGATAGAAATGTTTAAGTACCTCAGTGGAATCAACAAAGTCCAAGAGGGTAGCATCTTTCAGAAAAAGAGACATGGAAGAACAAGTGGACACAATTTAAAGATAGAGGGGGGGTGGTTCAGGGGCAATGTGAGGAATTATTTTTTCACAGAGAGGGTAGTGGATGCATGCAACAGCCTTCCCGAGGAGGTTGTGGGGTCTAAAACTGTGGGAGAATTCAAGAATACTTGGGACAGACATAAGGCAATTCTTGTGGGGGGTAGGAAGAAATAGGCTGTTGGTTAACTAGGATCTGCGGCTTATCCTGTAGGTAGGAAAATGGGCAGACTAGGTGGGCCAAGCGGTCCTTATCTGCCATCAAAGTCTATGTTTCTGTGTTTCCTGTGTCTCCCTTCCCCCAAAGCATCCCAAAGAATATTAGGAATTCAGTAATTAGCTTGAAAACTCAGGTATAGAAAAAAAAGTTCAACCAATAGTTGCATTTAACTCTCTACAGCCATTTCAGGGGGAGGCAAAAGAACTTCCACGCAAATGTGGCAACCAACTAAAATAAATGAGTCACCAGTGTTCAAGGGTCAGTGTCCTGCTAAGTACCTGCTTCTCTAGTGGGTTTCTACTGCGTTTTCACTCCCTCTCTTAATTTACTGCAAGTGCTGGGGCTGTCCTGGCCTGTAGTAGAGCCCAATCAGATGCTTCTTCCTACTCAAGTTCCTGGTGTAATCCACTGCCTTTTCTCGATTTCTTTCATGGCCCCCTAAGTCTATTAAGTCATTGGTTGGGCTATCTAGGGAAGATAAAAACTTCCTAGCATCAGCCAAGGAGTCGAATATCTTGACACCGGCATCCGAAGTGACTCTCAGTCTAGCAGGGAAGTCCACCCTTGCTTTAAGGCCTCTGTTTCGTAGTGCTTTTACAATGGGGAACCAGAGCTTTCTCCTTGCCATGGTGGTTGGCGCGTAATCCAGCTCGAAAAACAACCTGACATCACCAAACACATTTCTTTTTTCTCTCACGCCTTCCTCAAAACCATTTCTCTTGTTCTGAAATCCAGAAAAGCTACTATGAGGGAATGAGGTTTGGCTTTAGGATCCTTCGGAGGTACTGTAAGAGCTCTGGGAGCCCGAATTACATTCAGGGATAACTTTTTCTATGCCCAAAAGTTCTTTCATTAGACCTTCCACATATTCAACAATATTGGTCAATTCTGAGTGTTCTGGAAGACTGTGTTTTCGGAGATTGACTCTGCGTGACCGATTCTCGAGGTCTTCAATGTGGTTCAAAAGAAACTGGAACCTATCATGGAGCTGCAAAATCGCACCATTATGCAGGTCTGTAGTATGGGTATAACTGGTTAAATGTTCTTCCATTTGCTGGATTTGAGTGCTATGATGTGCTATATTTGATTTATTCTCTTTTATGTCAGCTTTTATGGTGTCCAGGGCATTACTAAGGCATCGGAGCTCCCAACAGTGCTGGCGCGAGGTAATGGTGAAATCTTCACCTTCTTCTTCAGACTCACTCTCCCAGCTCGGGTCTACGGTTTTGGCTGGTCTTGAGGCCTCCTTGTTCCCCATTGCAGGTTTTGGTGGCAGATGTAATTTTTGCTGCTTTAGAGCCCCACTGGGGTATTACACGGTTTATTTCTGATCGCCATCTTGTTTAAAGTTGGTGCCTCAGTATAAGTTGTAGAAGTCTTACCTGGGAGTATATTTTAACCAATTTTAGTCAGAGGTCTCGACAGAGCATGCGATTAGGTGTCTACATTGATCGATGATGTCACTGGAAGTCAAAAATTCTAATATCCTTGATGCAGTTGATATCCATGTTGTTCCATTTCTGGACCCTTTACAAATGTCAAGTCCAGCACAGATTATAGAAGCATCCATATGACTGCACAGGGATCTTAGTGTATGAATAGATTCCACTCTAGAGCCCTCTGCCTCTGATTCTTCAAAGAACACCTCAAATATTCTTAGTTGGAATATTTCGGGTCTTACCTCAAAGTTAGCAGACCCGCAATGGTCTGACTTTATTAGTAAGTTTGAGGTTGTTACATCTCAAGAAACATGGCAAGGTCTAAACCCTTTATAAGTGGGTATGAATATTTTTTTGTTCCAGCTACCAAGGGACATTATTATGGTAGGCCTAAAGGAGGCTTCTTAACATTGGTAAAAATTAGGGAAGGCCTGAAAGTCATTGAAAGTGTGGTTGGATCTACAGAGCTTCTGTTTACTCTTATAAAGTGGAATGGCTCAGATGTATCGTTTGTGAAGGTTTATGTTCCACCTCTTTTTCATGTTGCTCCAAGTTATGGTATTTGGAGGAAGCTTTCAATAGATATAGAGGCTTTTCACATACACTCACATATCTATATTATGATATTGGCAAGGGATTTGAATTCCAGAATTGCTAAATTTGATAATCTACCCTTATTACAGGATTTATGTTATATGGGGAACATGGGACCTAGGAATTCCATGGACTGTGTTGTGACTGAATCAGAAAAATGCTTCCAGGACTTTATTACAAATACCAACTTTTTAATTTTAAATGGCAAGGAGGAAAAGGATCCTCTCGAGGCTTGAACATTTTTTGCATCCCAGTGACAGAGCACAATAGACTCTGTCTTATGTTTCCCACATTGTTATAATCAGTACCAGAATTTTACAGTAAACATGAGACTGGGCAGTGATCATGCAGCCATTACTGTTTTATTAACATTTCCTGATAAGATCTCTAATACCTCTAATCCTATTCAACCTGCTGCGATTACGTTATCTGGTAAAGCCAAAATAGTTCTCAGTGTTCGAACATGGGATAAAGTGGTTAAGCTAATATACTCGCCTCCCTTCTCTTCACTATTTTCTTTTGCAGAGGCTAAGGTGGAGGCCAAATATATGAGTGAACAACTGGATTTGTGCTATCAGCAAATCAACCAAATAATTTTCTCGGCTAACAATAGAAGACCCTCTCTAAATTTCTGGTTCAATAATAATTGTAATGTAGAAAAATTCAAGCTGGGGAAACGTATTAGATATGTGAGGACATTTCCTTCTATGGATAATTTTTTTATTCTGAATAAAGCTAGGAAAAATTATAAAGCGTTTCTGATGGGAGAAAAAAAAAAACATTTACACAGAAATGTTGGCAATTAATGTGTCAAGCCATTGAGACAAAGGACTCCAAAATCTTTTGGCAATTGGTGGCAAAAGACTCGAACACTTATATGTCCTCTTTCCCC
This sequence comes from Neoceratodus forsteri, assembly GCA_016271365.2. Classification (NCBI taxonomy): domain Eukaryota; kingdom Metazoa; phylum Chordata; order Ceratodontiformes; family Ceratodontidae; genus Neoceratodus; species Neoceratodus forsteri. Next base: position 1,136,464,716 of record CM057454.1, read on the forward strand.
TCGTATATACCCAAGGAGACCTAGGTGTGACACTTTAGATCCCTTCTTAATAGTGAAGTCCCTGTCGATACTAACAATAATGTTCTTTCAGTACTGAGGACGGGTAACTTTACTCCATTGATCATCACTTTTGGGGAAGTAGAACACACCATATCCCAATTGGCTAATAATAATGCCCCTGGACCAGATGCTATTTCGAGTGAGATTTACAAGGCCCACATGAATTACTGGGTTCCCTTTTTTGTTAACTTCTTCAATGCATGTTTGAAAGAATCATATGTCCCTACATCTTGTCTTAAAAATAATATAATCCACATTCATAAGAAAGGTTCCTTTCAACTTCCCTCAAGTTATAGGCCAATTAGCCTTTTGGATACCAGTGGAAAACTCTTTGCTAAAATCTTACTGGTCAAGCTTCAGAACTGGGTTGATGTTTTCTCACCATTATCAATTTTTTAAGCTGGATTCTGTCAGGGCTTTTCAACCATAGATAATGTTTTCATTTTAGCCCACTTACTTGAAAAATACAGGTTACATTGTCAGATTAAATTATATGCCCTTTTTATAGATTTCTGAGCAGCCTTTGATTCTGTGTCTAGAGGGACCTTATGGGAAATCCTTCTTAGAAGAGGACTCCCTATTAACCTATTAATCCCCATTTATTTACTTCATTCAAACACAATTACGGCCAGGAGATATGATATTCAGGGGGAACCTATCAGAATGTTTTAGTACTTCCCAAGGTGTGAAACAAGGATGCCTTCTTGCTCCCTTATTATTTAATTTATATATTGACTCATTATTTTAACTTGTCCTTAGTGCTTGATTCTCCTAAAATTGGGAATCAGAATATTCATATATTAGCCGACACAGATGACCTTCTTCTTTCCATTTCGGTAGTCGGTCTCCAGAGCAAATTGAACATTCTAAAAGCTAAAAGTGACTCACTGGCTCTGAAGATTAATTTACATAAAACCAAAATTGTAGTATCTGGGCCTCTGAAATTACGAGCCCCTTTTACCAAAATATACTTTGAAAATAAATTAATTGAGGTGGCCCTGTTTTATACCTATCTTAGTATTAAATTTACATCAAATTTGCAATGGACCCTACACTTAAAAAAAACAGATCTCTAAAGCCAAACTTGCCACCAAGGCTTTGCTAAGGTTCAGTTATAAATAAGGGAGACATACAGTTGCACCAGCATTGGTTGCTGGTGAAGCCAAGTTAAACCCAATCATACTTTATGGCTCTGAGGTATGGAGCACAAATATTCCTGAAAATATTGAGCTTCCTTTATCATTTTATTATAGAGCCCTTTTTACAAGTTCCAGTTTCCACTGGTAATCCAGTCGTAAGGGCAGAATTAGTTAGGCTCCCCATAGCAACTACAGTAGATATGAGTAGCCTCCTATTGGCTGAAAATAATCAGTAATCAGTTTAACACTTTACCAGGTTTATGCCTCAAAGAGACGATAAGCTGGTCTGAGAAGGGCTTTTTATTCCCCTGGTTGAAACAACTAAAAGCAATATTGTTAAATGTTACTTTAACCCACTTATGGAAGGATTCATTGAAAGGATACATATATCCCCTCTTCTTTTTAAAATAACTTTAAAACAAAGGCTTTACCTTGAAGCACGGCAACATCAGATAACATTAATTAGGTTTGGGATGAACAAAATTGATCCTTTTATAAAAGAATATATTTTATTACCTCTTGACCCCTGCCTCAGGAAATTAATTACTTGGGCAAGAGTGGGCACACTTGTCCCCAGATACTCTTTATTTAATAAATCACCTACGACAGGCTTATCACAAGATTTATGTAGGTACAACAGAGGTTTTCAGGAAAATCTTTACCATATAGTAATACAGTGTCCCCTTTATAATACTCTATGAGACCAATTATTAAAACTGTTTTTAATAAAGTATGCAAATCTGGATTATGATGCCCTGTTTATTTTATTGCACCCCAAAACCATTCCCAAAGCTCTCCCAGTTGTGATATTCCTTGATTCAGTAGTAAAGATCAAAAGGAAGCATTTGCCTCAGCTATAGAATATGTATGCAAATCAGCTGGCTTTGGATTAGAATTATATTATGTCTCTTCAATGACTATGATGTCTTATTATGTATTTATACCTGAACCATTTTATGATACAAGTTAGGAGACTCTTTGATACAGTGCACTTTATGTAAATATGTGTGTAATTCTTTTGTTTCCATGCCCTTTGCCTTCACCCTTTTTTCCCTATTTATGTATAACTGTTGTAATGTCCATTATTTTATACTGGATGAACAATAAAAATGTTGATGATGACAAGGTAGTAACAAATGAATCACAGGAAAATATAACTGATCATACAAAACAAGGGTGACTAGGGAGGTGGATCAGGGGAGGGCAGTGGACATGGCCTATCTGGACTTCAGCAAGGCCTTTGACACTGTGCCACATAGAAGACTATTGCACAAACTGGGGAATATGGGTGTGGGCAGGACAGTAGTGCGGTGGGTAGGTAACTGGCTGAGCAGCAGGACACAGAGGGTGGTGGTAAATGGCTGTCACTCCACAGAGGGAAGAGTGACCAGTGGGGTACCACAGGGGATCAGTGCTGGGACCGGTACTATTCAATATCTTCATCAGTGACATTGCGCAGGACCTAGAAGGCAGAATTTCACTGTTCGCTGATGACACAAAGCTCTGTAACAGAGTAGACAGAATGAGAAGGGACCTGCAGAAACTTGAAGAATGGTCAGGGGTTTGGCAGTTGAAATTCAATGCAAGGAAGTGCAAGATAATGCATATGGGGCACAAAAAACCCTGGCACAATATATCAGTTGGGGGGTGAGGATATAGCATGCACCAAGCAGGAAAGGTATCTTGGAGTTATCATCTCTGATGATCTCAAGGCAGGGTAACAGTGTGACAAGGCAGCAGGTAAAGCAAATAGGATGCTGGGATGCATAGGCAGGGGCATCACCAGCAGGAAAAGGGAGGTCATAATTCCACTATACAAGACACTAGTGAGGCCGCACCTGGAGTACACTGTGCAGTTCTGGAGATCTTACCTACGTAAGGACATAGACAGGGTAGAGAAGGTTCAGAGGAGGGCAACAAAGATGGTGCATGGATTGCATCACAAGTCCTATGAGGACAGGTTGAAGGCACTGAACATGTACTCCCTGGAGGAGAGGAGGGAGAGGGATATGATAGAGACATACAAGTATCATAGGGAGGAACAGGGTGCAGGAATGCACTATTTTTAAGTGAAAAGATGTTCCAGGACTAGAGGGCATGGGATGAAGTTGGAGGAGGACGATTCAGAGGAAACGTGAGGAAGAATTCTTCACAGAACCGGTGATGGACAAGTGGAAAACCCTGCCAGAGGAAGTGGTGGGGGCTGAAACAATCACGGGATTTAAGAATGCATGGGATAGACATAAAGGAATTCTGGAGGTCAGGGGTAAGGGGCAACAGACTTCCTGGAAAACATAAACTGAACTTACAAACTTAAATGGGCAGACTGGGTGGGCCATAGGTCCTTATCTGCCGACACTGTCTATGTATCTATGTATGTAAGGGAATACATAGCAGTACAACAGTATACAGTATTACAATGTGAACCAAGTCTGGGGTGTAGCTATACTGGGGTACACTTTGTTCAGAAAATAATGGGAGGGTAAAAAGGGAAGGGAGTGTCAAGGAGGGTATAAGGGTGAGGGAGGCACAAGGATTGCAGGAAGGGCAGAGACGCTTTGGGTCACTCTGGAAATAGACAATGGAACAGCCATTTGAACAGCCATAATCTACAGACCCCCTGCACAAAGGGAGGAAATGGACAGAGAGATTTTGGAAACCATCCATAGGATGGCAGCTAAAGGGGTGGTTTTGCTAGTAGGCAACTTTAATTTACCAGACACCGAGTGGAGCAACCCAGTGGCTGCAACAGCCATGGGCAGAGACATCCTGGACTCCCTACTAGGGGTAAGCCTCAAGCAGCTAGGGCTTGAGCCAACCCAGGAGAGAGCGGTTTTGGACCTGGTTCTAACCAATGGGGACAGAATTACAGATATCAAGTTGAGGGACCACTTGGGTCCGGTGACCATCGCACAGTGTGGTTCAATATGAGTACTGAAATGGGGTCATGCCACACAAAAGTGAGGGTTCTGTACTTCAAGAGGGCAGAATTCACAAAGATGGGGGGAGATCTCAGGGAAGCCCTAGCAGGGGGAGAGAAAGTAGGGGGTAGATAGTCTATTTGTCTATCTAAAATGAGCCATTAGGAGGCAACTAATCTTTACATTTGGAAACTAGGCAAAGGAAAGAGGAAATGGAAACCACTATGGTTCTTGCAGGAAGTGACCAGAAAAGTAAAGGCAAAAACGCTGTCGTTCAGAAATATAAGGAGTCACAGAAGGAAGAGGACAGGGCAATGTATCTAGAAAAGCAAAAGGAGGCAGGGAAAGTAGTCAGACACACTAAGGTGAAGACAGAGGAGAAATTAACAAAAGAGGTTAAAAAAGGGGATGAGACTTTTTATCGATACATTAATGAATGTAGGAAGACGGGGGTATTGTTAGGCTAAAAGGCGAAGAAGGGGTGGGAGTGGAAGGAGACCAGGAAAAAGCATCAATCTTGAACAAGCATTTCTATTTAGTTTTCAGAGAGGAAGGGGAGGAACCACAGCTAAGACTCAGGACTGGTAGGGAGGTGGACAGCAGTCCATATACAGAGGAGTGAGTCCTAAAGGAACTTACTAAACTAAAGGTGGACAAGGCAATGGGACCAGATGGGATACACCCTAGGGTATTAAAGAATTTAATGGAGATACTGGCTGCACCAGTGACATCCCTGTTCAACAGATCACTGGATACGGGAGAGGTTCCAGAGGACTGGAGGAGGGCCAATGTAGTCCCTGTCCACAAAAGTGGGAGCAGAGAAAAGAAGAGGCTGGTAACTATAGACCTATTAGTCTGACCTCAGTGGTGGGGAAAATGATGGAATTGTTACTTTTCTCCGAAGGCTCCTAGCTGGGAAACAGACCTGACTGGGCTCCTGCTACCACCGGCTGAATTGCGGCCCCCACCTCAGCCACAGGAATCTTCGGCCTCAACCCCAAGGCTCCCAGCTGGAAAAACAGGCCCACGACTGGGCTCCTGCTACCTCCAGCTGAATTGCAGCCCCCACCTCAGCTGTAGGAATCGTTGGCCACAACCCCCAAGGTTCCCAGCTGGGAAACAGGACCACGACTGCGCTACTGCTACTGCCTGCTGAATTGTGGCCCCCATCTCAGCCACAGGAATCTTTGGCTATGGCTCCCAGCTGGTAAACAGACCCACGACTGGGCTCTTGCTACCACCTGCTGAATTGCGGCCTCTGCCTCAGCCACAGGAATCTTCGGCTGCAATCTCCAAGGCTCCCAGCTGGGAAACAGGCCCATAACTGGGCTCCGGCAACTGCCTGCTGAATTGCAGCCCCCACCTCAGTTGCAGGAATCTTAGGCTGCAACCCCCAAGCTACACAACAGGCTCCAGCAGGCATTTTCAAGCTTGGCACCTTTTCTTCGAAGTGCTCCATTTGGCTGTTGCCTTCTGCCACTACGGCTACTGGGGAAAACCCTCAGCAAAAGATTTAATTTACTCTTGGCTCTGTTCAGAGGAAAGTTAATAATCACAGAATGCTGATTTAATTTAAGTCACCTCAGCTCAAAGAAACCTAACATCTACGGAATTATTTGTGCTTGATACAGTACCTGTTTTAATCAATTTATTTAGCACACTAGCTCTGTTTAAATCAATTTTTCAGTTGTAGAGTTCATAAGATTGTTTTAATTTAAAGTTCTACTCCACTGATTCTTTTCTTTTTCCTGATAGCCTCTTCCTTTCAGCCAACCCCCCGACAGCCATGCAGTCAGGACTTACTCACATGTTAATTTGCTTCAGTCTCAGTACCTTTTGTCTTCTGTTCTAATGCGCGCCATCTTTTCAAAATCTCTCTTCTAAAAGGTCAAGTCCCCATAAGCTGCATATGTCATCTTGACGTACACTAGCATGGGCCATGTCAATCTGATGTGCAAAATGTAAGGACCAACCACCCAATAAAATCTATGTTGCCCACTCAAATGCTTAACTATCACATTTTGATTGCCATGACCTTTTATTCTTATTCTGCCCACTATTATGCTGCTCAGTCTGTTTCTTGCCTCCTGTACATACTATTCCTAGATTGTTTTATTCACTGTAATAATGAAACCTTGTACATATTGTATGTTACCTATGAAATTTTGCTGTTCTACAATTTTATTGTTACTACTATGTTATATCCCATTTTCCCTCCTCCCCCAGGACACATCTGCAATCGAGCGGTAGTCTGCTCAGTATGTCTTTCCTAGTAAAACTTTTAAATAAATAAATAAATTGTGATCCTCCCTCCCCTTTTGTGATGTCACCAACTCCAGCTTAAACTGCAGGCACTAACCTGTGTTCTTTCCCTTTTCTCCAAAGGCTCTGGGCTGGGAAACAGGCCTGCAACAGGGCTCTTGTTATTGCCCACTGAATTGCAGACCCCACCTCAGCTGCAGAAATCTTCGACTGCAACCCCCAAGGTATGCAACAGGCTCCAGTACGCATTTTTGAACTTGATGCCTTTTCTTTGAAGTGCTCCATTTGGCTGTTGCCCCCTGCCCTTATGGCTACTGGTGGAAATCCTCAGCAAAAGATTTAATTTACTCTCAGCTCTTTTCTGACGCCCTGCACGGTGTCTTCCTACCCACCCCCACCACTCCCACCCTTGTCTGTGCTGCCTTGCATAGGCATAGGCATCAAGCAGTGTGTGATGTAGCCTGTCTCCCCAAACTCACATTCGCTCATTATATCAAGTCATCGCTATGTGGCTCCACAGTGCCCAAATTGTGTTTTTGTTACCGTTGCAGTATACGGGCTGTAATATATAATATCGGATGCAAAAGAACTCTCTCTTGAAAGCCTATTGGGCTATTATTTATTTATTTTATTTATTAAATTTTGATAACTGGGTAAGCCCACTGGGCCCCGAAGGTCCCTTTTTCAGGGGCAACCCGGGGAATTACATGGAATACATGGGGTAGCATACAGCACAGGTACATTACACTAGACAGCAAGGAACATAATACATAGTAGTTTTTCAGCAGTTACATTTAAGAGGTAAGACAGGTGCAGTGCTATATAGATGGGGTGCAGTGATAGTCGCTATTTCCATATGAGGGAGAGGGGTGGGCTTCCGCTTAGGAGCCTCTCACTTTAGCAGTTGCATATGGAGGTGACCATCGTGTGAGCCTTCAGCCTTGTGTGGAAGGTGTGGGTAGAGGTAGCATCCTGAACACCAGGGGGCAGGGAGTTCCATAGGGTGGGCGCTGTGATGGCGAACAACTTCCCCCCTGCCTTGGTTCTAACCCTTGGCACTGCGAGGAGGGTTCTGTCCATTGCTCTGAGGAGCCTAGGGTTTCTCTTTTGGGCAGTGAGTCCAGTGAGGCTGGGAGAAGGGGATGGGCTGAGTAGATTATGAGTGTGGCAGAGTAGGGGTATTGGATATGGGCCTCCTAGGAGGGCCAGTTTAGTTGGGACAGAGTGTCACAGTGGTGAGCCTGGGAGCCGGATAGGGTGGTGAAGTGAGCCACCTTGTGATAGAGAACTTGTAATCTGTTCATCTCTTGTTTGGCAGCTCCCTGTATCACCGGGGCTGTATAGGAGAGTGTAGGAGGAGGACGCCAGGCGATGGAGGCCCTGGGCCATGGGTATCAACTGGTCTTTCAGCCTACAAGGTCCCGAGTTTGGCGTGAATATTTTTGGTTACCTGGTCAACATGATCCTTGAGGGAGAAACACTGATCCAGGGTGAGGCCAAGGTATTTTATCGATTCATCCACCTCAAGTCTTTTTCCTGATTTGGTCATCAGCCTGAGATGTGGGCTTCTGTCCCGGCCGAGGGGTTTTGGGCCAAATAGCACGGCCTTGGTCTTGTTGGGGTTAATGATCATTCTGTTGGTGATAAGCCATTGCTCAAGGGAACCCAGGTCATTTTGTAGCCCGGAGCAGAGATCTCTCAGATTAGAGGAGGGGCAGTATATGACCACCTCATCCACATACTGTACCACTGAGCTACCCCTACAGTGTTTACTGAGATCGTTTATGAAAAGAGAGAAGAGAAGGGGGACAAAGATAGATCCTTGGGGCACCCCATCTATTAGGGGGAGAGGTTCTGACAGGGATTCTTTCCATTTTACCCTCTGTGTCCTCCCTGTGAGGTAACTTTTGAACCACGATAGGGAGTGGCTGTCTAACCTGACCTGGCTCAGTTTTGTAAGGAGCAGATTGTGGTTTACAAGGTCAAAAGCCTTGGAAAGGTCAATGAAGACTGCCCCAGTGGGGGATTCCTTGTCCAGTTCTCTGAGAACATCAGTGGAGAACTTGATAAGCGTGGTGTCAGTCCCATTATTAGTTCTGAAACCGTGCTGGGAGGGGACAAGTAAATGGTGGAGCTCTAGGTAGCCCTGGAGTTGTCCATAAATTAATCTGTCTTGAATCTTACCAAGGCTAGATAGCAGGGAGATGTGTCTGTAATTGTTGGTAGTCTCCCTTGAACCACCGTTGTGGATGGGGACTACATGGGCCAGTTTCCATTATTCCGGGATGGCACCTGTGATCAGGGATCGATTGAGGAGCCAGGTGAGGGGCCTGGCGAGTGCAGGGGCCCCTTCCCTTAGTATGCGGGGGGGAGTGCCATCGGGTCCCATAGCTCCCAACATTTTGAGGGACTTTAGTAATTGGAGGACTTTGTTTGGTCTTACAAACCGGATCCGGAAGGTTGGGCAGTCCAGGCTTTGGGGAATGGGATCATTCGAGACTGGGAGGAGGGGTGGCAAGTCCGCTTTGAGCAGGTCCAGGTTTGTGAGCTAGCGGTTGAGAGCCATGGCGATGCTAGGGTCGTCGTTAGTTAATTGGCCATTGACCTCTATGGGGCAGTGAGCGGTCTTCCCGCTCCCCTTTATAAACCCGTTTATGTGAGCCCAAAAGAGTCTAGGGTTGCCTAGGTTCTTTTTCTGTAGATCTGTGAGGTAGTCTGGTTTAGCCACTTTGATGGCCAGTTTGCACTTATTTCTTAGCATCTTGTAGTGGTTTAGGTCAGCCGATAGGGAGGAGAGCTTGTATTTTTTCCAAGCAGTGTCCCTAGTTCTCATCAGTGTTTTCACTTGAGGGTGATCCACTTGTAGCAGCTCCCCTTGGTGTGGAATTTCTTCAATGGGGCCAAGCAGTCAGCAACCATAATGATGGCTCCCTGGAAGAAGGCCGTAGCCTCTTCCAGTGTGGGGAGTAGTTTGATTGGGCTCCAATCAATCACGTTTAGGTAGCCAATCAAGTGTTCAGGTTGACAGTTTGAGTAGTCCCGTGTCGCAAGTATTCACGGGGGGACTCTGGGGGCCCTGTTTTTCCAGGAGCAGAAGACTGGGGAGTGATCACTCAGGGCATCCGCTAGGGTGCCAGCCGCATTTCTCTGTGCAGTATTTCTGATCCCAGCCAAGAACCAAATCCTTGAGTATAAGAGCTACTTCAGCTAACTGAACCTTGATCTAGCACTTGTGTTTATTATCTGCCAACTACCTCATCTGATATAATTTTTAAGCTGCTTTCTAATTTCTCAGCAATAGCACATGCTAGAACAGCTGGTTCAAGACCTGTGGTGCTGATTCCTGATTTTCGACAGTTCCACTCTTCTGTTATTAGGGTTCATTCAGTTGCCAATACATCCTATGGACCTGCTCACCCTATTTCTTAAGGAGGTCCTCACATGCCCTCTACCTTTCTCACACTGTTCTAGTCTTTCTTGTTTTAGTCTTGCACAATTTATCCGTCTTAGCCTCTCCTCCTTGTTCTGTCACAACTATCCTCCCATCCTACCCTCTCCATATGTGTTGACCCTCTACCCCCTCCTAACATGCAGTACACTGGATTGCTCACAGCTGTGCTCTACATCATCTCTTACTATTTCATATCAGCTGGTAGCATTAGGAAATAATACTGCTCCAACTGGTTCTGCGTCCCCATCTCTGATACTGTATTACTCCAAACCTCTGCCTTCCCACCTGCTTCTTCCCTGTCTCTCGAAGAAAGAAGTGGCCTGCCTTGGTTCTTGGTATGCCTGCAGTCTCTTCCGACTCTCTTCCAGAAGTTCTCATACCAAACTAATGCCCTTACTCCTTCTTATCATTCTAGCTGGTGATGTCAAGCTGAATCCTCGACCTACTGGCCCACAGTTGGTCCCCTCGGCTCATTCAGCCCCCATCCATTCTGTTAAGGGCCTGGAAATTGGTCACATTAATATGCAAAGCCTGCACCCTGAAATGACTGAGGTAGAAGCCTGGGTTATGCTTCACAACTCAGACATGCTAGGAATTACTGAGACTTGGTTTAACCCCATTATCCTTCAACATGAAGTAGCTCTGAAGGGCTATTCCTGTTTCAGGCAGGACAGATTCAGTAGAAAAAGGGGTGGAGTTCTCATGTATGTTCAAACCAGTATTGTGGCCTCTGAAGATGCCTACCACTCCTCTGTTTCTACTCCTGTGGAATTTATCTTCCTACATTAACTCTGGGCAATGTCTAATAATTAATGACAGGATGCATCTACCTTCCCCTCAAGGACGCTAATAATGTCCTTCCCTCCCTTGTAGCTTCCCTTCCCGACTTCCCTGGCCATGATCTCCTATACGATGACTTTAATCTTGATTGGTTGAACCATACTAAAAACAATGCTCTCTCTAGTCTAGCCAATTCCAACCTCACACAACACATTTCCAAACCCACTAGACTGAATACAAACTCAGGTAGCCACTAGCTACTTGATTAGGTAGTGTCAAATTGTCCTCACAGAGTTCAGTATGTTACTGTACTACCTGACAGCATTAGCGAACACTCTCCTACACTCTGCCTTTGGAGCAACAAGTGTCTGAACCTTCCCCCAAAAAGCTCTGTGTCAAGAAACACACCACGCTTTGACTCCACAGCCTTCCTGTATTCTCTATCTACTGCCAATTGGCATCCTATCAAAACCTTACCAGATGTTGATCAGGCCCTGGACTATTTTATCAGTACCTTGACAGCTATAATAAATAGACATGCCCATCTCACTAAAAGGAGGTCCAAGGGTTTAAAGGCAGCTTGACTAAGTAAGGATCTGAGGCATCTCATGTCCCTTCATGGAAAAACTTCAAGAAGAATGGCAACCCCTCTGATTGGCAGACTTACAGACACCTTCATAACTTATGTAAAAGTAAGCTATGGAGTGTTAAATGAATATACTATCGCTCCTTGCAGACAGAATAGCTCAGCAATGCAAAGACGTTTTGGAAGCAAATCAACACTCTAATTAAAGGACACTCTCTGGTGGCCCCCAGCACTTTACAAGATAGAGGCTCTACTCTGTCCAACCCCCAATCCATTGCAAATGGCTTAAAACATTTTTTTCACTGATCTTACTAACTACACCTTGCATTTCACCTCTTCCTCAGACTTCAACCCTACCACCCTTCCACGCAGGCAGTTCCCTTCTCACCTTGAGTTTCACCTAAAACTAGTTACTTGCAAAGAGGTGTTGCAACTACTCTTAAAACTAAAGGAGGATAGTTCCCCTGGCTTTAACACTTCAGAACCTCGGCTTCTAAAACTTCGCACTCCAACTCTTGCAGTCCCCATTCGTGACCTAACAAATAAGTCTCTCACTAGTGGGAGTGTCCCAGCAAAATGGAAAGTAGCAATCGTCATTCCGCTGCATAAAGGCAGCTTACACGCAGTCAAAAACTTTAAGCTCATTTTAATCCTTTCCCCTCTAGCAAAGATACAAGAGCACATAATTTTTAACTAGTTGCAATCTTATCTGGAATGATATCACCTCCTAACCAACTGTCAGCATGGATTCAGAAAAAAATATAGTACCATCACTGCCCTAACCAAGTGTCTACATATGGAGAATTCCTGGAGAGGGTCCAGAGGAGGGCAACCAAAATGATTTGGGGCTTGGGGGATGGGACCTATGAGGAGAGGCTCGAAGAGCTAAATATATACACATTGGAAGAGAGAAGGGACCAGTGGGACATGATAGAGGTCTTCAAGTACATGAAGAGGGTAAATAGGGGAGGAACAGTCAGGGTGCTTTGAAAGAAGGAGGAGGGGGCCACTAGAGGGCATAGGTGGAAGCTGGAGGGGGGGGAAGATTCAGGGGTGAAAGGAGGAGGTGCTACTTCACTGAGAGGGTGGTGGAGCTATGGAATGTGCTGCCTAGGGGGCTGGTGGAGGCAGAGACGGTGGAGTGGCTCAAGAGGGGGTGGAACAGGTACAGGGGAAGGGTTCTGGAAGCAAAATCCAATGCAGCAAGAATATCCGGAACTGGGAAGGGAGAAGCCAGAGAAGGCGAGTGGGTCAGCAAGGTCAGCCCCCAGGGTGGGGGCTGACCAAGTGAGCAGACATGAAAGACCGTTAGGCCTATTCTGCTGGCATTTTAGTATGTTAATATATCCTCAATGCTCTTGACAAAGGGCTCTACACTGGGGCCATATTTGTAGATCTCACAAAGGCTTTGGATTTAGTACATCATAGCATTCTGTTGGACAAGTTACACTCCCTAGGCCTGGACAGTCAGTTACTCTCCTTGTTTATTAATTGTTTATCTGGCCACTCCCAGGGAGTAAAATGGTCTGGTACCCTCTCCTCTTTTAATTCCATCACTCATGGATCCATTCTGGGGCTACTCTTGTTTTTGCTATTCATACGTAATTTACCACTGCACTGCGGCGGTTCCTCGATACAACTTTATGCTGATGACGCTATTTTATACAGGTCCTCAGGTGATATTCAATGGCTAAATCAGAATCCTGAACTGGACTTCCATACACTAGAGAAATGGTTCCTCAAGAATCATTTAGTCCTCCGTACCACAATAACCAATGCTATGCTGTTTTGTAACACATCTGTGAAAGCTGATTCAAGTGGTTCACTTCTCATTCAGTCCACCTCCAGGGAAGCCATCGAACCTGTTCAGTCATTCAAATACTTAGGAATGTTGCTAGATCTATCTCTCTCTCATTTGAGCAGCATGTAACGCAAGTTACAAAAAAACTTAACCAAAAACTCAGTTTTCTCTACTGCCTTTGACCTCTCCTCTCCCATGCCTCCTGTCAAAAAATTACCACCTCCTCCCTTCTTCCCATTCTATTCCATGGTGCCCCCCTACTTTATGCCACCAAAACCACTATCCTCTCCCATCTAAGATCTATCTACTACAGAGTGGGGCGATTCGCTCTCAGAGCCAACTCGTGTCGACACCACTGCGAGGTGTTAGCTGCTTTGGACAGGCCTGACTATGATCAAAGATTACAGTTCTCCTCCCTTATCTTTATTTATAAACTTGCCTTCCTTTTTTCCCCCTGCCTAAATGACATACTGAAGCTTAAACCCTCTCCATGTCTTCTGCCCCTTTGCTGTTCACACCCTATCCCCACCTGATTATTGGCAAGCGGTCATTTGCCTACTCTGCTCCATCCTCTTGGAAGGCACTCCCCTCCTCTACTTTTTCCCTCACCTCTTTTGCCATGTTCAAGTGCTCCCTCTCTGAGCACCCTTTGCAGTCTAAGCCCTGCACATACCTTGTCTAATCTCTCTGCAATTCTGGTTTAAATCTAGGAACTTGGCCTCTGCATCCTTATCCTTGCTTTTACCAGCCTCCTTTAACCAACTATATCTATGCAACTAACTACCTGCAGCTTGTATGCATAATTTATTTTCCTTTTGCTCCTTGACAACCTTGACCTGCCTTGAATCTGATCCTTACAGAATACCTACTGCTCTGGGCAAAGTGTTACCCAATGTATGAATTTGTATATCTGCTGTATGTATGTCTCCTCACTTCTGTAACATCATGTATATATTGTTGAACGTATATACTTTTCTTACCTGTGTTGTATAATATATACATTTACGTTGTTACATATTATGTACCTGACCCAGGTTGCCCCTGAAAAAGGGACTGTACGGTCTCAGTGGGTCTCTCGGTAACCATAATTCAAATAAATAAAAGAAGGAATAATGGAGCACCTTGAAGACAGCGCAGCACAGGATCCAAGACAGCATGGATTCATGACAGAAAAGTCATGCCAAACAAATCTGATAGATTTCTTTGACTGGGTGACCAGGGAGGTGGATTGGGGGAGCAGTGGATGTGGCCTATGTTGACTTCAGCAAGGCGTCCAACACCATTCTACATAGGAGGGTGGTAAACAAGCTGGGTAGCCTGGGATTGGGTCACAAGGTGGTGAACTGGGTTGTGTATTGGCTGAGCAACAGAACAGAGGGTGGTGGTAAACAGAGCTGAATCAGAGGTAGGGAGAGTGTCTAGCATGGTGCCACAGGGATCTGTTCTTGGCCCAGTACTATTTATTGTCTTCATCAGTGACATTGCGGAGGGGCTGGAGGGGAAGGTATGCCTCTTTGCGGATGACACCAAGATTTGCAATAGAGTAGATAGTCTGGAAGGAGTGGAGAAAATGAGAAGCGACCAAGCTAAGCTGAAGGAATGATCCAGAGTGTGGCAGCTAAGATTCAATGTGAAAAAGTGCAAGATCATGTACTTTGGACGGAGGAACCCCAGGGAGGATTACATAATTTTGGGGGTGGGGAGAGTTGTTAGAAGCCACAAAGCAGGAAAGAGATCTAGGGGTGATCATATCTGATGACCTAAAGGTGGCCAGGCAATATACCAAGGCAGTGGGGAGAACCAGCGGAATGCTGGAGTGCATAGGGAGGGATATCACCCGCTGAAGAAAGGAGGTGGTAATGCCACTGTACAGGTCATTGGTGAGGCCTCATTTGGAATACTGTGTCCAGTTCTGGAGGCTGCATCTCCAAAAGGACATAGGTAAGGTAGAGGCTGTTCAGAGAAGGGCAACTAAAATGGTGCTAGGGCCTACACCAGAGGTCATATGAGGAGAGATTGGAGAATCTCAATATGTATACAATAGAGGAGAGTGAGAGAGAGAGAGAGAGTGATGGGGGGGGGCATGATTGAAACCTTTAAGTACTTTAAGGGAATAAATAAGGTACAGGAGGGCAACATCTTTCAGCTGAAAAAATGCTCTACAAAAAGTGACATGACATGAGACTGGAAGGGGGTAGACTAAGGGGCAACATGAGAAAGTACTTCTTCACAGAGAGGGTAGTGGTGGTGTGGAACATCCTCCCAACAGAGCTGTAGGGGGTTAGGACAGTGGGGGAATTCAAGACTCCATGGGATAGAACTAGAGGAACTCTGGCGGTTTTAAGGAGGAGGTGATGCCACAGATGAAGCAGAATCTGAGGCACTTTTATGCAGGCAGGAGAAAAAAGGGCAGACTGGATGGGCTTGGTGGTCCTTATCTGCTGTCAGATTCTATGTTTCTATGATTACGGACATGTAATTATATTTGAGAGGGTGAATTCAGTCCTGTGCAGGAGAGAACAAAGTGATGCTGCATATTTATTTTTTTAATTTCGTATGCTTTGTCCTCTTTTTGCCCGACCAGCCACCTTCAGTCTTGTCCTTTCACCCAGCCTTATTACCCACTATCTCCAGAACTGACCTTTCTTCATGTTCTTCCCTGGTTTGTTTCCCAGGGTAGGCTGGTGGGGTGGGTTGGGGGGTGGACCTGAGCCCTTGATGGAGTCAGAGTCTGGTTCTGGAGAGATCGCTGCAGTTGGCAGTACAGAGTCTGCAGTAAGAGGCAAATGTCCTCTTGTTTCAGTCAGAGTTTTTTTTCTGATTTTCCCCCCAGCCCCCTAGGATGTCGAGATAGGCTCTGTGGTGCGTGTCTGTATGCAGTTGTATGCTGTGCGCCTCAGAACATGTTAATGTCCCCCCACCCCGATCCTTGGCTCCTGACTGCACCATCACCTGTAGTCACCCAGGTGGCAGTACTGCAGTGGAGACCAAACTCCCTCCCTTCCAGAGGTGGAGAGTGCCCTGTGTGATGCTCAGCCCACTTCCCCTGGCTGTCCCTCTGATGACTCTGGCTCGTTCACAAACCTGGATCATTGGCATTGTAAGTGGTAGCACTACCAGTGCACTGACAGCCGGCAAAGTGATGCTTTTTTAATTATTATGCATTCTGTCATGTCTTATTGCATACATCTTCAACTGTGTAGCACCCTGGAGTGCTTAGAGAAAACTAAAATATGATCTTCCAAGAATCAGTCTTCACCATCAATTCCCACTACTGGATCCAAGCCAGAGGCGCTAGGACTGAACAGAAGCCAGAACTTTTCAGAGGGATGACACCACAACAGGCAGCACACATGTGCAACATCGGGCGTTAGCATACATGGCCACTGGTTTACCATGACAACAGCCTCCAACTGCCTCAGTTTCTTTTTTCCTGCCATCAAGTGCACATTAGTAACTTCAGCACTGGTCCGCTGGGAGTCAGAATTATCCATACAATGACAGCGTTCAGTTCTTCAGAATTTTAAACTTAGAGTTTGTTATTTTTCTGTCACTTTAGTCTTTTTTTACTTAAATAACTTCAATTTCTCTCAGCCCTACTGCATGTAAACAGCTGACAACCATGGAGGATGGTAGGAAGCGTGAAGAGACAGGCTGTTCCAGTACAAAAACCGGCCTCCTCAGCATCAAAAGAAAGTGCAGCCAAAGGCACAGGTGCCAAAAACACTTAGTGCCATTATTTAAAGCTCTGGCCCCAGTCCTGCCTCAGCCCTCAGATAGACCTCTTCTTCTCACTGGGTGGGTGGGGGTGCATGACCAGTTTTACCATCAATGGAAGTCCATCAAGATGAACAAATGCATCTTCAGTGTAATCTGGGAGGAGTATTCCTGGATTTCATAGAACCCCCATGGATTATCCACTCTGGAGGAATCCCCCTTTATCAGATCACATGTCAGAGTTTCTGGTGCAGGGGATAGTGGGTCTTCTGAGCAATGGGGCAGTAGAAATAGTGCCAGAGTCAGAACAGAACTCAGGGTTCTTCTTCCTAGTCCCAAAGAAATCAGGGGGCATGCAACTCATTCTGGATTGCAGAAATCTGAAATGCATGGATCGAGAAGAATTCAGAATGATTTCTCTGGGCTCCCTACTGCCCTGCCTGAAACCTCAGGGCTGGTTAGCGTCCCTGGATATGTAAGATGCATGCCAACACATGCTGGTGCACCACAGATACTTTTGTTTCCTTGTGCTGGGACAGCATTAACAGTTCAGAGTCTTGCTTTTTGGACTTTCCTTGACACCAGAAGTCTTTACAAAGTGATTTGAATACTTGCAGCTTACCTGCGGAAGTTGGGACTCCAAATCTTCCCATACTTGGATGACTAGCTAATCTGGTATACCCACCCTGCAGTGACAGACAGTGAGGTCCCCCACAGTGACTACAGCACAATGCTGCTGTAGAGGACTCACTGGAACTGCTCACTGTCTGTCAGGGGTCCTGCACACCCCCCTCAAATCAGCTGTGACTCAGAGTTGATAATCCTTAGTGGGGGGTTCGGGGGGGCAAAGAAAACACTTAATGTGCTGAGAAAC
Source organism: Neoceratodus forsteri (assembly GCA_016271365.2). Taxonomy (NCBI): domain Eukaryota; kingdom Metazoa; phylum Chordata; order Ceratodontiformes; family Ceratodontidae; genus Neoceratodus; species Neoceratodus forsteri. The sequence continues at coordinate 1,136,482,307 of CM057454.1, forward strand.
TGGCAGCTGACTGCTAAATGCAGTTGACCTGCCAGTTTCGCTGTCGGGGTGTTTGACAGGAAATTTGTCGAACACCCGTCATGGATCCAGCTAATCTCAAGCCCGTCCAAACAGGAAAAGGAGGAATAGGCACTGACCACTGCTTCTCAGTTCCTGACTTCCAAGGAAGTTTTGCTGAACCTCGACAAGACTCAGTTTGAACCCTCAACTGCTGCTCATAGGAGCTGTTTTCTGGATACAACCTGGTCCCAGGCTTCTCATTTACTAAGCAGACTATGAGCAATACTACAGATGGCATGCTACATCATGAAACACAAGACTGAGCAAGCTGACTACATGTAATGCATACTTGGTCTGATAGCCTCCTCAGTGTTGACTGTTGGCATCTGGCACATCTACTTATGAGGACTACTTAGTGGATGTTCTGTGCTCAATGGTCACAAGATTTACACCCTCAGAATCACCCCATTCAGATGACCAAACCCCCTAATAAGGTCACTGACATGGTGGTCATTGGAGGAAATATTCCCCAGGGCTTCCCCTTCTCCCCACTGGAGCCAGAAGAGGTTCTTACCACAGATGCCTCTCTGCTGGGTGGGGAGCCCACTGCCAAGGCCTTCAGACCCAAGGTGTCTGGGACCCTTCAGAGATTCATCTCCACATAAATAAGTTGGAAATGTGAGCAGTTTTGTAAGTCTGAAAACCCTAGTGGACTTAGCCACAAAACAATCTCTCTTCCACCAGAAAAGTCTGTCATGAGCGCCGGCCCAGTGGCACTGAGGGTTGAGGTGCTGGACGCCACACCTCATACCATGCTGGTGACCCAGGTTCAGATGTGAGCCTGGGTTGTCAGGGGTCAGCAGGAGAGGGATAGGATTGAGCATCCGGAGGACTGCTCTCCTATCCCAGGGAGGGGTCCAGGGTGCCACTGCTCTGCAGCAGCCCCTGGTGATGACTAGGGGGTACTGTCAGAGTGGTGCCAGAAAGGGGTGGAGTGCAGCAGACGTCAACACGTAATGCCTGTCATCATTGCATGCCTGCACTCAGAGGGGTGAAAAATGGAGGAAAATGGTGGCACTGTTGTGCAGTTTGATAGCCTTTACTTCACCAACTGACAATGCCTGGATCGTCGCGGGCCGGTATTGGATCCTGGCCTGCTGCAGGGACATGGGGAGGTCCCCTTCGAGGGTACAGCTTCATATGCCAGCTGGGCACGACCCCCTCCGGGGTCGACGGGGGAGGTGGAGCGGTGGTTGGAAAATTGGCAGGTCAGTGGCTGCAGGAGGCTAAAACAGGAGTAAGATTAAAAAAAAAAAGAAATGTTTGTCATGTATTATGTCAACAAGGAGAAGCACACTCCTACCCTCTCTGCAGGGAGACAGTGAGAGTGTAGAAATGGTGCCTGGAGCAGGGGATTTGAGTCCAGGACACTCTGGCAGACAAGCTTAGTTGAACAGAGGCCAGTCCTCCTGAATGATCACTAGCTCCAGACATCATGAGATTGCTATTTAATGAGTGGGGTACCCCAGATACAGATGTTTTTGCTTACCCACTGAATGCCAAACTGCCTTGATTCTGCTTCAGAAATCTAGGATATTACACTTTCTGTCAGGATGCATTCAGACTACCATGGCAAAATTTGTTTATGTAGGCATTCCCACCAATCCCTCTCATTTACATGTTGCTCAAATAAGAGGCACAATGGGGTCAAGATGATTCCAGTGGCCCCCTGCTAGCCTTGACAGATATGGTTTCCTCTGTTGAACAGCTTTTTGGTCAGAAAACATAGACTCTACCACTCAGGGTGGACTTGTTGACACAGGGTCAACTGGTCCATCCCACCCTGTGTACCCTTCACCTTCAAGCCTGACTTGGCCACAGATCCTTTATATACTGTGTTCCATTAAGACAAGTTAGTTTTCTGTACCCACCCCAGGCTTCTACTGAAAGTGATGTTGGAGTTTCATCTTAACCAGGCCTTAGTCCTGCCTTCCTGCTTTAACATCCAGAATGAGGGGAAAAAGGATTTTTCACTCACTGGATTTTAAGATGGACCTTAGGTTACCTGGATAGAACCAAGGACTTCAGACAGTCCAAACAGCTCTTTGTCTTCCTTGATCCTAATCAAAAGGGACAGCCTGTTACAATCAAGTGCACATCTATCTGAATTGTGATTTGCCTTCGCCACTTAAATGCCATGGCTCAGGTTAAATTGGAGGGCAGCCTACATGCCCACTCCACCAGAGTGATTGCCTCATCCCTGGCAGAAATACACTGTGTGCCCATTCACTGGAGAAATTTGTAGAGCTGCAACTTGGGGCACAGTACACATTTTTACTAGGTACTATGCCCTGGATATCCATTCCAAACAGCATGCCACCTTTGGCAGGATAATTTATTTGTTTATTTAGTTTTTGTTGACCGGGTAAGTGCACTAGACAAATTCTGCCCGTTTCCATGACAGAAGAACAGATCGCAACTTGTGGTCAGTTCAAAGGGGGGCAAAGTGAGTTTTTTCAACAAGAAGTTAAGGTCACATGGAGGGATGGGATCCCTAAAAGTGTGGGACACCTCCAGCTGGGTAACAGTTTTGCCCTCAAGGTGCATGGTATGCAGAGTTAGCGGAAAGGTGCACCTTAACAGAAGTGTACTCTAAGTCAGAGTCTGAAAGGAAGAGCAGGTACTCCAGAATCAAATTCACTGGGCAGATGAAGGGATCCAGGTAGTAAGTAGTGGCCCACAGAGCAAAGCACTTCCACTTCATCACATAGGTGGCTCTGGTAGAAGGCTTCCTAGCAGCCACCAGGACACCAGTAACCCAGGAGGAGACCCCAGAGTGGGCAATAGCTAGGTCCTCCAGAACCACGCATGGAGATGCAGGGACTTCAGATCTGGATGAACCAGGGTGCCCTGCTCCTGGGACAGCAAGTCGGTGCACAGGGGCAAGGGCACTAGAGGTTTCACCACCAGCTATTGCAGCAAGGGAACACAATCTGATGCAGCCAGAAAGGGGTATGAGAATCATCTCTGCCCCATCTGACTGGAGCTTGAGCAGAACCCTCTGCTGGAGCAGGAAGGAAGGGAGGGAAGGGAAGGAAGGCATGCAGGAACCTCACCTTCCAGGAGAGGGACAATCCATCTCTCCAAAAAACTCAAGGCCCAGGATCAGTGAGCAGAAAAGGGCAGTTTTATATTGAGCAGGAATGCAAAAAGGTTCAACTCTAGGCAACCACACCTGTTGAAGAGATCTTTCACCACTGAGGACAAAAGTTCCCACTCATGAGCTCTCGACCTGGAGCGGCTGAGACTGTTAGACAGGACATTTTGGACACCTGGAACATGCTCGCCCAAGAGTTTCAGGTCATGCTTGATGGCCCAGTAGCAGACCCTCATTGCCTCCTGACAGAGGGGGTAAGAGTGAGTACCCCCCTACTTGTTGGTGTAGTACACTATGCACATGTTGTCCATCTGCACCAGCAGCAGGCCAGGAAACGGACAGGTCTGGAAGGCCTGCAGGGTTTACAGAACTGCCCACATCTCCAACATGTTAATGTGGAGGGTCTGCTCTGCAACAGACCAGGTACCCTGGGTCTCATGGTCGGCCAAGTGGGCACCCTAGTCCAGGCCCAAGGCATCCATTATGAGGATCTGGCAATGGGACACAATCTGAAAAGGGACTCCTCGCAGAAGATTGACGGAATTCTGCCACCATGCCAAGGTTCACTGCATTTGGTCGGAGACCATGACCCACTGATTCAGGTTGTCCATTGGACTTGAAGGGTCCATTGAGGAACCTGTATATAGAGGTGGGCCAGAGGTACCCAGGCAAGGGCCACTGCTATGTGCACCAACAGGTACAGAAATTCCCTGGCTGGGATCTGCCAAATGGAGGAGACTAGAAAGTTCTGTTCTATCAAGCGCTCCACCCTCTCCTCTGGCAGGAAGGCCTTTCCCTGGCAGGCGTTCAGGACTGCCCCAATGTAGGCACTAGCATGGAGCAAGACAAGACTTTGGCAGATTGAGCGTGACTCCCCCCCCCCCCCAGAGTCTGGAAGAGCCGAATGGTGCACTCCAGGGTAAGGAGCAGGCAATCCCTGGATGGGGCTGCTAACAGCCAGTTTTCCAGGTAGGAGAACACATAAAATCCCTGTCTCTGAAGAGCCATGGCACCATCGCTAGACACTTGGTGAAAACCTGAGGTACTGACGAGACACCAAAAGGGAAGGCCCTGAACTGAAAATGGTCCTCCTGGAAGCAGAAGTGGAGTAATCGGTGTGTGGGGGTGGGACTTGGATATGTAGGTAGGCATCCTACATGTCCAGAGAACAGAGCCAGTCCCCCTGGTGAAGAAGGGGCAGCAACCCCAGGAGGGTGACCATCCTGAGATGTTTGTACTGTATGTACCGGTTTTGGTGGCTGAGGTCAAGGATCAGCCTCAGTTCCCCTGCCTTCTTCCAGAGGGACGGGCTCTATGGCTCTTTTGTGCAGCAGAGCTTGAATCTCTTCCTGATAGAGGGAGAGATGTGCAGGAGGGTCATGGGAGGGCAAGGGAAGATTGTCTGGAGGAGGCTCCAGGAATTCTGAGGTATGACTGTGCTCTACGAGTTGGAGAACCCACTGATCTGTGGCCATTGCTCACCACTCATCGAGGTCAAGGGAGAACTGACCCCCAACCACCTCCCCCAGAGCTTCGACTGGAGGGGAGGGTGAGGAGTCAGACAGTGGACCCAGGGGTGGGCAGGGTGTCTGTGGGTGCTCGGGGAGCCCTAGGGGTAGCCGCTACTGAGGAAGTAGTAGCCTTGCACTTGAGGGACACCTTTGAGAGAGGTTCAACAAAAAGGACTGACGATGGCTTGTTCTAGGCTGAGAATGGTAGAGCGAGTGGACTAACCTAAGGGTCTGACCAGACTCCTGCAGCTGGGAGATGTCTTGGGCATCTCCACTGAACAGCACTGCACCCCAAAAGGGTGCATGTATCTAAGATGTGGGCTTGAACATCCGAGGCAAAGCCAAATACCTGAAGCCAAGAGTGGTGGTGAAGACAGATCCCCATTGCCACACCACACCTGGAGGCTTCAGTGGCATCATACACCACTCACAAAACATAATTGCCAGTGTCTGAGCCTGACTTCAACAGCTGGGCGAGTTGTTTCTTGGTAGGGTTCTCAGGATGGGTTTTTACCAGATCCCTGGCCTGGTCCCAGAGGGCATTCTGGTATTGGAACATATGGGCCAAATAATTTATGGCCCTGATAATCAAGGTGGCAGACACATACATGCGTTTACCCCACTGATCGAGCTGCCTGATCCCCGGTCAGCAGGGTAGGCACTGAGATGCTTGGGCCTCTTGGGGTGGTCATGGGCCACATTAATGACTGCTAAGTCTGCCTTGGAGTGCTTCCCAAAGAAAGGCTTGCCGATTGGTGCACGATAAAGGCAGTCTGCCTTCTTAGGCAGAGACAGTGTGGTAGAAGGATGATTCCAAGCCGACTTGGTGACATCCTTGTAGGCGTCAATGACAGGAGGTACCACCAGGGGAACAGTATCCTTTTTTCCACAAATAGATAGCCAGGCGGCGATGGGTCCAACTCCTCCATCTCCTAGCCCATGATGGACTGTATGTGATGCATAACATCCAGTAACATTGAGTCATCCATTGGGGAATTAGGTTTCTCCTTAGGCTGATTCTGACCCTCTAGAGAGTCCCCAGAGCTCTGATGATTCTGAGGATGAGAAGTTATCCCCTGAAGGCTTACTGTCTGGAACCGGTGTCGGGGCAACGGCCCATCATACATGAGCCAGAGCTGATGTCGAGGTGGCCACAGAAGGACTCCATCATAGAGGGGTCACTGGGTCCAGGTCTTGAGGAGGAGAGTCCTGGGGGAGGCGAGGGGGAACTGCCTCTGGTGACCTGTCCCTGTTCTGGTCAAAGGACCACCAGACTGAGAAGAGGGTGTTGTAATCCACTAGTGGAGTTAAGTTGTAGACTGGAGGATGAGGGTACTGTGGCTGTGTGTAAGGGTATGATGATAGGGGAGCCAGCGTAGGATACCCAGGTGCTGGCCCACCTGGCACTGGCTGTAGATCTGGCATAGGGCCAGTGGGCACCAGTTGTGGTAAGGGCTGAGGTGACAACAGTTGGGGAGTCATCAGCTGAGGCATCAGCAGGGCTAGGATCAGCCTAACAGGTGAAGGCTGATGACCTGGATGAGAAGCAGATGTTGGCTCCACCTGGGAGGCTGGCACTTGAGGGTGAGGAGAACCCTGAGTCAATGGCAGAGGTGACTCCTGAGAAGAGGAGGAGGTGGTGAGCACCTGCTGTGTGCAATGCCTAGCAGAACTGGCATTGACCCCAGAATCGGGTATCAACAAAGGCAACACCACAGCAAGGGGAGTAATGGTCACAGGACTACCGCCACTGGAAGAACCAGCACTGATCGAGCTGCCTGACTGGGCATCCATGGGAGCTAAGGGCCCGAGAGTCAGGGACTGAGGTGCAGGAGATGAAGTCCCCTGCCCTGAAGAGCTTCTGCCTGATATGGAGATAAGGGTAGGTGGTGAAGCCACTGGAAGCCCAGAGGAAGCAAGGGCTGACTCCCACAGGAGGAAGACCTAGGGGTGGCTGCTGGTCTATGCAGTGGCTGCAAGCTAGATGCTGACCGAGGATGGTCCCTGTGCTTATTCTGGTGTTTTTGCTTCTCACTTGATTTCTTCTTCTGGGAAGAAGAGGCCCTAGAGGGTTGAGCCAGGAAAGCTGAAGAACTCCTGGCCTGCACCTCCTTTTCCATCATGGCCAACTTCTGCTTGAGGAGATGGTTCTCCAAAGTCTTCAAATGACATCTCTGAGCGGCCTGGTTAAAGTCTTGGCAAAAACTGGCAGGATTCAGTGTCATGACTGGGGCCTAGGCAAAGCAGGCACACAGAATGGCCATTCTTAACTGGAATTTGTTTGCCGCAGGCACACTTTGTTGGGCAATCAGAAGATGAGGCTAGAGGAGAAGACATAAAACTCATTGAAAAACACCAAAAATGAAATGTTTAAGACACTAAAGAATGTAAAATAAAAAAGCACAGTAAGCTCAAGAAAATGGCAGTCAACTGTAGCTGGTGCTCGTGGAGGTCTGATGTGCATGGGGAATGGTGGAAAAGAACGGAGGTAGATGTGGGAAACCACCCCTTTTATAGAATAGGCCAATATCAGTGTGGTGACATGAGTGGGGGCAGTCCCCCATTGTACACTGCTAGCTATAAGTTCTGTGCATGTTCCTGGAGGCTTCAGTCTTACTGGTGATGGCCTGCGGCAACAGCCTCCTTGAAGTAAGATCTTGGTTTATGGATAGATCACAAATTATCCTTCACAGTGCATATAGAAGCATTATGTAAAAAGTTACAAAGCAGACTAGGTTTTTTCTTCAGAAACAAATGCTCTCTCCCACAGTACACCAGGAAGAGACTAGTGCAAACTACATTCCTACCTCTCTTAGACTCTGTCCACACTCATAATCACAAGAGTGTACCGGTTTCTGTAACGGTTTTGCTCTTACCGTTACCACGTGTCTGCACTCACACTTCAGCGTTCTGCCCAGAAGTGCACTCTCCATCATGTTGTGTCCACACTGGAGTCTTCCGGTGGTGATTCCAACAGCCACCATCATCTGTATTCGGAGAAGTGACACAGAATACCAGGCTGCTTTGCATCACTTCTCAATGTATCCTAGCATGCTGCTGCTCATTTCCATGGGCACAGTAAATGGAAAAAGCAGAATGGCATGTCATGGGATGACTCAGGGCTATCACTAGCCCTTCCCAAAGTATCCTGTATGGCTGTCTGGCTGGCAAGAAGCACAGATCACCTGTGGCATCTGGCCATTAGCCCACCTGTCATTGCTTTCTGGTTCCCATGCGCTCAGCATGTGCAGGTGCCGCGCTCCATCATGGGATGCCCGACACCATGAATCTACTTCCACACTCCCTATGCTGTGGAAGGAAGCCAAAGTGGTCCTGGTTTTTAAATCTGGAGACCCAAACAAGCCTGAAAACTATAGATCAATATCCCTCCTAACCCATATGAGCAAAGTCCTTCAGCAAGTGGTATTTCAAATATCTGATCATCCCACCACTTTTAATCTGCTGTCTAGGGACCAACACCATTTCAGAAATGGGTTTAGCACTGCTACAGCCTTACCCGAGTCACTGACCATGCTCTCAGAGAGGTGGATAAGGGGAAACTCACTGGCGCCATATTTGTTGATCTCTCAAAGGCATTTGACATACAGCATAAGATCCTCATCAGGGAATACCTGGGCTTCTCCTTAAACTCACCAAATTGAGTACAAAGCTGCCTTTCAAGCAGGATGCAAAAGGCCTGAACCGGGGAGGTCTTATCCACTGCTCTGCAGGTACAGTCTGGAGTTCCTCAGGGGTCCATTCTTGGGCCACTACGCTCTTGGAACCCTCAACATCTTGGAGATCATGTACTCCCCCGCAAGATTAGCTCAGTCCCTCTGTATGGATTTCTACTCAGTTTCACTGGTTCGCTCAACACAGGCCCATTGTCAATGAGAAGATAGGCAAGTGGTCAACAGGGTCAGACAATAACTGGGTGTGTGCTACCATCTTGAATCACCCATCGATCCCTGACACAAGGCTGGAAATTGGGTAGAGGCACCCATCTTCCCATATTAGACTACTGCTCCCCAATCATCTCCCCTACCTCAACTGCTCAGTCGCGTGAATATGGCATGCAATATCATCTGTAGATTCATAACTCAAGCACCTTTCAACACCCATCGCTGCAATTTATGCCAAATGCTTGTGTGGCTTTCCCCTTAGGCCCGTAGGGAACAGCTATTTTGAATTCCCACTTCCAAAACCCTACAGGAAAGGGATAAATCACCACTATCAGAACTCCTTACTGTTCTACACAACTTACACCAATTAAGATCCTCCTCCAACCACCTTCTGGAATGTCAAAAGGTTAAACATGGCACTGAGCTTCTTCAAGTGCAGCCCCAAAGCTTTGAAATTCTCATGGATGACTTCACACCTTTAGTTCCCTCCCACCCTTTATAAAGGCACTTCCTAAATGCTCTTATGCCCGTTTCATGTTAACCGTCAACCATGATCAAAGGCATCTCCAGTCTATGGAACATGAACATTTAGTATTGCTAATCAGTATAACTTGTCTCTTTAAAGAATTTGCTATCCTCACTGTCATTTATTTCTGCCTGCATGTCATTATTTCTAATGTCTCAGAAACTAACTGTTGTATTGGATGTACCTATATTAATCCTGCTGTTCCTTATCATAATCTCAGCCATTGTTGTATCTCCCCGTGATGTTGTATATATTTCATGCCATGTGCCATCTAGATGACCTTGGTCATGCCTGAAAACTGTCCCGGGACTAGTGCACTTACCTGGTTATTAAATAAATAAAATAAAAGATATGGTGTAACCATTAGGATCTAAAAATTTTAATTATGCCTACCCATGTGAAGCTCATGTTAATTACTACATTATTCAGCCCTTATTTTAATTGCTTATTTAATTATTCATTCACATTGCGTTGTACAGCACTCTGAGCCCTAGGGATATTATGCATTATAAGTTGCCTTGCCTTTATGCCGGATGTGTACCATCTCTGTTACACCCTCAGGATCTAGAATGTGGGCAATCAATAAGTGGAGGGTATGGGATCCCCTGGGGTTGCAAATTCCCAATTTTTCTGATTAAGAACTCTAGTGTTACCCTCCATGCTTGCCATTTATAGCCATAGCTCTTCATTCCCCCCCCCGTGCCCAGGTGGGTTGCAGGATCTGCCCTGTACACTGGTGCAGAGGGTAGAAAAGGTACCCCATGAGGCCAGTCTAGCTTCAAAGCATGTGTAACCCCCAGAAGTTAGGCTTTATCTACTAGGTCTGAACTGCAAGCAGCCTTATGATTTTAGGCCAGCTGGCTTGGTGCAGAGTTTTGAGGTGGCATAGCCAGTTGCCTGGGACTGGAGAATTTCTGGAAGGCTTTCATTTTGAGAGAGTAGTTAGAGGAGCTGCATGTTTCATTTTGGAGAACTGAAGGCCACTACTGGAAGTTGAGGATCCTTGGGGAATCATGAAGACTACCATCTCATAGTGCCCCCCCCCACACCATGGGGTTAATCCCCACAGCCATTTCAGTTCCTGAGGATAGCCCATTTCTACCACAGATACGTTGCAGCCTCCAAGATGAAATGTAAATTGTTAAGCTGTCTAGGGCATCTCTCAATGCACCCCTCCTTGCAGCCAGGCAGGGCAACTCCCCAGGTTAGGATGCTGGACATTAATTTTGCTAGGTACCCTCCATCACAGGATCATGCTTGAGAGAAGGCAAGAGGCATGATCAGTGGCCATTTGAACCCCTAGGGGATGATACACTCCTAACCAAGACTAAGTTATGCGGCAATCAGTCCCATTTGAACAGGGACATGGGAAGGGGCTTGGTGTGGTATGTTCTAGAACCAAGGACCCCAGCCTGCAGTTGTATTGCCCACAGGGAAGTAGTGTAAACAAGATGCATAAGACTGGGAACCTAGTTTGGCTATTGTGGACACTGCAGTAAATCTGGGGGTACTGGTTCTATGGGAAGGTAGTGATTGCCAAGACACCTCTGTAGAGCCAAATGCTCAATTACTTCTAGCAGGTGCCCTCACTCCAGAAAATGTTAAAGTTTCAGAGAACAGGTTCCATTTACCCCTACCTTATTGCTGCATTGCAACTAAATTCTGGGTGCTTAAAGCTCATACTGGCTGCCTAAAGCCCTGCTAGCAGCTGAGGGCCATGTACCCTTGGGTTGTGTGCAGCTTTTGAAATATCCAAATGGTGCTCCTTGCTGTTTGTGGGGAATGGGCATAACCTGTAGTCATCCATCCCCTTTGTGGAATGATTATGCAAACCAACATCTTCAAACCCCTGAGTTGCAACCAGTACATAATATGCTCATGAGCTTTCATTTAATAAGTGGATTCTGGTTAAACATTCTTTTGCCATAGAGCTTTTTCTCCCAAATTAGTCAACACAGACTGGCTGTTCAAACCTGTATCTGCCTTCCTTGATAACAGTCTCCTCCCCAGGACTCACTTTTCCATGGATCCCCCACAGATTAAACCCTATGGTGGGGCCAGGAAGGGGAGGCCTGTCCCCCAAAAAAAAAAAAAAAAAACAACACACACACCCAGAACAGGGTCAGTTTTCCTGCTTGGCAGCATGGGATGAGGGAGGAAGGTAGGACTTCATGGAGCCAGCGCCAACCTTCCCCCCCTCCCCATTTTCTCCCACTTCCTTAGCTTTAGGGGCATGTGAGCTTGTGCATATGAAGGTGAGCAGACACCCTTCAGAACCATGCCACAGCAGCACGCAAGCTTGTGCATGTGGGGGCGAGCACACTCTTTAAAACTACGCCCCTTCATTTATTGCATCGCTTGCAATTCTTGCATTACACCCAGCCTCCACCAGGTGGCAGCCAAAGACCAAGATGTGCCCCCTCCCCAGGAGAGGAGAGCGGTACCGGAGATGCAGTCCTCTCCCACAACCACCACCACCACCACGCAACTAGAGTTAGTTTCCAAACCCAGGATGCTGGCAAGGGAAAAGGTAAGACACCTCAGCTCACTTCACCACCAAGCTGGTTTAGGCATTCACATTCTAAGGACTTGGAGATCCTCAGCAGGGCTTTAACTATTTAAGGTCTAGCAAGGGCCAGAGATCTGACCAAAGTGGTGAGGCAGTCTAAAGCAAGGGCCATTCACCTTATGATGACAGCGTAGGATGCAGAGTCATATGTTTAACAGTTTCATATCCCCCGACTGCGGCTGACAGTATAGCCTAGAGGTTAAAGTAATCAGCTTGGTACATCCAGCAGACCAAAGCTGGATTCCCACAATCTCCACTTGCATACTGCAGGACCCTGAGCAAGTTTCTTTTGTTCCTAGGCTGCCCCTGAAAAGGCATTGTACCCAGTGGGCCTTTCCCAGTTACGAAGTAAAAATGGCTCTTCCTCATGACTGTTCCTCCCCTCCCTGTGTCCTACAGTATCCAGACTTCCTTTCTCTCCATGTATTTGTATCCCGACTAAACATAGAATTTGACGGCAGATAAGGACCGCTTGGCCCACCTAGTCTGCCCATTTTCCTACCTGATGGATAAGCTGCAGATCTTAGTTAACCAGCAGCCTACTTCTTCCTACCCCACCCCCTAGAATTGCCTTATGACTGTCCTATGCATGCTTCAATTCCACCACTGTTTGTGACTCCACAACCTCCTCTGGAAGGCCATGCCATACATCCACCACCCTCTCAGTGAAAAAATACTTCCTTAAATTACCTCTGAGCGCCCACTTCTATCTTCAGATTGTGCTCCCTTGTTCTTGCACACCTCTTTTTTTGAAAGATGCTACCCTCTTGGACTTTGTTGATTCCCTTGAGGTACTTGAAAGTTTCTATCATGTCCCCCCCCCTCCCTCCTTTCCTCAAGGCTATACACATTAAGCTCCTTAAGTCTCTCTTCATATGTCTTCCAGTGCAGACCCTGCACCATTTTAGTTGCCCTCCTCTGGACAGCTTCCATCCTGTCTATGTCTTTGCGGAGACTGGGTCTCCGCAACTGCACGCAGTACTCCAGATGGGGTCTCACTAGCTGTCTGTACAGAGGGATAATAACTTTCTGTTTTCTACTGGTGATGCCTCTCCCTATGCATCCCAGTATCCCCCCCATCCCTCCTTGCTGCCCTCTCACATTGCTTGCCCACCTTTAGGTCGTCTGATATGACTACCCCCAGGTCCCTTTCCATTTTTTTTTGTTGTTAATATCTCACCCCCATTGTGTACTCTTCCCTGGGTTTTGTTTCCCAGGTGCATTACCTGCACTTCTTAGCATTGAATCTAAGCTGCCATACATTTGACCATTCCTCTAACCTTGCTAAGTCCCTTCTCATCCTTTCCACTCCACCTTGTGCATCAACTCTGTTGCAGATCTTGTGTCATCTGCAAAAGAGACATACTTTTCCTTCCAGTCCCTCTGCAATGTCACTTACAAAGACATTGAAGAGGAATGGTCCTAATACTGAACCCTGCGGTACCCCACTACTAACCCCCCTTTTTTCAGAGTGGACTCCATTTACTATTGCTCTCGGTGTCCTATTCTCCAGCCAATTCTTTACCCAGGCTGTCATCTTGGGACCCACTCCCAGGCTGGCTAACTTGTATATTAATCTTTTGTGTGGGACTGTGTCAAATGCCTTGCTAAAGTCTAGGTAGGCCATGTCCACAGCCTCCCTGATCAACTACTTTGGTCACCCAGTCAAAGAAATCTATCAGATTTGTCTGGCATGACCTTCCTGCAGAATCCATGCTGCCTTGGGTCCTGTGCCCTCTGGCCTCTAGATATTTAACAATTCTTTCCTTCAGAAGTGATTCCATCATTTTCCCTACCACTGAGGTTAAACTAACAGGTCTGTAGTTTCCTGCTTCTGCCTTGCTCCCACTTTTGTGAGGGGAATCACATCTGCCCTCCTCCAGTCCTCGGTACCACCCCATCCTCCCATGATTTGTTAAAGAGGGTAGTCAGCGGTGTCACTAGTTCTACCCTTAGTTCTTTTAGAACTCTGGGATGAATCCCATCAGGCCCATTGCTTTGTCCACCTTCAGTTTTAAGAGTTCTTCAGAACCCTTTCTTCTGTAAATGGGCTGGTATCAACTTCTGTCCAGAGTATTTCTACGGTTTGTTTAGGTACCTCCCCTCTTCCTTTGTAAATACTGAGCAAAATATTTGTTTAGTATCTCTGCCTTTTCATAGTCACCTCTGCCCACCTCCCTCCTCTCTATTAAGCCTCACTAGCCCTCCCTTGGTCTTCCTTCGCTCCCTGATGTACCTATAAAAGGTTTTATCCCCCTTCTTAACTGAGTTGGCTATCTTTTCCTCGGTTTGGGCCTTTGCTGTTCTGACTGCCTTCCCAGCTTCCTTTTGCTTTAACTGATACAGTTCTCTGTCCTGCTTCTTCTGTGATTCATTGTACTTCCTGAATGCTTTCTTTTTCTCTTGAACCTTCACTGCCACTTCCTTTGAGAACCATAGTGGTTTCTTACCTCATTTTGTTTTATTTGCTTTACACAAAGGCTTGATACCTCTGTGATGGCAGTTTTATTATTCCCATTGTTCTTCCACCTCTCCTTCCTGCCCATTTGCTAGTGCATTCTTTAGCACTCACCCATTTTGACAAAGTCAGCCCCCTAAAATCCAGTACCTTTGTCTTTGTATGGCTTGACTCTATTGCTGTGTTTATTGTGAACCATACTGTTCGATGGTCGCTAGTTCCCAGATGGCTACCCACTTCTACATCTGTGATCCTCTCCATCTCCATTTGAGAGAACCAGGTCTAAGATTGCTCCCTCTCGAGTGGGCTAGAATACTAGTTGTCTAAGGCATACCCCCTGTAGGGCATCTAGAATAACCCCACTCTTAGAAGTGGCTGCTGCAACTGCACTCCAGTTAACATCTGGCATATTCAGATCACCCATCAGCAATATCTCCCCTTTTTCTGCCATTCTAAGTATACGTTCCATCATTTCCTTGTCCATTTCCTCCCCCTGAGAAGGGGGTCTGTATACAGCCCCTGTGTGGATTGTGGTGCCATTGCCGGTCTCCAAATTTACCCACAGCACTTCTTCTCTTCCCTGTTTACCCTTTTGTTCTGTTGCTTTGATTCCTTCCCTTATGTAAAGAGCTACTCCTCCTCCTCTTTTACCCTCCCTGTCCCTCCTGTAGATAGTGTACCCTGGTATGTTTACATCCCAGTCATGGTTTTGTGTGTACCATGTTTCTGTGACTGCCACGATATCCAGATGTTCCTCCTCCATCAAGGCCACTAATTCAGAAAGCGGATGAAAAGGCTTAATTATACACCAGGCATAAAGGAAATGCACCAACCCATCATGACACCCTATACTGCAGGCCCAACAGTTTTTCCTGCTCAGGTTAGGCTATGCTCTCCAGTGTGGTGGGTGGTAGCAGGTCCACTAACCAAAGGGGATCTCACTGGTGGTGGGCGATATCAGGACTACTGCTTGCAGCAGCTTTCCATCCAGTGTAGTGGATGGTATAACAAATATCTGTGAGGAAGTCTCTCAGGTCTGGTGCATGGTGTCAGGATAACAGCAGCATGAAACAAACTAGATTAGAAGGCGGACTGTATTCAAGAGTACTACCCCAGAATTTCAGAAGCTTACCCAATGGTCAAGAACATTTGTGTGTGTGTGTACCCACCAGCAATTATAAAAACAGAAGCAATACAGGGTACAAAATCTGTTTATTAATGGTTTTGAACAGATGAATTTAACAGTCCACTCTTTTCCCAGCATAAGACAAAGTGACCCCATTGTACACCCATGCACACAGAAACATTTTGCCCCAAGTAGCTCTGAATCATTTTGCCTAGAAGTCTGGAAATATTTGGCAAGGCATCTTTGTTTGTACTTGTAATTACATTCCCATGTTACAACTAGAAAAATGAATGCATAGCAGGGCAATGTATAGCTACAAAACTGCCGAATAGAAGTGTCCAAATCTACATTAACAAATTAGCAATCATTTGTAAGCTGCAATACCTCCCCCCACACCTGTGTCGATTACCAACCACCTTAGTGGGCAATTTAGATACTGCTATTAGCACTATTCACCTTAAATAATGTCATGCCCACATGTTTTCCCCCAGAGATTTTACTGTCAGCAATCTGCATCTAAGCATATTGATCTGCTTCCTCTATAGTCATTCTTTGCATGCCCACTGACACATTGTCCTGGAGCTCCTTCTGAGCTTCTTGAGGAAGAGCTGGAATCACAGCCTGAAGCTCACTTTCAATCTTTTCTACCCTCATCTTCACATTCATTTCAAACTCTTTCTTCTTCTTTACCACCAGCTCGTAGATCCCTTTTTGAGCCTCATCACACCCGCTGGCAAGTTTTGCACGTTCACTTTCAAATCTTGGATTGCTGGGATCTAGTGCCATGAGCCTTCCCAGGCTGCTAACCCGATCCATCAGGTAGCGGCTAGACACTTCTGTGTAGGCCTCGGCTATCATATGAACGAGATTTGCTATGTTGGAGGCATTGAAGGCTTGCATATATATCATATCCCTGACAAAGGACGTGGAGGTGTAACCTTGTATTTTAGGGGCTGGCTCAGCTGTGGTGAGAAACTGATCAAGAGACTTGCTGAGGCAGGTCTTGATCAGATTAGAGATCATCTGGAAAAAATGCACCATCTTTTCCCACTGCTCTCGAACTCTGCCCAGGGCATCTAGACCCTTTACCAACATCTTGACAGCCGTCTCAAAGTCCACTTCCTTGACTTTACAGTTGCTCAATGTGACAAGGATCTCATTCAGCTCCTCATTGGTCTTCTTCAGGTTGTCAAAACTTTTGTCATAACTTTCCTGAGCATTCTTCAGCTGCAGCCTGGTCTGCTCAATTTTAAACTGGGCATTTTTAGCTGCTATCTGGGAGGCACTGTCCCCATCCTTGGCAGAAACATTGGAAATGTTTGGAGCTTGTGGGGAGAAAGCTGGAGAATTAGTTGCTGCTTTGCTTTGGGAATCAAACTGTTGTGTTTTGTTCTGGAGGTTCTTAATGTCCTGGACAACAGCACTGATTTCATCAGGGCTGTCTTTGCCAGATTTCACTATGCTTTGTAATTTATCACACACAGCAGTTCCAGCCTCACAGATATTGAGTGCCAAGGTTCTCACTTCACAGAGTTCTTCCTTCAGGATTTCATTCTTTACCCTCTCAAAGTTTGCCCTTGTCCAGTTGGATTTTGCTTCCCCAGTCTTTGGATCAGACACTTTCTTGATACTGAAGTTCCCCTTCTCATCACTAAACATGGAGAGCTGCAGTGCATACTGTAATAGTTCATTAGACTTGGAGAAGATCATTAGTGCTGAACTTGGATCAGCCTTGTGTACCCCAACACTTGCCGTGTCACCAGCTTCCGGTTTTGCAGAAGAATCTTTCATTGGCCCTCCTACAAAGGAGTTAGCTATTCCAGATACAATTGTAGTTAAAGAACTCGACAGCCCCTCCACCAGATTCATGGCAATTATGTCCCACCCTGTGGGCATGGAGTCCAGTGCATCTCTGAACCCATCATGGGCCTGATCCAAGAATTCTTCCATCTTACTAAACTGCTTATCCGCCAATTTCTTGGCATTCTCTGCAGATTCCTTTTTCAGCTTTGCTAC
The DNA here is from genome assembly GCA_016271365.2 of Neoceratodus forsteri. Taxonomy (NCBI): domain Eukaryota; kingdom Metazoa; phylum Chordata; order Ceratodontiformes; family Ceratodontidae; genus Neoceratodus; species Neoceratodus forsteri. The sequence continues at coordinate 1,136,499,572 of CM057454.1, forward strand.
TTCGATGGAATGCTTCACGTCTTTAAGTTCCTCTTGATAGAAATTCCTGGCATTCATGCAGGCTTCCAGCAGCTCCTGTACAAGGGCAATCACAGAGGAAAATTTTCCCTCAACAGCAGCAGCTAAGGCTGTGCATGTCTCGGACACATCTTTGATGTTGGCTAACTGATTTGGTAGTAATGCCTTTATAATCTCATTGTTTCTTTGCATTAGTGTCTGGACAGTCATCTTCACATAGCTGGGAATATTCATGGAGTGGAGACGGATTTGGTCCATGTTTGTATGGGCAGTGTTGAAGGCTTCCCACCCTTGATTGGTTACTTGCACGAGACAGGCTCTGAAGGAGTCGGGATACCGGATGTACTTGAAGCCCCCTTTTGGTGGGTTCTTGTTGATTGAGAAGTCATCCTTTGCAGAGATCATAATTAACTCTCCCAGCACAGCGATGGATATTGGGCCAGGCATCAGATATTCCTCCCAGTTGGCATAGGGCTTCATCCTTAGCTCATTTTCTTCCCTCACATCTGCTGCTCTGCTGATTTTCTGTACAGCTTTGGAAATCTCTTCATGGCTTTGGCCAGTTCTAGATACCATGGTGCACTTCAGGGCCCTAAGGAAAATACATAAAAACATAAATACAATTAATACATAAATATATAAGTACCAATCCTTTGCCATGCAAGGTCTTACCCCATACAAAGTCATTCCTGGCTTTCAGAGAGTTTTTCCATCACTCTTACATGAGAATGCCCAAAGGCAACAATTTTCCCAGCATGTCCTAGAGGTCCAGTCTCCTTGGCAACCATATCATAGTTCTGCAAGGTTTCCTACATGTAGGACAGTAGGAACCTGGTTTTATATGTTCTGTTTGGGTAATGACTAGGTGAAGTTTTGTTCCCCCCCGGGCTCTCTCTATCCAACCCATTAGCCTAATTTCCAACCTCAGCTTCCCCCCAGTGGGGAATAGGGGCAATCAAACCACTTCAACTAAATATGGCAGAGTCTGGTGACAGACTGCACGGTACCAAAGAACAACACTAATATTTAGGCAGTCCCTGTTTCACCATCCAGGATGCTAACAGCTGGGGCTCCTTGCAGGTGCACACAGTTGTGCATCATTGCAAAAAATAGCCGATCTCGACCCTTCCCAAGTTGCTCCTTCCTGCATTGCAAACCATGGTCAGCCAGGTGTCATGATAGAATCACCCACCATCCCCCATCCTCCAGGATCCCCCTACCAAGCAGGTGCATTCCTGAACCTGGGTTACCAGGAGTTGAACTGCTGTTGCTCAGATCCCCAGTTGCAGTTCTAGAATTGTGAAATCGCCATAGTTTTCCATTGACAGTGTGACAAGGTTGAGATTAGAACCGGTCTCATTTGTAATGCAGAGAGTAAAAGCAAGGATGTAGTCTGTCCTCTTCTATTCTGTCACTCATCTCTTGCCTGTCTAATTGGTCACTCAGTCCTATAATGCCCCCGTTTCACCCTTCACTTGCTTTTTGTTCCTCCCTTTGATAAAAAAATATATATATATATATATATATAATTCTGTGTGTGAAACAGGGATCACTTGATTTGCACATGTGAATAGTTATACTGTTGAAATTAATGCAGAAAGGTTTTTGGGTTTATCTGGAACACAAGAAGTTAATCTTGACAGGCATTTTGCCCTCCACAACCATGTTTGCAGAATTATCAACAGCGAAATAAGCCCTGGGACAGGATTGCAGTTGGTGACATCCATTTAAGACCAACATACTCTTCAGGCTGCTCACAGGAAAGAATAACCTTAATACATTTTGTGGAACACAGGTGGTGTAACTTACAAGAGCAGGATGCAGAATTCAGTTGCTAGGGAGAAATCTTATAAAGAGAGCAATGTGTTTGGGGAGGAGAGATTTTAGAGAGACTCAAGAAGGATTTTTGTTTGTACTCCCTTGAGCTATTCTGTACATCATGCTTGCAAATGTTATAACTTCCCAGTTTGTGCACATTTCTTCACCTCTGCTTTTAGGACAGACTGCATTACAACTCTTTATACAGTGGCATCATAGTTGCCTCAGCAATCAGTATCTTAAGAGCATACTGGAAGAGATTTAATTTTGGAATTTCCTGGCAAGATCTATTGTTTTAAAAGATACTTTTCAAAAAGTGTGGACTCAACAAACATTTAAAGAGGAACTTTCATGATGGTTCAGAAAGTTACAACGTAGTCATATGCAGTACTAGACCTGAAAGGGCGTGTGCATTTGTTATTTTTGGCCAAGTTTTACTCTGCCTTCCATAATTTGGATTGGTTTGTGAGCCCTGCTGTACTTGCCTTTGCTGTTCAGCTGCTGGGCTGCTAGCTCCTGATGACATCACTGTAGGGTGGAGGAGTGACTCACACTGTGCAGTACCACACGATTGCAACAGTGTTTAGGGTTGCCATCTGTCAGGTTTTTTTTTTTTTTTTTTACCTGGTAATCAGGTTTTCAGGATCCCTATCAGGTAATCCTATTTTACTCTGTGCTGGTTAGGTTTTTGAGCCATTTAGAGCAGGGGTCATGTTCATACCTCTCAACCTCCCTCATCACAAATCAGGGACAAGGCTTAAAATTATCAGGGACAAATGACCAAAATCAGGGACACATCTGAAAAAAATAGTAATACTAGTTCCAGATGCTGTATGCAACATGCTCCTTAGTATGAATAGCATTTTCTTAATGAGAACTACATTGTAACACCAATGGCTGGCATTATTTTGTGATTTAAATCCCTACTCTTCAGTGACAGAAATGCCAAATTTTGGAGGGACAGAAGAAATTTCTGAGGGAAAATCAAGGACAGTTGAGTGGTATGGTCACGTTAAGGGTGTACTCCGTGCTCAGAGCACATTTTGCGTATTGAGGAGCACGTTTTAAAAGTAGTTTTCCCCACTCTGTGCTCCTACTGTATACTAGGAGCACAGAGGGGGAAGGGTTTTGAAAACAGGTGCCTAGGTCTTTTTTTTTTTTTTGAACTGCATGCAAAATTGTTTATGCTGAAGAAATAAAAGAACCGAGTGCAAAAAAAAAGTGCAGTGTGTATTTTTCTTGTGGTACGAAGTATAAAAATACAGAGGGTGATGTGCAATTTTGAAAGTGAGAGTTTAAAAGCAATCCAATGGCTGTGTTAAATGCCAGTCATAGTATTCTGGGGTGGGCAGACTCCTTTGATTGTCAGCGTGGAGCATTATTAGTTGTGGAAACGTGGCAAGCACAAGGAGGAGTGTGAACGAAGAAGGTGTCACAGCTTCGTTGACTGGAGTTTGATCATTCTGAAGCTATCTGTAGCCATCTCTTCAGACTGTCGAGAGAGAGAGAGAGAGAGAGAGAGAGAAACAAATTGTAGGTTGATGATTAGTGTCCAGGCAAATGCAGTGTCTCCTTAATGTATTATTGTTATGGGACTTGGTTATTTTGATGCCAATTGTTGGGTTGGGACTCTGGGTGGGGTTGGGGGGACCTTGCTTGCTAACTGTTGCCTTTCTGCCTGGTGAGGTAGGATTGGATTAGAAACCCCAGAGAAAGAGTAGGAGTGGGGACAGTTGTGGTTAGTCGTGTGTAATTACGTCTGAGATCCTCCTTCTAGTCGAGAGTTTTTTTTCTTTTTAAAATTACATCTGGTGTGTATTTGGCTACTTTTACTTGTGCAACCGCTGTAAATGTCTGCCACCTGTCTATATGCTCGCTGCCGAATCAAGTTGTGTGTACTGCCTGCATGTCAAGTCCATCAATGTCATGCCAGACTTTGGTGGTGAGGTGTATGTACTGTATTCTCTCTGCACAGACCCGCTCCATCCTGTATTAAAGACGACACCAGCTGTGCTGTGATACTGCTCGTAACTCACATCGGGGCTCTCATCTTGTGGTGGTCAGTGCCTGGGAGGGGTATGGTTAATTGTTAGTTGTTATTGCCTAAATAATGCTGTTGTGGTGGCTGGTGCCATGCTGCTAGGTTGTGTGTGGGTGGGGTGGGGGTGCACTGCTGTGAATCTGGGGTGGACGGACCGAGTCATTTAATTTATAATTTCTGTTGGGGGGGGGGTCATGGTGGGGTTCTTAATCTTGATACAGGTTGCCTAGGAGTTGCCATCTGGGTTATGGGGTACAATTAAGTTGTTGCAGTGAGTGATCGGGCCTGTGATAAACTAAAGCCAATTTTGTTTAATGCCTTGTTTTACTTGTTCTACTAGTCCATCTCCGTGAAAGTGCGCAGTGAGTCACCAATGCATGTTTGTGACTGTAATCATAATTCATGCCATTTTTTATTTGTGTAGAGTAGTTGGTCTGATGGTGGAGTGCCAGGGAAGGGTGACGGGCGTGTGATTGGTTAGTGGTAGAGATCCCCACTGGTTGTCTGAAGTGAAGAAGTGTTACTGTTCAATTTCATTTAACTGGTGTGTGTGTGTGTGTGTGTGTGTGTGTGTGTGTGTGTGTGTGTGTGTGTGTGTGTGTGTGTGTGTGTCTCTCTCTCTCTCTCTCTCAAGCAGCAGCAGGGAGGGGGAGAACTGGTGGAGCTGAACTGGGAGCGGAGGAGCGGGCTGGGGGAAGAGAACGAGCTGGGGTCTTATGTTGTTCTTAGTCAAGTGAGACAGTGGGCTCTGCCACCTGGCATAGCAAGCACTGCAACAGACTACAGACTAGTAAAAATCAACAATTAGGAGCTGCCTGCCAGCTGGCCTTTTTTGTGACTGTTGTACTGTTGCTGTGGTTGACAAATCTGCCACTCACAGTACACACAGGCCATTTGCACAGTGGGTAGTTGGTGGTCAGCCCCCCCCATCCCAGGTAGTAAATTTAATAGCAGACTACACGGCCATGAGGGTAGGGTGATGCAGGCGGACACCAGATACAGACAGGGACCTGGTCACTAACGTCACATGAGAGGTGCAAGGGTAAGGGGGCAGTGTGTGTGCCTGGCCTGGCAGACTAGTCGGTGGACCATGATACGTCCATTGTGCTGTGGGTAGACTTACGACTACACAGTACCAGCTACAGAATTGTACAGACAAACATAAGTAATGTTCTATATGATGGTAGATGGCTATGGTGCTGCAGCAGCTAAGCTGTTGAGCTGTGAGTGACTGCTGGAATTCTAAAAAAAAAAATTTTGTTTCGTTTTTTGCAGATCTAGATTGCTGTCTTTGCTGGGGGTATGAGGGCGAGCCAAAGCAGGGTGGATTCCACTCTGTCCCCAAATTACCCATATTTAGGGTTTTGCGACAAATGAGACGAGTGGGAAATTGGTGAGAGTGACAGTCAGAGTGCGAGAGTGCCTGTGAAGTTAGTTAAGCAATAAGGCATGTCCAAGGGTTATGTTAATGGTCTGTTAATCACCTTCTAGGGGTGTACTGTGGCATGAGGTGTAGCAGAGTGCCACATACCCCTAGAGGGTGATTAACTGACCATTAAAATAATCCCTGGGAGTGCCTTATTGCTATTATAATAAAAAATGTTTTTAAACAGTGTTAAACCTTGCTCAGCATATGGTTAAGCTCTACATGTATGTTAATAAGAGATTAACATAGGGCCGTTAGACTGTCTGCAGCCAATCAGAAAGCTCCATTTCTCAGACCTTTTTTATAATATAATTAGTATAATTCTGCATGCTTACTTTAAGTAGTTGAAAAGTGATGATGGAGCAGTGTAGTAATATGACAGCGAGTCTGATGTCATAATGACTGATCAGAATGCAGAATGGATGCAGCTCAGGTGCTCAGCTACCACCATGTTTTTTTTTTGTGGGGGGGGGGAGATGGGCAGTGAGGTAAGTGGATTGGGGGTATGCACATTATGACAACTGTGTGAACAAAAATGTGAATCAGATTAGTCCTTTATTAGACATCTTTGTGGGGACTCGTGTTGTCGCTTACTGAACTATGATGACCGGGGGGGCTGGGCTTTTACACCTGTTTGGGTGGGATGTTGGCATTGGCAGACTGGCAGTAGTAGTGGTACCCCCCCCCCACACACATACACACCTCATAATTATGATACATGATGATGGTGCTGTGTTTGTGATGTGATCTGATGATAGTATGTTGATTTTTATTTATTTTGTTGCAGATCCAGTTTGGTGTGGACTCATCATTTGGTTGTCTGCACAGCACAGTCATTAATCCTGATGCCCAGAAACAATTGTGCTTTTGATTTTGCCTGTTCCATCCAAATCCATATACAGTGGTGGTGTCTGACTGTTGCGACAGATTTATTTTCCTGGTTCCATTCTGGTTTTCTAGAGGTAAGCAGCGAGAATCGTATGGCAATTAAATAGTCCATATGTTTCTTTGATTGTCAAAGAGTTTGAAAGTAACAGGTGGATGGGGTACTGTTGTGGTATTGGTAACTAAGTCATAAGGGTTTTGAAGTTCAGGGATGCAAGTGCAACTGTATTTCAGCAGTGATTCTGGTAAAAAGAGTGAGCTGCTGGCATTTGTGGTAGGGTATGGTAGGGGCCAGGGTGGTGGTTGGTTGGTAGATGACCCAGTTGGGCAGCAGTGTGTGTGGTGCCTCTGGTTTGCTTGGGACTGGGACAAGGCAGTGCCAAGGGGCATTGGTAGCAATCATACAGTCACGATCTGTGCCAATTTTTTTTTTTTCCTTCCCTTACTAAAGGTTACATTCATCATCATGTCATGTTCATTTTCCACGAAGAGTCTCATTAGAAGTACCACTAGGAGTCCATGGTTATGTGACGGAGTATTTTTCCAGAAGCGAACTGGCAAGTATTTACTACAACTAGTATATGGAGAGCATCACATAACGGCACACAAAGCCACAACAAAAGGTGTACGATTATTCACCGCTGTGCTGGAGTTCCATATTATGATGTCATCACTAAAGCAGAATGAAAAATCATTCTGTGTTAGTGAGGACGTCTGACTTGGACATCAGTACTGCAGCAGCAGAACTTTTTGCATCGAGTGATTGCTAAATTCTGAAATTTGGCCAGGAGTTGCTTTCAGCTGGTCCATTGTCCCATCACAATGGGCCAGCTGAAAGTATTATGTTTAAAAATGCACTTACTTTACAAAACATTACTCATCTCATTATTGTAGTAATAAGGCACTCCAGTCCAGAGGCTGTGTTATGTTATGGTGGGCTGCTATCCCTCCCACCATAACAACACACCCTCTGGAGACTGGAGTGTCTTATTGCTTATGTGAGCACTCTCCTCTCCTTAATAAGATTTACAATTGGGGTAAGTTTAGCACACTGTCTGAACTAAATCCCAGACTAATTTGAATTCAGTGCAGCATAGGGATAATAACGCAGGCCTCCGTCAGAGAACCGGAGCTGGGCGGGGGCAGTGGGACATACAGAATTACTCAGGAACACACGGGTTGGGAAAGCTGTATGGGAAACCCAGTACTGGACCAGTGGTGGAGGCTGGAGCTGGTCAGCTGGATGGGCAATCTGGGATCTGGAAAAAAAGCAGGCAACTATAGGTGACAATTTGAAGGGGGTTGCACTTGTGTTTGGTACACTGCAGTACTGGTTTGGTGATTTCAAATTGACAGACTGAATCTTCCATGAACAGCACAAAACCGGTTTCTTCAGTACAACATGTATGCTAAGTCAGACACAGCTGGATGCGGGGGAGACTGTACAAAGAAGTCTGTGGTGTGGGAGGGAGGATAAGTGAATCATCAGAATGGTGGGGGGGAGCAGGATATGCAACAGCACAGAAATGGAGGGAATACTATTTTAGAAGAAAATCAAAAATTTAATTGCCACTCCATTTTTTCTATTTTTTTTTTTTTTTTTTTTTTTTTAAATGTTTTTGAAGTCCACAAAAAATGATGTTGCTGGCCAATTTTCCAAGCACAATACACCCTCCAGGGTGGGCTATACTGGGCACTACCAGACGGCCCGGTATTGCCCAATACCACCCACACTGGAGAGTATTAGTGCTTACTTAATTAGTAGTCCGTTTGGTCAGTTGTAGAACTATTGTGTATAATTTACCCCTTTTATTTTATGTTTCTAGAGACCGAAGTTACAAAAGGGACATGAAATGGGAAATCTGAATACAGCACCACCAGCAAAGATGTTACGCTTTGTTCCTGTGAATCTGAAGGATCCTGATCCCTCAAACATTGAAATACTGTCAGAGTTGGATACAAACAAACAACAACCAGCAAGGATACAATAACTGAAAATGACACGTGTATAGTACTGTAGTAGTCACACTATACATCCCAGCCAGGCAACTAAACTCCCATGAAGTATGTCATAGTTGACTCTGAATGAACAGCAAATTGTGACTATATATTTCCCCCTTGTTTATACTATGTCCACTCCACAAAATGCTAATACCCTGCACCAGATTGACAACGCATATAAAGTGAATACATTTTTCATGTACTTTGAAGTATGTACACTGTGGTCTATCTGTGCACAGTGAGTAGGTAATTATTCTTAAGCCCTGGGAGGACGCAGTAACAACAAGTTGTGAAAAATGGATTATGAACTATGAGCAAAGGTTTATGACCAACCGTAGTAGCTTTGAACTAAAGCCAAGCTTCATCATTACCACCAGTCAGAACGCACAAGTTAACATGATGACCAATGCTAAAACACAATACCATTTGTATATTTTTTTATTTTACATGTCATCTTATATTACAGTCATCTATACCTTGTGTAGAGATTCACAAGTTAAAGTTAAAGTGAAGGTGAGCGTTCTTGCAACAAAATATTTTGCTTCACATTAACAGTTTGCTCTCCACTCCTGTAAAAGGCATCATGAATGGACCACATCACAATCCAGCTGATCCATTCCCACAGTTGTGATGCACCTACTTGCTCCTTAGTTTTAAATAAATTAAAAGTGTATGGTAAGAGTCTTAATTTTGGATGTTTTTGTCATAACTTTAACGTGCTGTAAGGGATAGCCACCACTCCAGTATAGAGTAGTCCCCATTGGTGGAGCGATAACTTTCACAACAAGATGCATGAAGTGCAAGTTCTGAGGTAATATTCTGAGAATACCTTCTATGTTCTAGTATGGTGCATATCTATCCTGGGCTTGCCGAGCATGGTTAAACATCATTCAATGGATTTGTTCAGGGTGGCTGAGCAGCTGTCGGACGAGTAAGCAGGAAGATTCTGAAGAGATGGGTTGTCCGACACTTTCTCCAGTCTAGATATAATCCATGTCACACACTTAAAGGAGTGTAAACCTTGTTGCAATGAAAACTCACATCAGAAAAATCGGTTGGATATTCAGGATGTGGTGGTGGGGAGTAAAGGTGTTTGGTGAAGAGTTAATGGGATTATCTGTGGCTTAAAGAGCAGCTTGCTAGTAGCCGCCTGCCCTAGCCTGTTCGATTCCTTACCTGACTGGAATCGAGCTACTGATGTTTGGCATAAAAAGTCCATCAGTTTGCAAAGTTATATCCCTCGTAATTTCAGAAACCGTAATGGTGACGAAAAAAAAAATATAGGGACCCTATTAGTCAATCGATTGCTTTGATATAAAAAAAAAATCCCTACACTAAAGGGTTTAAATATATTAGAAAATACCGGCCCCATAGAACTGAATGGGGCGTACTCCACAGCCTTCATTTTGCGACATCACAAAATGGTGCAGCGTGGGACGATGTGGGGGCATGTTTTTCTAACCGAGAAGTCTGTCTTTTTTTTTTCCCCCCGCACCATTATGATTTCTGAAATTACGAGGGATATAACTTTGCAAACTAATGGACTTTAATTTTATGCTAAACATCAGTAGCTCGATTCCAGTCAGATAAGAAGGAATCAAACAGGCTAGGGGACAGTAGCAACACTGAAAGTAGGAACCTGCTCTTTAACTTGTGTATTAGAATGTTATGACCGAAATAGGCAGCAGCCAGATCATCCCCCCAATACAACAGCCACTGCATGAGGTACAGCATTAGTCGAGAGCACGTCCACATATTTGTGGCCGAGGTCTGGTCATCAGTAAAGTCCGGTCATCACTTATTCATTACTTATCACAAAACTGTGTAATGCAATATAAAAGCTGCTCTTTATGGTTAGGTTGGGGAAGGGGCTCAATCTCAAGGTCAAAAGCCACAGATTCATATGCGCCTCCTCTCTCGGACATTTGTTTTGCTAGCTGAGGGAAGAAGGGTTGTGCTGAATGTACCGACTGCTTACCACATGACTGGTAGACCTTACTTCGAATTTAAGTTGTTGCATCAGGTTAAGATTGTTCCATCCCGAGTGGTTTGAAGGTGTCACACTAGATGCCCAAGACATCATGCCCCCTTGACTTGTATGGATCAAATTAAAGAGCAGGTTCCTAGTAGGGGTGTCCCCCGCCCCCAGTGTGGTTGATAACTGACCGCGACAGGAGTCCATAACAGAAATCTTGCACATTACTTTCCACTAAACGAAAAGTTCTGCCCTTCGCAAACTATTTTTCAGCAAGCCCCAAAGAAATGACAGAGTTCCTGGTCTGAAAACCATGCCTCCACGCCTGTCCACACAGCCCCGTTTTGTGATATCAGAAAACGAAAGGTGCATGAGTGTGTCCCACTGATTTCAATGTGGGCGATATTTTCATACATTCTTATACCACTTGATGTTGAAATTGTAATAATTCAGAGCGACCGATCAATTAATGGGGACCCTAGTCGATCAGTCATTTTGAATTATTGAAATCACAACAGTAATTTGTACAGAAATGTATGAAAATATCGCCCTCATGGAAATCAATGGGGTGCACTCATGCACCCTTCATTTTCTGATATTACAAACCGGGGCTGTGTGGACAGGCGTGGGGCATGGTTTTCAAACCGGGAAGTCTCATTTCTTTGGGGCTTGCTGAAAAATAAAGTTTGCCAAGGGCAGAACTTTTTGTTTAGTGAGAATTAATGTGCAAGATTTCGGCTATGGACTTCTGTCAAGGTCAGTTATTGACCACGCTGTTGGGGGGGGCACGCCTACTAGGAACCTGCTCTTTAAAGTAGTACTACAATGGTGACAGAGCTGTAATCCTCCACCGTTGTTGCACAGATCGTGGGGCTTCATAACCCTGTTTCTCCATACTGGTACCAGATAAATGTCTGTTACCCTAACAGACATTACAAATTATAGGTCCTGAGACGTCCCCAAGATTCAGCAGGCATATTACATTGCGTTGGTGAATCCTCAATAACATACACCCTGCTGTGTGCCCGCAGTCCTTATTTAAATATGCAGCCTTCTCTCCTCCCTTCATCTTGCCGAGGACCCTGGTTCACTCCCAAACCCGGGTTGCCGGCATCGCAGATGGCAATCCAACCACTCTACTGGTGGGCTGGCATAATGTGCTTTAGTTTAATGTATACCTATTACCCCCTGGCTGCATCTTCACCACACCACAGAACTTCAGATCTTTCTGCCAGAAACAGCACGTTCAACCATTTGTCACAGGCTATGGGACGGGTCTCAATTTGGAAATACGTTTTCACAGTAATGTGCTGCTAAATAACAGCAGATCTTCCTTTCCACTGGAAGAGATCAGCATGCAACTACTTCTTTTGTTACATGCTATGGGATGCGCCGAACATGTCCTCTTCGTTGCCGGCCCCACCACATAACATCAGATCTTCATTTCCACTGAAGAAACTGTTTGCACTTACCCTTCATTTGATGGGTCTCTTCCAGCTTGACAAATTGACAATCCAGCAAGAATTAAATGGCAAAACACCATGCCAGTTTGCCGGATAGTAAGTACACCATAACCAGATAACCATGTCCTTTCACTACTGTCATACAGGTGAGCAACCTATGTATTTCTGTTCTATAGGATTGTTCCATCACTTCCTTGTCCATTTACTCCACCCGGCCAACACTGGCTAAATAACCATGCCATACAGTTATCAGATGCAAGTCCTTTTGTAGTCCATAACTCAGTGACTGTAGAAACATGTCTGAAGTTCTTGGGGTGGGGGGGAATGTTCTCTCACTCATCAAGTAACTAGACAGACACCTTAGTGAGTGCACACTGGTTAAGTTGTACTGCTGGAATTGTTCTGCATGTAATCCTCTTCACTGATGTCCAGGCAGTGTGCCGTGCCTATGATGTTACCTGATGACAAGGATGTCCTCGAGGATGTACTACTGTGTGGTAAAGATGAACCATGCTTTCTGCCTGCTGTTCTGTCCTCTTGACTATATTTTAATAGTTTCTGTGACTCATACATGAAAGAGAAGCTCTCTAGTAGCTGTTCCCTCCAATGTCAGTGATAACTAACCTGGCCAGGAGACAGAGTATGCAGAAAATTCCTGCATCTTAATTTTGTTCTATCAAATGTTGCAGTCCTTTGTAAATTTGTTTTTACCATCATCCAAAAAAAAAAGCCTAGCCTGCCTACAAATCATTGTACCACTTACTGGTTTTGACGAAAGTCTTGTGTTTTAGATAAATACAAAACTAAAGTCGTAGCTTACCGTTTATTTCCGATGCATAGTAGTTATTCTCATACATTTATAGATCATTTACAGTTGTGATTTTCACAAATTCAACGCGATTGACCAAGTAATAGGGACACTATTAATCAATCGATTGCTTTGATTTGTGACAGTCACAATTATAAGTGATCAATAGATGTATGGGAATATTGCCCCCATAGAAGTGAATGGGGCGCACACATAGACTTCATTTTGTGACATCATAAAACAGGGCTGCATGGGCCAGCGTAGGGTGTGGTTTAGGAATTGAGAAGCCAGCTTTTTTTCGGATATGGTAAAAAACAAAATTACGAGGGCTGTAACTTTTCACAGAACAAGAATTAAGATGTAGGATTTGGACTGTGCACTCCTTTACGAAGATAATGCAATTCTATTACACATTTGCTGCATGCCAGTCAGTTTCTGTCAATCTTACTTCGAGAGGACGCTCTTGCAGCAGGTAATGTTAACTTGGGCTGATGCCACCCGGCAGCAGATCTCTGCAATTTCTTTTCTCCAGCAGTACCAACGTGGGACCACCCACCCGACATCACTCCTCTCCCAACGTCAGCCGGTATAAGGTAGGGTGCAGTTCCCATGTGCTGTAGTTCTTTCCCAGGGCAGCACATGTTACTTGGCTGTCAATTCTCTGGCTAGTTCCGTTCACTTAAGAATCATTTTTTTTGGTACTTCGATCTCAAACTCTACGCATGTCCACTTCATCTATGGTGCAGACAGATTCCATCTAAAGATGGTCACTCCACCTGCCTTTATTACCTGGGCCCTGGCCACGACTCCGGCACCTGTTCTCACTGTCAGGCCTTCAACAGTTGCGCAATAATCAGGTCGCAGATTTCATGAGATCTTCCTGTTCCTAGTGTGTCTGTACTTTTCCTTCCTTCTCCCAAGGGTTGTCAAGTTTTATACTACTTGGGAAGTTGGGAGTGTATTTGTGCATTTCTTCCCCCTCCCAAGGGTTGTCTTCACTTTCATACTGCTTGGGATGGAATCAGTATCAGTCCTACATGCGTTACCTGCTGCAAGACCTGCCTCATCTCTAAGTGAAATAGTACACGTCTCTAAATGAGATGGTACAGTTAAGAACTTGCCGTAACAGAGCTGGAGAAGCTCTTGCAGCAGGTATGATGATTTCCCTCCCTCCTTACCCCATGACTAGGTCTCTCTCTTGCTAGGGCCAAGTTTTTTTATGCTGCAGGGGCTAGTTTGGCCGTAATTTTTTGCTGAAGTTCCTATTGTGCCATTTTCCATTCATAAGCATGCCTTAGGCTGTCAAGGACTGGAGCATGCGGGCAGGGTCAGCCCATCCGCCCCCTGCCTTAGTTTATACCAGCTGACGTCAGGGGAGGAGTGATGTTGGGTGGGCAGTCCCACATTGGTACTGTTGGAGAAGAGATTGCCAAGATCTGCCACCAGGTGGTGTCACTCCTACATGTCTGTCTTGATGCAAGAGCTTTGCTCGAAGATATACTGTTACGGTAACTTGTTACGTAACTGTACTATAAATATCTAAGCGCATATTAGTTGAAGAGTCCGATGTTGTCCAATTGAATAATTTTACTGCTTCTGTAAACCTAGTACTGTTAGGGAGGTGACCGCATCCAGAGAACAGTGGTGGTGCATGGTTACAGAATAGCTCTTGCAGAGTTAACAATAACCATATTAACAATTCGATTGGATTAGTTCAGAAATCAAATTTAGACATACTATTCCTGCAAAAATACTTTGCTTTAGGCTAAAGTGCAAAAATCTGAGCACTATAATCCGAAAAGTACATCGCCAAAAAACAATTGGTGACTTATTTCACTGTCATTCATTAATACGTAATAAAGCAGCAGTGCTTCAATCTAGTTAAAATTGTGCCCTATACTTTTATGTTATTTTTAGTCAGATTGCCATTTACCTCCTGCCTTGTATGATGCCTTTCTTTGCAGAATTTAAGCCTGCTGTAGTAATTTTTTTTCCCCATGTCCGAAATAACAAAAGAAGCGCTCCTTTTAATACAGTGCGAACCAGGTCTTCATCAATATTTTCATCTATCAGTTGCTTCTATCACTTCTATTGTGATTATAATTAACTCTCATGCAGCAGGCATTGCTTTCTGACCTTACAGAACAATAGTTGTTCAAAAACTGCTAGAAATACTGATGAAAACCTGGTCCGAGCCATATTAAAAAGGAGTGCTCCTGTTTTTTTTAACTGAACCACTGGAACTGTAGTTGCCAACCTTGTACTCTGCTGTAATATGTACTCAATCTAGTAGTCAATCAGTAGCCATATTTTCTCATTTATTTTTATTTTATTTTTTTTTTTTTTTATTTCAATGAATAAGTTAGTGGTTGAGCTCATTTATTAACTCTGATCCTAACTTACTAATGTTATTTGATAGGGCAGCACAGCATTCCATTGGATGAAGACTGTCAGGAGTCAGCTGATCGGTTTGATCGTGAAGAGAATGAGTGTAGCAGAAACAGGAATGCATGTTCTAAATCAGACATTGACCCTTCATCTGCAATGTCAGCTGTATCAGTAATGACAGACGAGAGAGAGATCAGATGAAGCAATAGTATATATTGAGGATTTAGCAATAGGAAACTCAGACTCCTCATCTGAATACATATGTAAAGCCTCTAGACCGTGTAGGCAGAACTGGGCCCAAAAAAAGGAATTGTTATAAAGAAAAATGTGGGAACATTCTTTATTATCACCCTCAGTGAGAATGTACTTTTCATGGCTTGTAATTGATCTAAATACTAAAAATATGACATGTCGACACTGCTGTAATTGGACAAGCAAAATTTATAAAAAATCAACACTTAGCAGACATGAATGCAGTGTAGAACGTTGTCAGAGAGTCAATGCTGTGTCAGGAGTTAATTTTGGTAAAGCACTGGAAACAGCCAGAATTGTTCAAAAACAAGAAGGGGAAAGGGGAGAAACCAGGAACTTTGAAATGCAGTTAGCACCTTTTGTGGCAGAAAATGGGCTGCCAAACACAGTGTATGGTAAATTAATAGATTTTATTGGGCCTGTACCAAAAAATAGAATGAGTGCAGTGCAGAATGAAATTGTAAAAAAAGGGGAGAACACTTCATAGTAGTCATGACAGTGTTGAAGAAAAACATGACATTTTATCTTGCAAAATAAGGGAGTACGTAGCCAAGAGGGCACAGACAGCTATGCAATTTTAGTTGATGAGAGTACAGATATATTAACAGAGCCATGCCTCCTTATGTTTATACGTTTTTATTTACAGAATAATACTGAGGAACATTTTCTATCGGCTGTAAAACTCTCAGGGTGTGATGCTGTTAGTATTACTAATCATATCCACTCTGAAATTGCAGCATGCGGACTTGCGTTAGATAACTGTGTGGCATTTTGTTCAGATGGTGCAAGTGTGATGTCTGGGATTCATTCTGGAGTTGCATCACTGCTGAAAAACGACCACCCAAAGTTAATTGCGTTCCATTGCTCAGCTCATTGTATTAATCTAGCTGCATCAGATGCAGCAAAAGATGTTGCACAATTTAAAAAAACACTTATTAAACTCCTAGCATATTACAACATGTCAAGTCGCAGAAAGGGGAAACTAAAAACTTTGCATTGCCCAGGAGGCCAAATTAACATAGAAACATAGAAACATAGAAGTTGACGGCAGATAAGGACCTCAAGGCCCATCCAGTCTGCCCATTTCTTTTTCTACCTTATAAATGTGCCATCAGCCTTTGCTCTGTCAGTGACCTATCTATTCATAGTCATTTGTATTGCTCCCTTATGCCTATCCCATGCCTGTTTGAAGCCCTGCACTGTATTCATAGCCACCACTTTTGTGGTAAGCTATTCCATGCATCTACCACCCTTTCTGTGAAAAGAATTTCCTCATATTCCCCTTAATCGGCCTCCCTCTAATCTCATGCTGTGTCCTCTTGTCCTGCTATTTTTCTTATATTTAAACATGTTAGACTCTTTCACCTTGTTTATGCCCCTAAGGTGTTTAAATGTCTCGATCATATCACCTCTCTCCTCCTTTGCTCAAGGGTATACATATTGAGCTCCGTTAATCTGTCCTCATATGTCTTCTGATGCAGTCCCTGCACCATTTTGGTTGCCCTTCTCTGGACTGCCTCAATTTGGTTAATGTCCTTGTGAAGTGTGGCCTCCAATACTGCCGCAGTACTCCAGATGGGGCCTAACCAATGTCTTGTACAGAGGGATTATTACCTCCCTCTTACGACTTAGCGATACCCTACTAATACACCTAACACCGCCCTAGCCTTACCTACTGCTTTAGAGGTCTGCTTGGATGATTTTAGGTCATCAGTGATGATGATGCCCAAGTCTCTTTCTTCCTTTGTGACTGCTAGCAACTCCCCTCCCAGCCTATAAGTGGCTTCAGGGTTTCTCTTCCCTATGTGCATGATTTTGCACTTCTTTGCATTAAATCCCAGTTGCCACTCTTCTGACCATTTTGCTAGTTTATCCAGATCTCTTCTCATTCTGCCCACCCCATCTGGATCATCTACTCTGTTGCAGATCTTGGTGTCATCTGCAAACAGACAAGCCTTATCCCTCTAGTCCATCTCCATAGGTCACTAATGAAGATGTTGAATAGGACTGGCCCCAGGACTGATCCCTGAGGTACCCACTTGTGACTTGCATCTCTTCTGACTGTATACCATTTACCACCACTCTCTGTTTTCTGCCAGTCAACCAGTTTGCCACCCAGTTGACCAACTTCTGACCCACCCCAAGCCTACCTAGCTTATTTATCAATCTTCTATGTGGAACAGTGTCAAAAGCTTTGCTGAAGTCAAGGTAGCTGACATCAACTGCTCCCCCTTGGTCCACCACTCTGGTTACCCAGTCAAAGAAATCTATGAGATTAGTTTGACAGGACCTTCCTTTTGTAAACCCATGCTGTCTTGGATCCTGTGCCCTATGGATTCCAGGTGTTGCACTATCCTTTCCTTAAGGAGTGCCTCCTAATCTTGCCCACTACTGAGGTAAGACTGACTGGTCTGTAGTTCCCCGCCTCCCTCCCTGCTACCACTCTTGTGGAGCGGGATCACATGAGCCCTTCTCCAGTCTTCTGGGACCTCTCCTGTGCTCAGAGACTCACTAAACAATTCTGCTAATGGCTCTGCTAGTTCCTCCTTTAGCTCCTTAAGTACCCTGGGATGTATGCCATCAGGTCCCATTGCCTTATCCACCCTGAGCTTAGCAAGCTCTTGTAGGACCCTTTCTTTTGTGAAGGGAGTAGTGCTCACCTCCCTCCCCCTGTGTCCATGATGCTGAGCTGTGGGCCCTGCCCTACCTTCTCTTCAGTAAATACTGAGCAAAAGTATCTATTTAGGATAAATGCCTTTACAGGGTCCTCCTCCTCACATGCTCCCTTTTCTCCATTAAGCTTAGCAATACCCCCTCTGGACTTTCTCCTTTCACTAATGTATCTATAGAAAGTCTTGTCACCTTCTTTTACTGTTCGTGCTAGTGTTTCCTCAGTTTGGGACTTTGCCTGCCTTACTGCCTTACCTGCTTCCCTTAGGGCAGTTTGGTATGCCTCCTATCTTCATCCCGCTGTGTTCCTTATATTTCCTGAAGGCCAGCCTTTGGCTCTGACCTTTTCTGCTACTGTATTTGAGAACCAAAGTGGTTTCCTTCTTCTTTTCTTCCTTTTCTGTCTAACACAATGGGATGTTGCTTCAAGTATTGTATCCTTAATGCTTGCCCACTTTGCCTGTACCTCCCCACCTGTGTTTCTTTTGCCAGGGCTAGCTTAACTCTGTTGGCCATCTTATCAAAGTCAGCTCCTCTGAAGTCCCATATTTTGCCTTGGAATGGGATGATTTAGATGTAGTAGCCAAATTGAACCATACCATGTGATGGTCACTGGCCCCCAGGTGACCTTCTACCTGGAGATCTGTGATCCCTTCTTTGTTAGTCAGTACTAGATCTAGGATAGCCCTGTCTCTTGTGGGTTGCTGTACCAGTTGTTTGAGGCCCTCCCCCTGCAGGGAATCCACTATGAGTCTAGTTCTGGCAGATGTTCCTGCTGGTATTGGTAAAGAAAAATCATCAGCAATAGACATTCGTTTGTTCTCGTTCGAATCATGTGTAACCTCTGTACATAAAATGCTACCCTTTATTATACAGGAGTTGCAAGATGATAGCTTAGACCCCAAATCAGCCGAGGAAACAAAAACTTGGGCTCAAGAGTTACTTTCTGAAATGTTAACACTAGATTTCCTGTATACTGTAAATGCTGTGTGATGTTCTCCCACTTCTGAAGTTGCTTAGCAAAAAATATCAGACTGAGAAGGCAACATATGAAGACCTAATCCCCGAATATAGGTTATGCTGTGACAGTTCGCTGAGACCGCAGAGGGTCATGAGGGCTCGAGAGCCTGCCTTCCCCAGGACCTCCCAGAAGGACTTGCCCCCCCTCCCCCCTGGAGTGACTAGGGGCTCCTGCTCAGTTCGCCAAGACCGCAGAGGGTCATGAGGGCTCGAGAGCCTGCCCTCCCGGGACCTCCCAGAAGGACTCACCCCTCTCCCCACTGGAGTGACTAGGTATGCCGCAGGCTCATGTGGAACAGCGCTTGGCTGCCTATGCAGAGCGCTCCTTTGTTTGCCAGCTGTGGTTTGAATTGGAACGCCTTTTTGGCGCCAAGCAGAATTTGAACTGACTTTACTGTATAATTTGAATTTCTCCTCCACGCCTTAACTGTCGGCGCAGCAATACAGATAGATTTTTTCAATGCAATTTTCTGTGCCAGGAGTCAAGTTTTAGCAGAATTTCTGCAAGTACTTTAAGTTGTTTGCCTGTATAGTAAAGCCACTGTTTAGCTGCATTTTTATCTTGGGTGCTTAGTGAGTGGACCAGGGAAGTCAGCCCAGTGTTTTCTATAGTGCTGTATCCAGTTAAAGTTAAGGAACAGCCCTCAACCAAAGCGGGAGTCGAACCCATGTCCCCCGGTAACCTAGAATTAGAGAAAATTGAATTTGTGGTTCCAGCTCAGCCTCTCAGCTCCAGACAGTGCTTTTTCCCTGCTGTAACAACTCTGCAGACTGTACTGAGCTGAGGGCTGGAACTGAATTCGGATCTTTGCCATTTGTCTCATTCCCTCGCCTCACACACCAGCCCTCTAGCAGGATGCCCGAGATAACACCTGCGACCTGCAAGAGGCTATCTGCTGCGCACAAAAGATTCCCAACTATATTTTAGCACCACACACTCGCTTGTAGACCCTGAGCTGTGCAAAAATACTTACTTGACCATGCCTCCAGCCTGTACTTAAGTACCCCCCCTTTCTCCTCACTTCCAGGGGCTCCTGCTCAGTTCGCTGAGACCGCAGAGGGTCATGAGGGCTCGAGAGCCTACCCTCCCCGGGACCTCCCAGAAGGACTCGCCCCCCCTCCCCCCTGGAGTGACTAGGTACGCCGCAGACTTCTGTGGAACAGTGCTTGGCTGCCTATGCAGAGCGCTCCTTTGTTTGCCAGCTGTGGTTTTACCTCGTCAGTGCTGTGCGCCGGCTCCCCACCACCCCCCTTGGCCGGCACTCCTTTATATAGCTATAGTCACATGGGGTGCCAGAACCAATCAGCCAACTTTCCATTTGCAAGTTATATCTACATAACACTAGAGGGAGCCAGTACTCCAAACCAATGTTTTCTGCTACAAAACCAAGCATGATCCTTGCAATGCTATCAGTCCTCCTGCTACTGCACCCACCAACCACCTTGGATCCCTATGCATCCCCCACAGATGTGTGCCCCTGCCTGAATCCCAGCCCCTCCTATCACAGTATCCCCATTAGCACCCATATCACAGCCCAACCACCCAGCAGTCTATCTCCCCAACCCATCCCGTACACTGGACCACCACACTGCCCCCACTCATCCACCACCAATACACTACCCTCTGTACCCTGAACCCTATCACTGATGGGCACTCTCCTCTGTAGCCACACCTGCACTAATCTCGCTCCCCATCCCATGCACCACCCACGTTGAGATCATGGCAACCTCGAAAACGTCTCACCCACAGCAACTGCAGCCCCATGATGCGCCTAATTACCCTACTTCTCTTGGTCTCAGGAAATGTTCACCCAAACTCTGGGCCGGGCAATTCCACCACGCCTCAGCCCACCCCTGGCAAAGGTCTCCGCATTGCATTTATGAATATATGTAGTCTCCCCAAGAAAACCACAGCACTCCAATGCTGGATTGCGCAACACTCCCCAGACATTCTTATGCTAGTGGAAACCTGGCTCTTCCAGTCTACACCCGACTCAGCTGTCTCCCTCCCAGGTTTCTCCCTGTTCAGGGCTGATCGGGTGGGCAAGCATGGAGGGGGGTGTGCAATCTTCTTGTGCGACTCCATTCTAGGCCATGCACTCCCAACCCCTGAGCTCGACCATGGGGCATAAGCTATTACTCTTAAAATCACCCCTCACCCCGGTCATGGCCCCCTATACCTTACCATGGCCTACATATCTCCACGTACAAAAAACAGTCTATAAAAGGGCAGGTAGCTATCTATCCACCTTGCCACAAAAGGCTGAACAACTAATCATAGGAGATCTAAACACCAATTGGCTCAGCCCTTCATCTGAAAACCTAAAAAAATAAATCGACCTTACGGCCCTTGACCTGTCTCAAATGGTCACTCAGCCAACCAGGCGAAAGGAACTAGCTCCCTCCTAGATATAGTTCTCTCGAAATCGACCACACAAGTTGGAATTGGTAAACGTCCTAGCGGACTCAATTAGTGACCACTCCCCTGTCCTATGCTTCTGGTCCTCCCCCACACTTAACCCCGAGTACTGTAGCACCCCTCATCGTTGATTTCACCCCAGGGGCCTTGACAACCTCAAGCATCACCTCGCACAAGTCGACTGGACCCCAATCACCCTAGCATCCGACATAAATACAGCCCTAACCTACAGTATCTCACTAGAGCCTTCAGCAATGCCTGTGACCTATTTGCCCCTATCACCACGTCTCATCCAAAAAAAAACAAAACGGGATGCTGCATGGATATCCTCTGCACTGATCCAGCAACTAAAACTAGGGCACATTTGCAGTCGACTCTGGTAGAACGGCGAACAGGCAAGCCTACAGAACAGCCCACAACCAGTGCACTTGGACCATCAAACAAGCAAAGGTCAGACACTATCAGGCTGCTTTAACATCCTCCTGGGGCTCTGCCAGAGCTTTCTGGGACAATATAAAAGAACTGAACGGCAAAACCCGCTCCCCCCCTCTCAGATTGTTATCAATGGGGCTGTTTCGACGGACCAAACCTGCATTGCAGACTGTCTAAACAATACTTTCTCGGACCTAAGTGCAGTTCTTCCTGCTCAATTCCTTGACCCTGTCCCCCCCGTCCACCCACACCCCTACCTCCCAGCCCCTATTCCACTTCCAAACGATCTCACCCCAGGATGCCAAACCTTTCCTACTAAAAGCCTTCACCGCACAACCCGAGTAGTGACCCTCTTGACTCCAGGATATTCCACCTCATGTTGGATGTCATACTAACCCTCCTCACGAATGTCATTGACAGATCCCTATGCCTTGGTCAATTCCCAGAAGCATGGAAACAGGCCAAAATCACCCCCATCCATAAGTCCAGTGACCGAACTCTACCAAATAACTACAGGCCCATCTTCATCCTCCCCCCCTCCTCCAAAGCCTTGGAGAAAATAGTATCCACGCAGCTTATAGAATACCTATCTAAATATGACATTCTATGCCCTGAGCAACATGGATTTCACCCGGGCCACAGCACATCTACAGCCATTCTGGAATTCTCCCACCATATCCACTCTGCGCTTGATGATGGGAAACTTGCAGGGGAAGTATTCATCGACCTATCCAAGGCCTTTGACACTGTGTGTCACCCCCTGCTGATAAACTCCCTTAGCCAACTGGGATTCTCACCTGGCCCACTGAACTGGTTCTCAAGCTACCTACACAACAGATCCCAAAGAGTCAAGCTAAATAGGACCCTGTCCACCACCCTACCAGTACGCTCTGGGGTCCCCCAAGGCTCCATCCTTGGGCCCACTGTTTTCAATCTCTTCCTAAACACCCTCTCAAACTCCTGCTCTGACAAAATACTCCTTTATGCAGATGATGCAGTGATCATAGCATCGCATTCGGACCCTCTCCTGCTCCAAAGCACACTGCAGCGCGCCTTCCAGCAAGCAGAAAAATGGTTCAGCAACCATCGGCTAATCCTAAACCTGAAAAACACAAAATCTATGCCTTTTGCACACCGACAAAACAGCGCCAAGGACTCTCCCCTGCTCATCACCCACAGCACACTCCACTCACTTGAACAGGTAACAACTTACAAGTACCTGGGCATCACCTTCGATGACGGCTTCACCTTCCACACCCATTTAAAAACCCTCTCATCAGCCATGAACTCCAGGATTGGTCTCCTCTACTGCCACAAAGACTGCCTCCCAGAATTTGCCTTAAAACTGGCTATCACCTCATCCGTGTTGTCATTGGCAGACTATGGACTCCCGATCTACGCAGCAGCTGACCTCACCACCCTCACTAAAGTCCAGACCTCTATTAACAAAGCATGCAGGCTCCTGACCGGCACCCACAGCAGAACTCACACATGCCTGCTATACTCTGCCACAAACTTACTCACACTTGAGGAGCGGCTGAAATACCACACTTGCCTGCTGGCAAAAAAGTCCCAATCTGGGCTATGCCCCCCAGAGCTCTCTGCATCCCTGCAACAAGCCATCCGGCCTGTGCTAACCCATAACTCCACTAAAGCCACCTTCCTAGTACCCAGAGCAAGGACCTCTCTGTGCCAACGATCCTTTCATCATAAAGCACCGGCCTGGTATAACTCCCTCCCAGAGCGAATCACAGACATTCCCAGATTGGCCAGTTTAAAATAGCCCTCCGAAAACACATTGTTGATGGTCGGTGCTGTAACTGCCCATAGTGGAACTATTTCTGTCTCATCTACTCCCCCACAGACTTCACTAGGTTCAATGAATGACTAAGCACTGGTTCTAGATCAGAGAATGACTCCTCTTGTATAACTATAAACAAACTGTTTGTTTATCTATGCCTGTATCTCACCTGTATTGTAACCTCTGTCTAAGCATCACTTACTTGTTGTCCACCCTCCCTGCGACGAGGTACCTTTGTAAAAGAGTCTCTGACTCCAAGGTTGTAAATCTGATTACTCAAATAAATAAATAAATAAATCTGAAGGGTCTAAATAAAAATTCAGGAGCTCACTTGGTCAGATTCATAAATGAGGTAGATGACGCACTAAGTGAGGTAATGGCTTATGAATTGGAAGCAGCAAAGGCCTTACTCAGGGTACATCAGACGAGAAGTAAGGTGCTAGAAAAAGTGCTGACCGATTCAAAAATGTACTCCATTAAAATAGGACACATAACTGTGTCACTTTCTTTGAGTAGGCATGAACAAGCCAGAGTAACTAGAAAAATAAATGGATACATAGATAATCTAATACTTAAACTGCAGGAATGATTTGAAGACAAGGATCACTTCTTAAGAGATCTGTTTAAGGTACTTGATGGACAAGCAGACCAAGTGTCACTGCAAAAGGTGTTTAAGTTATATGAACTGACTACTAATCTAACTGAATGTGAAGCGTACAGGGACTTAATTAAGTCTATTAAGGGTGACAGCAGTCTTCTTAAGATAATGCAGAAGGTTGATAAATTTGCAGATGCCTTCCCCAACTTTTATTTTCTGTGCACTGTAGCACTGACGGTACCTGTGTCAACGGCTGGAGTAGAAAGGGGGATCTCTGCACGAAATGTTATCAAAAACAAACTTCAAAATAATCTTAAGGCTTGTTATGTGGGAAACCTGTTAACATTATTTTGTGAAAGTGAGTGGTACTGCAGTGTACAGAACATTGACTACCATTTAATACGTAAAGACTGGGAACAGATAAAAGTGAGGAGAAGGTCAACACCACTCAAAAAAAAAAAAAAAGTAGAAGTAACGACCCTGTTAGTTTACATTCCAATGATGAAGAATAAATACTGGATTTAAACTGACAGAACATTACTTTCTCACTATATAGTACATGTTACTTCTGAACTTAATTTATAATAGCTGGGATGCATTTTCTCCAGTTCAAAAAGTAAACCCGTACAGTACGACGACTATGCCAAGGATCGTGAAATTGTGTATTAGGGATTCATTCCCTTTTAGTTGTGTGTGTGTGGTGTGTACATCACCAACACATTTTTTTTGCATCTTGTTCATCAAGTACCATGATGTCTTAACTTATTCTGAGTAATGCCTCTGCTGCTTCTGATCCATTACTAATATGGGGGAGAGCATTAGCAGAATCGTACAGATTCTTACATACCCAGCAAACGCATCAAGGTCAGGAGCCATATTACTGAAGTGACCAGACCTCATCCATGTAGTGCTGGTGACGTGTCAAATGCCTGTACCAGCTGATCTATTCTATCCAATCCAGCGTGCTCTTTTGAGGTTCCTTAACTCTAAGCAGGTCTCTCTGCTTTGGGGAGAGAGGGAAAAAGCCCAGGATGTGCTACCAAACTTTACTACAAGGGTATAATAAGGTAAAGTTATGTATATGGTGCCCAATTCCAGGGGCTCTGGGTGCCTTAAAAACAGGCAGAGTAAAAACCATCACCACCAACAACCTAGTCAAAGCTGTAAAGGGTTATACAAGTAAGTTAAATTCAAGCATAAAGTAACATTAATAAATGATAATTAAGCACTTAAACAGCTGCAATTAATTCAGGAATGCTCATTTTGAAAAAGATGAGTTTAAGACCCCTCTTGAATGTCTCCACCGATGGGACCTCCCCAGTAGAGCTGGGAAAGGAGTTCTAGAGGGCTGGGCCTGCCACCTCGAATGCTTGATCACCCAGGGCTTTCAGCCTGGCCTTCGGAACTGCAAGGAGGTGCCGGGGTGGAGGAGCGGAGGGAGCGGACCACAGTGGCAGGTGTAAGGAGATCAGTCAGGTAACCTGAATACATCCTGGTCAGAGCACCCATGGGGCTTTAGGGATCTTTTGGGATCTATACAGTTCCCACTTGGTCAGAGCAAGTGGGAGTAGGCGTAGGAGAGTGAGAAACAGAACAGGATTTAAAGGCAGAAAAGGACCACTTGGCCCACCCAGTATGTCCAGATGGTCCCTGCCTAGTCCATCTCTACAAATTCTAACTGGTCTCTGGCAACCTTCCTTCCTCCCTGCCAATCATGTGTATGCTTGAAGCCCTTTTCTGCTGGAAGTCTGTTCCAAGTTTCTACAACTCTTTCAGTGAAGTAGTAGACAACATCCCTCAAACTTCCCCAAGTATCATTGCATGCCCTGTGGTCCTAGTGCTCATAGACTCCCCTCCTATACCCTGTTCACCTCTGTGAGGTACTTTGTGTCTACCATGCCGCTTCTCGCTCTCTTCCAGGGTGTATGTGAGAGCCTTCAGTCTCTCCTCATAGGGCTTTTAGTACAAGCCCTGCACCATTTTAGTTGCCTTCCTCTGGATTACCACCAACCTGTCTCTGTTCTTTCTGAGGTGTGGCCTCCGTAACTGGACACAATACTCCAGGTGGGGTCTCACAAGCAAGCAATAGAGTGGCAAGACCACTTCCCCAGCTCCCTCCTGCTGGAGCTCTGTATCCCAGCATCTCACTGTCCATACCCATTGCCTTGTCACACTGCCTGCCACTTTGAGGTCAGATATGATAAACCCCA
Organism: Neoceratodus forsteri; assembly: GCA_016271365.2. NCBI lineage: Eukaryota > Metazoa > Chordata > Ceratodontiformes > Ceratodontidae > Neoceratodus > Neoceratodus forsteri. Next base: position 1,136,525,797 of record CM057454.1, read on the forward strand.
AGGTCCCTATCCCGTTAGTAACAGTACCACCACCTCATCTTATACTTTGCTCCTGGGTTTGTGTCCCAGGTGCACAAGTTTGTATTTTTTGGCATTGAACCCCAGCTGCCGTGCCCTGACCACTTGAAGTTACCAAGGTCCCTATGCATTCTCCACCCCCTCCCGAGTATCCAACTGCATTACAGATTTTGGTGTCATCTGCAAAAAGGCACACCTTCCCTTCCAGTTCTTTGACCAGAGATCTGCATCACAGCACTGTGCTCAGCTGTTGGGAAACAGTCACTCCTGTGTACAGACAGCAAGTTTGCACAATAAATCAGCAATAAATGATAAAGGCACCAGTCATTTGTGATCAACATTGTTTTGCCCTCCGTACCATTTGCCATCTCCTTTGTGGCGCTAGTAATCAAAGGGACCCAGGATGGAAAGCCATGGGCATGCTGTCTCATGATGTCCCAGCCACTACAGTGGACAGCTGACCCTACACATTTCACTAGGCAAAAGTGGAGTACTAGCTACTTTAACCGAACCACCTCTGGGAACTCCATGAGGATGTGTCCTCCATGAACCAAACTGCTTTAAAACTACTTGAGTAATGGCAATATGGACCAAATTTCAGTACTTCAAAAGGGTTTTTTAATCTGGTGGTCAGAAATGATGCAAACATGTGACAGAGGTACACCTTAGGGTTCACAGAGTCAATGTGAACTGAAGACTTATACACTCATCTTACCCACCTCCCTTGACCCCACCATTGCACTCCCCACTCCTGTAACCATATGAAGCCCTTAACTCTGTTCCAACCATGCACTTACCACCTCTGCCAGCAGGTTGCCCAATAGCTCAGCTACTCTAAAACAGAACGTATGTCCTTCCTGAATCAGTTTACCCTGTTCATTTCTTTCAGGAACTTGGAAGGAATATAATCTCTTCCTTAGGGCTTCCAGCAAATACAAATTCAGTGCGCACTATACTGATCCTTGTAAGATCTGCCCCGTTGACACCAAATCATTTGGTTACCCTGTGCTGCCCATCTTTCCTTTGGGGGGGGGGGAGTGGGACTCCAGAATTGGATGCAGTATTCCAGATGGGGCTTCCATGATCCCTGCAGAGGTAGCATTACCTCCCTTCTCATTCCCAGTACACCCCGACATTTATTTATGTCTTTGATAACCGGGTAGCTGCACTGATCCAGAGGACTGTTTTCAATCAGGACCTGGCCATAGAAATGCCTAGAAATATCCTAGTTTCTTTGCTCTCTGTCCCATTACATTAGGACTCCCATGTCACAGCTCCACCCCTCACATACAATATTCCATCTTGGGGTCCTCATTCATCACTTTGCACTTCATATTTCAGCCAGACCTTAAACCACCACCTCTCCAACCTATGCAGGTCCCTCTGCTACTCCATTACCCCCTCCTCACTGTACTCCCTGCCACAGAACTTTACAGATCAGCTAAAGAGACAACTTGACCCAAATTCCTTCTCCCTGTGACTGATCTAACAAGGACTGGATTTCCATCCCATTTACCGCTACCCTCTAACTTGGTCCTTCACTACACCTAGATCCTCCAGCTTCAAAACCCTTTTTTGTGGCACAGAGTCAAATGCCTTGCTGAAAACCAAGTAGACTAAATCCATTGTTTGCCTCTTATCTACTGCCTTAGTTTACCCAAATGAATATCAGGTTGGTCAGACACTGCCTCCCTGGCACAAACCCATACCAACAGGTAGTCCACTAGGTTCTCCATTAGTTTACCAACAAATGGAGGTAAGGCAGGCAGGCCTGTAGTTACCCAGTTGCTAGTTTTCACCCCTTCCCCCATCTAGCAGAACTAGGCCTGCTACCCTCCAACATCTCAGAACCACTCCTGACTGTATTGAGCTATTGAATAGCCCTGCCAAGGGGCAGCCAGTTGGGGTCAGTTTCCAAGCATCTTCATACCCTTTTCTGACTGTAGTACCACCCGCCCCATTTCAGCAATTCCCTTGTAGCAGCTCTCATGCCACTTTCGGGCAAAGGCCCGATATCCTTCATGGTGAATACTGAGCGGAAGTAGTCAATGGGTGCATTCTACTTTGCCTGGTCTATTAGTCTGCCCCTCCAGCAGCCTTACCCCCCAGAATTGTCAGTACTAATTTTTCCTGCCAGTTAACCTTCTGCAATACACAGCTCTTTGCTCTTGCATCCCTGACTAACATAGAAGCTGGTAGCAGAAAAGGAACTCTTGGCCCACCTAGTCTGCTCTAAAGTGTCTACCTACTGTGCTACCACAGACCCCAATTGATCTCTGGCCTTACACCCCCTTCCCCGCCCTGTTACTAAGATACTCCTGCATCTCTCCCATGCATGTTTGAAACCTGTTACTGTTTCAGTACCCACCACCTCTACTGGGAGGCTGTTCCAGGTGGCCATCACCCTTTCCGTTAAGAAATATTTCCTCACACCCCCTCCAAGTTTCCCCCTTCCAGCTTCATATCATGCCCCCGTGGTCCTTGAGCATCTCTTTCTGTACAATACATCTCCCTCCTTCCCTCCCTCCGGTACCTGGATACCATTTGAATGTTTCTATCAGGTCTCCCCTTTCTCTCCTTTCCTCCAGTGAATGCATATTTAATACAACCCCCTCCATGGTTCCTGAATAACCAGCACTGAAAATAAAAGCATTCTCACTACTCTCTCCTGTAAGCCGTTTTGGCACACAGTTTGTTTTATTAATAGTATAGAGAACTCTATTTTTTTGGTTTGCAAATGGGGGCACAGTATACAATGTGAAGCTGAACTTTGTCAGCTAGATGATTTTATGCTACTCCCCCAAACACTGCACTTTTCCACTAGGTGATTTTATACTACCCCCTTGCACTATACCCACTAGGTGGGATTAGACTACCCCTACTACACCTCCACTAGATGATTTTATACTATCCCCTCACTGCATTTCACTAGATGGATTTTATCCTACCACCCCCTCCCCCGCAGTTCAAGTGATTTTATACTACCCCCCTCCACTGCAGCTAATTTACACTACCATCCTGCCTCTGTACAGGTCCTTGGCGAGGCCCCACCTTGAGTACGGTGTCCAGATCTGGAGGCCAGACCAGAGACAGGATATTGACATGGTGGAGACAGTCCAGAGGAGGACTACTAAAAGGATACATGGATTCTAGGAAAAGAGCTACGAGGACAGACTGGGAGAGCTCAACATGAACTCTCTGGAGCAGTGGAGGGATGGGGGGAGGATATGAGAGAAAGACCTTCAAGTACCTTAAAAGATTAGGCACAAACAAGCTGTTCCAGTTAGAACTACAACCACAAGTTCATAGCTGGAGGTTGGGGGGGGCAGGGGAGTTTTAAGAGCAACAGGCACAAGTTCATGGAGAGAGTGGTGGCACCATGGAATGGGCTACCTAAGAGCCAGTGGAAACCAAGATGGTTGGGGAATTCAAGAATGTGTGGTAGACAGAGGAACCGCGACAAAGACAGGGAAAATGTGAGTGGGTAGTCAAAGAAAGAATAAAACAAACAGGAAAACTAGATCAGTGGTCCCCATCTGCAGACACCTATGTATTTATAATTTTGTATCCCCCCCCATTGCACTTCACTAGGAGATTTTATACCATCCCCACTGCACTTCAACATTAGGTGATTTTGTACTACCCCCCGCTTCTCAGTGCATTTCTCTGGGTGAACACGCGAACGCATGCACGCACCCCCCCCCACCCATCTCCAATAAACAGAAGCATTTGTTAATCTGAATTTACAAGAAAATGTTTTACATGTTTGAAGAAATGGTCAATGGGACAAAGCTGATGCCCCTTTAGAAATGTGGATCCCCTTTGGTCAAAAACCTTTTGTTAAATATAGACAATACAAAATGAAAAGTAATTTTAGACTCACCAAACTCCAGGAATTCCAATAAAGTGTTGTTATAGGACAGAGCCAATCAAGGTAGCAGAGAGCTTCAATGTGAGGGAGCAGCAAAATGATACAGAGATCCTTGGGGAGAAAAGATGAGTATGATAATGCTTGGCCTTTATATACAGTGCCACAGCCTTAGCTGTGTCATACTAATGGAACCCTGATATCATTAACTCACAATCTGGAGCATCAACATTGTTATCTTTGGGGCCTTTCTAACTCCTCCAGCATTTTGCAAACAAAGAAGGTAATTACAATTACTGCCTATCTGTTGTGATGACAGGATGAGATTATAAGGAAGAAAACCAGTCCTGTAAAATAGGGCTTATTAACCCACCTGCCTGCTGTTTCATACTAATGGAAGCCCAACATCATTAACTCACAATGTGGAGCACCAACCTCATTATCTTTAGTGCCTGTCTGACTCCTCCAGTAGAACCGTATTATCTTTGGGGCCTTTCTGACCTCATCAACATTTTGCAAACAATGACTTTTATTACAATTAACATTTGCCTATCTGTTGTGATGACAGGTTGAGATTTTAAGGCAGAAATCCAGTCCTGTAAAATTGGATTTATTAACCAGCCGGCTTGCTTAACAAGAGTGGGGATGTTGATAAAAAAACAAAAAGACACCTCTTATAGGGGGGGTTACTCCTTTATCACGTTCTTTACACATGAACATACGACTCTGCCAGCAGAAACAGGCCTCATGGTCTAGTAAGTCTTCTCGAGTGCGCAGCTAGCACCCCCTTCTTTGTGGCAGAAGGGTAGTTAGCCGCATAAATTAACCTTTCATCCAGCGAACTGGCCCCTGTGAGTGTTTCATAGTGAAAACTGCCACCAAAGTTTGACTGAAAAACTACTGTATTGCATGAAATAACGAAAATTAAGGGGAAACGTGTATAGTATTGAGGCAATGCCTTTATAATCCTCTTTGCAGCCTTCGACTGCAAAGGCAAGGAAGAACTGGTACTGTTGGCGAGGAAAGTAAAATGTTAGCCACGTGATTTAAGATATAAGATTAATATTTGTAGGTATTACATTGTCTGGATACCAATTATATTATGGGTACTATTACCAAAATTCAAAGTGCAAAAAAATTGTTTGTTTAATTTTATTTTTTTTAAACTGTGATGACCTTTTCTATCTCAATATTAAAAAAGTATATTGATATACTTTATTGTTAATGTCAATAAAAAAAAGTTCTGTGATGATCTAAATATGTATATCGATATAACTAGAGAAAACGGCCTGCTTTTTATATCAATAACATTATTGCTATTGTTACATAATAATGAATAATAACAGCACCATTTCTTAATGGTTGGACTCCAAGCTTTCATTAAAAAAAAAGTTTCTAGCCCTCACAGTCCTAAAGTTATACCTTTCTAAAGATATGGAGCCAGGGGCCAGATATTGAAAAAAGCACAAACATTTGCTCTCCATCTTGCAATAGTGCCAGTGTGCAAAATTGTTGTATTCAGACAAATAGTGCAGGGTGCTAGTCCTCTGAATATAGATCCATTTTATCCCAGTGCTAAGTCACTTACATAGAAACAAAGACTTTGATGGCAGATAAGGACCGCTTGGCCCACCTAGTCTACCCATTTCCCTACCTACCGGATAAGCTGCAGATCCTAGTTAGCCAACAGCCCATTTTTTTCCTACCCCCCCCCCCACAAGAATTGCCTTATGTCTGTCCCATGCATTCTTGAATTCTCCACAGTTATAGACCCCACAACATCCTCAGGAAGGCGGTTCCATGCTGCAGCCACCCTCTCTGTGAAAAAATACTTCCTCACTATGTACCTGAGCCATCCCCCCTCTATCTTCAAATTGTGTCCCCTTGTTCTTGCACATCTCTTTTTCTGAAAGATGCTACCCTCTTGGACTTTGTTGATTTCACTGAGGTACTTAAAAGTTTCTATCATGTCCCCCCCTCGCCCTCCTTTCCTCAAGGGTATACATATTAAGCTCCTTTAGTCTTTCTTCTTATGGCTTCTGTTGCAGTCCCTGCACCATTTTAGTTGCCCTCCTCTGGATTGCCTCCATCCTGTCTATGTCCTTGCGGAGATGGGGTCTCCAGAACTGGACACAGTACTCCAGATGGGGTCTCACCAACTGTCTGTACAGAGGGATAACAACTTCCTGTTTTCTACTGGTGATGCCTCTCCCTATACATCCCAGCATCCCTCCAGCCCTCCCTACTGCCTTCTCACATTGCTTGCTAACTTCAAGGTCATCTGATATGATTACTCCCAGGTCCCGTTCCATTTTTGTTGTTGTTACTACCTCCCCCCTCCCATTGTGTACTCTTTCCTTGGGTTTTTGTTTCCCATGTGCATTACTTTGCACTTCTTTGCATTTAATCCAAGCTGCCATACTTCTGACAATTCCTCCAACCTTGCCATGTCCCTTCTCATCCTTTCCACCCTTCCCCCATGTATCAACCCTATTGCAGATCTTTGTGTCATCTGCAAAAAGGCATACTTTTTCTTCTACTCCCTCTGCAACATCACTTATAAAGACATTAAAAAGGACTAGACCCAGTACTGAATGCTGTGGTACTCCACTAGTAACCCACCTTTCTTCAGAGTGGACTCTGTTTACTATTACCTTCTGTGTCCTGTTGTCCAGCTAATGTTTTATCCAGGCTACCACTCTGGGACCCGCTCCCAGGCTGGCAAATTGTTTATTAATCTTTTGTGTGGGACTGTGTCAAATGCCTTGCTAAAGTCTAGGTAGGCCATGTCCATAGCCTCTCCCTGGTCTACTACTTTGGTACTACTTTGGTCACCCAGTCAAAGAAATCGATTAGATTCATCTGCCTTGGGTCCTGTGCCCCACTGGCCTCTAGGTACTCAACAATTCTTTCCTTCAGAAGTGATTCCATCATTTTCCCTACCACTGAGGTCAAACTAGCAGGTCTGTAGTTTCCTGCCTCTGTCTTGCTCCCACTTTTGTGAAGGGGAATCACATCCGCCCTCCTCCAGTTCTCAGGTACCACACTTAGCATGGCCTGATGGCACCCTCTGAATAGGGCCCTCACAATGGCTAGCTCTGGGGCGAAATCTGTAATATTCAAATGTCCCCATGCAAATGAGCCCATTGGGCATGCAAGGTGTTAAGGGGCCATTTGCATTCTCATTATGGACTCATTTGCATGGGGTTGGAGGCCCTCTAATGCTGATAATTGCCCATCCTGTGAGCTGTCCCTGGTGCTAATAGCTTCCACCCTCCCTCTGATCCCAGTCCCAGTGTCCAGTGATCTCTCCCCCCTCCTCTGTTCTCTGATCGCCATCCATGTATACAGAACTACATTTCCTGGTAGTCCAGTGGTCCCTCCCCTCCCCATTTTCCGATTGCTGTCCCTGTATAAACAAGCATTTGTCAATGCCGAATGTTGTTGCGCTGGCATTGGCAGTGGCGGAGGTGGAGAGGTATAGTGCTGTGAGTTTGTTAATGTGTCCCAAAAGGTGATTTTGCACAGCAAGCATGCACCTGTGTGGCAGAGCTGCGGAAACACGTTTTGGGCAGGCTGTGGAAAAAGGCAGCTGGACTGTTGATAATGAGGTGTGCACAAATGCCAGTGGTGAAAATGTGGCATGAAAATATTGCAGATTGACAAAGTTACAAGGATGCGTGGAAACTGCTCAATGCACGCTTGCAACACAGTCATTGTCTGGACTTTCACCACCAAATTTTCAACATAGGCATTTAAGGACCTCTGCTGATGAATAGTGTCACTGTCATTTCCTCAAAGTGTCCCGAAAAGTGATTTCATACAGTGACCGTGCAGTTCTGCACTGGATGTGCGAAAACACATTTCAGTCAGCTGTACTGTTCATAAGGAGGTAGGGAAAAATGCCAATGATGAACAGATGGAGTGAAAGTATTACAAATTCATAAAGTCATGAGCGTGCGTGCAAACTGCGCAACATAAGACACTCATTTTATTGACTTTCATCCCTAAATTTTCAACATAGACGTTTTAGGACAACTGTTAATGAACAGTGTCACTGCCATTTTCATAATGTGTCTCGAACATGGGCTTTCCACAGCAACTGCGCTATTGTGCGCTGGAACTGCGAAAATAGATATTGGTCATGATGTGAAAAATGACAGCTGTAATGTTCATTAGGAGGTGTAGAACAAAGGCACTGTTGAAAATGTGGAGTGAAAATATTATAAGTTTGCGAACTTATGAGCGTGCGTGCAAACTGCGCAACGCATGCTCGTAACACAGTCATTTTATGGAGTATGGTCACCAAATTTTCAACACAGGCATTTTAGGACCTCTGCTCATGAACAGTGTCACTGTCATTTTTGTAATGTGTCCCAAACACTGATTTTGTACAGCGACCACGCTATTCTGCGCCGGAAGTGCGAAAACACATTTCAGCCAGGATGTGAAAAATGACAGCTGTACAGTTCACAAGAAGGTGTGGTAAAATGGCAATGTTGAGAATCTAGCATGAAAACAGTGCGAATGCACTAACTTATGAGCGTGCATTGCACAGTTGCTACGCACACTCGTAAAAAAGTAATTATTTGGATTTTTCCCACCAAACTTGCAACATAGGCTTTTTGAGAGCCCCTCTCATGAACAGTGGCACTGTCATTTCATTACTCAGTCCCGAAAGGTGATTCTGCGCAGTGACTGCAAAATCACATTTCGGGACCGAATAACACCATGACAGTGCAAGAATTCATGAGAAGGGGTCCCAGAAACCCCATGTGGAAAATTTGGGGCCAAAATTCACAAAAATGCCCAAGATATGCCTTAAAGTTGAAAAACCCCTATTCATTCCATTATACAGCTTACCGGCATTTCTTCAGTTCGCGGTCGGCTTTGAAGAGTGCAGACGTGTTCCCGGTCCATCAAAGATTGTTGCGCCGGACTCCACAGGTGAGTATGGGGTGAGGGGAGGCAGGGGTGCGCAGAGGGTGGGTGCGGGTGGGGGAGGGGGCATCGAGATCATTTAGGAACGCTTTTCATTTATAGGAAAAAACGAAACATCGCGGGACAGTTTTTGTTTTGCAGAGGATTTGGCATGCTGGGGTGGGCTCCCAGCATGCCACCTAACTGTTTGGGGGGGTTCTATAGCTGACAGTGGATTGAGCACCCTTGTCGGCACACAGCACTGGGGGGGATGAGGAAGTAATGCCGACAGGGATTGGGCACCCCCGTCGGCACACAAAGAAAGCGGGGGGTGAGCCGAGGGGATTGGGCACCCCTCAGCATTCAACAATTGGGGGGGTTTGCCAATGGGGAGTGGGCTCCCCCGTCAGCACACAAAGAAAGTGGGGGGGGGGTTAACTGATAGGGGGATTGGGCATCCCCGAAGTCGGCAGTAGTTGGGCAGCCGCCCACTCACCGACCATGCTCATAATGTTGGCGAGCACGTAGGAAGGGTCCGCTGCGTATGACAAGCTTTGCTCAGATTGCAGCGGACCTTTTCTTAGATGTGCTCGCCACATTATGTATGCATGGTGTGGCGCCGGCATGCAGGTTGATTGGGGAATTAGGGACGCACCTACCGGTGCGTGCTCTGCATTCACCCAACAGCAACCCCGCCTCCAAAGCTGCACTGTCCCATGATGTTGGCTGCGCAAGCGCGCCAACATAAAAACTACATTCACTGGTAGTCCACTGTTCCCTGCCCCCTCCCCCATTCTCCGATCACCGTCCCTGTATAAAAAATGACATTCCCTGGTAGTCCAGTTGTCCCCACCTTCCTCTGTTTAAAAAATGCCATTCCAGTATAAAACATAAGTTGCGTGGTAGTCTAGTAGGTCCCCCCTCCCCAATCGCCATCCCATTATTTAATCTCTTAAAATGTCACTGGTAGTTCAGTGGTCCCTCCCCGTCCCCGATTGCAGACCCATTAAATACTATGCAATACATTCCTGGTGGTCTAGTGCACCCCCACCCTGGCAGGTAGTGATCCACCACCCCACTCCCCACCTATCCTGACCCCCAGCTGGCGACTGGCACGACCCTTCCCTCCCCACCATGGTGAGCCACCTTCTAAACTGTCACTGAGCGTGTACTGTATAATGTACATGCTCACTGACAATTTGTCAGAACATTTGTGTCAACAATTTTGTCTCCTATTGCTCCTGTTTCAAGAAGACTGTGTGCATTTATAACTGTTTTCTCGAATTACATCAGCTTGCGACAAATATTTGGCACAACCCCCCCCCAAAAAAAAAGGGTACCAGAGATTGCTGCAAGCTAGACCAGAAAAAGCTGGCCCAACTTGCAGCGATTCTCATATGGGATCAAGAATCCTGATCAATGGCCGCACAAATGCCGCAAGCCTAGTGCACCCAGGGCTTGGAGCATTCACACCCCTTCAAGGAGTCAGCCTGTTGTCTTTACAATGTGACAACTCAAGAGCCGTTAGGGCTGGGGACTTCATTTTTTTAATGAAAGCTTGGAATCAGCTAAGTAGATAAGTCATTAATATATCACTACAACAATGACCATATATGGATACAAAAAACATAAAATGCATCATATCGCTATAAAAGAACATAAAATGGTTCACTACATTTTTAAAATCCTGTCATTTTTAACATATTATATTGACATGTACCGTATTTCATCATTTTGAAGCAGCAACTTCTACTGAAAACTTTAGTTTTTATGTGCGACTTTAATTCGGGGTGGATACAATTTGGGGGCGGCTTATATTAGTAAGCGCCGGTAAATGTTTTGGGAGGGGGCTTATATTAAAGCCCTTTTGGCTGGTATGCTAGGTAAAGACACCGACTGGCATTCGAATAAAAAAAATGTAAGCCAGTCATTTGTGCATTTGTGCTGTTCTGAGGGTGGTGCATGGTACTGTTGACATATTATCCAGCATGGCCAAACATAAGAGTTATAATTTAGACTTTAAAATAAATGCTGTAAACCGAGCCAAGAGTGAGGGTAATCAGCCGTTGCAGAAGCCTTGAAACTGGATGAAAAACAAATAAGGGAGTGGCGAAAAAACAAGGAGCAGCTTCTGGCTATGCTGAGTGAAGCTGGCATCTCAGCAACCAGTGAAGTAGACACCAAGCCAGACAGCAAGGGTGAAGTTGACTGAGCATTTATTTTAGTTCATTCTGCTTCCAGTATCAAAATTGCAGCCAAAAAACAAACCAACAAAAAATAAATAAAAAAGCACTTGTAAACTGCAGTACGTTGTCCTTTCATTTTGTTGCTACAGTGAACGGGTTGCGACCACATGGTAGCAACATACTGGTACCATGTGGCAACAACCCAGAAAGTTGCTCCATGGTGTCGGTCAGTTTCCATGTATACAGTCCGTGCCGAGTGGGACCTAGGGCTAACTCATTAGTTTGAACTATGGAATGGGCATCAGCAAATGCTCATAAAGAAATGATAAAATAGGCTGTGGGGTTGTTAGCTAAACTACCGGCGAATGGCGAGTGGCATGCTGTGAGTGAATTTGCAAATACCACAGCACACTGTCTGGAAGCAAGAGTGAGAGTGAATTTGTGAATAAAGTGCCATGAGTTATAAGGGCTATTAAAAAAAATAAAAAAGCGCAGGACACTATTAAAGTAACCAACAATGAGGATTCTCTGGATATAGTGAACGGTTCCCACATTTGAAATTGGGGCTTATATTCGGGGGCGGCTTTTATTAATAACACACAATTTGGTGTGTGACTTGTATTTGACGGTGGATACTATTTGAGAGTGGCTTCAAAATGGTGAAATATGGTTTATGTATGTAGCAACACAGGATTACTGTATTAACTGTTCAAATCTTACAGCTTTCAAAATGCAACTTCAAGCTTTATAAAAATAACATATAAGATTATTTTTTGGAAGTGGTGAGATGCTACCAGTGGTTGTTTTAAGAATAAACACATTTTTTACCTGGATAGACTTTATAAAAGTTAACTAAAAAACAGAGAAGTAACAGGTGTGGAACCTTGAGGCAGTGTCTTTGCTGGTTGCCAAACCAAGTGGGGAAATGGTTGGACTAGGTGGGCTGTATGGTCCTTATCTGCCAACAGATTCTGTGTTTCTATCCATAAAAAGTAAAAACAAGTTCTGGCCAGTACAAACAAGACTGTGGCTGGATATTCAAAAATGTGCAAAGTAGAGCACAAAAGTTGCGCACTGCCTTGCGATAGCATGGGTGCCCAAAAATGCTGTATTAAGTGGAATAGCACACTGGCCCTATTCGACTGAATAGAGGGCCATGTCACCTCAGTGTTAAGCTACATAGCACCGCAAAGGCATGGCTTCTGAAATAGGGCCTCCAAAACAGCAGGAAGAGCAATTACCAGTGCTGATGTGCCACAAGTACAAGGTACGATTTCAAGAGAGCAGAGAAACTTGGTACCATCCACCACAGACTTGAACCAATACAAGTACAGTGCTGAAAAGTTTTAATGCATTTGTAACAAGCACAAAACAAAAAAAACAGTGGCATGCCATGTATTTGTATGACCCTCTCACACTAGGCTCGACAGGTTTTGTACATATACGCGTCCTCAGGGACGGCCTTAACCATGTAACCACCATACTTAAGTAGTGCAACGATTACAGGGGAAGTAACCACCAAAAAGTGCAATAAAAAGCAAAAAATGGAAAGAGGTTAAGGGTAAAAGACAGTGTCAGTTCATACTCATTATCTGGCTATATTTATACAATTTTTTTCTTTAAACTTATGAATAATCTGAAAAGGACACTGACATGTTATAATTTCTGGCAACTTGGAGAGACATGCTCTTAAAGAACTGGAGGAAAATCTGGACATTACAATTAAACCAGTGTATAAAGGTGGCTCCAATGCTCCATTGTGGTATTTAACACTCAGGATTACATCCAAGAAGAAGTAGCACACTGGCCCTATTCGACTGAATAGAGGGCCATGTCACCTCAGTGTTAAGCTACATAGCACCGCAATTATCTGACATCACCTTTTATACCCCTTTGGATCGGGATTTGACTCTGTCTTTCAAAAAAGAAACTGACCTGTCCCTGTCTCAAGCCTTTGACAATGGCCTTATTTCCCAGCAGACCCTTGAATTCTTGAAAGTGCCTTATCCTGTCCGTGCAACATTTACTCACTGCCCAAGGTTCACAAAAGTTTATATAGTCCTCCAGGTTGATCCATTGCCTTGAGTATTGGGTCATTGATTGAACCTTGGTCCCAACATGTGGACTTCCATATTAGGGATATTGTAAGAAAGTTACCTTCTTATCTATGGGACACCACAGAGACCCTGGACATTCTGGAGGAGTTGCAGCTCGATTCCAATTGGTACTTAGTTTCCATGGATATTGGTTCGAATCTTTGGTAGATGATACCAAGTTTCTCTGCTCTCTTGGAATTCACGAAATAGGGCACCACAATGGCTACTGTCTGTACCAAATTTCTAATAGTCAAATGGACCCATGCAAATAAGCCCATTATTGCTCATTTGCATGGGAAGTGAGGCTGGTTTGTGTGGTACCCCCTCCCCAATTGCCCAGTCCCAGAAGGCTATCCCTGGTGCTAGTGGTTTCCCCCTCCCTCCCTCTGATCCCACTCCCATATAGACAAAAACAGTCCTATAAAATGGGACTTACTAACCAGCCTGTCTGCTTAACAAGTGTGGGGAAGAGGGTGTTGAAAAAAACAACATCCCTTATATAGGGTGTTTCCTCTTTATCACTTTCTTTCTGGCAGAAGGGTAGTTAGTCACATAAATTAACCTTTCATCCAGTGGACTGACCCCTGTGAGTGTTTGAAACATAGATGACAGATAAGGACCACTTGGCACACCCAGTCTGCCTATTTCCCTACCTACTGGATAAGCTGCAGATCCTAGTTTTACCAACAGCCTACTTCCTCCTACCTCCCACTAGAATGGCCTTATGTCTGTTGCCTGCATTCTTAAGTTTCCCTACTGTTTTTGATCTCACAACCTCCTCAGGAAGGCCATTCAATGCTTCTACCACCCTCTCCATGAAAAAATACTTCCTCATGCTGCCCCTGAGTCATCCCCCCTCCATCTTCAGATTGTGCCCCCTTGTTCTTGCAAATCTCTTTTCCTGAAAGATGCTATCCTCTTGGACTTTGCTGATTGCCTTGAGGTACTTGAAAGTTTCTATCATGTCCCCCCTCACCCTCCTTTCCTCAAGGGTATACATATTAAGCTCTTTTAGTCTCTTCATATGGCTTCTGGTGCAGACCTGCACCATTTTAGTTGCCCTCCTCTGGACTGCCTCCATCCTGTCTATGTCCTTGCAGAGATGGGGTCTCCAGAACTGCACACAGTACTCCAGATTAGGTCTCACCAACTGTCTGTACAGAGGCATAACAACTTCTTATTTTCTACTGGTGATGCCTCTTTCTATGCATGCCAGTTTCCCCCAGCCCTCCTTACTGCCTTCTCACCTTGCTTGCCTACCTTTAAGACATCTAGTATGACTACCCCCAGGTCCCTTTCCATCTGTGTTGTTTTTAATACCCCCCCACCCATTGTATACTCTTCTCTTGGGTTTTTGAGTCCCAGGTGCATTACTTTGCATTGAATCTAAGCTGTCATACTTTTGACCATTCCTTCAACCTTACCAAGTCCTTTTGCATCCTTTCCACACCCCCGTTGCAGATCTCTTCTTCATAGATAGTAAACAATTTGCAATTTGGAGCTGAAATTTTCAGGGTACAAATGGCTTGCCCCACAGATGTGCCTTTTGCTGTTTTGGTAAAAGTATATTTTTTTAGAAACATAGAGGTTGACGACAGATAAGGACCGCGAGGCCCACCCAGTCTGCCCATTTCTTTTTCTACCTTATGAATGTGCCATTGGCCTTTGCTCTGTCAGTGGTCTATCTATTCATACTCATCTGTATTGCTCCCTTATGCCTATCCCATGCCTGATTGAAGCCCTGCATTGTATTCATAGCCACCACTTCCTGAGGTAGGCCATTCCATGCATCCTCCACTCTTTCTGAGAAAAAGAATTTCCTCACATTCCCCCCTTAATTGGCCTCCCTCTAATTTCATGCTGTGTCCTCTTGTCCTGCTATTTTTCTTATATTTAAACATGTTAGACTCTTTCACCTTGTTAACGCCCTTAAGGTGTTTGAATGTTTCAATCCTATCACCTCTATCCCTCCTTTGCTCAAGGGTATACATATTGAGCTCTGTTAATCTGTCCTCATATGTCTTCTGATGCAGTCCCTGCACCATTTTGGTTGTCCTTCTCTGGACTACCTCAATTTGGTTAATGTCCTTGTGAAGGTGTGGCCTCCAGTACTGCATGCAGTACTCCAGATGGGGCCTAAACAGTGTCTTGTAAGGAGGGATTATTACCTCCATCTTACGACTTGTGATACCCCTACTAATACACCTTAACATCCCCCCTAGCCTTACCTACTGCTTTAGAGGTCTGCTTGGATGATTTCAGGTCATCAGTGATGACGATGCCCAAGTCTCTTTCTTCTTTTGTGACTGCCAGCAACTCCCCTCCCAGCCTATACAGTAGGTGGCTTCAGGGTTTCTCTTCCCTATGTGTATGATCTTGCACTGCTTTGCATTAAATCCCAGTTGCCTCTCTTCTGACCATTTTGCTAGTTAATCCAGATCTCTTCTCATTCTGCTCACACCATCTGGAGCATCTACTCTGTTGCAGATCTTGGTGTCATTTGCAAACAGACAAGCCTTACCCTCTAGTCCATCTACAATGTCACTAATGAAGATATTGAAGAGGACTGGCCCCAGGACTGATCCCTGATGTACCCCACTTGTGACTTGCATCTCTTCTGACTGTATACCATTTACCACCACTCTGTTTTCTGCCCGTCAACCAGTTTGCCACCCAGTTGACCAACTTCTGACCCACCCCGAGCCTACCCAGCTTATTTATCAATCTTCTATGTGGAACAGTGTAGAAGGCTTTGCTGAAGTCAAGGTAGGCAACATCAACTGTTCCCCCTTGGTCCACCACTCTGGTTACCCAGTCAAAGAAATCTATGAGATTAGTTTGACAGGACCTTCCTTTTGTAAACCCATGCTGTCTTGGATCCTGTGTCCCTATGGATTCCAAGTGTTGCATTATCCTTTCCTTAAGGAGTGCCTCCATAATCTTGCCCACTACTGAGGTAAGACTGACTGGTCTGTAGTTCCCTGCCTCCTCCCTGCTACCACTCTTGTGGACAGGGCCGGCGTTAGGCACCCGTGAGCCCCACGGCCGCGGGAGGCCCCCGCCCCACTGGCACTGACCCACCCGCCGACCCCGCCGGGCCGCCGCATGCATGCAGCAACTAAGACCTCACACGACTGCCTGACTGTCAGCTGACAGCTGACTGTGATTGTACAAGAAGTGCAACAAAAAACGGGAAAAAAGGCAGCGCCAGCATAAGCATTATTATTTTTTACATTTTCACTCACAAGATTAAGTTGCTGGTTAGTTGGTTCGGGGTTCCTTCCTCTTTTCGCCAATCGATTCGCCATTCACCTTTACATTTTCAGGAACCGTGACGCGACCGTCTGACCGGCTGCAATTTAAGGTCACTGACTGACGGGCATCTAAGAACTGACCCCACCGATCTCTCAGACAGCTGCCCACGTTGTTGTGCTGTGCATTCGGCTCCTGCCCGCCCCTCCACGCTGATTGTAATTTGTCCTGGTCCTCCTGGCCACAGTGATAGAGAGCCTGTGAGACCATAAAAACGGCAGCATGTTTCCGCACGTTCCCCTATATGCTGCACATCATGGTGACGTGGAGGAGCAGTTGGAGCCAATCACAGGGCTCCACTCAGTCCCTTGCTATTATGCACCTCCTCCCCCTCGGATCTGAAACATTTGGTTCCCACTCAGGTCCGTGAGGGCTCCATAAAGATGATCTCTTGGAGTCCTATTCAACCAAGGACTAGTTTAGTTCCAGAGCGTTGGAGGGAGTAGTCAGATAAGCTATTAAGCTCGCTGATTGTGTCGCTTACACTACGCTATAGAACTTGGAGGAGCCGACTGTGTCTGCAATTTGCCAGGGAGAGAGAGAGAGAGAGAGACTCGGGGAGACTAGAGAACACCGCCGCACCGTGAGACACAGTCGAGAAGACCAGACAGATCACTGCTATCTCTGCATCTGAAGCCACAGCCACTCAACTGGTAGCCACTACCCATAGTAACCCGGTTCCTGTCCTGATCTGAGTAAGTACTGCTGCTGCCTGCTTGCTGGCTGGCCTGCCGTTACGCTCGGTGCACTGTGCTATCTCTGTAAATCATTTATTTCTTCCAAGAAATAATTGTTTAGCTCAGCATTCAGCAAGTAGCAGCAGCAGCTGACCAGAAGACCACAAATCTGTACTACTGTAGTCTGTTGCCCGGATTTGAGGAGACTTACACCCACAGTCGGAGACCAAGTTTTCAGCTTAGGACGGGTATGTATATTTGTTTCAATAATAATTGTTTGCTGCTGTCAGTGTATTATACTGAATCTGATGCTGCCTGCCTGCAATTAAGGTAAGGATAGTTGGGAATGGGAGATGAGATGGCTGCTACTGACTCCTGACTGTTAAAGCCAAAACTGGGGTACTGCATTATAGACAGTTGCTTGCTTGCTTTAGATGAGGTTGAGATCCGGGTTTTGCAGTTTTTTTTTTTTGTTGTTTTTATGTAGCTAGGTAGGTACTGAGATGGGATAAGTCTGCTTTGTGAAGTGGTATTGGTTGGTTGGTTGAATGTTGTTGACCCGGTAAGCCCACTGGGCCTAGAAGTCCCTTTTTCAGGGGTGACGCGGTGGGGATACAGAACTGAATTTGAACCAGATTAAGCTGTTGGTGGTATTTTTAGTGAATGAAGGAAATTTGGCCAGGACACCAGGGAAATTCCCCTCTACTCTTTTTGATAAGTGCCATGGGATCTTTAACATCCACCTGAACTACCACCACTCCAGGCAGATGGGACCTCGGTTTGACGTCTCATAGTGGCTATACCATGCACTGTCTGTAGTGACCCATTATAAACAAGCAAAAGGTGGTATATGGTTATATAGGGCTGGCCTAGTGCCGATGAGGGTTGAGGTGCTGGAGACCACATATCACGGAAAGCTGGTGACCCGGGTTCAGGAATGAGCCCAGGCCATTAGGGGTGAGCAGGGCAGGGAGAGGATTGAGCATCCGAATAACAGCTCTCCTCTCCTGGAACTGAAAGGGAGGGGGTCCACACTTGGTGATTGACTGGCCTCTGGTAACGTGGAGGAAGAATTTCTTCACAGAACGGGTGGTAGACAAGTCTGCCACTGCCAGAGGAAGTGGTAGGGGCTGAAACAATCACGGTATTTAAGAATGTTTGGGATAGATATAAAGGAATTCTGGAGGTCAGGGTTAAGGGGCAACAGACTTCTAGGAAAACAAAAACTGAACTTACAAGCTCAAATGGGTAGACTGGGTGGGCAATAGCAGGCCCTTATCTGCAGACACTGTCTGTGTCTATGTATAGTTGTATCCAACAATGACTCAGTACACTCAGGATATTGTAGAATGCCCCAATACAGCACTGGAAGATCTAGCATGCAGGGTAAGGGAGGTAATAACTTGTAAGTGACAGAGCATGGATGCCCAAGGCAAAATATCTCTTAAGTCACTACTGTGAGCATACTGTAGAAGTATAAAATTCCTTATTATGATGTCCGTAGACTTACAACAGAAGGCAACGCTATGCTACTAACAGCATTGGAATTGCACCTAAGGAGTTTTGGGAACTATTGGTGCTTCTGGGGTTTATGTCTTTAAATTTGCACACCCTTCCTATTTTAAGTCAAAAACTGTGTAAGAGCTACCTACAGGAGCTTATTTCGAAGCTATGGCAGGGTTTTAAATAATTGATTAGCATTTTTTTTCTATACTAACTGTACAGAAAGTATTTATATAGATTTTCTAGAAGTGCTGGGTTTGTTAAACACAGTGAGGCAAGAGCTATGCAGTTTCACAAAGATTTAGCATTTTTATGAGCAAAACGCTAATCAATTTTTAGAGTTAAATAAATCCCTGTATGGAGGCTGAGCACTGGCAACTCTCCCATGTAATTCCAACATAAATGTAAAAGAATGTTGCAAGGGGTAGTACAGTACACTTTCTTTACACTCGGTTCTCTTTAAGGCTCAGCTTCTATAGTCTATGTGGCAGATAAAGTTTAAAAGCTGTGTAGTGAGTCTGTACTAAAGGAGTTGTTCAGTATTTGCAGTCAGAAATCTGCAAGGCTTTCAAAAGTGTAAAAGGCAGTCAATTCTGCTTGTTCCCTATTAGAGCCTACTGCATGCTGTAGAAGTCTTTTCATAGTAAATCAAATAGGCGTGTTACTAATGGAGAATGTACTGTGACAAAAAAAACTCTCGTGAGGATTTTAGTTCTCTTGCTGTCTCGTGTTGTGGTTTAACTAGCTCTGCACATTGGCTGGGGCTGGGGCCCACACCTCAGTTCGCTTATGCGGGTTACTGTTATATAGTTAAGCCTTTTGAGGCAGATGCACTTTGGTGTAGGGACCCAACTGATGGGTGGTCTACCTGGGTGACGACGTGCCAGTAGGGCCCTGAGGTGAATATCAAAAGACCCACACCCGTTTGAAAGCAAATTAAAGTGCCAATCCAGGCAGAAAATATTTGTTGCATTAATTACATTTTTTTTCTAGAGGTCTCAGACCTGAATAAGCTTCACAGCTGTGGGACATAATGTGTGATTAAGCTACATCATGACTCATTAGCAGATCTTTACGAGATCCAGACGGCATTAGTAGGACAAATGTAAAAAAAGTGCACGTGGCTGTGGGCTCATTAGCAGCTCTTTACTGTGCTCACCTGGTATTGTCTGTAGGACAATGTAAAAATGCAGACAGCTTAGTGTTGGAATTTAACTCATTAACAACTGCTTGGGTGTACTTGGTAGATACTGCATCACACACCAGGTGAACACTAAACATGTTAATGGGGAACAGCGCTGAATTTGAAGTCATCTTGCTCACTGGAAGCAGTTTTCAGTATATTTTCTAATTCTGTAATTGTTCCATTTCTAAAGGCTTTTTAGTTACTTCAGGGTGTTTCATCTACCCTCTGCTGTTTACATAACATTTTGGAATTCTATGGGTTTATGTCCTTCTCAGCCACAAGGTTCTACAGCAGAACATGGATGCATTTGCCAACAATGAATGATCACTTAAGGGTCATAAACTACATCACAGTTCAAAAATTCATGCATGCAATGTGCAAACCAGAAATACCAAGTAGGATGATTAAAGCAACGCCTGTGAGATTGGCACCTATGACTGTACTAGCAGAAACGGACCACCTGGTCCAGCTAAGTCTGCTAGAGTGCAACTACCCCCACCCCTCCCATTTGTCATCTCACTGCCACCACCACCCTCCCCTGTCTCCTGTCCCAGCCATGCTCCTTTGAAACTGTTCACAGATTTCATGTATCACCCATTCTGCTAAGGTGTTCCATTTTGCTACCACCCCTTCTGTTAAATAGTGTCCTCATTTCCTTTCTAAATCTTTCCTCCTCTATTCTTGTGCATGCCCCTGGTGACCCTCCCTTATTGATTCCCTGCCTCAGATACTTGAACGCTCTATCATGCCCCCGTCCCTTCTATCTTCCATGGTGTACATATTCAGGTCTTTCAGCCTCACTGTCATACTCTGTGTCCTTCCATTCCACATCATCTTTGTTGCCCTCTTGCACCCCTCCAGTTGCCTGATATCACGCTTAGGGACGGCATCCAAAACAGCACACAGTACTCTAAGTGCGGCTACCAGTGACCTGTTTAGGCCAAAATTGTTTTCTTTCTCCACAGACAAAACCACCTTGCTATGCATCCCAGCATTTTGTTCACTTTTGCAGCCACTCTCATGCACTGGGCAGTGTTGTCCATGGTCCCTGTTACCATTACCCTAGGTCCTTCTCCTCCTCAAGTGATCCCCAGCTTAACCCTCCCAGCCAGTACTCTCTCCTTGGGTTCTTCACCCCAAAGTGCATACACTTCTTTGCACTGAACCCCAGTTGCACCACTCTGACCACTCCTCTAGCTTAATTGGGTCCCCTGAGTTTGTTAAGCTGTGTGTGTGGTAGTTAAAGAAACAGCCAACAAAGTTCTGTTAAAATTGCTTTACTTACATGAACATACAGTGTCAGTGTGTGTGTGTGTGTGTGTGTGTGTGTGTATGTGTGTGTTCAGTCTAACTCACAGAGACATGCACAGACATGTGCAGTCCCACTGGTAAACATGCCTACCTGTTGATGTCCGGCAAAATCAATGTCTCTCCACCCAAATTTGGATATCCAGCTAAGACTCATGGCTTCGTGGGGGGTGGAGATGTGATCATCCTAGCATGGGGTATGAGGAACCAGGACTCTCACAGTGTAGCAAAATGGTGAAGTGGCCATGGACTCCCGGGGGCGTGACACACCCAATCTTCACAGAGAGCAGGCCATTGCAAGTATTGCTGGATCCACAAAGTCAGAACTTAAAATGCCTAATGTATTAACTTTCCAGTTAAGTGAATGGGAAAGTACAAAGTTGTATATTTTGAACATTCTGGTGCAAACATTTAATGGCATCTGTTTTTTGCACCTTCAGTTTAAAAACATGAAGCGCATATATTTGTCAGGAGCTATTCAAGAAAGTTACACCAGAAGAGAGATAATGACACAAAGCGCAAAGAGGCGCCATTGAGAAATTTTTACTACCTCGATACATTCCTGTGAAAGCCTGGAAGCGGAGCTGATCTTGAAAGAGCGCCTGAACCTGGAGCACAAGTTCCTTCAACTGCTGTAGTGGAAGACATGGTGTCCACCATCACCCCAGAAGTTCTGCCTTCAGAGGAGACCAAAATGCACCTGCCATGGTCTGTACTGTTTCCACCACCTGTCAACATATCATTCCAGGAGTTTTGCCTTCAGAAGAGACCACGAATGCACCTGCCACTGTCAGTACTGTGCCCACCTGCATAGATACCATCATCTGTGATTTAGCTGGATCTTCTGAAATTTCGCTTGAGGATCTTGGAACTCTGGCCAGACACACTAAGGGATGAGGTACGAGTGTCATCTGTGAAGCATGGACCTGTTCAAGTCATACCGCCACATTCCCAGTAAATGAGAAAAAGAGAAGATTCACAGCAGAAATTATTTTCGACTGTACCCAGTGGTGAGAGAGTAAAGCGACTTGGTTAACGTACTCTGTCTCCAAGGATGCACTGTTCTGCTTTTGCCTGCAAATTATTTGGACACTCAAACAATTCTTCGGACTGAAGGTTATCGGGTATGGAGAGAAATGTCAAAGGCTCTAAGTTCCTATGACTGTGCACCAACATGCAGCAAGCATGATAAAGTGGAAGGAACTGGAGACAAGATTGAAGAGCTGCCAGACATTGATGAAAAGAGATGCTGCTATTAGAGAAAGAAGTAATACACTGGCGTGAGTAATGGAACGTATCATAGCAACTATTCAATACTTGGCTGAGAGGAATATGGCTTCGTGGCACAAGTGATATGCTTCATACCCCAGGCAATGGAAACTTTTGGGCAGGTTGAATTCTGTCAAAGTTTGACCCACTAATGGCTGAACATATTCGTCGGATTCAGAATAAGGAGATAATGGACCACTATTTGGGCAAGGACATTCAAAATGAAATTATTCAACTAATTTCAGGTGCAGTTGTTGGACCATTGCATCACAGATACAAGAATCCAGATATTTTTCCTGATCCTGGACTGTACGCCTGACATTAGCCATTAAGAGCAGATGACACTTGTTGTTCGACATGTGGATGTTTCAGAAAATGCTCATCATCAAGGAACATTTTTTGGGTTCATACCTGTCAATGACACAACCGGAGAAGGACTGATCTGACTCTTTCTTCAGACTTTAAAGCAACATAATCTGACATCAGCAACTGTCGGGGCAAGGATATGATAATGGGAGCAACATGAAAGGCAAACGAGCTGGTGTGCAGGCGGCATAAGAGAACTGAACTGCAGAGCATTTTATGTGCCATGCGCTACTGCCTGAACTCTCATCATTAGCGATGGAGCCCATTCATCAAGACATGCTGTCTCATTCTTTGTTGCTTGCAGCAGTCTACAATCTTTGCTCTGCCTCAACAAGCCACTGGCAAATATTGAAAAACATGTCAGATCACTCCAAAGTCACTTTGTGAGACTCGTGGGAGGCCGTAGAGAGTCTGTAAAAGCACTTCGCTATCAGCTCCAAGAATTTAGGAGTGCTTTGGCAGGACATTGCAGAGTCTGTAAGAGCCTAAGATGCTGCAGCATATGCAGAAGCAAGGTCACTTTTGTGCTGAACTCCTCTCATTCAAATTCATTGTATGTCTCATCATCTGGTATGATGTCCTGCTTGAAGTGAACCGCGAAGCAAAATATTGTAGAGTGCTTCAGTTGACATATCAACCTGTGAAGGTGCTTGCTTCAACTACTGACATACTTAAAAGTACAGAGAGTGGGTTTGAACAGGCATTGGCACAGGGCTCAAAGATTGCTGCAGAACTGATGTCCCAGCTGGATTCCGCCAGACAAGACACAGAAAGGTCAAGCGACTATTTGATTACAAAGGACACGACGATGCAGTGCAGGACCCAAACTCAGTTTTCAGGTTGAGTTTTTCAACACACTATTGGACACCACACTGATGTCCTTTATTGAACGATTTCAGCAAATGTCAGAGTTTGCTAAAACATTTGGATTTCTGGTTAACATAAAATGCTAAATTTTGTTTCATAGAAGACCTGATAAAACAATGTGAGGCTCTCAAGAGAATTAACAGTTAGCACAAGTAACCACTCTGATTTTGATGCTCATGAACTGTACATGAACTTAGGAACCTGGCAGGAATGGTCGAGAATGATACATCACCTATACAAGTGTTAAATTTTCCTTCAAACCAGCTACATGAAATCTATATGAATGCCTATGTGGTGTTGCAGCATTTTTTGACGGTACCAGTAACTGTGGCTACAGCAGAACGCAGTTTTTCAAAACTGTTGATAAAGACTTATCTGAGGTCATCAATGAGCCAAGAAAGACTGTCTGGGCTAGCAGTGCTGTCCATTGAGCATGAAGTTGGCAAAAGTCTCCTTACAGTGACTTAATCAACGAATTCATCCACAAAAAGTCTGAAAGTCCTCTGAAGCTTTTAAACTCCTGCACAATTTCACTGCACATACTGGGGCTGAGCTTCCAAACCTTATACACCTTAGAATGGAGGAAAACTAACCTTCAAACTGGTGAGCTCCACTGGCTGGCTGGAACACACTGTCCAATAGAAACATACATAGAATTTGATGGCAGGTAAGGACCGCTTTGGTCACCCAGTCTGCCCATTTCTTATCTAATGGATAGACTGCAGATCCTAGTTAATCAGCAGCCTACTTCTTTCTACCCCCACCCCTAGAATTGCCTTTATGGCTGTCCCATGCATGCTTGAAGTCAATCACTCTTTTGACTCCACAGCCTCTTCCGAAGGCTATTCCATGCATCCACAACACTGCTAGGAAAAAATACTTCCTTACATTACCTCTGAGCCGCCACCTCATCTTCAAATTGTGCCCCTTGTTCTGCACAACTCTTTTGAAAGTTGCTACCCCATGGATTCCCTTGAGGTACTTGAACGTTTCTATCATGTCTCCCTCCTCCTTTCCTTGAGGCTATGCATAATAGGCTCCTTTAGTTCTCTTCATGTGTCTTCCGCTGTAGACCCTGCACCATTTTAGTTGCCCTCTGACAGCTTACATCTTGTCTATGCCCTTGTGGAGACTGGGTCTCCAGAACTGCACACAGTACTCAGATGGGGTCTCACCAGGTTTCTGTACAGAGGATAACAGCTTCCTGTTTTCTACCGTGATGCCTCTCCCTGCATCCCATCTCCGCCAGCCCTCTTTATTGCCCTCCCATTGCTTGGCCACCTTTTTAAGTCATCTGATATGACTACCCCAGGTCCATTTCCATTTCTGTTGTTAGTATCTCCCTGTGTATTCCCTATCACTGAGGTTAAACTGACTGGTCTGTAGTTTTCCACTTCTGTCCTGCTCCTACTTTTGTGAAGCGGAATTGCATCGGCCCTCCTCCAGTCCTCAGATACCACCCCATCTTCCCATGACTTGTTAGAGGGTAGTCAGTGGTGTCATTAGTTCAGCCCTTAGTTCTTTTAGAATTCTGGGATGAATCCCAACAGGCCCCATTGCTTTGTCCACCTTCAGTTTTAAGAATTTTCCGAACCCTTTCTTCTGTAAATCTGCTTGTATCAACTTCTGTATCCAGAGTGTTTCTATTGTGTTTTTTTTTTGTTTGTTTTTTTAGGTACCCCCTCATTTGTAAATACTGAGCAGAAATATTTGTTTAGCATCTATGCTCTTCAGTCACCCTCCGCCCACCCCTCCCTTACAGCATCACTATCCTCTCTTAGTCTTCCTTCACTCCCTGATGTACCTATAAAAGGTTTTATCCCCTTCTTAACTGAGTTACCTGTCTTTTTCCTCAGTTTGGGCCTTTTTGTTCTATATCACCTTCCCAGCTTCCTTTGCTTTTAACTGACATGTTCTCTGTCCTGCTCCTTCTGTGATTCCTTGTACTTCCTGAATGCTTTTTATCTTGAACCTTCACCGCCACCTCCTTTGAGAACCATAGTCATTTCACATTGTTTTGTTTTGTTAATGTGCTTCACACAAAGGCTTGTTATCTCTGTGATGGCAGTTTTTATTATTCCCCATTGTTCTTCACTTCCACCCTCCTTCCCTGCCCATTTGCTAGTGCATTTCTTAGACACTTGCCCAGTTTGGCAAAGTCAGCCCTCCTGAAGTCCAGTACTTTTGCATTTGTATGGCTTGACTATTGCTGTGTTTATTGTGAACCATACTGTTCGATGGTCGCTAGTTCCCAGATGGCTACCCACTTCTACATCTGTATTCTCTCTTCATCTCCATTTGAGAGAACCAGGTTCTAAGATTGCTCCCTCTGAGTGGGCTCCAATACTAGTTGTCTCAAGGCATGCTCCCTGTGGGCATCTAGAATAACCTCACTCTTGAAGTGGCTGCTGACATCTGGCATATTCAGATCACCCATCAGCAATATCTCTTTTTCTGCCATTCTAAGTATACTTTCTAATAATAAAGCTGGAGTGCGGTTTACCCCACAAGACTGAAAGCAGGAGGACATCAGGTCTTAAAGGCAAGATGAAATGTTTTTCCTGACCGATGGAGGTGGTCACTTGTGGTAGTGGTCAGGCTTAATCATAATTCAGCTGAATGATGAGACTCAAGAACTCCTCCAATTTTATACCATAATATTTGTTCCTGCCCAATGGAGGTAGTCACTGTGCCGTAGTGGTCAGGCTTAATCATAATTCAGCTTGATGATGAGACTAAGAACCCTCAACAATTTACAATAAGGAAGCATATTGGATTATATGGACAATGCAGATGTTTAATGCAGCAGAGTGGTGGAGAGGTAATAGAGCAGTGAGAGCTCTGGTTCCTAACTATATGCTTTTGATTGTAGAATGATTACTGGGGAGGGCCCCGCCCTGTCTGTGGAGCCCCAGTCATAGAGTTTGCTGGAGGCCCCCAAAGTCCTAAAACCGGCCCTGCTTGTGGAGCGGGATCACATGAGCCCTTCTCCAGTCTTCTGGGACCTCTTCTGTGCTCAGAGACTCACTAAACAGTTCTGTTAATGGCTCTGCTAGTTCCACCCTTAGCTCCTTAAGTACCCTGGGATGTATGCCATCAGGTCCCATTGCCTTGTCCACCCTGAGCTTAGCGAACTCTTGTAGGAGCCTTTCTTTTGTGAAGGGAGTAGTGCTCACCTCCCTCCCTCCCCCCTGTGTCCATGGTGCTGAGCTGTGGGCCCTGCCCTGCCTTCTCCTCAGTAAATACTGAGCAAAAGTATTTATTTAGGATAGATGCTTTTACAGGGTCCTCCTCACATGCCCCCTTTTCTCCTTTGAGCTTAGCCATACTCCCTCTGGACTTTCTCCTTTCACTAATGTATCTATAGAAAGTCTTGTCACCTTCTTTACTGTTCATGCTAGTGTTTCCTCAGTTTGGGACTTTGCCTGCTTTACTGCCTTCCCTGCTTCCCTTAGGGCAGTTTGGCATGCCTCCTCTTCATCCTGCTGTGTTCCCTTATATTTCCTGAAGGCCAGCCTTTTGGCTCTGACCTTTCTGCTACTGTATTTGAGGACCAAAGTGGTTTCCTCTTCTTTGCACTTTCTTTTCTGTCTAACACAATGGGATGTTGCTTCAAGTATTGCATCCTTCACTGCTTGCCCACTTTGGCTGTACCCTCACCTGTGTTTCTTTTGCCAGGGCTAGCTTAACTTTTGGCCATCTTATCAAAGTGAGCTCCTCTGAAGTCCCATATTTTTGCCTTGAATGGGATGATTTAGATGTAGTGGCCAAATTGAACCATACCATGTGATGGTCACTGGCCCCAGGTGACCTTCTACCTGGAGATCTGTGATCCCTTCCTGTTAGTCAGCACTAGATCTAGGATAGCCCTGTCTCTTGTGGGTTGTTGTACCAGCTGTTTGAGGCCCTCCTCTGCAGGAATCCACCATGTGTCTAGTTCTGGCAGATGTTCCTGCTGGTATGACCAATCTGTATCGGCATGTTGAAGTCTCCCATTATCAGAACCTCCTGTAGCTGTCATGTTTTTTATATCTTCTAACAGTAAGTGTCTATGTCCTCCCCTGGTCTGGGGCCTGTAGACAACCCCAGTTCTTATGGCTGTCCCATTTCCTGTTTCCAGGGTGACCCACAGTTCTTCTGGCTTTATGTGTATTCTGAATTTCTGTAGTTTTGATATTTCATTGACATATAGGGCCACCCACTCCCCTTTTGCACCTCGGTTTCTTCTGAACAGTACATAGCCAGGTACTGGAGTCTCCTAAGTGTGGTTACTGGTAAACCACGCCTCACTAATTGCAATTATGTCCAGTTTAGCCTCCTGACATTATTGCCTGCAGGTCTGGGATCTTATTTCCAGGCTGTGAGCATTTGTGCATGATTTTCCATTGGCCAGATTTCGTGTGTTAGTTGTTGGTGAGGTTGGCATTTGCAAAGCGCTGTATGGGAGTTGGACCTTTTTTCTTACCTAGTGATGCAAATGAACTGCAAACATGCTGAATCCCTGTTTGACCACTAGCTGAGGGGGAAGGGGTGTTCTTCCCATTCAACATATGGGGTGCTGCATCGCTTTCCCCATTTACTTTGCTGTGGAGTTCTGCGGGTTTCAATTTTGGTTCATTTTCCATAGAATAACATTGTCATGGGAGGTGACGGGGACAGTGTGGAAGAGGTGGAGGTGGGGGAAGGGCTTGGCACCAGTGACCACTGGGCTGTCAGGTTCAGGGTGAGAGCAGGCAGGGAGAGGGTTAGGATAAGAACCAAGGTAAAGGACATCAGGAAGGGAGACTTTCATGGAATGAGGAAGGTATTTAGGGAAGAAATGTTGAGGATAGGGAATGTGCAGGGGGTGGAGGAATTATGGGCAGCCATCAAGACAGGAGTATTTAAAGCCATGGACTCATGTATAAGAAGGGTAAAAAAGACTAAAAGACAGAAAAGACCTCTATGGTTCACTACCGAGGTGGTGTTAGGAGTCAAGGAGAAGACTAGAGCATTCAAGAGGTACAGGAGGACACAAAATGATGAGGACAGGGAAACCTACAGGGAAAAAAGAAAGGAGGCAGGGAAAAAGATAAGGAGGGCTAATGAGGCCACTGAGGAGAGGACAGCGAAGCAGGCAAGGAGGGGGGACAAAACCTTCTTTAAGTACGTTGGAGAAAGGAGAAGGGCACAGCATGGGATTGGAAGGATAAGGGGGGGAAAGTGGAACAATACTGGAAGCAGATTTGGAAAAAGCAAAGGCACTAAATAGCTATTTTGCCTCAATCTTCATGGAGGAGGGCAGGGACCAGGACAGGGTGGGGAGAGGACAGCCACAGGCAGGTGGTGGCAGAATTCACAGCTGAAGGAGTAAGGAAGAGCTGGGTAGACTTAGGGTGGACAAGGCAATGGGGCCTGATGGAATACACCCAAGGGTTCTGAAGGAGGTAAAGGATGAACTGGTGCACATCTGGCGAGGCTGTTTAACTTGCCCTTGGTCACAGGGGTGGTGCCAATGGACTGGAAGAGGGCAGAGGTGGTCGCACTACATAAGGGAGCGGGCCGGAAGGACAAGGTCAAAAACTACTGTCCCATTAGTCTTACCACAGTGGTGAAGAAGGTAATGGAAACACTACTTAAGATCAGGTTGATAGAATACTTGGAGATGAATGGCATGCAGGATGACAGGCAGCATGGCTTCACCAAGGGAAGGTCCTGTTAGAGTAACCTGATAGAGTTTTTCGATGGGGTGACACAGATAGTGGATCAGGAAGGGGTGGTGGACGTGGCCTATCTGGATTTCAATAAAGCCTTCGACATCGTTCCGCATGGTGGAATGGTGCATAAGCTGGACAGACTAGGGGTGGACCACAGGATCACCGGCTGGGTGGAAAACTGGTTGAAGGGAAGGAGTCAGATAGTGGTGGTAAATTCCAGGGAATGGGCGGTGACCAGTGTGGTGCCAGAGGGGTCGGTGCTAGGACCAATATTCTTTAACATCTATGTTAGTGACCTAGCAAAGGGTCTGGAGGAATGGGTGTGCCTGTTCGCAGATGATACAAAGGTCTGCAATAGGGTGGATTCACCTAGTGGGGTGCAAGCCTTGAGGCAGGACCTGGAGAGGCTGGAGAGGTGGTCTGACACCTGGAAATTGAAGTTTAATGCACAAAAGTGCTCACTGATGCACCTGGGGAGGAGGAATAGGAGGGAAACTTACTCCTTTGGGGGGGTGATTAAGGAGAAGGAAACAGAAAGGGACCTGGGGATTATGGTATCGCGTGACCTCAAGGTGGGCAGCCAGTGTAGCAGGTTAGTAGGAAAGGCAAATGGAATGTTGCCTGCATTACTTGGGGTTTTAATAGCAAGAAGAGGGAGGTGCTAATGCCATTGTACAGAACCATGGTCAGGCCGCATCTGGAGTATGGGGTGCAGTTCTGGAGGCCTCACCAATGGAAAGATGTTGAGTTGATGGACAGGGTACAAAGAAGGGCAACCAAAATGGTACAAGGGATGCAGGATGTACCCTATGAGAGAAGATTGAGACGGCTGAATTTGTACCCTCTGGAGACTAGGAGGGAGAGGGGGAACATGATTGAGACCTTTAAGTATCTGAAGGGAATAAATAAGGTGGAGGGTGATAGCTTGTTCAAATGAAGAAGGGAGCGGATACGAGGGGACATAGCCTCAAACTGGAAGGTGGGCAATACAGAGGTAATGTCAGGGGCCAGTTTTTCACTTAGAGGGGGGTGGAGGCCTGAAACAAGCTGCCGGAGGAGGTAGTGGCAGCTGAAACCGTGGAGGGGTTCAAGAGGGCTTGGGATATATTTAAGGGGTTGGGAAAAGAGGGTGGAAGCATAACAGAAGGGGGGAGGTAGGGTGTTGGGCTTACTAGATGGGCTGTGGGGCCTTTTTCTGTCGTCACATTTATGTGTATGTGTACACAGTCATTTCTCTGTCACTGCGCTGTGACGAAACAGTTTGATATTTTGTTCTGAAATTTTCAGGGTAGAAATGGCTTACCCCACCAGTGTGCCTTTTGCTGGTTTCATTAAAATATACAATATTACTTTGGTGTTGAGTTATACAGGTTTCAAATTTCACCATGTTTTCTATAGGAGAAAACTGTAATGTCAGCAGTGATGGCAGCGCAGGCCTTACACATACATGGTAGGGCAGGGCCATCCTACATGCGAATACACAGAGGGTTCTTGAGTTATTGGAGCCCAGGGCCCTTTGGACCCTGCACTCCCACAAGGAAATAAGGATACAATTACAATCTCTCAAAACATATGATCCAGAGGGCTCTGTGCACCTACAAGCAAATAAGCCTACAATTATACTTTCTCAAAAAGTAAGAAAATATTCTGCAAAAAACTTTGTTGATGCACCATTAGGGTTCCAGCGACAAAAGTCAGGAAATGCGATCTTGGGGTTTCCAATCCTAACACCCCATCCCCACCCTAACCCTAACACTCCACCCCCACCCTGCAGGCAGGAACAGGCATGGGGTTGTCAACCCTAATGTTCACCCCATTCTCATACACTTTACCCATGTCAGCTTACTTACACATGGAATGGGGTGAGCATGGAATAGGATAGAAGAGGATGGAATAGGACAGATGAACAAAAGAACAAACAGATGGAAAAGGATGGGCAGGGTCCTACTCGTTGCAGACTCAATAATAAATGGAATCAGATGGGGGGCAGGGGAGACAGGAGCAGTGCAGTTTGAGTTGAGTGCCTGCCCGGTATGATGACACTAAAGGTAATGCATTATATACCCTCATGGGGCAAATAACAGGCTGGAAAATGCACCTGGTGTTCCACCTGGGCACCAATGATCTGGAGGGAAATAGCCTGATGGAGGTGCAGGCAAGATTAATGGAGCTTGCTAGGTTTTGCAGCAGTCTGGGGTTCCAGTCTATGTTTTTTTCGAGGTGTTGCCTGTGCAAAAAGTGAGTACTGCAAGGAAGCAGAGGTTTAAGGATTTTAATCAATGGGATGGTGCAGGTAGATGTGGCATGGGTTAGTGGGGGACTGGGGATCAACATGGGAAGAAGAGAGCCTATCTGCCCCCAGACAGACTGCACCTGAAGAGGGAGGGAGCGGCAGTACTGAAAAGTAAATTTGGAGAGTTCATAGAGAAAACGTATAATTTAAACTAAACCAGGAGAGGGGTTAGGAAAAAATCCACACCAAAAGACAGGAGAGGGAGCTACCAGCCCCCACCCCAGGATACTAATAGATTGTTAGGCAAAAAACATGTCAATGGGGGGAAGGGGGAGTTGATGGAAGGGATTAGGAGCTAGCGGCAGGAGATTGGGGAACAAAACCTTTTACAGGTACATAAGTGAAAAAGAAAGGCAAAGGGAGGGATAGTGAGACTGAAGGGGGAGGATGGGGGCTGTGTGGAGGATGACAACAGTAAAGCTGACATATTGAACAGGTATTTCTGCTCAGTCTTTACTAAGGAAGAGGAGGTAATGGGTCTGAATGGAGTACAAGGGTGAGAATGGTGCAGAAATGGACACAAGTCCCTTTACACGAGAAAGGGTCCTGAAGGAACTGGAAGTAATAAGAGTTGATAAAGCAATGGGCCAGATGGGGCACCCAGGGTCCTTAAAGAACTAAGAGAGAGGTGGTAGAACCTCTTGCATATCCTGTTTAGCCGATCACTAGAAACAGGGAGGTACCCAAAGACTGGAGGATAGCAGATGTAGTCCCTTATACAAAAGTGGGAACAAAGAGGAAGCGGGAACTACAGACCAGTCAGCCTCACCTCGGTAGTGGGGGAAGATCATGGAAACACTACTGAAGGAGAGATTGGTGGAACATCTGGTTGTCAATGGACTACAAGACCCAAGGCAGCATGGTTTCACCAGGGAAGGACGTCAGACCAACCTCATTGAATTTTTGACTGGGTGACTAGGAGGTGGATCAGAGGGCAGTGGACATACTAATCTGGACTTCAGCAAGGCCTTTGACACTGTGCCACATAGAAGACTGTTGCACAAACTGGGGAATATGGGTGTGGGCAGGACAGTAGTGCGGTGGGTAGTAACTGGCTGGGTGGCAGGACACAGAGGGTGGTGGTAAATGGCTGTCACTCCACAGAGGGAAGAGTGACCAGGGTACCACAGGATCAGTGCTGGGACCGGGTACTACTTCAATATCTTCATCAGTGACATTGCACAGGACCCAGAAGGCAGAATTTCACTGTTCGCTGATGACACAAAGCTCTGTAACAGAGTAGACACACCAGAGGGTGTAGACAGAATGAGAAGGACCTGCAGAAACTTGAAGAATGGTCAGGGTTTGGCAGTTGAAATTCAATGCAAGGAAGTGCAAGATAATGCATATGGGGCACAAAACCCTGGCACAATATATCAATTGGGGGTGAGGATATGCATGCACCAAGCAGGAAAGGATCTTGGGTTATCATCCTGATGACCTCAAGGCAGGGAAACAGTGTGACAAGGCAGCAGGTAAAGTAATAGGATGCTGGGATGCATAGGCAGGGGCATTACCAGCAGGAAAAGGGAGGTCATAATTCCACTATACAAGACACTAGTGAGGCTGCACCTGGAGTACACTCTGCAGTTCTGGAGACCTTACCTACGTAAGGACATAGACAGGGTAGAGAAGGTTCAGAGGAGGGCAACAAAGATGGTGCATAGATTGCATCACAAGTCCTATGAGGACAGGTTGAAGGCACTGAACATGTACTCCCTGGAGGAGAGGAGGGAGAGAGGGGATATGATAGAGACATACAAGTATCTTACAGGGAGGAACAGGGTGTAGGAATGCACTATTTTTAAGCGAAAAGATGTTCCAGGACTAGAGGGCATGGGATGAAGTTGGAGGGAGGACGATTCAGAGGAAACGTAGGAAGAATTTTCACAGAACGGGTGGTGGACAAGTGGAACACCCTGCCAGAGGAAGTGGTGGGGGCTGAAACAATCACGGGATTTAAGAATGCATGGGATAGACATAAAGGAATTCTGGAGATCAGGGGTAAGGGGCAACAGACTTCCTGGAAAACATAAACTGAACTTACAAACTTAAATAGGCAGACTGGGTGGGCCATAGGCCCCTATCTGCCGACACTGTCTATGTATGTATAAAATGGTGGATTTATAGGCCATCATGAGGGATGAAAAACTGGCCATAGTAACGATAATCAAGATTTGATGGACAGAGCATCATACCTGGGAGACAGCTATCCTGGGCTACAGACTATTTAGAAGTAACAGAGTGGGTAGGAAGGGGGGGAGTCACTCTATACATCAAAGACAACATTAGAGCAACCGACGGGCAGGGCGAAGACAGGGAGACAGTGCTTCTGTGGGTAACGCTGGACAAAAGGACTGGAGAATCCTTGCAGCAGCGTCTAGTATACAGACCTCCTACACAGGGGGAGGAAGGGGATAGACAGCTAATACAGGCAGTCACGTGGATGGCCCTCAAAGGGGAACTACTCCTGGTGTGGGACCTAAACCTCCCAGATCTAGACTGGGATATCCCAGGTGCAGTATCAGCTAGGAGCAGGGAGATACTAGAAGCACTGCAGGGTGTATTCTTACAGCAGCTAGTCAGGGAGCCAACAAGGGGCAACAACTTCCTGGACATGGTCCTGACAAACGGGGAGAGTGTGGAGGAGGTGGAGGCGGGAGACATACAGGGCACCAGCGATCACAGGATGGTAAGGTTCAGGGTAAGGACAGGAAGGGAGTCAAACCAGACCAGCACAACAGTTAGGGACTTCAGGAGAATGGACTTCCACAGGATGAGAAGGATAGTGAGGGAAGAAATGGCGGGAATGGAGAATATAGGGGAAGTGGAGGAGTTACGGGAAACTATTAAAGGAAGGGTACTCAAAGCCACGGAAATGTGCATGAAGAAAGTAAGGAAGAGCAGGAAAAGGAGGAGACCACTTTTGTTTACAAGGGAGGTTGCAGAAGTGGTCAGGGATAGGATGAGAGCTTTCAGAAAATATAAGAGGACACAACAGGAGGAGGACAGGGAGGCTTATAGGGAGAAGAGGAGACTAGCAGGGCAGAAGTCTAGGAGGAGAGAATAGCTAAGCAAGCCAAAAATGGAGGAAGGGGGACAAAACATTTTTAGATATGTGAGAGAAACAAGGAAGGCAATGCAGGGTATTGTAAGGCTGAGGGGGGAGGGAGCGATACAGCTGGAAGGGGACTATGAAAAAGCAGAAGAGCTGAATAAGTACTTTTGCTCTGTGTTTATGGAGAAGGAATAGGACAAGGGACCCAAGGTTAGGGGGAGGGGGGACAAAAAGGTGGATCCAAGCCCTGTCAGTGTAGAGTTAGGGAGGAAGTAGGCAGGTAGAAGGTGGACAAGGCAATGGAGCCGGATGGCTTGCACCCAAGAGCAATCCAAGAACTGAGGGAGGAATTGGCTGCCCCACTTATGAGGCTATTCAACTTGTCTCTGGATTCGGGGAAGGTGCCGGAGGACTGGTGGAGGGTAGATGCAGTGCCATTGCATGGGGGGGTAGGGAGGTGATGGAGAACTATCGCTCAGTCAGCCTCACCTCAGTGATGGGGAAGGTCATGGAGGCATTAATAAAGGAGAGGGTGGTGGACTACCTGGAGGATAGTGGCTTGCAGGACGCCAGGCAGCATGGCTTAATGGAAGGGAAGTCATGCCAGATGAACTTGATTAAGTTCTTTGATTGGGTGACGCAGGTGGTCAACCAGGGACGGGCGGTGAACGTATCCTATCTGGGCTTCAGTAAGACCTTCAACGTCATCCCACACAGAATGGTCAGCAAGTAAGCTGGAAAGTGTAGGGGTGGGTGGGAAAATAACCAGATGAGTGGATAACTGGTTGGTGGGCAGAAGCCAGAGAGTGGTGGTAAATGGGATGTACTCCAGGATGGGGGGGTGATGAGTGGGGTGCCCCAAGGGTCAGTACTGGGACCCCTCCTTTTTATGTTGGCTCACGCTTGCATGCCTGCCAATATCTTGTGGTAGTAGCAGATTTGGAGCCATGGTCACTGTTGGGCAAATGCAGGACATGCACAAGAAGGTGCGTCCCTCATTCCCCAATCAGCCAGCAGCAGGCGCTGACCTCACACATCCCTAATGTGGCCACCAGAACAAAGCAAAGGTCTGCTGCAATGAGTGCAAAGCTCTCATGCAGTGTGACCACAACATGCCTCCCGACATGCAAGCAACATTGCAGCAGTGACTGCTGCCACCGCCTGTCATAATGCTGACAGAGGAGCCCGCTGCCCGTCGGCATACTGAACCCCCTCCCATTTAAAATGTATGCCAAAGGGGTGCCCAATCCCCCCCCAGCATCATGCACCCCCATCAGTTTTTCTTTGCCGATGGGGGCCCCCTATCCCCATCAGCATTTATCCCCATCCCCGTTGATTTTGAAATTGGGGGAGCCCACTCTCCATGGTATAATGTCTCCCCCTCTACTTTTGTTGTGTGCTGAGGGGGTGCTCAGTCCTCCTTGGCCTGTGTCCCCCCAAATATGTGCTGATGGGGGTCCCAATCCCCTGTCGGCTTCTGGAACCCCTCCCCAAAACACTTAGGTGGCATGCTGAGAGCTCACCTCAGTGTGCCAAGTCTCAAAAAAAAAAAAAAATCCATAATGTTTTTTTGTTTGTTTTCTAAACAAAAAGAAAATGAACACTTAATCTCCCTGCCCCTCTCACAACCCGCACCCACCCTCTGTGCAGTCTGCCTCCCCACATCCCCACCACCCCATACTTACCTCCGGAGTCCGGCGCGATGATCTTTGGTGGGCCGGGATCACGTCTGCACTCTTCAAAGCCAACCGCGAACTGAAGAAATGCCGATAAGGGCATAACTAGGGTTTTTCCAATTTTGTTGCATAGCTCAGCCATTTTGGGGAATTTTGGCACCAAATTTTCAACATGGGGTTATTGGGACCCCTCCTCATGATTTCAGACACTGTCCTGGTGTTATTCAGTCCCAAAAGGTGATTTCGTGGTCACTGCACAGAATCACCTTTCAGGACTGATTAATGAAACAACAGTGCTACTGTTCATGAGGGGGCTGTCAAAAAGTCTATATTGCAAATTTGGTGCGAAAAATCCAATAAATGTTTTATGAGCATGTGTTGCGCAGTTTCCACACATGGGTGTAACTTCATGAATTTGTAATATTTTCACTCCAGATTTTCAAAATTGCCATTGTTCCACACCTCCTTATGAACAATATAGTTGTCATTTTATATATCCTGACCGAAATGCGTTTTCTCATGTCCGCCGCAGAATAGCACAGTCGCTGTGTGAAATCAGTTTTCAGGACAGTTTGAGGAAATGATGGTGACACTGTTCATGAGCAGAGGTCCTAAAATGCCTATGTTGCAAATCTGGTGCTGAAAGTCCATAAAATGACTGTGTTACAAGCATGTGTTGCGCAGTTTCCATGCACCCTTGTAACTTCTCAAATTTGCAATAGTTTCATGCCATATTTTCAACACTGGCATTTTTTAACACCTCCTTATGAACAGTACAGCTTTCATTTTTCACGTCCTGCCCAAAATTTGTTTCCACACAATGGCGTGGTCGCTGTGGGAAATCAACGTTTGGGACAGATTAACAATATCACAGCACCACTGTTCATGAGGGGAGGTCACAGAATGCCTATGTTGACAATGTGGCTAACAAACTCCGAAAAATAACTGGGTTATGGACATCTGTTGCACAGTTTCTATGCATGCTCATGACTTCACCACTTTTTCTTATTTTCACTCCAGATTTTCAGCGTTGCCATTTTTTTACGCCTCCTCATGAACAATACCATTGTCATTTTCCACATCCAGCCCAAAATGTGTTTTCATCCCTTTGTCACCAAATGGCATAGCCACTCTGCAAAACCACCTTTCAGCTAACAAACCGATTGTGTTGCTTTTCATGAAGTAGGCTCACAAACACCCATGTTGAAAATCTGGAGTGAAAATACCAACACACGCCTACGGTGTTAGGGTTTCCAACTGTAGCACCCCACCCTGTACAGACTAACAGGTGTCAGGGGTGTGACTTGGGATCATCGGCTGTAATGCTCACGTCATTTCACCCCCCACTCCCACCCTGCAGCCAGTGACAGGCATTGTGGTGTGCCTCACACTGTTCGGCCACAAAGTTCACCTCATTCTCCTATACTGCACCCACCTCAGCATATTTCCTTATGGAATGGGGTTAGTATAATGCCCAAAGACCCCAAAGCACACCACGACACTTGTCAGTGTCTACAGGGTAGGGTGAGGTACAATGGCATGAGCATTATAGCTGATGACCCAAACGCACACCCCAATGCCTGTCACTCTCTACAAAGTGGGGGTGGGGTTGGCGTCATTTCAATGCTTCACTGACGTTCCTATTATGTGTCTCTAATTCCAGCACTACCAATGCCAATGCCAGTGAGACAACATTCGGCATTGACAAATGCTTGTTAATATTTACATCAGCGATATAGTGGTGGGACTAAGGGGGAGGGTGTGACCATTTGGTGATGATACGAAAATCTGCAATAGGATGGACATCCCAGGAGGGTGGAGGACATGAGGCAGGACTTGAAGACTCTTGAGGGATGGATGGAGACTTGGCAGCTGAAATTCAATGCCAAAAAGTGTGCTGTGATGCACTTGGGGTGTAGGAACCTGCGAGCAAGATACACCATAGGAGGGGAGGACATCAAAGTAACAGAGCAGGGGAAGGATCTGGGGATTACAGTATCAAGCAACCTTAAGATAGGTAACCAATGTAGCAGGGCAGTGGGGAAGGCAAATGGAATGCTGGCATGCTTTGGCTGGGGCATTACTAGCAGAAGGAGGGAAGTACTGATGCCCCTCTGCAAAGCGATAATGAGGCTGCACCTGGAATACAGAGTCCAGTTCTGGAGACCACACCTACATAAGGACATAGACGGGATAGAGAGAGAGTTCAGAGAAGGGCAACTGGGATGGTATGCAAGAGAAGACATATGAGCAGAGGTGTAAGGAATTGGATCTGTACATGTTGGAGACCAGAAAGGAGAGAGGGGACATGATTGAAACTTTTAACTATGTGAAGAGTATCAACAAAGTAAAGGAGGGGTATTTACTTAAAAGGAAGGGGGGCTATAATTAGAGGGCATAGCCTAAGACTGCAGGAAGGAATGTACAGAGGCAATGTGAGGAGGCAGTTCTTCATGGAGAGGGTAGTGGAGGCCTGGAACAGACTACCAGAGGAGGAGGAGGAGGTGGTGGGAGCTGAAATGGTGGAGGGATTCAAGAAGGCATGGGACAGACATATGGGGCTGAGTAGCGGGAGAAGGGGGCCAGTGAGGGGAGGGATAAGTAAGGGGGGTAAGGGGCAGGCTAGATGGGTCAGTAGTGTCTTTTTCTGCTGCCAAGTTTCTATGATTATGTGGTTTGAAATAAGAAGAAATTTTTTTTTCCACTCTTTTTTTCCTCTGATCGCCTGCTCCATAGGATCTCCCTCAAACATGGTACCAAGGGAGCTAGCATTTCTCCTGCCCAGCCTGAGACCCCCCACATCAGTCCTCTGTTCCAGAGCCCTCACCACACTGTGACATGCCAACCCTTTGGCTTCCACACCCCCTGAGGCAGGGTCACCACCTCCTTACCTGGTGCTCTATCTAGAATCTAGATGGCAGGCGGAGCAAGGAGGAGGACATCAGCGGCTGACTGGAGGTGGTCCGGCATTGGGTGTGGGAGCCGACTCATTTGGCCCATCTTCATCATCCTAGGTGCCGGAGTTTTTCATGCTGTCTGGTGCTGGTACCCTGTGAGGTGCGGACATGCAATGATGAGCGAGATGAGCATGCACCTGCCTGCAGGATATCCACTGTCACCTTTCCCCTTCTGAATGTCTCCACGGCTGCAGTGCTTTCAGTTACCAGTGGGAGCCGCTGGTATGCCAGAGTGTATAGCCCACCCTCTGTAGGAGAGGAGAGCAGTCATACAAACGCTGAATCCTCTGCTACCTGGTCGACCCCTGGCACCCTGCATTCACTCCCATACACAGGTCGCCAGCATGGCATGAGGTAAGGCAGATGCCTCAGCCCTCAACACCACCCGGCTGGACAAAGGGAAGTATTTTAAAAAGATAAAAATTGGACCTTTCATTGAAATGTGCTTTCATTTTTAATCTTGCATACTAAAAATAGTGCATATTCTGGTAATTGGGGGTAGCTAAAAACAATAAAACATAATGAAAACCATGTGTGGCACACATTTTTCTAAGAAAAAAGAACATGTTACCTCCCTTTGCAAATCAGTACAAGTGCTGTATTTAAATGGAAATGTGTTCAAAACTCATCGTTAGTATCACAAACATATTCATCCTAGAATACCTAAGCAATAACCCACGACAGGGTGTGCGTTTATTTGGGATCAATCGATCTACGAGGCTACAGGCTGAGTTTCCTCACAGCACCCAGGATGTTGATTACTCCCCAATAAACACACACCCTGGAATGGGTTATTGCGTTTATAACATGGGCCACGTATGGAGAGACATGAACTAAAACTAGTGCATTTACAGGAGAAAAAATGTGGGTACTACTTAGTGTTCCTCCACTACTTTTGGCCACAGTACCACATCCATGTGTGTTCTGCCACAAGAAAATAGTGCTTTTTAGATAACTTTGTGGTAAACAGGGTAACATACTAGTATCAAGGGACACACTGATCTCCCTTTGCTAGTTCTCATTTCTTACATTAGTACAGTAGGACAGAGGAAGAGGGACACAGAAATACAGAGCTGTGTCAAGCTCTGTGTCTCATTTCCATGTACTGTACCATATGCTGCACAAAGATTGCTAGTGGGATAACTATATCTTGCTTGCTATGTACCTTCTGATGTTTATCTGTGTCTTGGCCACTACCGATCACGCAATTCCTCCTACACTATTCTTCATTGTGTACCACTTTATCTGTGTGCCTCATATTTTTGTTTCCTAATGAGACCTTTCTAATTGTGCTCCTTGCTGTAAATAATTATCCATTCCACAGTGTGTAACTTCCTGATTGACTTCTGGTGTCCCCGTCTCTTTCCCTTCCTCTGGTGTGCATGTAAATTACTCTCCCACACAAACCGACACTGTATCTCACTTCCTGATTAACTTTTCAACTTGCCTGTTATAGGAACAACTCATTTCTTTCTGGTCCTAAGTAGCTTACTCTGAACATTATTGCACTGTAAATATTGATGTTCCTAATGCTGTGCGATCCAAGCTGACAGTAACACGGGACGGAGCATCAGTTTGGTAAGCTGACTTGCACATGATTTTCTCCATCACATGTTGTGCTTTCTCTGTGTCCCTAAACTGTGGTTTTTGGGTGTTCCACCCTTACTTGCTGACAGCACATTCTCACTGTCTCAAACTTATGCTAGGACTGACTGTGTCTATTGGGTGGGTACGTGGGTGGGTAGGTTCTCCCACTAACGTGTGCACCAATATGGCTGCTTTACATTTTTTCTCAGAATGCTGCTAAATAAGTGCCATCCACTGCATTCATTACAACCTCCATGACTTTTCTCCACATCCAGTTTGTGTTAAAATATTAAGTATTAATAAACAGTCAGGTGACTAACAGTACCCAATCAGTTGTCTCGACTACTGATGCCCACGTTATAAATAGAAGCAGTATAACATTAAAGGTAACCTTGCTTGAATCTATTACTGTATGATGTTTTTTTATGTGACGTATGTTTCTTGACTGCATTGCACCTCCTTGTCTTTTACTAATGTGGAATTTGCTTCATACATAATATTGCTGCACCTCCAGGTCACCCCTGAAAAAGAGACTGTAATTGTCTAAGTGGACTTACCCGTTACCAAAATTCAATTAAATACAGTACATAAATAAAACATCTTGTAGCCCCCCACCCAATATAGTATATCATGTCCTAAAATAAACCCACTTATAAAATGGGTAGGCTAAATCAAGGAATCTGATTGTCTAGTTACCCATGCATGAAATCTGTTCCATGCATGGGTAAAAAAAAGAGCTGGCAGTAAAAAGGCCAAGATTCTGGTGCCATAGAATGTTGGCATTTTTACTGGCAGACATCTTTTTTTTAAACAGAAGAGAAGACACCCACTTGTTCAGAAAAGCATTCCCGATGGCGTTGAGCTTCCTGAACGGCTTATTGTGGTCCAGCACAAGCGCTGCTTGCCTCGGCTTTCTTGGAGATGGCAGCCCACCTCTCCGGTTATTAAATCTTTACCGCAGGAGATGAGATCGAACAGCTGTGCTGTCTGAACCTTGCTGCCTGAACTGGGTTGCACTCCTGCTGGTGACAGCGGTGGTGGTATGGGAGTTGAAGAAGCAGTCATGGTTGAATCTCTCTCTCTCTCTCTCTCTCTCTCTCAGATATGCATCGTTCATGGAGACATGCCGTCGCACCACTCTGGAACTTGCAGTGGCGGACGGGCATTGAGCGTGAGGGACGAAGGGCATCACAAGGAGTGTAACCACACCACATCGTGGCTTACTAATCTCAGGCTATAAATCGTGAATTGAATGTCCACTTTTTAACAGTCTCCCCCACCCCACCCCAAGCGCCTGGAGTTTCATTTCTGGTGTGGACGGCATGTCTCAATGACGCATATCTGAAAGACAGAGAGAGATTCGACCATGACTGCTTCTTCAACTCCCGTACCACCACCACTGTCACCAGCAGGAGCGTAACCCATTTCGGGCAGCAAGATTCAGAAAGCACAGCTATTCGATCTCGTCTCCTGCAGTAAAGATTTAATGTAAATTGCGAGTTGAATGTCTGCTTTTTTTAAGAGTCCTGGAGTTTCATTTCCACTCACTCCATAACGGGAGGGGGGGAGGGGAGACTCCGGTATCACAACCAGCACTACTGATGCCACAGAAAGACAAACTGTGTATAGCACCTGTACTATAATGTCATTCTGTATTAGGTGGAAGGACTATTTTATCATAAATGTGAACATGCAGATCTGTTTTTTCCACACATTAAAATTATGTTTCTTGCTGTAAAAAATAAAAACAGAAAGTAGCCCATTTTATAAGCACAATAAGACACTCCAGGGTTGTGCATGGAACAGATTTTACCACACGCCAGGGCTAAAGGCACTCGGCCAAGGCCTCATGCCTTATTACACCCCTAGCCGTGTGGTAAAATCTGTTCCATGTACACCCTGTCGTGTCTTATTGCTTACATATACAAACCAGAACAATTATCTTTATATATTGTATTTTTTATTTATTCTACATAAAAAATTTAGTTAAAGAAGATTAAAAATAAAGAATTAAAATATTTCATTTGGGAACCAATTAGAAACTCCAGTGCTCTGTTTTTATACCATTGAGGTTCTGTGCCTTTAAAACAAATTGAAAAGTGGCACATTTATATCACGGGAACCTACATCCACTCATGCTAATTTGCTTCCCTAACACCAACCACAAAGCATGTTAGCCCACTATCTGAGAATGAAACTAAAAAG
This sequence comes from Neoceratodus forsteri, assembly GCA_016271365.2. Lineage (NCBI taxonomy): Eukaryota > Metazoa > Chordata > Ceratodontiformes > Ceratodontidae > Neoceratodus > Neoceratodus forsteri. The sequence continues at coordinate 1,136,568,845 of CM057454.1, forward strand.
GCCATTTCAGGCCAAGAAAAAGCCAAAAAAGTTGATAAAAAAACGCAAGAGGGGGACCTACGCTTCAAAACAAGCATTGGTTTCCTTAGTGACTGGGCTACCCTGCACATCACTACATGTGACGTCATTGCACTCCCATAACCATAGCATGATAACAGACAGCACAGCCCCTCTGGTCATTCAGCAAAGCAGAAGGAGTAGTGCGAGTCGACCTCCTCGATAATAGTGGTGGTCTTTTGAAAAAGACTAAAAATGTGTAATTTTGTTACTCCACATCTTCGTAACCGAGAAAAAGAGATACAAGATTAAAAGCATTTGCTACTATCATGGTAAGCTCAAAAATTCAAGAAAAAAAACAGAAATATTGTATATAAATTAAAGTAAGTTGTATCAAATAGGTCAGAAAGAGACCAGTAACATATATACAACAATATTTTTTTTCAGATTGTGGCAAGATATTAGAAGGTTTTACACTCAATAAGTTACAATGTGTATTTTTATAAAGGTAAATACCATTATAAAATTTCAGTAAATTCATTTAGGACTCAAAACTATTTATTATGGACAAAAACAGAGAAAAACTGTTTTATTTGTATATTTTTAAAGGTTACCAGAGGACTCCAAGCAGAGTGTTAAACACACTAGTAAGAAACGCAAGTTTAAAATCAGGTGTGTCCCCTATTCCTTATCCTATTATTTATTTAATTTATGTCAAAATATGTAGTTAAATATTTATTAGAACCCAAGCTAGATGATGAAAATAGAATTTTTTAAACTATTTCAACACTAAGGATAGTCTGATGAAGGGACCTGATTGTCTTGAAACATTATCTGGTGGAAACGTTTTAAAACTGAAGTGCTGAACTTCGTGTGCAACATACAAGTCATAAAGGCAATGATGGAGAATACTGGACCATGCTGGACCTACACTATTAGCGTGGAGTTCAAATTGCGCTACTCTCTCAAAACTACATTTCGGTTATTTTTGTATTAGTTTATTTAAATTGGGGGTTTTTTACACCCACACCCCTGTAAAAGAAAAGAAAAAAGGGTGTGTGTGTGGGGGGGCAAAGCCCCACCAACTCAGCTAAACTAATTCAAAAGTTAACAACAAGCACAAGCTCCTGATGCATTCACAAACACCTTACGCTATGCAGGTAGCGATGGTCCGGTATTCTCCACTATTGCCAAAATAATTTTAAATATATCAGTAAAAAAGAATTTACGAGGAGTAATTTCTTTGGGGTTGAGAGTCTTTTTTTCTACAAAAAGTGTTTAACTGAGCCAGACTAAAAGACACTCCTCTTTCACTTCTAGTGGAGGTTCTATGGATTTAAAAAGATTTGAAAAAGGGAACAGAGGAACGTTTTCACAAAACAAAGAGCAAAATTTTGAACCTGCCAGATTGCCTATTTTTGAGGGGGGGGGTCATAGATTTCACATGAAAACATACGTATATGAATCAAAAGTATGTGTTTTTATAAACTTCAGGAATGCATCTGAGCAGTTTAGAGCTGCCTCTAACTATGTAAAGTACAGTTATGTAAGAACTTATCAAAACAGTAGATCTTCGAGAGAAGCTCTTGCAGCAGGTAATACCATTAGGACTGTGGCTGGCAGGTGACAGGAGCCCACACAAACTTTTAGCCAGTGGTCCATGGTGAGGACTGCCCCCCTGACATCACATATGGTATAAAGAGCAGGTGGTCCCCAGTGTGCCCCAGTTCTTTTCGACGCCAGAGAATCCAGCATCGGGATGGAATAGGATCTGAACCAGGGAACCGAGGTCAATACCTCACAAAGCAGTAATGTAAAAGATGACCTAGGTTGCAAGCAGCAGAAACCCTCAAGGGGGAAGGAGCGTGGGAAATATACTTGCTGCAATAGCTTATCTCTGAGATCTACTGTTATGGTAAGTTTTCACATAAATGTACTCTCTTACTTCGAGAGTCAGCTCTTGTGGCAGGTAACACCATTAGGACTGATTCCACGCAGTAGGAAAAGGGTTTTATCTTATGGGGGGAAGGTACATGAGAAGAGAAGGAAGGAGATTCCTTACGAGAGGAAACCCTGCAGAACTGTGAGGCTGAAGCCTGCTCTGCGTCTCAAGGCAATGTCCAGACTGTAGTGCTTAACAAAGGTGTGGACTGTGTGCCAGGTAGCTGCCACCCAAATGTCTGCGGCAAAGGAGGCAGCTATACCTCTAGTGGAATGACCCTGCACAGACCCTGGAAGGGATTTGTTGTCTTTCTGGTAACAGAATGAAATACAATGTACCAGCCACTTAGACAGTGTCTGCTTGGTCACGTGAGCCCTGAGGGTTCCGGGGATAAAGGAGACAAAGAGTTGGTCAGAACACCTGCTGTTCTTGTTTCTAGACAAATAAAATCGAAGGGTGTGATGCACATCTGCAGTGTGGAGAAGAGCCTCTTCCTTATTCGAATGGTTAGGGTAATAAACCAGAAGCTGAATGTCCTGGTTTAAGGTCATCTCAGACACTACCTTAGGTAGAAACTTAGGATTGGTTCTCAAAGCCACCCAGTCCTTGCAGAACACCAAATATGGCTCCTTGCACATCAGGGCCTGATGCCCAGAAATCCTCCAAGCAGAAGTAATGTCAACTAAAACTGACATTTTCCAAGAAAGAAAACAAAGCTCGCCATCTGCAGCTGGTTCAAAAGGGAGTAAGGTTAGCTTCTCCAAAACAAAAAGCAGGTCCTATGGCAGGATCAGATCCCTTAATGGAGGTTTGATGTGCAGAATACCCCTGAGAAATGTATGGGTTACCTCCAATTGTGCCACCGTTCTGCCTTGGACAGGAATGTAATAGGCAGCAATGGCAGCCAAATACACTTTGATGGAGGAGTGACCCAAGCCTGAGACCGAAAGGGACATTAGATAGTCTAGGAGAGTATTTACCGGACAGGCCAAAAGGTCAAGGTGACGAGCCATAGCCCACAGACAAAAATGTTTCCACATCATGGTGTAGGTCGCTGTGGTGGAAGGTTTTCTGGCTGCAATAAGAACATCAGTGACCTTATCAGAAACCCCAAAGAGGAACCTAAGTCTCCAGGAGTCATGCATGTAAGTGGAGGGACTGCAGATTTGGGTGAATCAATGTCCCGTTGTCCTGGGAGAACAAGTACGTGCTCAATGGTAGTTTTATTGGAAGATCCACCACCAACTGTTGCAGCAGTGGGAACCAGCTCTGATGAGGCCATAAAGGCCCCACCAAGATCATTGTTGCCCCTTCTGCTTGTACCTTAAGGAGGACCCTCTGGAGGAGCGGAAATGGGTGGAAGGCATAGAGGCATCTGCCCTTCCAGGAGAGGGACAACGCTTCTCTTCAGGAAGCACCAGGCTCAGGATCTAGCAAGTAGAAACTTGGCAGTTTTACATTGATAGGGGAGGTGAAGAGGTCCAGCTCGGGTGTAGCCCATTTTTCAAACAGAATGTTGACTACAGACTGTAGAAGGGACCACTCATGTGCTCTTGACTGATTTCAGCTGAGAGTATTGGCCAGGGTATTTTGGACCCCGGGTACATGGATCACTGAGATCAGAAGGTGATGGGATGTGGTTCAATCCCTCATGCTCATTGCCTCGCTGCAGAGGGGATAGGAGTGTGTGCCTCCTTGTTTGTGGAGATAGAACACCACTGACATATAGTCCATTTGCATGAGGAGGTGTCCCAGATGGAGAACAGAGCTCAAGGCCTGTAGCCAGGGTGTAGCGAATGGCCCTCATCTCCAAAACACTGATGCGGAGAGAGTCCTTGCTCACTGACCAGGAGCCCTGGGTCCTGTGTGTGCCTAGATGTACTTCCCATCCAGTGCCTGAGGCATCAGGTGCAAGGTTCTGGGTTGTCGCTTTCTTTTGGAATGGCATTTCTTCATGCACTGAAGGGGATGTCATCCACCACTGCAGTTCTTGACATACTGGTCTCGAGATGGAGACCAGCATGTCTAAGTCATCCCATCTTTGGTCCAACTGAATGTGAAGGATCCACTGGATTGTCCTCATACAAAGTCTTGCAAAGGGGATTGTAATGATAAGATACCACCATGTGGCCTAGCAGCAGTAACAGAGTTCTGGCTGGTACCATCAAGACTGAAAATATGTGATGAGCTAGGACCCGAAGATGGACGGCTCTGTCTTGCAGCAGGAAGGCTCTCCCTTGAATAGTGTTGAGTTGAGCTCTGATGAAATTCAGGTTCTGGGCTGTTATTAGGAAGGATATTGATTGTGATGCCTAGTTCCTCTAAGACAGAATAGATGTCCTGCATGGATCTTTGTAGTTGTTCCTTGGATGGTGCTGTTAGGAACCAGTCATCCAAGTATGAGAATATGTAATGACCCTTCCTTTGAAATGTTGCTGCAATGACTGCAAGGCACCTTGTGAAAACCCTCAGTACCAAACAGAGGCCAAAGGGTAGCACCCTGCATTGAAAATGTCTGCCTTGGATGGTGAACCTGAGGAACCTCCTGTGTAGCTTCACTACGAGGATATGGAGATATGAATCCTGCATGTCCAGTGATGCCAGCCAGTCTCCCTGATGTAACATGGGAAGCTGGCCATGAAGAGGGATCATCCTGAACCTCTTGTTCTCCACAAAAAGGTTGAGTTCGCTGAGATCCAAGATGGGTCTCAAGTCACCTGGCTTCTTCAGGACAAGAAAGAAGTGTGAGTAGAATCCTTTTTCTCTCTGGGCTGTGGGAACAAGTTCTATGGTCTGTTTGGATAGCAGGGCTTGAATCTCTGAATGGATCATGCCTACCATGTTCTGCAGAGTAATGGGAAGGGGGGGGGCCTGTCTGGTGGAATCTGGACAAACTCTATAGAGTGTTCATTTTCTATAAACTGATGGACCCACTGGTCAGAGGTCACCTTCCGCCAGGCTGCGGCGTAAAGCATCCTCCGACTGCCTCCCCTGGTGAGGTGCTGGGGAGGGTCCAATGGAGAGTTAGGCAGTAGGTGAAGGTAAGGTGGCCTGGGTTGGTTTGACTGGGCGAGAGGTGGGTCCAGCGGATCCTCTATGGGCGCCTTTCCTGCCATAGCCTCCCCATTGAGGCTGGTTATGCTGGAAATGGGGTTGCTGTGGTTGTTGTCCCCCCTCAGCCATGAAAATGAGGCTTACAAAATTGCCTCTGTTTTAGGCAATATATACTGTACAGTCCTAGCTGCCTTCCCAGAATCCTGAAGCTTGTTGATGATTTTCTCTGTGTCCTCGCCGAAGAGGACTGACCCTTGGAAGGCTGCATCAAGGAGGTTTGACTGAATGTCCTGCACAAACCTGAAACCCAAAGCCAAGAATGATGGCATAGGCACACACCAGTCACAGCCATTCTCACCACAGTGTCCACTGATTCATGAGCAGACGACATGGGTGCCCACATCCGACCCAGTCTGCAGACGTTTTGTGAGCATGCCTTCTGCAGGCAGCCTGGCATGTCTTGCATGATGTCCAGTCCCTATTCCCAAAGGGCATTTTAGAACTGAACCGTGTGTCTCAAAAAGTTCAAGCTCCTAATACTGCAAGTGGATGAAGAGTACACTTTACACCCCATGGAGTCCAACTGCTTGGACTCCCTGTCTGGGGGTTGGGTGCTAAGGTGACTGGCCCTCTGGGAATGATCATATGTTGCTGAAATCACAATGGAATCAGCTGTGGGATTTTCAGCCAGGAATGATTGCTCTTTTGGGGCCCTGTAAAGGCAACCAGCCTTCTTGGGTACTGCGGGGGAAGAATGAGGGTGCTTCCAGGCCGCCTGGGTGACATCCATGAAGGTGTCTACCAGGGGAGGGATGACAACTGGCTTTGGGTCTTTCTGATGGAGGTATTTTGCCAGCCGCATTCTCTCTGGGTGTAGGTCTTCAGTGTCCCAACCCATGTTGGCCTAAATATGTCTCATTACCTCCATGAATGAGGGGTCAACAGGAGGTGATTGGGGTATATCTTTGTGGTCCACTGGAGACAAACCTACTATGGATGAGTCGTAAGAAGAATTGGATGGCTGGTAAGAATCTGAGGAGGAAGAGGAAGAGGAAGAAGACGTTAGCCGCCTCTTGGTATGCCCATGCCTATCTGGAGAGCTGGGAAGACTTGGGTTCTGTGACCTTGAGTGAGATCTATGGTTTCTCTTCCACTTGGCCTTTCCTTTGGGCCTATCTTGCAGAGTAGGTTCTTTGCCATGGTCCTCGGGAGGAGATTGAGGAACCTTAGCTGTGTCCAGAGTCGGGGGGTTTCAGGTGCCCCACTGTCTGGATTTTGTGTCATATCTGGTGCTGAAACAACAGGTTGTGGCCTTGAGGGAAGAATATCCGAGCGGATGGTTTCCCACCAATGGCTGAACATGTCTTTAACCTACGACAGATTCAGCTTTGGGTCTGAACCAGATGCCTGGTCCAGTATTAGTCCAGTTTCTGCTCCATCGCCGGTGCCAGGACTGTCATCAGGTTGGTCTGGTGTCGGGGGTGCCTATAGGAGGTGATGATGGTGTGGTGTTAGCCGTATTGTCGTCAGGCATCTGTTTGTCCTTAGGGACCGACGTCAGCTCCTCCTGCACCTGGGTGGTGTCGGTCTGGTCATCAAATGGAGGTGGCAGAGATGCTGGAGGCAACAGGTTTCTGCCAGCGGAGCCAGTGTACACAGAACCTTGGGGGTGTTGCCAGTGGTCCGACGTTGGTGCTGATCCGACCAAGACTTAGGGTGTGAGCGTTTATCAGACAAACGCTTGTCTGTCATCAGGTTTTGGAGACTTCTCCACTGATTTTTTAGAGTGCTTGGGTGGGAGGGAGGAAGATCTCTCAGACAAATGACCCGAGGCCTTCTGCCTGTTCCAGGAGTCAGTGCTGCATACAGAGGCCGACCGGGAAGGCACTGACTGGTGTCCCTTACCTGAATCTGAAGAATGGCCTGACAGTATAGCTGAAGGCCTGATTTTGATTGGCTGGGGACCTAAGACCCTGATCCCTTGTCTTTATGACCCATAACCTGGGCCATGGTTGGGGTCTTAATGACGGTGAGCCTGATGTCATGGCCCGGCCTAGCTGGGGCTGCCCCTGGAGGCAGTGTGCGATTCTGAGGATCTCGACAAATGGGATCTCTCCTTTTCTCTAGATTTATCTCTATGTTTCCCCAAAGATTCCTTGTTTCTCCCACAATGATTTTTTGTGGGAGTGATGGGAAGCCTCTCACTCTGAAGAAGAATCCGGCTGCGTGGCAGCCAACTGCTATTCCATGAGGTAGGCCTTCAAGGTTTTATGATGATGGATCCTTGTCCAACTGCTAAATTTTTGACAGTGCGGGCAGTTCTGGTGTCGTGATCAGGGCCCAGGCACAACAGTCAGGCCGAATGGCTGTCCTTTGATGGGATTTGCTTCGCACAGGTGCATTTATGAGTGTGCCTAGAAGAAGGCATCAGGGGAGACAACATACAAAGGAAGATGGAAGTCGAGTGTACTTGGAATGAAAAACTAAAGTTTTGAAGTAGTTCCAAAATGGCGGTCAGACTGGCGAGAGGCAAGCCATGAAGCCGATGAGCTCAAGTTGACGGCAGGAAAAGAACTGGGGCACATCGGGGACCGCCCACCATTTATACCATACAAGATGTCGGGGGCGTGCCGATGTCAGGGGGCAGTCCCCACCATAAACTGCTGGCTAGAAGTTTGCCTTGGGGTGCTGTCGCCTGCAGACTACAGTCCTAATGGTGTTACCTTTTGCAAGAGCTGACTCTCGAAGTAAGATCTGTGTTTCCCCACCTTTTCTCTTTGTTTATAAAGTATCATTGCCTACTTCATCCTGTTTTTCTTTTCTGTCTTTCCCCACTCTCAGCATATGGAATGTTAACCATGGAATAAAGGGATTCAAAATGCTGCTGTTTCACTGGCAGAATGTTCCTCTACAACATACTGTATACACACATACACACACACACACAGAACATAGAGGATTGTGTATGGGCACTCATACACAACAAGGTTATTTTCTGATCAAGTGGCTTCCATGGTGACAAGAGACCACAAGAGTGCAGCTCGAGAGGTCTCATTACCACAGAAACCATGAGATCAGAAAACAACCTGGTCTTTGTATGAGTTGCTCATACACAATCTTTTATGGTGTATGGGCACTCATTCCTAGCAAACAATGTCCCCCAAATAATGTTTAGAATCCTTACTGTGGCACGTTACTCTGGTAGCTTCTGTGTGATCACTCACCGCCACGGCCCCCTCATTGTGCATGTGCGACTACGTTTGATGTTGTTATGTGCACTAGTGACATACTTAGTGCAGCATAACAACACAATGTAGTCAAGACAGCACAACAATGCCGTTCCAAGCATGAATTTCCATGTGGAACAGCATTCTACCATACACTATAAAGACCTCTTGGATAGCCAGAGACTCAATTATATCACTATCAAGGCAATCAGAAGAGATTTCCCTGATAAGCAAGTAAAGATAGAAGGAGGATTTTTTATTGTCAGCAAAGAAACACCTGTAATGAAAACTTTGAACAATATTTATTTATTTATTTATTGCGAGGTATTTACCAAGAAATACATGCTGAGCCATAAAGCTCCTTTCCAGATGTGTCCTGGGGGAATTAATATTTAAACTTAATATTTCTAAGTTCTTTATGTGTGTAAGGACAGTGCTATGATCTAGGAAACAACATTTAATTAACATAGAAATACAGACTATGTTGGCAGATGAAGACTGCTTGGTATGCCCATTTCCCTACCTACGGGATAAGCTGCAGATCCTAGTTAACCAACAGCCTATTTCTTCCAACCCTCCACAAGAATTGCCTTATGTCTGTCCCATGCATTCTTGAATTCTCACACAGTTTTAGACCCCACAACCTCCTTAGGAAGGCTGTTCCATACATCCACCACCCTCTCTGTAAAAAAATACTTCCTCACATTGCTCCTGAGCCATCCCCCTCTATCTTCAAATTGTGTCCCCTTGTTCTTGTACATCTCTTTTTCTGAAAGATGCTACCCTCTTGGACTTTGTTGATTCCACTGAAGTACTTAAAAGTTTCTATCATGCCCCCCTCCTTTCCTCAAGGTATACATATTAAGCTCCTTTAGTCTCTCCTCACATGGCTTCTGTTGCAGACCCTTCACCATTTTAGTTGCCCTCCTCTGGACTGCCTCCATCCTGTCTCTGTCCTTGCAGAGATGTGGTCTCCAGGACTAGATGTAGTACTCCAGATGGGGTCTTACCAACTGTCTGTACAGAGGGATAACAACTGCCTGTTTTCTGCTGGTGATGCCTCTCCCTATACATCCCAGTATCCCCCCAGACCTCCCTACTGCCTTCTCACATTGCATGCCAAACTTAAGGTCAACTGATATGATTACCCCCAGGTCCTTTTCCATTTTTGTTGTTGTTACTACCCCCCATAGTGTAATCTTCTCCTGGGTTTTTGTTTCCCAGGTGCATTATTTTGCACTTTTTTTGCATTGAATCCAAGCTGCCATACTTCTGACCATTCTTCCAACCTTGCCAAGTCCCTTCTCATCCCTTTCACACCTCCTTGTGTATCAACCCTGTTGCAGATCTTTGTATCATCTGCAAAGAGGCATACTTTTCCTCCCAGTCCCTCTGCAATGTCACTTATAAAGGCATTAAAAAGGACTGGGCCCAGTACTGAACCCTGTAGTACCCCACTAGTAATCCCTCTTTCTTCAGAGTGGACTCCATTTACAAATATCTTCTGTGTCCTGTTATCCAGCCAATGTTTTACCCAGGCTACCACCCTAGGACCCACTCCCAGGCTGGTTAACTTGATTATTAATCTTTTGTGTGGGAGTGTGTCTAATGTCTTGCTAAAGTCTAGGTAGACCATGTCCACAGCCGCTCCCTGGTCTATTACTTTGGTCACCCAGTCAAAGAAATCAATTAGATTCATCTGACATGACCTTCCCACTGTGAACCCATGCTGTCTTGGGTCCTGTGCCCCACTCTTTCCTTATTGGTACTCTACAATTTTGTCCTTCAGAAGTGATTCCATCACTTTCCCTACTACATAGGTCAAACTGGCAGGTCTGTGGTTTCCTGCCTCCGTCTTGCTTCCACTTTTGTGAAGGGGAATCACATCTGCCTTCCTCCAGTCCTCAGGTACCACACCATCCTCCCATGATTTGTTAAAAAGGGTAGTTAGTGGTGTCACTAGTTCTCCCCTTAATTCTTTTAGAATTCTGGGGTGAATTCCATCAGGCCCCATTGCTTTGTTCACTTTCAGTTTTAGGAGTTTTTTTAGACCCCTTTCTTCTGTGAAAAGATTGGGATCAATCCCCCCTATCCAGAGTGCTTCTGTTAACTGGATTAGGCACCTCCCCCTCCTCCTCTTTTGTGAATACTGAGCAGAAGTATTCATTCAGTATCCCTGCTTTTCACTGTCCCTCTCTGTCCACCCATCGTCCATTCTATTCAGCCTCACAGTCCCTCCCTTTGTCTATCTACGCTCCTTGATGTACCTATAAAAGGTTTTATCCCCCTTCTTAACCAAGTTGGCTATCTTTTCCTCAGTTTGGGCCTTTGCTATTCTGACTTCCCTCCCTGCTTCCTTCTGCCTTAACTGGTACAGTTCTCTGTCCTGCTTTTTCTGTGTTTCCTTATACTTCCTAAATGCTATATTGTTCTCCCTAACCTTCCCTGCCACCTCTTTTGAGAACCACAGTGGCTTTTTATTTCATTTTGATTTGTTTATTTGCTTCACACAAAGGCTTGTTGCCTCTGTGATGGCAGTTTTGATGTTTCCCCATTGTTGCTCCACCCCTCCTTCTAGCCTGTTTGCTAGTGCTTTTCTAAGACACTCTCCCATCTTGCCAAACTCAGCCCCCTTGAAGTCCAGTACCCTCACTTTTGTATGGCTTGACTCTGTAGCTGAGTTTATCGTGAACCACAATGTTTGGTGGTCACTTGTTCTCAGATGACTACCCACTTCTAGATCTGAGATCCTCTCACTGTCCCCATTTGAGAGTACGAGGTCTAAGATTGCTCCCTCATGAGTGGGTTGCAAAACTAGCTGTCTGAGGCATGCCACCTGTAGGGCATCGAGAATGGCCCTGCTGTTGGATGTGGCTGCAGCAAAGGTACTCGAATTAACTTCTGGCATGCTTAGGTCTCCCATCAACAGTATCTCCCCTTTCTCTGCCATCCTAAATATGCCTTCTATCATATCCTTGTCCATTTCCTCTCCCTGAAATGGAGGTCTGTATACAACCCCTGTGCGGACTGTGTTGCCATTTCCAGTCTCTAAGGCGACCACCAGTGCCTCCTCTACTACCTGTTTACTTTTTTGTTTCATTGTTTTAATCCCTTCCGTTACATAGAGAGTTACTCCTATCCCTCTTCTACCCTGCCTGTCTCTCCTGTAGGTTGTGTACCCTGGTATGTTAACATCCCAGTCATGGTTCTCTGTGTACCATGTTTCTGTGACTGCTACAATATCCAGGCATCGCTTTTCCATCAAGGCCATAAGTTCAGAGAGCTTGTTGCCCAGACTGTGGGCATTGATGCTCATTACCCTCCATTTCTTAATGGCCTTACCCCTTTTTGCCCCATTCTTGTCCTTATTGTCCATGTCATTTTCTCCATTTACCCATGCCCATCTCCCTATCAATATCTCTATCTTGGTGTTTATCTCACTTACTACCCTGATTTTTTTTTAGGGGGGCTAGGATTTCCCTGCTCCTTTCCAGTGCCTCCCCCCTTGGCTAGTTTATATGCTTGCCAATGAAGCATTTAAACCTATCACCTAGGATCCTGGTTCTCCTCCTAGACAGATGCAGACCATCACACCAGTATAGGCCTGCATCCCTCCAGGTGGACCCCCCAGCCCCCAGTGAAGCCAAATCCCTGAGCTCTGCACCAGTTTTTCAACCACTGATTGGATCCCATGGTGTGGAGCACCCTAACTTCATCCTTGCCATAGATAGGCAGCACCTCCAAGAAGGTTACCTTGTGTGCTACTTGTCTAAGGCCCCTCCCCAACTCCTCAAACTCTTCCTGCACTGCTTTGATCCCTTTCTCAGCCAGGTCATTTGTCCCTAGGTGGACAATGACATCCAGCTCCCTCCCCTGTGCAGCTGCTTCAGCGATCCTGAGGATTCACTCCCTGTATCTCCAAATCATGGCACCAGTCAGGCACCTTACCTTCCTCTCTCATTCCTCCCCCAGTTCTACCCTCTTAACAATGGAGTCCCCCCCAGGAGTTGTCTCCTTCCCCTGTGGGGTCCCATGCCACCCTCTTGTGGGTCTTCTTTGTGGAGGTTCCCAGCATCCTCCTTGGTCTCCACTGTGGGTGCCTCCATAGAGGAATCACTCTTTGTCAGAACAACATATGAATTGTGGAGAGGTACAGCTGGAGGGATGCACCTCTGTTCCACCACCCTCTCCCTCCCCTCCCTGAGCCTACTGTGGTCCAACTGCTCCTCTTTCTTGTCATCCTCTGAGGCAACGGCAGTGGCCCTGGTGGTCCCTGGGTGGGAGAGGAAGTCCCCCCAAATCCTGGCCAACTCAGCCTAGAGATGAGCAACCTCCTCCCTCAGCCCAGAGAGGTGCCTGCAGATAGGACAACACTACAACCTCCAGAACGTCTCCTGGAAGACTGCTTTTCCACAGCCACAACCACGCCCATCATGTCTTATTTCTGGCCCCTTAATGAGGATAGGAAATAATTTTTAACTGGCAGCTGTTATAAAGTCTTTATTCTCAGAAATTATATGCATTCCCCTAAATTATCCATATTAACTGTACTTGAACAAAAAGTGAAAAGAAAAAACATATTTTGTGTTGTTTTGGTTTTATGGGTAACATTCTGTTATGGTTCTCTTCATGGAACCAACAATTTGGAGTTTTACGTGTGTCATGATTTGTGCACAGAACTCTAAACATAGTTCTCATAGGTCAACAGCTCATAATTAGCATTCTGTGCACAAACCATGACATAGTAAAAACTCCAAATTGGAGGTTCCATGAAGAGAACTGAAACAGAATGCAGCCCTTAAAAATGCAAAATAGCTTTTCTTATCACTTTTTATTCAGGTACAGTTAAATAAGGATACATTAAGGGAATACATATTGTTTGTAATGATAAGAACTTCATAAGCAGTTGCCAATTAACACAAATTTCCTGTCTCATTTAACTGTTATTTGGAATATTTACTCTTTCCTCTGTTTTTTTTTCTCCCTACTTACTTACTGCTTCTGTGCCCTTTAAGCTCCTGATCTTCCTGTTCTGAGACAAGAAGTTCCTATATTTCTCAGTAGTCCCCTTACTTGCTCAGAGTTAGAGCTCCAGCAGCTAGAGGGGGCCGGAGAGCTACTCTTTTCCTTCTAGGATGGTGAGTCTTTTGTGGCTCTGTGATCACTCAGTTCCTGCTCCCAAACAGGATGTTCCTGTTGTCAGTCAAATCCTGTGCCTATAAAAGCAGAGCTGGCTTAGGGTGGGAGGGTAGAAGTGAGGGAAGGAGGGCAATATAGTCCCAGTACAGAAGTATAGTTATAACAGCAGCTCCTTCTGTAACCTGGCTTCCTTCTAGCTAAGCCACTCCCCCTACTTCACAGCTCTTTCTACACTTAGTAATTGCACACTTAACAATTCCCTTCAGCCACCTGAGACGAACATCTAGATAACTGCACAGATAACAATTCACTCCAGCCAACTCAGACAAACACACTAACGTTTTTTTTGGTTTGTTTTTACCCTAAATTGAAGGTCCCAGTAGTATAGTTCTAGTTCTTTAGTTGTTTTGTTCTTTATTAAGGTAGTTATATTTTTAGGGCCCAGTTGAAGGTTTTTACTGTGTAAAGGTAGCAGACATGTTCGTGATGGAAGATCAGTTCTGGTTGTAGGGGTCCTGATCGCTGCTCAATAGCCACCCTTAGTCAGTTCCCAGTAGTATGTACTAATCAACCAATAGGGATTACTCACCACAGTATCTATTTGTAGCTATATAGCAAGTACTCACAGACGTTTAGAATCATCCTGAAATAACATTAGACTTAATTAATCCCAACATCATTTTACAATTACAATAGCTGAAATTCACTCATAAGCCCTCACAGCCCACAATCTCTAGGTAGCATCCTTGCAGTTATACTGAGGGAATACCTTTCATGCCAAATTAGGATGTAATATATGGATATCTAAAATAATACCATCCTATACAAAACCATTCCTGTAATGCATCAGTGTCATTTCAACAATAGTGTCATCCCTGAAGTCATAACACTATTGTTCGTGGTTGATATTATCGTTTCAGCTCTAAACAGAAGTATTGTCATAGAAATGACACAGCGCATGCGCAAGTCTGTCTGCCACACAGACCCAGTTGCCAAAGTGCCACGTCCCTTCCTCAACAGCTGAACTGATGACTTGCATTCTTATTGGCAGCTTTCCTCTGTGGGGCAGGCAGAACAACTTTTAAAACATGGCGGCTGTTTACCCTCACTTAGTGAATGGTCACCGTTTTTTTTTTTCTCTTTTTTTTTTTTAAATCACTGAATTGTCTGCTTCATCTTCCATTCTCCTGAAGGATGAGAAAAAAGAAAGGTAGGACTGACTTGTCGCTTGTGAAAACGGGCAGTTTGCTCATCTTGCTAACAAGTATAAAAAATAAAAATGAAATGAAATGGCTGCATCCAAAATGAATATGCTAAAAATGTAACAGACACCGGGGGCGGGGAGACAAGTGAACGAGTGAAGGAGTCTTTAGTGCACCAGTCAGCACAGTGCACAACCGGTCATCTCTCACAAGAAGCCACAGAATTTTTAAACGGATCCATGTATTACAAAAAATAAATAGATGAGGTTGTATTTCATGGCAGTAAGACCGTCTGAAGGTTTTGGGAACTTTGGGAACCTCTTGAGCTTCGCTCTCGAGGTTCCAAGTCCCCAAAACCTCTCGATGGTCTTAATGCCTTGTAATACACCCGTATCTATTTTTCTATATATCTTTAATCTCACTACTCTGTATTACTGTATCTAATCACATCTTTCACTATTTTGCTCTAACATCATGGATATAACCAATATCAGTACACTACTGTCTATTTATTTTCATAACTTCCACTACATGGGATTACAACCCGCCCACCTCACAGGTGGCCCATAAAGTGCATATGGTAATTCACCTAGATTATAATGCAGTTTATAGGAGGCAGTATAACACAGTGGTTTAAGGCTCTGAGCTGAAAACCTGGAGACCTGGATTTGAATCCCACAGCCCCCACTTGCATACTGTGTGACCCTGAGCAAGCCACTTAACTTCCTTGAGCTCTCAGGCCACTCCTGTAAATAAATTTCAGCTTAATATGTCTCTCCTGGTAAAAAAAAAAATAGCAGCAATTTCATTAGGTCAAATTTAGGTATCGCTGGTAACATTTATTACTCAGAAACATCAGTTGCATTTCCCACTAAAAATCTTTTTTTCTTGTAGCCACTCCTGTTATTATTCAACCATGAACTAAAATCACTAGTATCACGCCAAGACTTCCAGTAAGTTATTGGATGCCACCCAGGCTTAGAAGGAAGATGCCATACCTCAGACTACATACGTGTGAAAATGAATCCTGTAACTCTTAATATGTTCTGGTAATATCAAAGTCAACCCCAGCCCTCCCTGTACTATTTCCCAACAGAATTTGCACATTTCAAAGGCCAAAAATTCCTACTGTCAAATGTATGTAGTTTATTAAAAAAACTCGATGACATAAAATCGTGGATTGCACAGACAAACCCTCACATCTTTTTACTCACAGAAACTTGGCTAAATGAATCGGTATCAGACAGCCAAATAACCATACCTTGAAGAATGGTCAGGGGTTTGGCAGTTGAAATTCAATGCAAAGAAGTGCAAGATGATGCATATGGGGCACAAAAACCTGGCACAATATATCAGTTGGGGGGTGAGGATATAGCATGCACCAAGCAGGAAAGGGATCTTGGGGTTATCATCTCTGATGACCTCAAGTTAGGGAAACAGTGTGACAAGGCAGCAGGTAAAGCAAATAGGATGCTGGGATGTATAGGCAAGGGCATTACCAGCAGGAAAAGGGAGGTCATAATTCCGCTATACAAGACACTAGTGAGGCCCCACCTGGAGTACAGTGTACAGTTCTGGAGACCATACCTACGTAAGAACATAGACAGGGTAGAGAAGGTTCAGAGGAGGGCAACAAAGATGGTGCATGGATTGCATCACAAGTCCTATGAAGACAGGTTGAAGGAACTGAAAATGTACTCCCTGGAGGAGAGGAGGGAGAGAGGGGATATGATAGAGACATACAAGTATCTTACAGGGAGGAACAGGGTGCAGGAAAACACTATTTTTAAGCGAAAAAGATGTTCCAGGACTAGAGGGCATGGGATGAAGTTGGAGGGAGGACGATTCAGAGGAAACATGAGAAAGAATTTCTTCACAGAACGGGTGGTGGACAAGTGGAACACCCTGCCAGAGGAAGTGGGGGCTGAAACAATCACGGGATTTAAGAATGCATGGGATAGACATAAAAGAATTCTGGAGGTCAGGGGTAAGGTGCAACAGACTTCTAGGAAAACAAACTGAACTTACAAGCTCAAATGGGCAGACTGGGTGGGCCATAGGCCCTTATCTGCCGACACTGTCTATGTATGTATCTATGTACATACACTCTATTTCACCTGAACAGACCAACCAGAGGGGGCGGTATTGTTATACATGTTAGCAACAAATTTCACATGACCAAAATTAACTCCCTTACTAAACCTATTGAATTTGAATGCCTCACGTTAAAGCTGATCTTATCCGAAGTTGAATCAATCAGTGTCATAGGTTGAGACAGACCACAAAATCAGATTTTAATCTATTGTCTCACATTTCAACCCTGGTGAATTCACATTCAAATGAGTTCATTGTTCTAGAGGACCTAAATCTAGACTGGCATTCAAAGAAAGCAAAGCAGCTTAAAAGTCTTTGCAATGAATTTGGTCTGTCCCAGCTATGAAATGCACCTACAAGGCCAAACCCTAAAACCCCACAAACGCTACTACCTTAGCTTAAATACTGAGTAAATAAAATCGCCCACATATCTGTATTACATACTGACCTCAGCGACCATAACATAATTTCCAGTATCAGGGGCCTTAGCAAGCAGAAACATAAATCGACATTTATCATAAAAAGATTGATCTCAAAATTGAATGCATTAGACCTAGCTACCTTAAACTAGCAATAGTTTTACCTTGCGCCTGCTCTGCATGAAGCAATCACCTCCTTTAATCTAATGCTCCTGAGCTTGATAAATAAATGTGCACCCTTATATAAAAGCAGAATAAAACAATAACAGTGTCCCTGGTTCATTAGTGATGCAAAATAGGCATTAAAAGAGAGGGATAGACTTTGGTCTACAACCAGAGCAACAAAAAAAGGATTCCAACTGAATCTTCTTCAGATTAATGGGAAACAAATGTACACAGCTTGTAAGAGATACCAAAGATAACTTTTACCTAAATGTCTTAGACAGAGGAGTCCAAAACTAATCCCCAAAATTCTGGAGTGCAGTAAAATCCGTGGAGGGAAACTTATCTTTCTCCACATTGCCAACTAAACTTAAAATCCAGAACAAAATATTAAATAATAAACAACTTATCCTGGAAGAATGCAATACGTATTTTGCTAAGGCTTGCTTTGTTTTCGAGAAGTCTGCTGCATCCTCTTACCCCACCCCCCACACAATAATTCTGTGACATCATTTAAACCAGTCCATTAGTTCACATTTTAGCCAATCGCTTACAAAGAGGTTGAAGACATATTACTAAATACCAATATCAAAAAAAGTGCGGAAGCAGACAGCATAGACCCTCTATTCTTAAAAATCAGATATCGACAATGAACAGTACCCCTCACCACCTGTTCAATCTATCATTGTCAACTGGCAACTTCCCTCTAATATGGAAGACCACCCATATCATATCTTTTTTTGTTAACTCTGGCGATGCATGCATTTTATCTAACTACAGACCAATATCCATATTACCAGTCCTGGCTAAATTCCTGGAAAGGTTAGTAGACACTCAGCTATGGGATTATTTAGAGCAGGGTTTTCAACGAGGTCCATGACCAAAGGGGGTCTGCGAGTGACTGTGGGGGGCTGCGGATCGACCAGAAAAACACAAGCGTGAAACAATAGACTTTATAAAAGCTGCTGTCTAACCACGATAAAAGGAAAGTAAAACAAAGGCACTTTAAACGTCAACTGATTAAATATGCTGTTTTGGATCTTAACATTCATTAACACCACTGTGAATGCACCACATTAACATCACATGCTCCATTTAGGTGTTAATGGCTCTGATTACGTGTGCTTGAAGTTTGTGCTTAGTAGCCTCATCAAAACATCAGTAAAACTGATTTTAGTCTGCTGTGCCCCATTAGCTAGAACTGTAGTGCCCTAATACTACAATTGCTAGTATGGTTGCTTGCCTGATTTACTGTCGGTCTCTCCTGCCTCGTCCATTCGTACCCTCCATTCAGAAACATTCTGGTCCTCCTCGCAGATATATTTGCAGCCACTTCACTCTCTGCCTGGTCCCTAAATCAGCTCTGCTGTGATTATTCAAAAATATCCCAGTCCTTCTCATAAATGTATTTGCGGTCACTTTCATCACTTCCTGGTCTCTTTCCAGTCTGTAAGTTCTGTCAGCTCCATTTAAAACAAAAGCTAGTTCGGGAACTAAGTGTTTGCTTGCCTGTCTGTATGAATTCTCAGCCTCTTGCCCTTTAACTATCTGTTTTAATAAGAACCCCAATCCTTCTCATGGATTGAAGTCCAGGAGTCACCGCTTTCAATCTACTCCGGTCTTCCTATCATTGCATACCGCATGTGAATCTCTATTCCAGCTAGGTAAGACAGCAACATGTGCAGTACTGGAGAATGTATATTTATTGCAGTCAGTCAGCTACCTTGGTTGCATACAAACACTACCGTTAGTGGAGAAAATGTGCCATTGTACCACTAGTATATTTCTTTGGTAATGTGGATAAATTCAGTGTGTTATCATGGTTACATACAGACATGACATTTATAGGAGAAACTGTGCATTGTGCAGGTTGGTAGGGGGTCCCTGACATGGCTACATTTTAGAGCATAATACTCTCATTATGCCAGTGCAGTCAGGCTTCAGGTTCAAACATAGCACAAGCATAGCATTAGCAAAGGTAACAAATGACTGGCTCGCAGCCATGGACCACAAGTATACTACTGGAGCAGTATTCCTACATCTGAGTAAGGCCTTTGATACTGTAGAAAGATCACTGTATACTATTTCGGAAATTACAAGGTATTGGTATGGATGAAGCCGCTAGGTTGTGGTTGAAAAACTACCCCACAGGCAGACATTAACAAATTAAAGCAGAGGGCTCATTCTTCTCCTGTACACTCATCCAAAAGGAAGTACCACAAGGCTCAATCCTTGGGCCCCTCCTATTTATGATCTGACAAATGACCTCAATAGAAATATTAATAAAGCTTCCATTCACCTTTTCACAGATGATACAGTCTTGTATACTTCAAAGCCTACCTTACCAGAAGTACTCTCAGAACTACAACAGGAGTTCAGTACATTACAAATAAACCTCAACCAAAGCAAACTTCTCCTTCACGAATATAAAAAAAAGTTATGTTCTTTTCCACTACCAACAAAGAATCATCACCTACCATTGCTCGCAGCATAACTACTCTTTTAGGCAAGTCACTTAAAATAGAACAGAGCCTTAAATATTGTACAGTCATGTAAGAGCTTACCGTAATAGAAGATCTTCAAGAGGAGTGCTTGCAAGAGGCCATCACTGGTAGGACTGAAGCTGCCAGACACCAGGACCACAAAAAAAAACTTCTAGCTAGCAGTGTACCACAGGGGACTGCCCCTGCTGATGTCAGTACTCTGATGTCAGCCTGTCCTATAAAAGAGGTGGCCCCACACTTACCTCAGTTCTCGTGCCAGAGACCCTGAACAGGCAGTGAAAGGAGAATCAAAGCAGTTCCCTAGCACCAAGAAAATAAAGCATTAGCAGAAGGAGTATAATGGAAAAGAAAGCAACAGGGAGAAGGAAGGAGGGAGGGAAAGCAAAGCCTGCTGCAAGAGCTCTTCTCGAAGATCTACTATTATGGTAAGTTCTTAGTTAACTGTACTATCTGACTTCAAGGAGACTCTTGCAGCAGGCCATCACTGGTAGTACTGAGTCCCAAGCTATACTGGAACTGGTCAGAATAGCAGCTAGGTGGAGGAACAAAGCAGCAACATAGAGCTCAGTAGAGAAGTCCTTAAAGGATTACTAGGCTGAAATTGGCTCTGAACCTAGAGGCGATGTCCAGGCTGTAATGCTTGGTAAAAGTGTGGACAGTACCCCAGGAGGCAGCTGCACAAATAGCCACAGCAAACACATTCCTGAAACATGCTATGGAGGCAGCCATGCCTCTGGTCGAATGACATTTGACAGCTCTCGGCAAGGGCTTGTTGTACTTGTGGTAGCAATAAACAATGCAGTTAGCCAACCACTTAGACAAACACTGTTTTGAAACAGGTGCACCCTCTCTCTTCAGGGCAAATTAAACAAACAACTGGTCAGACTTTCAAACAGATTAGATGTGGTGGGTACAATACCGCAGCACTCTATGAACATCCAAGGTATGGATCAAGACCTCCTCTGGTTAGAATATTCAGGGTAATAAACTGGCAGGTGGATGGATTGGTTCAACCTAACTTCTAACACTGCCTTAGGCAAAAATTTAGGATTAGCATGCAAAGACACCATATCTTTGTGAAAAACCAAATAAGGCTCCTTACACATCACAGCCTGAAGCTCAGAAATCCTCCGAGAAGGAAGTAGAAGCAACTAAAAAGAACACTTTCCATGACAGAAGAACAGATCGCAACTTGTGGCCAGTTCAAAGGGAGGCAAAGTGAGTTTTTTCAACAAGAAGTTAAGGTCACATGGAGGGATGGGATCCCTAATGGGAGGCTTCAAATGTAGGATGCCCCACAAAAAAGTATGGGACACCTCCAGCTGGGTAACAGTTTTGCGCTCAAGGTGCATGGTATGCAGAGATAGCGGAAAGGTGCACCTTAAGAGAGGTGTATCCTAAGTCAGAGTTTGAAACGAAGAGCAGGTACTCCAGAATCAAATTCACTGGGCAGATGAAGGGATCCAGGTAGTAAGTAGTGGCCCACAGAGCAAAGCACTTCCACTTCATCGCATAGGTGGCTCTGGTAGAAGGCTTCCTAGCAGCCACCAGGACACCAGTGACTCTGGAGGAGACCCCAGAGTGGGCAATAGCTAGGTCCTCCAGAGCGATGCATGGAGATGCAGGGACTTGAGATCTAGATGAACCAGGGTGCCCTGATCCTGGGAGAACAAGTCAGTGCACAGGGGCAAGGGCACTGGAGGTTTAACCACCAGCTATTGCAGCAAGGGGAACAAAATCTGATGCAGCCAGAAAGGGGATATGAGAATCATCTCTGCCCCATCTGACTGGAACTTGAGCAGAATCCTTTGGAGGAGCAGGAAGGGAAGGGAGAGAAGGAAGGCATACAGGAACCTCCCCTTCCGGGAGAGGGACAATCCTTCTCTCCAAAAAAATCAAGGCCCAGGATCAGTGAGCAGAAAAGCAGCAGTTTTGCATTGAGTGGGAATGCAAAAAGGTTCAACTCTGGGCAACCACACCCGTTGAAGAGATCTTCCACCACTGAGGACAAAAGTTCCCACTCATGAACCCTCAACCTGGAACGTCTGAGACTGTTAGACAGGACATTTTGGACACCTGGAACATGCTCGCCCAAGAGTTTCAGGTCATGCTTGATGGCCCAGTAGCAGACCCTCATTGCCTCCCAATAGAGGCAGTAAGAGAGAGTACTCCCCTGCTTGTTGGTGTAGTAAACTATGCACATGTTGTCCATCTGCACCAGCAGCGGGTTAGGAAACAGACAAGTCTGAAAGACCTGCAGGGTGTACAGAACTGCCCACATCTTCAGCACGTTAATGTGGAGGGTCTGCTCTGCAACAGACCAGGTACCCTGTGTCTGGTGGTCAGCCAAGTATGCACCCCAGCCCAGGCCCAAGGCATCCATTATGAGGATCTAGCGGTGGGACACAATCTGAAAAGGAACCCCTCGCAGAAGATTGACAGGATTCTGCCACCACGCCAAGGTTCTCTGCACTGGGTCAGAGACCATGACCCACTGATCCAGGTCATCCATTGGACTTGTAGGGTCCATTGAGGAACCTGTATATAGAGGTGGGCCAGAGGTTCTCTGGCAAGGGCCGGTGCCATGTGCACCAACAGGTGCAGAAATTCCCTGGCTGGGATCTGCCAAATGAAGGAGACTGGAAAGGCCTGTTCTATCAAGCGCTCTGCCCTCTGCTCTGGCAGGAAGGCCTTGCCCTGGCAGGTGTTCAGAACTGCCTCAATGTACATGAGGCACTAGCATGGAGAAAGACAAGACTTTGACAGCTTGATCGTGACCCCCTGAGTCTGGAAGAGCCGAAAGGTGCACTCCAGGGTAAGAAGCAGTCAGTCCCTGGATGGGGCTGCTAACAACCAGTTGTCCAGGTAGGAGAACACATAAACCCCCTGTCTCTGAACAACCATGGCACCTTTGCTAGGCACTTGGTGAAAACCTGAGGTGCTGATGAGAGACCAAAAGGGATGGCCCTGAACTGAAAATGGTCCTCCGGGAAGCAGAAGGGGAGTAATCAGTGTGGTGGGGACCTGGATATGTAGGTAGGCATCCTGCATGTCCAGAGAACAGAGCTGGTCCCCCTGGTGAAGAGGAGGCAGCAACCCCTGGAGGGTGAACATCCTGAAGCGTTTGTACTGTATGTACCGGTTTTGGTGGCTGAGGTCCAGGATCGGCCTCAGTTCCCCTGTCTTCTTCCAGAGAGACAGGCTCTATGGCTCTTTTGTGCAGCAGAGCTTGAATCTCTTCCTGATAGAGGGAGAGATGAGCAGGAGGGTCACGGAAGGGCAAGGGAAGATTGTCTGGAGGAGGCTCCAGGAATTCTGAGGTATGACTGTGCTCTATGAGTTGGAGAACCCACTGGTCTGTGGCCATTGCTCACCACTCATCAGGGTAAAGGGAGAAATGACCCCAACCACCTCCCCCAGAGCCTTGACTGGAGGGGAAGGGAGGGCAAGGAGTCAGACAGTGGACCCAGGGGTGGGCAGGGTGTCTGTCGGTGCTCAGTGAGCCCTGGGGTAGCTGCTACTGAGGGAGTAGTAGCCTTGCACTTGAAGGAGACCTTCAAGAGAGGTTCAACAAAAAAACTGATGTTGGCTTGTTCTAGGCTGAGAATGGTAGATTAACCTAAGGGTCTGACCAGACTCCTACAGCTGGGAGATGATGTCTTGGGCATCTCCCCTCAACAGCACTGCACCCCAAAAGGGTCATGTATCTAAGATGCTGGCTTGAACATCAGAGGCAAAGCCAGACACCTGAAGCCAAGAGTGGTGAAGACAGATCCCCATCGCTGCACCACTCCTGGAGGCATCGATGGCATCATGCACCACACACAAAACATAATTGCCAATGTCTGAGCCCGACTTCAACAGCTGGGAGAGTTGTTTCTTGGTAGGGTTCTCAGGACGGGTTTTTACCAGATCCCTGGCCTGGTCTCAAAGGGCATTCTGGTATTGGAACATATGGGCTAAATAATTTTAGTCCTGATAGCCAAGGTGGCAGACACATACATGCGTTTACCCCACTGATCGAGCTGCCTGATCCCTGGTAAGGGGGGTGGGCACTGAGATGCTTGGGCCTCTTGGGGCAGTCATGGGCCACATTAATGACTGCTGAGTCTGCTTTGGAGTGCTTCCCAAAGAAAGACTTGCCGATTGGTGCATGATAAAGGCAGTCTGCTTTCTTAGGCAGAGACAGGGTGGTAGAAGGATGAGTCCAAGCTGACTTGGTGATATCCTTGTAGGAGCCAATGACAGGAGGTACCACCAGGGAACAGTATCCTTTTTTTCCACAAATAGATAGCCAGGCGGCTATGGGTCCAGCTCCTCCATCTTCTAGCCCATGATGGACTGTATGTGATGCATAACATCCAGTAACATTGAGTCATCCAGTGGGGAATTAGGTTTCTCCTTAGGTTGATCCTGCCCCTCTAGAGAGTCCCAGAGCTCTCTGAGGATTCTGAGGATGAGAAGTCATCCCCTGAAGGTTCACTGTCTGGAACCGGTGTTGGGGCAATGGCCCTCCATACATGAGCCAGAGCTGATGTCAGGGTGGCCACAGAAGGACCCCGTCATAGAGGGGTCACTGGGTCCAGCTCAGTCCAGGTCTTCAGGAGGAGGGTCTCGGGGGTGACAAGGGGGAACTGCCTCCAGTGACCTGTCCCTGTTCTGGTCAAAGGACCACCAGACTGAGAAGAGGGTGTTGTAATCCACTGGTGGAGGTAAGTTGTAGACTGGAGGATAAGGGTGCTGCGGCTGTGTGTAAGAGTATGATGGTAGGGGAGCCGGTGTAGGATACCCAGGTGCTGGCCCACCTGGCACCGGCTGTAGATCTGGCATAGGGCCAGTGGGCACCAGTTGTGGTAAGGGCTGAGGCTGAGGTGATGACAGTTGGGGAGTCATCAGCTGAGGCATCAACAGGGCTAGCATCGGCCTAACAGGTGAAGGCTGATGACCTGGACGAGAAGCAGATGTTGGCTCCACCTGGGAGGCTGACACTCGAGGGGGAGGAGAACCCTGAGTCAATGGCAGAGGTGACGCCTGAGAAGAGGAGAAGGTGAGTGCCTGCTGTGTGCAATGCCTAGCAGAACTGGCATTGACCCCAGAATTGGGTATCAATGAAGGCAACACCACAGCAAGGGAAGTGATGGTCACAGGACTACCGCCACTGGAAGAACCAGCACTGGTCGAGCTGCCTGGCTGGGCATCCATGGGAGCTAAGGGCCTGAGAGTTAGGGACTGAGGGGCAGGAGACAAAGTCCCCTGCTCTGAAGAGCTTCTGCTTGATATGGAGATAAGGGTAGGTGATAGAGCCACTGGAAGCCCAGAGGAAGTGAGGGCTGACTCCCACAGAAGGAAGACCTAGAGGTGGCTGCTGGTCTATGTGGTAACCACAAGCTAGATGCTGACCTAGGTTGGTCCCTGTGCTTATTCTGGTGTTTTTGCTTCTCACTCAATTTCTTCTCCTTCTGGGAAGAAGAAGAGGCCCCAGAGGACTGAGCCAGGAAGGCTGAAGAACTCCTGGTGTGCACCTCCTTTTCCATCATGGCCAACTTCTGCTTGAGGAGATGGCTCTCCAAAGTCTTCAAATGATATCTCCAAGTGGCCTGGTTAAAGTCTTGGCAAAACTGGAAGGTTTCAGTGTCATGACTGGGGCCTAGGCAAAGCAGGCACACAGAATGGCCATCCTTAACTGGAATTTGGTTGCCGCAGGCATACTTTATTGGGCAATCAGAAGATGAGGCTAGAGGAGAAGGCATAAAACTCATCAAAAAAACACCAAAAATGCGATGTCTATAGACACTAAAGAATGAAAAATAAAAAAGTGCAGTAAGCTCGAGAAAATGGCAGTCAACTGTAGCTGGTGTCCGTGGGGGTCTGATGTGCATGGGGAATGGTGGGAAAGAACTGTGATTGATGTGGGAAACCACCCCTTTTATAGGATAGGCCGATATCAGCATGGTAACATGAGTGGGGGCGGTCCCCCATTGTACACTGCTAGCTAGAAGTTCTGTGCATGTTTCTGGTTCCTGGAGGCTTCAGTCTTACCAGTGGTGGCCTGCTGCAAGAGCCTCCTCGAAGTAAGATCTTGGTTTATGGATAGATCACAAATTGTCCTTCACAGTGCATATAGAAGCATTATGTAAAAAGTTACAAAGCAGGCTAGGATTTTTCTTCAGAAACAAACGCTCTCTCTCCCACAGTACACCAGGAAGAGACTAGTGCAAACTACATTCCTACCTCCGTTAGGCTCTGTCCACACTCACAATCACAAGCGTGTACCTGTTTCTGTAACGGTTTCGCTCTTACCGTTACCACATGTCTGCACTCACACTTCAGCATTCTGCCCAGAAGTGCACTCTCCATCATGTTGCATCCACAATGGGGTCTTCCGGTGGTAATTCCAACAGCCACCATCATTGGTATTTGGAGAAGTGACACACAGAATACCAAAATGCTGTGCATCACTTCTCAATGTATCCTAGCATGACGCCGCTTGTTTTCACGGGCACAGTAAATGGAAAAAAGCAGAACGGCATGCCATGGAATGACTCGGGGCTATCATTAGCCCATCCCAACGTATCCTGTATGGCTGTCTGGCTGGCACGAAGCACAGATCACCTGTGGCATCTGGCCATTAGCCCGCTTGTCATTGCTTTCTGGTTCCCATGCGCTCAGCATGTGCAGGTGCCGCGCTCCATTGTGGGATGCCTGATGCCACCATGGATGACCGGGGTTAGACAAACCTACACTCACCCATCTGCACTGTTGAGTGCACTGCTATGAATTCATTTTCTGCTGCCAAATGTTCCTGCTACTGATCTTGAGACTACCTTCCACCAGGTCTTGAGCTCGGAAGCAAAACCACATTGTGTACTGTTACCACTGCGGAAATGCACCGTTTTTGTCAGGCTCCATAACGGTGGCTCCTAGTGATAATGGTACAGACTTGCGAGTGTGGACAGGGCCTTAGATTATGCTGATTTATTTATGTACTGCATTGTGTCAGCTCCTCCCTGTACTATTGTTCCTAACTTGTTTAAGCTGTCATCTCCCGGGTCATGCCTGAAAATAGGCAATCCTGTCTAGTGCACTTACCCGGTTACCAAAAGCAAATAAATAAATAAATAAATCTGTGGTCAGTGCTCTCAAGTCCATTTGCATAAACTGGATGTTCTGTACCACAGAGCCCTGAGATTCATTACTAATATGAAACTCATCTCTGTAACTTATATGAGTCTGTTGGCTGTTCCTCTTTAGCCACTAGAAAGCTGCAGAATTCATATAACTGGTCCTTTAGCATACTTAATGAGAATGTCCCTAGCTACATCACAGTATTCTTTAAAAAGGTCAATTGTGCTTACTCCTTACGCAAAAAATAGTTGCTTATTATTAGCTACTCCAAAGGTTTCCACCCATTACAGCAAAAAGGCCACACATTGCATCATCCCTACCTTATGGAATATACGTTACAGAAATCCCTTAAACTCACTGGCACGGTGATCTGCACAGTATTTACCTCGATGATCAAAAAACTATGTAAGAATCCATATAGGTGACTTACTGCTGTTTTCTGATAGCTAATTCATTGTATAATAAGTGTACATAGCATCATGTTGTAAGTTTTATAAAAAGATGTTTCCAAGTTTTCTGTTCTTTTCCCTCTGTCAAATGCTAGCATATTCTGTCATTATATCACAATATTATTCTGTATTTTATATGCTCAGGACTGTGCCTATTGTGTAACTATTGTATTATATGCCTATCTACCTCTTACTATCATAGTTTACTTAAGCTGCTAGATTTCTCTGTCAAATTATAGCCCAATATTTTCTGTATTTTAATTGTTCAGAACTGTACCTATTGTGTAACATTTGTGCTATATGCCTATGTCTGTCATCCTGACTTTTTAATGTATACTGTCCTTCCCAGGACCTCCTTAAAATGAGCTGGCTCAGTGGAGCTTTATCCTGGTAAAACAGATAAACTAAACTAAACTGATGAAAGATCAGTTCTGGTTGTAGGACTGGTTTGCTCATTTTGTGATGTAGTTACTAACAAATCCAGTCAGATTTAGGACCAAGATGACTGTGCATTATGCTCTAATAATGCACGGTCACCTGACTGGTTTTACCCAATTAAAGTTCTTTAGACCCATTTTGTAAAAGGAAATAATCCCATCATATGGGCTAACCAGATCATAAAGCCATGAGCCTGAAGGGCTCTTGCAGTTCCAGCAGCTTTCTAGGAGCCATCATTACAAAAAAATATATATTTAGGTGTACCCAAAATGTGCTTCACAAAAAGTGTCTGGGGGAAGGGGGGTTTGGATCGAGTGTGAATGGATGAGCACTCATTTATTCTGATCTGAATCATCATTCAACTCCCTGAAACCCCACTGGTTGGTATGTGTGTCCGTGCTTCCTGCCTGTACCCAGTGCTCCTTCTGTGGATGACAGTGTGACTTTTTCTAGCCTTTTCCTACCCACAGGCCAATCATGGGACATTTTGGGTATTCTAGTCAATGAGCATGCCCACCCCACTGCACCCATAATGCACTTGCTGATCAACTCATGATCAACCACTTCACTCCTGGAAGCGTAGAGTCAATCCTAGCAATCTGGTGCCAAAGCATCATTTTGCTTGCCTAGCAGAGAGAGCAGTAGCAGACTGTCCAGGTGCAGAGCACCACCAACAGCACCGTACTTGAAGGCACCAAGCTAGGGATATGTAGTATTGTACTACTGCTGCTGCACTTAGTTACAGGCTGCTAGCTTGCCAGACAGCCAGTCCACTACTAGGTCAGGTGTCAGTTCGGGCATGGGTGGTGTGTGTGTTTGTAGGTCCATGGTGAATAATCTTAATGGGCAGGCAGACAGACAATGAGTGAGACCTGCAAAAAGTGAAAGGAATGGACAGAGACAGACAGAGCCTTTCTCACCTCACTGGACTGGTGCCCTGAAAATGTGTGAGGGGCAGTGAGCCTAAGGCTTATTTGTTTATGTCGCAGCTGCGTTATCACCACAGATGAGTAGTTCTCCTCTGGCATGTATAGTTTCTGTGTGTGTGTGTGCACACACGCGTGTATGTCTGTGTTTATTTGTGCTTGTAGTCAAAGTAATGTGTGCTCATGTGCTCATGCGCAGCCACATGTGGCACTATTAGGCTCTGCTTTTATTTTGGACCCTCCATCACCAATTCCTGAACCAACCGATGGCTCTAGAAAATTGTGCCTTTCGTTTAAAAAGTACATTTACTTTTTTTGGTTTTTTTGTGTGCTGCTACCTTCCCTTGCTGGGGTTACCATCGCTGTTGACCTCTATGGTTGCCCGCCATCGGTGTCCTGCCAGCTTAGGTCTGATCATGAATTCTGACTGAGTTGATTCTATCATCCACCACCTTTCCATCTGGTCTCATTGCAGATGTGTCGAAGGCCCAGCACAAGAAGAATCCAATCGGAAGTTGCAGCCGGCATCCCAGAGCTGGGAGGGGAAGGAAGAAGCCAGGCCAGGGAATGGGAACCACAAGCATCCCAGAGCTGGAAGGGGAAGGAAGAAGCCAGGCCAGGGAATGGGAACCACAAGCAGACTGGCCATCAGGCTCAGGAAGACAAGGTAGGACTACTAGTACAACTGCTGCACAGAGGACTTATGTGTTCAGTAGTGTTGTGACTGGGCTGAGGTCAGACAGAGTGGGGCCAGACTGACCAGTCAGGGGGTTGGGGAGTGCTCAGTGAGTGACTGCAAATTAGAATTAGTTTAGTTGCTGTATTGGTCCTTGTAAGAACAGATCCAGAAACAAATGGTTTAATAACTTTTATTGGACCAACACAGATGTAACAAAAAAAAATGTGCCCAAGCTTTCGGACTAACCAAGTCCTTTCTCAGAAGCTTATGCCATGCCAGTTGTTTGGAAAATCACATTCTATTAACACCCAGATCATATAAATATAAACAGAAAGAATTCTCATTGGTTTAAAAAACCTTTTTTAAAACATAACTGTGGTTTAAATGGAAGGAACCAGTTTATGCCAGCTAGCTGCTGTGAAGCATTCCAAGGTCAAATGTCAACAGAGGCAGGTAAGAGGAATTCTTCGAGAGGCCAGACAGTTCCACTAACTTACATTATGAACAATGCATGAGCAAGTGTGTTATGTGAATACACTCTTAATTAAAAGCAAGATCTTTAGCTTTAATATCCACTTAAGTACATGTTAAAAATGTGATAGTGTTCCATGTTAAAAAGTATTACAAAACAGAAAGTTTCTATCTATGGCCATATGTGGGTACAGAGACAAGTTTCCCTTGTGTTTCACACATTATTCAGCCTATCAGGAGACATGTTCTCGACTATATACTCAACCAGTTAATATATTCCATAAACATTAAAGCTTTCAGTGCTATAACAAGATTTGTAACATGGCTCTCAGTCGGGCGGTGGAAAGGACCGCGGCGATTGGCCGAATGGCCACAGCTGACTGCAACCGAGCGGGTATTAAGCCACACATAATGCCCGCTTGGTCAGTACCAGCTGTGGCCATGGAGGCACCCGAGGGTAGCAGCCCGCTGGGTCAGTACTCAGAGTGGCCAGGAGGCAGAGGGTGCAGCACTGAGCAGGCAAGAAACAGCCCGGAGATGCCATCGGGAGCGCACGGGGGGAGCAGCGGCAGAGGGCGACAGCTGTGAGTGAGCAGCAACGAAGTGGCCGGCAGAGTGGCCCTCCCCCGCTGCCCAATCCGAGGATGTGACACACAGCAGGTGAATGGGAACACATGAAGATCGAACTACGGTGGCACACACAGACACAAGGTAGAGTACCCCAGCAGACCGCTAATCACTGGTAATATGTCGTCACCTGCACTGAATACCTTGCCCATACTGCACTGCTTCCAGCGCGATCGCATACCGGCCCACGCAGAAATCGGAGAAATCAGAGACCAGCTCGCTACGAGCACAAAAAATGTACCAGTCTTGTGTCCGTTAGAGAGTTGCCGCCTCCTGCTGCCGGGTGCCACATAGGCGCCACAATGTAAAAGAATGTGGAGGCTGCATTGGGAACGCGCATCCAGGTACTGTATCACAGTGACTACAATGCAGGCAAAACTAGTATGGGTTTTGGCAACTGTACTGTATTTGCGAGCGATCTACGGCTTGCACAATGTCCCCATCGCGCTTGCCGTGTTACAAGCGCATTAATCACCTTCAGCCTCGGGATCTACCGGTGATTAATGCCTGCTGGGGGGAGCCCTCAGCCTGCGCCCTTGTGCACGAACCCCCCCCAGTGGGCATTAATTCACCGGTAGAGCCCTCAGCTGGCGGTGATTAATGCTTACTTAAAGCTCTATCCCACGTAGCACTTAATACGTTGTGACTATATCCCCTCTGTTTGAATTCCTCTAACATCACTCTTGATTCCCTATTGAAATCTTGAATATGACTACAGTTACGTCTAACTCTCAAAAACTGAGTGAGGGATACAGTCGTTAAGATGCCTCAGGTGAAAACTTCTATTGTGTAACATTGTATTGCGGTCAGTAGGCTTTCTGTAAAGTTTAGTTTCTAATCTGCCTTGATGTTTAAAAATGGTAACATTCCAAAAAAATAACTTCTTCCTGACTGTACTGAGCAGTGAAAACCAAATTACTACCACACAAATTAAGGTATGTAAGAAACTCACTCCGACGGGACTCTTCCCCTTGCCCTAGCAGTAAAATGTTGTCTATATATCTCTTCCAAATAATAATATAATGAAAAAAGTGTTATTTTGTGCATGTAAAACGTTTTATTTCAAACTGAAACATATAAGAATTTGCGTATCCAGAAGCCATCATACTGTCAATTGCAGTGCCCTTAAGCTGTCCATAAAAGTCTCTTTCAAACTGAAAATAATTTAATTCCAATACAAGTCTTGCCAATTCTAGAATAAGATTTGTATATGGTGTATGTCCTTGTGGCCTAGTATGTAAAAGACCACCCAATGCAGCTAAACCTTCATGGAGAGGAATGGAGATATATAAATCCTTAACTTCTACAGTGACCAAAAATACATTGGTATCAAACCCAGCCAAAGTATTCAATTCATGAATCAAACAAAGCACCTGGGAGGTGTCTTTATTATAGGTCTGTGTGTTCTGCACTAAATCCTGAATGTAAAAATCAACATATTTAGAAATAGGTTCTAAAACTGAACCAATCACGGAGACTATTTGTCTCCCTGGGGGATGTAACATATTTTTGCGTATTTTTGGTAAAGCATGAAATGCAGGAATTCTAGGAAATTCATTCACTAGCAGATCCCTTTCCCATGTTTGAAGCCAACCGAGGGCTATAAATTCTTCCAACATTTTACAGATTTTTTTGTTGTATACTAGGAGTAGGATCCACTGTCAGAAGTTTATAGTTGTCTTGGTCTTGTAATAATTTCAAACACATGTCACGATATTTAGCATTGTCCATAAGGACAATAGCGCCACCTTTATCCGCAGGTTTGATAACTAATTCAATATCCTTTTGGAAATTATTTAATTTCTCTCTCTGATGTCTAGTTAAGTAATGACTATAGAGTATAGTTTGATGTTCTTTTTGAGCCAACATTTGTGTCACATCTTTGTGTACTAGACCTATATAGGTCTCTACAGCATGAATGATTAAAGTTGACTGTCTGCATGAATGTGGATTTTGGTTTTGGGTGTGTGTGGAGGGACGGGGGTTGTGGTTAAATGAGGTAAAGGATATATTTAGGTACATGGCATAGTGATATTACAATGTGTTAGGACTCTTGGTTCAAATACATAGTGGGAAGGCTTTAAGCCTGAGGTTCAATGGGTGGAGCAGCTATGTCACTCCCCCATCAGGCCTTAAAAAGCCACTCCTCCTGGCCTGTTCCAGGATTTGTCTCTTCATTGTGGCCAGAGGTGCCACTCCTCCCTGCTCCTCCCGCTCTGATATTGGCTAGTTTTTGGGGTGCTTCCAGCTGCTGGATTTGTCTCTGCCTCGCACTCTTGTCTCACTCTTCTTGCTCCGATTGCCCTTAGTGTTTTCTGTTGTCACCGGCGTATTTCATTTCACTGACTTCCTGCTCCTCTCTGGGCCATGTTCCAGCCCTCTGCTCGCTGCTCCAATTGACTCATCGGAGTGCACCTCCCTCGACCTCTGCACCCTGCCCTCCCTTCTCTCTCCTGCCCTACCTGGCTCCCTTTCCTTGGTCCCTTCACCCCGCTTCCGTACCTCGCTAGTCCCTGCCTCACTCCTCGGAGCTGTTATTATGACCTCCGCCCTGGTGCCTGCATTTCTGCCTGGGGTGGTCAGTCACCTGCCTCTCTCCCACTTTGCTTTTCACTTCATGCTGTCATTTGGGGCTCTATTTTCCCTAGCTCTGCATTGTTTTCCCATTGTTCCTCTTCTGTTGCTGCTTGCCTGCCTCGGTCAGGTCTCCCGGCCCCAGCACTTCTGGGTGTGCATTTCCAGCTGTGCTTGCTCTGCCTTCCTCTGCCTATGAGGCTCCCAAGTGCCTTCTCGAGCTGCTGGAGGCCATCTTCTGCCATACTCACTGTTACTTCATGCCTCCCATACTTGCTTCTCAGCCCTGCATTTTGGAATTTGGTCCTTGCATTTCTTTTCAATTTTTTTGGTCCTAACATAGAAACATAGAATTTGACGGCAGATAAGGACCGCTTGGCCCACCCAGTCTGCCCATTTCCCTACCTAACGGATAAGCTGCAGATCCTAGTTAACCAGCAGCCTACTTCTTCCTACCCTACCTCCTCTTGTGGCTCCAATTTTCTGCAGTCCAGGTTTGGATCTGAGACCAGGTCAGGCATTTTGCTCAGCCCCTGTGTCTCCATTGGGGCCTGTTACAGTATGTTGGCTGGGGAAGGGATCTCACTCTGCCCTTCTCCCTTAGTACCTGCTGATGCATCTTGGATTGTGTACAGTGATCTTCTCTGTCTCTGCCTGAAGCCACTGCCCTGCCTTCTTTTCTCTGGATTACCCAACCATGAGTTTGTGTTGTTGTTTTACATCATTCTCAATTTTGTTGTCATTTTAAGGTATTTAGTTGGGATGTCCTGGTTTTCTGCACTGCCTGGTGGACGGTGTTACATTCTCTTTTCTACTATAATTTCTGGATGTCTCACAATTTTCATGATTTTTGCAGAGCACGGCTGCCCACCTCGGGATCCTCTTGACATACTCCAGTCAGGTGACACCCCTACATTCTCCAGTTTGGGCTTCTGCTCCTTCCCTCCTGCCATTGGAGCTACTTGTGGTTGCACTGTCTCTTCCATCATTGACCTCAGTAGTTTGACTCAATCCTTTTATACCTTTATCAAATGTATTGGGGTGTCTACCCTCATCGACTCCACTTGTTGCCCTCCTCCTCCTTCCGTTCCCTCCACCCTCCATTCCATTCCTTTTTTTTTCCTATCCTGTTATCACCTTCCCTGTTCATATCCTCCTCTTACACTAGGCCATCTGGTGTCCCGGTGCCTAAGCCTGGTTCTCCTTCGGTCAGTCCATCTTCAGGGTCTATTCATTCACATTGCTTAATCAAGCATCATCAATTAATTGAGCATGCATCTCATTAGGTTTTATTCTACCTCATCAACCTGCACTCCTAAAGGTTATTATTACCATCAATCTTCTCATATCCCTCGCTCATTCAACCAATATGTGGGTCCACTCCTTCACATTGACTACTCGAGCATAACCCTCTAGGGTCCATGCTTCCTTGGCTGGACCTGCTCTTCACTTGGAGACATGCCTTCATGTCTATTGCCCCTTTGTTAGGGGCTGGTGAGCTTCTCTCCATCATCATTCATCATTCATTTCATGTCTCACTTTAAACCATGTAGGTCCTCAAGGCTTCTTTTCATCATTGCACTTCCTCTCTTTCTTTTGAGCACCTAGTTGCAGACATCGCTCGCATCCCTCGACAGCTGTCCATTTGGAAGGACAGAGTGAGAGCTTCCTCTAAAATTGGACTTTTTCTCTTTCCTTGATCTCTACTTTATATTGCTGTAGTGGAGCTGTCCCTAATCTAAACGTCATTCAACTTGGAGGGAAGGTGACCTGGACCTTGGATCTCCAGAGATTTCCTCCTCAAAGGGGGGTTTTCCTCTCCTCCATGCCAATAGTCATAATATTAGTCAGGGTTAGTGCTTTCATAGGTTCCTTAGTTAGGTTCCGCTGTTGGATGCAGTCAGATGGTGGCCCTGGCTGTTACCTCTCTCCTTAGGAAGTCCACCCTTCTGCATCTTTTCAGATTTCCTTTTGTACATTGTCCTCACATTTTCTCGTTATTGTCCTGTCTTTTCTATCTATGTCTGTCACATTTGTTTCCAGACTAGATATCTTCTGATTTCCCACCTCTTCAATGCTCAAAATCCTTGTAGGTATTCTTTTTGGGCTTCTTCCTAAGCTACCTTTAGCCAAGGGAATTTCCCACTGCACCTATAGGTGGGGAATCCTCCTCTAGGGTTCCTTGCATCATACCCCTACAGGGTGATATATCCAACAGATAGAGAGGTGAATAGCAACAATGTGCCAAAGTCACACAAGCATACATCTCATCCAGTTGAGTAAGCACAATTGAATGGGAAGGCTTTAAGCAACTATGTCACTCCCCCATCAGGCCTTAGAAGGCCACTCCTCCTGGACTGTTCCAGGATTCATCTCTTTGTTGTCCCAGGAGCCACCCCTCCTCCTCCAGTGGCTCATCTCTCTTCCCCATGGGCTTCTTCCTAAGCTACCTTTAACCAAGGGAATTTCCCACTGCACCTATGGGGGGAACCCTGCTCGAGGGTTCCTTGCATCGTAACTTTACAGGGTAGTCTATCCCATGGATAGAGAGGTGAATAGTCACAATGTATCCATCACACAAGCATACATCTCATCCAGTTGTATAAGCACAATTGAATGAAGGTATACTTCCTTCCAACTAGTTATCTATATAATGGTGATATCGGGGTAATTCCATCAGGTTTTGATTCAGAATCTTCAGACTGTTACTGTACAATAGTAGATTGAGTATATACCAATACATTATTGAACAATAAACATATTAGGATACATATCTCATTTACTAGGGGGTCCTTGGTAGTTTTTTTTTTATGTGGCACTAATACCAACAATTGATATAATCTTGTAAACAAATCTTGTTACAGCACTGAAAGTTTTAATGTTTATGGAATATATTAACTGGCTGAGTATATAATTGAGAATACTGTATGAATGTGTGAAACAGTTTGTTCACACTAGGGGAAACGTTTCTCTATACCCACCTGTGACCATAGAGAGAAACTTTCTGTTTTGTAATACATTTTAACATGGAATACTATTACACTTTAACATGTACTTAAGTGGGTATGAAATCTAAAGGTCTTGCTTTTAATTAAGAGTGTATTCACATAACACACTCACTTATGCACCATTCATAGTGTAAGTTAATGAAATTGTCTGACCTCTCGAAGGATTCCTCTTATCTGTCTCCGTTGACATTTGAACTTGGAATGCTTCACAGCAGCTAGCTGGCATAAACTGGTTCCTTCCATTTAAATCTGTTATGTTGTAAGAAAGGTATTTTAAACCAATGAGAATTATTTCTGGTTTTTTTTTTATGCATGATCTGGGTGTTAATAGAATGTAATTTTCTGAACAACTGGCATAAACTTCTGAGGAAGGACTTGGTTGGTCCGAAAGCTTAGGCACTGTTTTCTTTTATTACATCTATATTAGTTCAATAAAAGTTATTGTAACCCCTACCCAGTTTACAATTTGTTTCTGACAGCAATACCAGGTGGGCTGGGTTTGGGGAGGAATATGTCACTCGGCACATAGGCTAGGTTTGGCTACTCTGCACAGGGGCACCCAAGTAACTCCGAACACAGGAAGCAATAACTGTAATGTCCAATACCAGAAGTGGGATTCTAAAGTGTGGCTTTTTATTCACATCCAAACAGAATAAGCAAAGCATAGATGGACCCCCACGGGGCTACACTCCTGGTAATGCAGATTAAAAGAGACCAGAACACATCCTCAGCACTTTAGCCCTCAGGCTCTGAACCCACAGGGCACACAGCCCAGACTTTCACGCTGTTTTGGGTTACACAGCCTGAACTTGTACACTGTTCTGGGTTTTTCCTGGCTTGGCTCCCTTGCCAGCCACTTGGGCACCTTCCATACTTCATGGAAACATTTTCTGGTGGCTCACTAAACCACCTAAGAGCACCTCGGCTCCATCAGGGAATCTTCCTTTCAATTCCATGTCTGGGTACTTTCCTCAGGCACTGGCCAAGTACCTGAGGGAAAGTAAAAGGTGTCTCAGAGCAAATCCGTAGAGGTGAACTTGGTTACTACTGATGGGGGGTCTCCCACCTCTTGCTCCCACAATTCATACCCGGCCATTTCTCTGGACAGTAAACACCTCATCCTGTAAAGCTTTGCAATGTAGATTCTTGCTAAACGTATTTCACATTCCATCTTCTTGTCTTGTTTCCCATTTGTGCTGGACTTGAACATACTTAAAAGTGGCATTGTCCATTACTCTAGAACCCCCACTGAGTTAAACAGTCCAGTCCCCAATTTCCTTCTCTCTTTGTGCTGGACTTGAACATATTTGAATTAAGTGGCATTGTCCATTACTCTAGACCTCCCACAGATTAAGCAGTCCAATCCCCACTTTCCAACTGTACTTGGCTGTCTTTTCTTGACCCCACAGTAACAGTCCCTTTAGTTTCCTTCTGTTCAGGTGAAAACACTTCGGCCTTTTTCAGAGTGAAACTCACCCTTTGGTTGCAGGTGCCCCACAGGCATTTTCTCCACAAGGAATCTTCCTCTCAGAGCTTCTGGTGCCTCAGTACAACTTGAACAGGCAGCTTCTTTCACTTAGCTGGACCCAGGGGGGTTGCCTCTGGAAAACAGGCAAACACCTTCCCCCCATCCCCTCAGGGATGGGGCTACTGAACCATTGAAAGTGGTCTCCACCACTTCAATTACCAGTTCCTGTGTTCCTCTTCAGGTGGAAACACACACCTTTCAAAAGTAGCTCTAAAACAGAGCTTAAAGCTCTGAGAGCCTGCACACACTCTGCTGCACTACAGTCTCTACTCAGACTGCACACAGACTGAAAACAGAATAGCTTCAAATTCCACAACATTCTACTCCAACCTCCAACTGTAACATTCCAGTGTGGCTTATGTAGCTACGAAAGTTCTAAGATGATGTCATCCCTCAGTCTCAGCTGAGACTGAGAACAGAGTGAGACAGTGTGAAATCCATTTAACTGGAGTTTCACAGGCTGCCTTCCCTGCCTACCACTAGGTCTTACTGGGATTCTAGTAACCCCGGGTAACAGGGGAGTTACAGTATCAAACCATTTGTTTCTGGTTCTGCATATTAGAATAACCGCCCCCCCTTATCATACCAGTAACTGCCAAATATTTAGAT
Source organism: Neoceratodus forsteri (assembly GCA_016271365.2). NCBI lineage: Eukaryota > Metazoa > Chordata > Ceratodontiformes > Ceratodontidae > Neoceratodus > Neoceratodus forsteri. The sequence goes on from CM057454.1 coordinate 1,136,607,019, forward strand.
TTATGGGCCCAGATATTCAAAGGAGTTGCACCGGGGCATCCCCGAAATGTGCCCCATGGCCATATTCAAAAGGAGGGGATGCACAGCGCAATTCCAGATGTGCCGCAGTGCAAATATAATGTGTACGGTGTATCTGGAGGGGGTAGTCCCATGTACATGCGACACATCGCAATATTCAGCTGAGATGTGCAGCACAGCTTCCCCCACAGATATCGGATATGTACCGCACAAAGTTAGGCATGGAAGAAACATGTCTAACTCCTAGTCACCCACAGTCAGGTTGCTGTACTGCACAGTGAAGCACAGTAGCCACCAGACCCTGGGTGGCTAGCCTCCCCCCCAATCCCCAACTGTATCATAAAACTAAAGTTAAACATTCTCTGGTAGTCTAGTGTCCTCCCCACCCTGAGACCCAATCATAAAAATAATCCAGTAGGAATATGTGTCCCTGGTAGTCTAGTGGTTCCCCCCTCCCTGCGCTGAATCCTTGATCGAGTCATGTTGAAGCAAAACCTTCCCTGGTAGTCTAGTGGCCCCCCTCTCAACCCCGTGACCCAACTGTAAAGATAGAACATCATGAACATGTGTCCCTGGTAGTCTAGTGGTATCCCCTTCCCATCGAAGAGCTCATTGCCAACCTGGTGTTGAAGTCTCCCAGGTGGTTGATCCTGGGGGGCTTCAATGCCTGGATCGATGGCGGGTTCTTGAGTTTTGGGAATTATCTCCTTGGCAGCTTGGCCTGTTACAGAATGTAACAGCTACACACGCAGGTGGCCACACTGGATCTATTTTATATATTTATTTATTTATTTGAGTCTAGGATTACAACAATATCTTTGAGCCGAGGCTCTTTTACAAAGGTTCCATGTCAGTGAGTACAGCATACAGTCTATAATAATAAATGATCATTAACATTTGACTAACATAACATGTAATTCAAGGAATACTTTAGGCACAAAGGAGAGGGGGGGAAATAGGAACAGAAGTAGGAATAAGGTTAGGGTGGGGGGGGAGAATTGTCACAAACTCGCTCAGCCGGTCAACCCTCTACTCCCAAAGTGCCAACCTCTGAGCGTATGATTTGTGTACAGTGAACAGACAAGGTAACCCTCTTGTCTGTTTTGTGGGTTCAAGTCACCTTAGTCTCAAGCTCTGAAGGGATTCAAACTGATAACCTCTTGTTAGCGTACCCAATTCTCAGGCTCAGATAATTCTGTCTTCAGGGGGCCAGATATCTTTGCCTATGGACACCCAACCAGGTCTTTCAAGTGAACCCTTAGAACTCAATGCAAGACTTTTAGAGAACTCTATCCATTTCCCAGTTTGGTATACAATAAACCCATACACAGTGTACTTATAACCTTTAAAAGCTCCACTTAAAATAAAAAGAATTGTCAAGGCACTCCAGCATTTTCGTTTGTAAAAAAATATCTTTACTTCAAAAATATCAAAGCAAAACAATAATTACAGAACAAATAATATATATCCTAACACATTCAGCCTTAAAACAAACAGGAAAAAGTACAGTTCCTACAATACATACATTTAGACTGGTCTAATCTTACTCTTTTTCAGTGCTGTGATGATTCTGCCTCAGTCAGATAATATTCTCTTGCGTCAGTCAGAAATATTTTCTTGTGTCTCTGTCAGGTTCACTTCAGCAATTAAACACACTTCTGAGCCGGCCTTCTCATGAGGTCACTAACTCCGCCTTGGTGCATCAAACTCTATATTTTACAATACAGGGTCTCCAAATAAAATATTAAAAAAAACATATGAGATGACCTCAATGACTTTCCTCTCCACAGGTTAACTGGTCAGAACTGTGTTTTGTTCTGCTACACATACATCTCAAACATTTCTTTGATCTAAGTCACTGTATTCAATGCAAAAGTGTGTTGGCCTCTTTAATTCATGTCTGGACCTTGGAGTCTACACCTCAGGTCTTTCTGATGTAATTCAAGGGTTCCCCAGGAATGTATTTTGGACCTTCCAAATCTATCTGGGTCCTCCCTGGCTCAGACATAGATACATACATAGATACATAGACAGTGTCGGCAGATAAGGGCCTATGGCCCACCCAGTATGCCCATTTGAGCTTGTAAGTTCAGTTTGTTTTCCTAGAAGTCTGTTGCACCTTACCCCCTGACCTCCAGAATTCCTTTATGTCTATCCCATGCATTCTTAAATCCCGTGATTGTTTCAGCCCCCACCACTTCCTCTGGCAGGGTGTTCCACTTGTCCACCACCCGCTCTGTGAAGAAATTCTTTCTCATGTTTCCTCTGAATCGTCCTCCCTCCAACTTCATCCCATGCCCTCTAGTCCTGGAACATCTTTTTCGCTTAAAAATAGTGTTTTCCTGCACCCTGTTCCTCCCTGTAAGATACTTGTATGTCTCTATCATATCCCCCTCTCTCCCTCCTCTCCTCCAGGGAGTACATGTTCAGTTCCTTCAACCTGTCTTCATAGGACTTGTGATGCAATCCATGCACCATCTTTGTTGCCCTCCTCTGAACCTTCTCTACCCTGTCTATGTCCTTACGTAGATATGGTCTCCAGAACTGTACACTGTACTCCAGGTGGGGCCTCACTAGTGTCTTGTATAGCGGAATTATGACCTTCCTTTTCCTGCTGGTAATGCCCCTGCCTATACATCCCAGCATCCTATTTGCTTTACCTGCTGCCTTGTCACACTGTTTCCCTACCTTGAGGTCATCAGAGATGATAACCCCAAGATCCCTTTCCTGCTCGGTACATGCTATATCCTCACCCTCCAACTGATATATTGACATCAAACCTCTTCAATGTCCATTCTGGCCTCTGTCCAACACTCCTCCTGACAAGTCCTTCCTGGCAAATACGCAAGTCAAAGAATCTCCATGAGGGCATTATGAATGGCTAATCTTATTTCCTGGGATGAAAGCAAATTGACAAGGTAATTGCACCTCAGATCTCTGCAGTTTAAAATACCTCCTGTCCTTTGAACTTATCCCTGGGGGGTCTTGATGTGTCAGTTCCAGTACGACAGCCTTTTCCTTGAACTGACCCTTCCCTTCACATATTTTATATGTAATAACAAAAATTAATACAGCACTTGAGCACTCAGAGCTGGCTGTCTATGTCACAGGAATCACAGAGTGAGAGGTGGTAGGGGAGGAGAAAGTGAGTAGGAGAGATTTGGAAGAGAGGCAGTAGGTGGAAGGCAGGGCAGCTCGGGTGCCTTGTCATGGACAGACAGTTATAAGTGCAAAATTAGGGGCAGTGATTTGAACGAAAGTGCTCGATGAGGAGGCAGGGCAGCAAGATGGGGCTAATACTTGGACGAGCAGTCACAGGATCTGGATGCAAGCAGGGCGAGGCGAAGCCTAGACTTGAAGACACCTAGCGTTGGTGCAGTGGAGATGTCACTACAAAGGGAATTTTGCCAGTTGGGTGCCCTGTAGGCAAATAATCTTTGTCCTTGGGTTGTGCGACAATGGGAAATTTGTAGAGAGTGAGGTTTGGACCTCCTCATATTGAGGTTGCTGTATCTGGATGTAACGAGAGCACAAACTCCGGGAGGAGCAAGAGCCATCATTATTTTCTTGGCTGTGATGCAGGTTTGGTATTTTATGCGACTGTCAAGTTGTAGCCACCCAGTTTGAGAGTAGAGGTCACATGATGTGAGTGAGGCAGTGGGATCCTGTGATCAGTCGACAGGCTTTACTTAGGGAGATAGTTACACCTTTGAGAGAGGTGGCAGTGGCAGAGCCATATATGATAAGTCCGTAATCAATAATGCTAACGATGGAGCTTTGGACGGCGACTAACAATGCATCAGCGGTTAGGTGTTTCCTGTGCCAGAACAGTTGACTCAGCCTGGTATTAGCAGCCTTCATGACATTATTAATGTGGGCAGCATAGGAGAGATGGGAGTCAAGGGTGATGTCAAGGTATTTGAAGGATTGTGTTTGTTCAAGGGTGACTCCTTGCTTGTTTTTGATGGAGAGTTGGTAATGCTTGTTTTTGTTGTGGGGCCTGCTGAAAATCAAGGATTTTGTTTTCTTCTGATTGATGATCAGTTTATGAGTTGAGAACCAGGTCTCAACTGATGTGAAGCCCTGCTAGAGTTTTTCTTGTAGTTGCTTAGGGTCCTGGTGTGAGGCTAGGATTACTGCATCATCAGTGCAGAGAATGATTTGTTCAGGGCAGGAATCTGGTAGAGTGTTTGGGAACAGGCTAAAGAGGAGGGGTCCCAGGATGGAATCCTGGGGGCCACTCAACTGACCCGAGTGGACAGGTCTTGCATCAGAGAAAGTATCAGAAATTCTTACTCTTTGGGTCCGATTGTCTAGGTAGCTTTTGAACCAGCTAAGAGAGTCAAGTGAGAGCCCAGCATTTTGGAGTTGGACCAGCAGGAGGTGGTGGCTAACAGTGTCAAAGGCATTTGTTAAATTGATGAAAGTTGGGCCAGTTTGCTGGCCATTGTCCAGTGAGTTATGGATGGTGCCGGTGAATTCAAGTAGTGCAGAGGAGGTGCTGTGCCCTTTTCTGAACCCGTGTTGTTGTCTGCACAGGGTATTTGGTCTTTTCTTTAGGATCAGATGTGAGTGACCTCAGAGTAGATCTGGTGATTAGGTCGGATCACAGCACTGTGGGGTTCATGCTTAGGGGCTCCCCTAGATGGTCCCGCCCCTGTGGAGATGGTCCGGTATCACCCAATAAGAGGAGTTTTCTCTGTGGGACTGTCGGTGGTACTGGACCTATTGAGTGTTGGGGCAGCTTGTGCAGTTGGGATGGAGGAAGTGAATGACACAAAGTTGTGAATGAAAGCTTACAGTACACACTGCAAGCCCATTGGTCGACAATGTCTACTAATGGCTTTTCAGTGCACTGTAAGCTGTCATTCACTGACAGCTTAGTCAGTGGGCAGCCATGGAGGTGTATGGAGGGATGTGCTGCCCACTGGCTCCATGGCGAACTGGCCATGCTGGGTTAGGGGGAGTGGGGTGGGGTGTGGTTACCACAGTGGGTGGGGGGTCCACTGGACCACCAGGGATACTGGGATTTTAATATTATCATACGATCAGGTTCAGGGATGGGAGTGGCGGTCACTAGACTACCAGGGAAGGATTAACATTTTATTATGAGTCGAGCGGGGTGCAGGGATGGGAGGGGGTACCACTAGACTACCAGAGACACATGTTCATGATGTTCAATCTTTATGATTAGGTTTCGGGGTTGGGTGGGAGGCCACTAGACTACCAGGGAAGGTTTTACTTCTTTAACATGACTGAGTTGGGGATTCGGGGCAGGGAGGGGGGCAGGGAATGGGGTACCTCTAGACTACCAGGGACACATGTTCCTACGGAATTATTTTTATGATTGGGTCTCAGGGTTGGGGGGGGGCCACTAGACTACCAGGAAAACATGTGCTGCTGTGTACTTTCAGGGTGCCTGATGCATCCTGCCGGGAGCATCCCTGCACAGGACATGCAAATGGAGCCATAATGACATGCAAATTGCCCCATATATGCCTTGCATGCCTAATGGCCTCGTTTGCATGTCACAGTCTGAATATCTGGAATTTGCGCTCAGTGCATCCCCAAGATGCACCATGCATCCCCATTCCAGGTATTCAGACTGCACAGGGCAGAGAGAGGATCTCAGATCTAGAAGTGGGTTGCCATCTGGGGACAAGTGACCAAACAGTGTGGTTCATGTTAAACTCAGCTACAGAGTCAAGCCATACAAAAGTGAGGGTACTGGATTTTAGGAGAGCTGACTTTGGCAAGATGGGAGAGTGCCTCAGAAAAGCACTAGCAAACAGGCTAGAAGGAGGTGTGGAGCAACAATGGGGAACCATCAAAACTGCCATCACAGAGGCAACAAGCCTTTGTGTGAAGTAAATAAACAAATCAAAATGAAAGAAAAAGCCACTATGGTTCTCAAAAGAGGTGTCTGTGAAAGTCAGGAAGAAAAAGATAGCTTTCCAGAAGTATAAGGAAACACAGAAGGAGCAGGACGGACAGCTGTACCAGTTAAGGCAGAAGGAAGCAGGGAGGGAAGTCAGAATAGCAAAGACCCAAACTGAGGAAAAGATAGCCAACTCAGTTAAGAAGAGGAATAAAACCTTTTATAGGTACATCAGCGAGCGGAGAAAGACAAAGGGAGGGATAGTGAGGCTGAATAGAATGAACGGTGGGTGGGCAGAGGGGGACAGTGAAAAAGCAGGGATACTGAATGAATATTTCTGCTCAGTATTCACAAAAGAGGAGGGAGAAGTGCCTAATCCAATTAACAGAAGCACTCTTGATAGGGGGGTCGATCCCAGTCCTTTCACAGAAGAAAGAGTTCTGCAAGAACTCCTAAAACGGAAGGTGGACAAAGCAATGGGTCCTGATGGAATTCACCCCAGAATTCTAAAAGAATTAAGGAGGAACTAGTGAAACCACTGGCTACTCTTTTTAATAAATCATGGGAGGATGGTGTGGTACCCGAGGACTGGAGGAAGGCGGATGTGATTCCCCTTCACAAATGTGGGACCAAGACAGAGGCAGAAAACTACAGACCTGTCAGTCTAACCAATGTGGTCGGGAACATGATGGAGTCACTTCTGAAGGAAAGAATAGTTGAGTACCTAGAGGCCAGTGGAGCACAGGACCCAAGGCAGCATGGGTTCACAGCAGGAAGGTCATGTCAGACGAATCTAATAGATTTCTTTGATTGGGTGACCAAAGAAGTAGACCAGGGAGGGGCTGTGGACATGGCCTACCTAGACTTTAGCAAGGCATTTGACACAGTCCCACACAAAAGATTAATAGTCAAATTAACCAGCCTGGGAGTGGGTCCCAGGGTGGTAGCTTGGGTAAAACAGTGGCTGCACAACAGGACACAGAAGGCAATTGTAAATGGAGTCCATTCTGAAGAAAGAGGGGTTACTAATGGGGTACTGCAGGGTTCAGTATTGGGTCCAGTCCTTTTTAATGTCTTCATCAGTGACATTGCAGAGGGACTGGAAGGAAAAGTATGCCTTTTGCAGATGACACAAAGATCTGCAACAGGGTTGAGATACACAAGGAGGCATGGAAAGGATGAAAAGGACTTGGCAAGGTTGGAGGGATGGTCAGAAGTATGGCAGCTGGGATTCAATGCAAAGAAGTAAATAATGCACCTGGGAAACAAGAACCCAGGGAAGAATACACAATGGGCGGGAGGTAGTAACAACAACAAAAAGGAAAGGGACCTGGGGTAATCATATCAGATGACCTTAAGGTTAGCAAGCAATGTGAGAAGGCAGTAGGAGGGCTGGGGTATACTGGGATGTATAGGGAGAGGCATCAGCAGCAGAAAACAGGAAGTTGTTATCCTCTGTACAGACAGTTTGTGAGACCCCATCTGGAGTACTATGTCCAGTTCTGAGACCCCATCTCCGCAAGGACATAGACAGGACAGAGGTAGTCCAGAGGAGGGCAACTAAAATGGTGCAGGGTCTGCAAGAGAAGCTGTATGAGGAGAGACTAAAGGAGCTTAATATGTATACCTTTGAGGAAAGAAGGGAGAGGGGAGACATGATAGAAACTTTTAAGTACCTCAGTGGAATCAACAAAGTCCAAGAGGGTAACATCTTTCAGAAAAAGAGACATGCAGGAACAGGGGGACACAATTTAAAGATAGAAGGAGGGCAGTTCAAGGGCAATGTGAGGAAGTATTATTTCACAGAGAGGGTAGTGGATGCATGGAACAGCCTTCCTGAGGAGGTTGTAGAGTCTAAAACTGTGGGAGAATTCAAGAATGCATGGGACAGACATAAGGCAATTCTTTCGGGGGGTAGAAAGAAATAAGCTGTTGGTTAACTAGGATCTGCAGCCTATCCTGTAGGTAGGGAAATGGGCAGACTAGATGGGCCAAGCGGTCCTTATCTGCCGTCAAAGTCTATGTTTCTATGCACAGGAGGATACACCAGTGCTTCTTTGGCAGCCCCCACTTGCTCCACCCTCATCTTTTGCTATATTCAGACAGGCTGCACCATTGCACATCTCGTTTGAATATAGCACATGTGCTCCGGTGCATCTCAGTTGTGCGGAGCAACCACTTGCACCCTTTCCGGGTGCACTTTGAATATCTTGGCCACAGTGTAACTTTCCAGTGTTTTGCAGGGAAACTGGTGTGAATTTAAAAGGGAGGTTGGTGAATTTTGGAAGGGACTTTTGTTTAATGGGTAGGGGGCTAGTGACAACACTACAATGCTTGCTACAGAATAAGATATATCAGGGTTTTATTTAAGTCTAAAAATTGATTAGCGTTTTACTCATAAAAGTTCTAAAACATTGTGAAAATGCATAGCACTTGCCTCACTGTGTTTAACAAACACAACACTTCTGGAAAACCTATATAAATGCTTTCTGTACATTTAGTATTGTCCCAAGAAAAAAACTACTAATCAATTATCTAAAACCCTGTGTATTGTATATTGCATGACCTTGATCAATTCTCAGTAGCTCTGCAGCGCAGAGAATAAACATTGCCAAAGCAAACAGAGTGACTCACAGGAGCAGCCAAGCACTGAAGCAGCAAGAAGAAAGGGGTTCACATGAAAAGGAAGTCAAAGGCATTACTTCATTTCAAAGTGTAGTACTCCTTGCACATGTTAGGTGTTACTGGGAAATACCTTGTGATCAATTCTGTCAGTGTCCGAGATAATATAACATCCGGGCTCTGTTCAGCAGTTAACACCAGACTTAAGTCTTTACTAAACAAACCTGCAAGTGCTGAATCATACACCGATCTGTTTAAACAACTTTATGTTCTTGAGCCATCAGAATGGTCCCAGGAGATTGAATGCCCATGACTTGAAGGTGAAAACTGTGTAAAAAGACTTTGTACGACTGTAACATCCCCCCCCCCCCCACCGAGTGAGGCTTACTAGTAATGCCTCCTGTAGTCTGGTCCTGCCATTCCTGGGTTCCCTGTGCCTTTGAAGAGCTTCTGCCAGCCACTGCATGCAGTCACTTTGCATATAGGTGGAGGAGTCCTTAAAGATTATATTACGTATTGCAGGTCCACTAGCATTACACCTGCATCAATGTCCAAGTAGTGTGTTCTTCTTCAAACATCTTAAGGACATTAACAAGGTGAAAGAGTCTAACATGTTTCAATATGAGAACAAGCATTTGTCGGTGCTGAGTGTTTGCTTTCTGGTGTTGGCAATGGTAGTGCAGGAGTTAGAGAGATGCATAATAGGAAAGGCAGTGGAATATTAAAGTAACAGCAAACCCCACCCCAACCCTGAGGAGATTGACAGGCGTGGGGGTGTGCCTTTGGGTCATCAGCCATAACAGTCACACCATTCCACCTCACCCCACCCTGCAGACACTGACAGGTGTCGTAGTGTACCTTGAGGTCTTCGCCCATTATGCTCACCCCATTTCAAAACGAAATAAGCAGAGATGGCGGCATTTCTTCAGTTCGAGGTCAGCTTTGAAGAGTGCAGCGCCGGACCTCCGGAAGTAAGTATGGTGTGAGTGTGTGTGTGTGTGTGTATGTGTATGTGGGGAGGTGGGGTGCACAGAGGGTGTGTGTGGGTTGGGGGAGGGGAGTGACGTCAACAGTGAGGGACTGTTTTCTTTGGTTCAGGGACAGTAAAAAAATTAACACTGCACATGGTTTTCTTTACAGGTGAAAGAAAAGAAATGCTGGGCACACTGGGGTGGGCTCCCAGTGTGCCTCATGACCTTGGAGGGCATGATGTTTGCCACACTGTGGTGGGCTCCCAGTGTGCCTCATGACCTTGGGGGGCATGATGTTTGCCACACTGGGGTGGGCTCCCAGTGTGCCCCATGACCTTGGAGGGCATGATGTTTGCCACACTGGGATGGGCTCCCAGTGTGCCTCATGACCTTGGAGGGCATGATGTTTGCCACACTGGTGTGGGCTCCCAGTGTGCCACACAATGGGGGTGGGGTGGGGGCAGGAAGATGCCAACGCGGTCAGCTTCCGTTAAACAGAGCACACTGGAGTGGGTTCCCAGTGTGCCACACAATCTTGGGGGGGCTGCAGAAAATGGAGAGATAGTAGAATCAGTCAGATTCACTGACTGGATCAGTGAATCAGACCAGATGGAGGGTCGCTACCTCACCCACTGTCCGTACTATTTCCCATAAGAATATATTTTATATTCTTTTTTTTTTTTTGCCATAAAGATTTTTATCCTCGACTCAGGCAGGTGACTGCTCAGCACTGTCCCTGCTTCCCATAACCAGCTGCCACTTCTCCCAGCCCCGGGAAGCTTGAATGTCGACTCTGAATGAATCGACTCTGCCTGCTGACGGGCTGCTGCAGTTCTTTAATTCTTTGCTACTGCTGTTTCCTCTCTGGACCTTAAGCTAATGTTATATTCTGATTGTGGTACTTGTTAAGTCTCTCCAAATTATCTGGAAAATCCTAACTTAAACGCGAACCTAAACTTGTTTACAGCAATTTTGCACTGTAAGGGTAGTTTGAAGTGCAAGTTCATTTAGGCTGCAGGTTTGTAGATTGTAAAATCTTTTTGTTTTAAGGTCCAGTGGTAAGAGACCCTGGATCAGAAAGTAAGTTTAAAGTGATACAGTTTTTTCTGTTTAGACCAGATTCCATTTGGGTCACAGTTGTAAGCTTTGCCCTGCAAATAATTCAATTTCTCTTTCACTTTCTGTCCTTCTGTCTCCTTGCTGCTTGAATTTTAACCCTCACCCCCAACCCCCAGCCTTTATTAAATACTCCCCTTCCCCTCTCGGCACAACCCCTAGCAATGTTCATCCTCCCCCCTCTCTAATATTGCAACTCCTCTTAAAGATACAGAGTGCAGCTATTAGGCCTAACTCTTGTTCTGTCTTGCCTTTAAAGACATTTTCCTATTTTCACCACCTGCTTGCCTATCAGCATTGTTTAGTTCCTGCTCTGCTATCTGCTGTCCCAATGCCTTGAACTACTGCAAGCTGCTGACGAGAGGAGGGGAGGCGTGGGTGACCTACACCGAGGGCCCCCCCCCCCAGCACACTAGGGGTGATCTGTTCCTTTTGGAGCCCTACCACACGGGGTGTCCTGGTTTGCCCCTTTTACAGGTTTCCAGGAGCCCTGGTTTGCTCCTTTTCTAGGTCTCCAGTTGCCTATAATCTGTGGGGTGGTTACTACTGTCCTTACCATGGAAGAACTGGAAGCCACTCTCCTATGTTCAGGAGGAGGCAGAGTCAGTTTCTGACACTAATAATTGATGATACTGGCCCTGGGGCTAGTCCTCCTTTATTGTGCTACCACACTCCTAGCCTATTTATTGACCCAGGGTTGTGGCCTCCTCCCATGATGATACTGATTTCTCCTTTTCCAACCTACTTGTAACTAAGGTAATGCACTACGGTACTGTCATTAGCCTTGACACTAAATGCCTTATGTGCAGGTCAGGGTGAAGAAAGTCCGAAGCATGCACAGGCCTGGAGGTAGGCCGCTCGTAAGATTGTTCCTCCCCTGGCTAGCCCTACTCTCACTTCTCATGGCTGGAGATATTGAGCTCAATTCTGGGCCATCTAAGCTGATCTCTAATATTCCCGCCACCTGGAATGGGAATAAGGGACTAAAAATAGTGCATATGAATATTAGGAGCTTGCTTCCTAACCGAGACGATCTCCTAGCGTGGACTGAGCTATACAAGCCAGACATCCTAGGGATAACTAAGACTTGGCTCAAACCCTCGATTCCTGACTCTGCCTGCTTCCTAACAGGATACGAGTTCATTTGTCTAGACAGGACTGGGGGTAGGAAGGGGGGTGGCACCCTCATCTACTACAGATCCCATCTGAAAATCTCCTGGTGGCACAGAGTAAACCTGATCATCCACCTTGTGAGTTTCTTCATGTGCTCCTGCTGCTGGGCGATGCTAAGAAGCTGCACTTGGTGTAGCCTATAACCCCTAGGGGGGGTCTGACAGGACTCACTTACCTCTTAGATGCAGTTAGGCCCAGTATAGGTGACAATGAACTCATTATTATGGGTGATATCAACATGAACTGGGAGTGTGGCAATATTAGGAAATGCGAATCACAACTTGCCTGCCTATCCCTTTACCAACTAATCCATGACCCGACGAGACAGGCAGCCAATGGTTCCTCAAGTTCCCTGCTGGACTGGATCCTGACCAACCGGCCGGAGAGGATTGCCTCATCAGGCATGCTATCAGACTCCATATCTGACCACTCCCCGGTATACTGTGTCTGGAAAATCCCTTCCCCTAGAATTCCACACAAAATCATTCAAGTCAGAAAATACTCCAGTTTTGACCCTGAGGCTTTCCTGGTCGATCTAGGATGTACTGACTGGACCAGGGTGCTTGAAGCCTCTGACCCCTCAGTGGCAGCCTCCTGTTTCATACATTCCTTTGGTGTTCTCCAAGATAGACACGCCCCCAGGGTCACCCGGAGGGTGAGAGGAACAGCCACCTTCTGGCTGAATGGTGACTTACTTGCCCAGATGCGGAGAGAGACAAATGCTGGGCAAGTACTAAGGTTTCCAGAGATCCTGCTAATCTCCTGAGATATCGGCAACTCAGGAATCAGTGTAAAAAAGCCATTAGGGCTGCCAAAAGTAACTTCTGTAAATTGGCACTACTTAGCTCTGTCAGAGATCCTAGGAGGTTCTGGAGGAACATTAAATCCCTCGTCAGTGGGCCCTCTCACTCAGGTGTCGTGGACATGATTATTGATGGAGTCTCGTGCAATAATCCCCACACTATAGCCGACCACCTCAATCTCCACTTCTCCGACCTTTCGGCCCTCACCTCTCGTTTCACGACCGATGGGGGTCGCTCGCTTAATATCCCTCCGATGCAGAGTGAACATCCTCCTCGGAGAGTATTTAATCTTAAGGCCGTGTCTGTCCTTGATGTTGAACCACTTGGCTGCCCTCTCCCAGCACTCCAGTGCAGGGCCTGACAACCTTGAGCCCAGGCTTCTCAAGCTGGGAGCAGCTTACATTGCCCTCTGATTGCCCATATCTTTAACCTATCCCTTAGCTCGGGATAATCCTGACATCTGGAAGAGGCAAGGATAGTCCCTGTTCTGAAGCAGGAAATCCCAAACTCCTGACAACTATAAGCCCTATTGCTATTCTCCCATCCCTTGGTAAACTCCTGGAAAAGGTTGTGGCGGAGCAACTCTCGGAGTACGTGGATACCCATGAACTGCTTTCTGGGGCCCAACATGGTTTCTGGAAGGGTCATAGTACCACTACTGCTCTGATTACTGTAACCTCTAGTATTAGATCTGCCATGGATCAGGGCAAACTGTCAGGTGCTATATTTATTGACTTGTCAAAAGCTTTTGACCTTGTCAACCATGACCTACTGGGGGAACAGCTCAGGGCTCTCGGGTTCTCTCCGCATGCCATGAGTTGGATGATGGGCTACCTAACGGGTAGAAAGCAGCGCACCTGCTTTAACAAGGTCCTCTCGGAGCCTAGGGCTGTGACCATGGAGTTCCCCAGGATCGTGCACTTGGACCTCTCCTATTCTCACTTTTTATTAATCAACTCCCATGGGTGACCTCTGGTTGCCAAGTCACGCTTTATGCAGATGACCTTGTGCTAGTGGCCCATGCTCGTAATGCTGCTGACCTTAACCAGTGCCTATCTGAAGACTTCAGCAGAGTCTGGCCTGGTTACCAACCATAGACTGGTATTGAATCCTAACAAAACTCGGGCCATGCTCTCTTTGGTTCACGGCTCAGAATTAAGCCCCATCAGCTATGCTCAAAATAGCTTGTGATGGAGGCCCCTGTTGCAACAGCGAGCTCAATTAAAAATCTTGAGTCACCCTCGACCCACAACTTGACATGGAAGCCATATCCAAAACATCTGCAGAGCCACCATGTGTAAGCTTGGCCTTGCCTACAGGGCCAAATACAACCTGACTCCAGGAGCGAGGCTGGCACTTGCGAGGGGAGTGCTTCTCCCCTCCCTTAGTTATGGATACCACCTATTTGCCAGGTCACCTCAAATTCATCTTAATCGGTGGAACACGGCATATAATGATATCTGTTGGTTTCACTTGCTGCTCCCAAACTCACCCACGATGTGAGTTCTATGACAAACTCAACTGGCTCCCCCCTGCGGAATTCCTGATCCTTGGTGTGGAAACTTCACCAGGAAAAGTGCTTGCCACGGGCATACCTCGTCGGGACTGGCGATCTCCTCCCAAAACTGGACGCCATCCCCTACTGGCTCAGGTCACAGACCGCCGAGATGCTTAAAGTTCCCCCTACTCGGACCCTTATGGGGGATCGTGACTTTGCCGCTTTTGTGCCTAGGTTCTGGAACTCCATTCCGGACTCTGTTCACTCTGCCCCTTCCCATGGGACCTTTCGCTCCTCCCTGTGGTCCCACCTAAAACAAACAACAAGATGTGACTGCTCCTAGTCTCTGTAATGTAATACTCTGCAGTCCACTATTGACCACTCTGAGTCCATGATGGTCTATGAAATATGTATTCAGTGATTCTAATGTCTATCTATGTCCTGTAACAATTTGTACTATGTGTGGCAGTATCTCTGCCCTTACACAAGCGTTGTTATAGCTGTTTTTTACTGTATCATGCTGTTTCTCCAATGTTGCCATGTATGTATACTGTATGTTTTGTGCTCTCCCGGGTCGTTCTTGAAAATAGGCATACTACTTGTCTAGTGTACTTACCCGGTAAACAAAAGCTAAATAATAAATAAACAATGTCCCCTGGATTTCCCCCCACGGCAGGGCCAGAGGAGTGTTGCCCTCCCTTCCCCTCCGGAGCACAATTCAGATGTGCCTCAGGGACCAAGTGGTGGTCTAGTTAAAGGAAAATAAGTGGGGCTTCCTACAGCCCACCTGACTGCTAGATTTTTGTTTTTGTCCTCAGTCTCCCAGGCTACTACAATGTGTGTGTGCTGTGGCATGCACATGCTGCGAAACTGCAGTCTCTACCTTTCAAAGCTTCTCGAAACCTGCATTAATAATGGGCCTACACCACAAGGCAGTCAAGTGCTAACACAGAAGTGATACTGCCACTGTACAGATAGACACTACACTTGTTATGGTTTATAATGCTTAGAAAACCTCAGTGTTTGGACATTATAAGAACCAAATGGTTCAACAGGAAACTTACAAGCAAACAATGATAGCATTCATCACTCTGTCATGCCTGCATAATAACAATGATTTATTCTTGTCTTGGTGTGTCTGGTGTATTTTGTTACTTATGCAATAGGCATGGAGTTAAATCTCCACTGATAAATGCTGTTATTATATGATAACGGCTGATGACTTGTCTACTATGGGCGCGAAATTCAAAATTGCACCTGACAGTGGCGCAAGTGGTTGCACAGCGCAACTGAGTAGCGCTGGAGCTACAAAGGGATATATTCATAGGAGATGTGCCATGGCACATCTTGTCTGAATACACCACAAAATGCCCACAGCGCAAGTACAATGCGCTAGCGCATCCCCCAGACAGGTCTGAATATCAGAAATGGAAAATGCGCCAGCACATCAGAGATACGCCATGTGCAAATTCCTGATATTCACATACATATACAGTATGCAAATGGAACCATAATGCATGCAAGGCACAAATGGGGCCATTTGCATGTCATTATGGCTCCATTGGCATGAGTTGTGCAGGGCTGGCGAGCGAAATACACCTGGCCCCCCTGCACAACATGCGGTCCCTATACCAAGTGCTGCAGTAGTAACCCCTCCCCATCCCACTGAGCAGCTGAACCAACTGTAGTACATTCCCTGACAGTCTAGCAGTACCCCCCCTCCCTGCCAGTATCCCCAATCAACATGAAATCCTATTTCAGAACACCCTGGTTATCCAGTGGTACCCCCCTCCCTGCCAGTATCCCCAATCAACATGAAATCCTATTTCAGAACACCCTGGTTATCCAGTGGTACCCCCCTCCCTGCCAGTATCCCCAATCAACATGAAATCCTATTTCAGAACACCCTGGTTATCCAGTGGTACCCCCCTCCCTGCCCATCTCCCTGATCACCCCAAAATATCCTTTTGTAATTTTCCTGGTAGTCTAGTTGTACCCCCCATCCAGCATCCCCAATTGCCTGATATATGCTTTTGTAATTTCCCTAGTAGTCTGGTGGACCCCCTCCTAACCAGCATCGCGATCACCCGGTATATCCTTTTGCCCACCCCCAGTCACAATGTTGTGCATGACTATTACAGTATGCACTGCAAGCTCATTGGTCCACAGTGTGGATCAGTGAGCTTGCAGCATACTATGGCTGTCATTCAGTGGGCGAGGTATGCGATGGTATGCTGCGATGATGGGGGTTGGATAGACTGAGGGTCCTGTGTGAGTGGGGGGTTGCCACTGGACTACCAGGGAAATTACAAAAGGATATTTCAGGTGATTGGGGATGCCAGAAGGGGAGGGGCACCAGAAGACTACCAGGGAAATGACATAAGAATATTTTGGGTGATCAGGGATACGGGTGAGGGGGGTACCACTAGATCACCAGGGTGTTTCAAAATAGTATTTCACATTGATCGGGGATACAGGCAGGAAGGGGTTTACCACTAGACCAGCAGGGCAGTCAATGGAAGCCAGTGCATGGTGTTTGGGAGGGGGCTGCCATCCATGGCTGGTGGCTGCTGTGTTGCACCGTGCACCACAGTGGGCCGCCTATGGGTGGCTAGCAGTTTAGCCATTTTTCCTGGGCTCAACTTTGTGTCCAGGTATGTGGCACATCTCTGGGCTGTGCCGGCAGCTGTACTGCACATCTCGGCCTGAATATCAGGATGTGCTGCATATGCATGGGCACGGCCCCTGGAGATGTGCCGCATACAATTATCTTTGCAGCCCGGGTGCATCCGGAATGGTGCTGTGCAAGTCCCCCTTTGAATATCACCCTGTGGCAGTATTGCCCCAGATTTGGATTTAGAAATCCTCGAGCCAGACTTCTAGTCTTTTGCCCTCTTGTTTCTGTCTCCCCCCCCCATCTGCCTCTCCTTCTATCAAACTCTGCTGGAGCAGTATCCTCTATCTTTTTCACACTATAATGGAGTGGCCGCCCATTATAGTGTATTCTCTACCCCCCCCCCCTTTTTATTCGTTCTTCCTGTCTCGAGAATTCCCAACTTCAAATAAAGAAAAATGCACAAAATGCCTGAACTTTATTATGGCATTTGTTGCATTGTTTAACAGAATGAATAACAAAAATGAGCCTTTTTTTCCCCTGTTAAGGTTACTGAATTAAGTCCCTCCTTAAGAAAGCTAGCACTAGCACTGTTACAGATACAGCTTTAGGAGAGAAGCTGTGGGGCTTTGAGAAAGCTGGTCAGGAGGTTTAAAATACAAGGGGTATTCCTTGTCACATGTGAGTTGTGAAAACTAGTTCAGCTGCAAAAGGGAAAGCAGCATGTCCCACTAAATAAAAGGGTTTAGTCTGTCTGTCTATCAGACTTGTAGGTTATGCTTTGAAGACTGTAGTAACTAAGATATCAAAATTGTAAAATAGAATATCAACTTGTTATAACTGTAGTCCCCCATTCTTGTGTATTAGTGTAGAAATAAAGTGTAATTATTTAATTAGGGGGCGGACTACAGTGACCACATGATTAATTATGCCCTGTGAATTTCTATAAAGAGAGAGAAAGGTAGACACAGATGTTAGATAGCAGTGGAAGGGAGTAGGTGAAACTCTGTTCCAGAACCATAGAAGATAGTGGAAAGTTAGACTAAAACTACTTCCACTCTATGTTACACCTTGAAAAGTAACTGTAAGCTCTTGGTGAGCTAGGATTTGATTTGTATCCAGTTTTTCAGTGTTTTATTTCCTCCTTGGTTATATTATTTGAACTTTTTGGATCATTATAATAAAGGCACTCAAGGTGTTCTTGTGTGTCACAACCTCCTTTGGTCTCTCCGTGTTAGTTGTCTACACCACACCCTATGACAAAGTGGTGGTAGTAGTGGGATGTTACTGGTTGTCTAAGGCATATTGGGAGAAACCAGTAAGGAACCTGACCAGGGTTCCAGACAACTTGGAGTGGAGATGGCATCCGGTGGAGAGGAGAAGAAGTTGGGAATGGTGACCAGAACCCAGACGGCTTTGACAGGAGACCCTTTGAATCCAGGACTGGGTCCAGATGTCAGGAGAAAGGATCCCATGGCAAAGGAGGAAACATACAGCAAGGAGGAGTCCGAGGAGGTTCTACAGAAGACACCCTTCAGAGAGGAACCACCTGAGGACTTGGCTAGTTTATTACGTTGGCTGGCGATTCAACAGAGTGAGATGGAGAGACAGCGGGAAATAGATGCCAGGAAAGGAGACAGGAACTGCGGCAGCAGGAAATCAGGTGGGCTGAGACTGTGAAAGTGTTACAATTAATTGGGTCTAATACTGGCAATAGTGGGGATAGTGGTACCTCCAACCCAAAAGACATCAAGCTAACTAAAATGACTAATTCAGATGATATAGAGGCCTACTTAACTACATTTGAGAGGTGGCTAGAGCTTGTAATTGGCCACAAACTCAGTGGGTGATACAGGTTGGCCCCTATTTGTCTGGGAGGGCCCAATTGGCTTATAGTCACATGGACTCTAGAGATGCTGAAAATTATGACCTGGTAAAACTGAAATACTGAAAAGATATGATATTAGTTCGGAAACATATAGGCAAAGGTTTCGTACCTTAAAGTACCATCCCCAAGACAATCCTAGAGAGACATTTACAAGTCTATGGGAACTGTGTTGGAAGTGGATATAACCAGAAGGAAAGTCTATAACTGCAATTATGGAGGCCTTTATTATTGAACAATTTTTACAAATACTCCCCCATGAGGTACAAATATGGGTAAAAGAACATAAGCTAGAAACAGCAGAAAAAGCCATTTCCTTGGCTGAGGACTTTTTAACAGCCCACCAGACATATCGGAAAGGGACTTCACATCCCCAAGAGATGGTAACAGGAAGAACTATTTCCAGAACAAGGACTAGTGTTCCAACCACCAGTGACTTAAAGAAGGACAATAAAACTGATAATAAAAGACGCTCTTTTCCAGCAGACATTGTTTGCAGAAACTGCCAAGGGCTAGGCCATATAGCCAGATACTGTCCAAAAATACGTGGGGGTACTACTCATTTGGCTCTGCTAGGTGCTGGATATTTTACTACTGTGGTAAAGCTGGGCAATCAAAATGTAATAGGATTAATAGATTCAGGTAGCAAAAATACTTTAGTAAGGCCTGAATTGCTTGATACTCGGAGTAGTAAAAGTGAAGGCTGGCAAGCCTGCGCACCGTCCGGAATAACTTTGCCGCACTAACCAACTTGCAAGATCGAGCACCCAACAAGTAAGTTCAGTCCCCATTTTCTGTCTTGTCTTCCTCTCTAGACTGCTTTATTCAACAACCTGAAAGGGCAGGGCACATATGAGTATAATGTTTGCTTATTTACTTTCAGTGGGTCAAGCTCACCCTCAACCAGTCTGCAAGCCTTGGATTCCACACATACCAGAGTAGTCACCACTGACTGCCTGTCCCCTCAGATACAGTACACTCCTGGAATTGCTCTCTCTTAATGGGGGGGGGCAGAGGATGTAGAAGTCCAGGTGTCACAACTGGACAGGAAGACCATAATGGCACCATCTAAGCAGCAGTATCAATTTTTACCACTCATTTTCCATCTCCTCCCCCATGTCCCATTCTGTACTGCACTGAACTGGAACATAGCCTGAGACTGAAGACCTTTATGGCTTGTCAGGAAAAGGCTAGGTCCAGTCATCACACTCTAACTGGCACTTTCTGACAGGGAACTGGACATATAATCCCTTTGTGTCCAATAGAAATATCTCACATCACTCCTCTCATCTGGGACTCTATGTATTCCAGCCCACATGCCTCTCTTGCACTTGGCCACCAGGGGGAAGTCATGTAACTGCTGGAGTCACCAACCCTCTGCCCTCTCCAGAGCAGCATGCATACAAGACTGGCACTTCTCTGCCTCCAGCTGTGTGACTGACAGCCTGCATTGTGGACCTGAATTCAGGTTGTTATTGTGTTGCTATAAGCTGCAGCTCTTACCTTTAGATCTTTGTGCAGTCTGAAGATAATATGTAAGTTAAACAAAGAGTGCAGTCTGTGGTAATATTGTTTAACTCCCCCCAGTCCACTTGCTCTGCAACTTCCATTCTTTTTTTTAAATCAAGCTTTTTCTTGCCTCCAGGCTCACCTGATGGCACCCCCCAGCCCCATCACTGACCTTCTCACAGACTTGCCAGTCATCCACCACCTGCCCAGGACCATGGTAGAGGTGGGTGGCCTGCCATGTCGGTCTTGTGTGGGTCAGCTGCGGGGGTCACATGTGGGTTCCAGCACAAATGTGGACAAGGGCATTTTCTTCCAGTTACTGTTTTTTTTCCCTGAAGATGCGAGCATGCAGTGACTTACATGCATGCATACCTGGCGTCTGGTAGCTCACCCACTCCTCATTTTGGTGCTCCCCTCATGCTACCACCTTGTCTCTACCAGATAGCAATCAAGTAGCGGGCCACTGCATGCCCCCTCCCAGATGGAAGTGAGCAGTCATCGGAACACTCCATCCTACCTCCTCTGGCCTGCCACTGAGAGACTCAAGTCAATTCACAAACCTAGGTAGCCAGTATGGTCAGTGGCACCGCTATTGCTGCACTGCCAGGCCAGCTCATAACTTCAGTTCTTGTTGAACTGTTACACTCATTGCTGACATCATGGCTGTGACATCACCTTAGTCAAGCTTATGCTGTCTGATGCCTTGACAGTGTAGACCCACCTCCAGTGATAGACTCCATGTCAGCTCAATGGTGCATGGGTTATTTGTAGTCTTCTTCTCCTACAGATATGCCGTTCTTACGACAGGAAACAGTGAAGGTCAGCCTCCTCCTCATCTTGCACTCCAACATACTGTAGATAAAATCTGTACAGCACTGTGAGTTGCAATATGTGTCCCATCAGCTCCAAGTTCTAAAATAGTGCTCTTATAATAGAAGTGTCTCTCCACACAAGTGCTTTACGGTGATGTGCTGCCACACTGAAAGGGGGGGCAGATGTTAAACCCCTCCCTCCAAATTGCCGAATTTAGCAAGATTTAAGCAGAGAACTGGTGACACCACTGACTACCCTTTTTAACAAATCGTGGGAGGATGGTGTGGTACCTGAGGACTGGAGGAAGGCAGATGTGATTCTCCTTCACAAAAGTGGGACCAAGACAGAGGCAGGGAACTACAGACCTGTCAGTTTGACCTCTGTGGTAGGGAAAGTGATGGAATCACTTCTGAAGGAAAGAATTGTTAAGCACCTAGAGGCCAGTGGGGCACAGGAACCAAGGCAGCATGAGTTCACAGAGGGAAGGTCATGTCAGACAAATCTAATTAATTTCTTTGACTGGGTGACCAAAGTAGTAGACCAGGGAGGGGCTGTGGACATATCCTACCTAGACTTTAGCAAGGCATTTGACACAGTCCCGCACAAAAGATTAATAGTCAAATTAACCAGCCTGGGAGTGGGTCCCAGGGTGGTAGCCTGGGTAAAACATTGGCTGGACAACAGGACACAGAAAGTAATTGTAAATAGAGTCCACTCTGAAGAAAGAGGGGTTACTAGTGGGGTACCGCAGGGTTCAGTACTGGGTCCAGTCCTTTTTAATGTCTTTATAAGTGACATTGAAGAGGGACTGGAAGGAAAAGTATGCCTCTTTGCAGATGACACAAAGATCTGCAACAGGGTTGATACACAAGGAGGCATAGAAAGGATGAGAACGGACTTGGCAAGGTTGAAGGAATGGTCAGAAGTATGGCAGCTTGGATTCAATGCAAAGAAGTACAAATTAATGCGCCTGGGAAACAAAAACCCAGGGAAAGATTACACAATGGGGAGCAGGTAGTAACAACAACAAAAATGGAAAGGGACCTGGGGGTAATCATATCAGAGGACCTTAAGGTTGGCAAGCAATGTGAGAAGGTGGTAGGGAGGGCTGGGGGGATACTGGGATATATAGGGAGAGGCATCACCAGTAGAAAACAAGAAGTTATTATCCCTCTGTACAGACAGCTGGTGAGACCCCATCTGGAGTACTGCGTCCAGTTCTGGAGACCCCATCTCTGCAAGGACATAGAAAAGATGAAGGCAGTTCAGAGGAGGGCAACTAAAATGGTGCAGGGTCTGCAAGAGAAGCCATATGAGGAGAGACTAAAAGAGCTTAACATGTATACCCTTGAGGAAAGGAGGGAGAGGGGGAACATGACAGAAATGTTTAAGTACTTCAGTGGAATCAACAAAGTCCAAGAGGGTAGCATCTTTCAGAAAAAGAGATGTGCAAGAGCAAGGGGGCACAATTTGAAGATAGAGGGTGGATGGCTCAGCGGCAATGTGAGGAAGTATTTTTTCACAAAGAGGGTGGTGGATGCATGGAACAACCTTCCTGAGGAGGTTGTGGGGTCTAAAACTGTGGAAGAATTCAAGAATGCATGGGACAGACATAAGGCAATTTTTGTGGAGTGTAGGAAGAAATAGGCTGTTTGTTAAATAGGATCTGCAGCTTATCCTCTAGGTAGGGAAATGGGCAGACTAGGTGGGCCAAGGGGTCCTTATCTGCTGTCAAAGTCTATGTTTCTATGTCTATGTTTCTATGCATGTCATATGTGTTCATGGTGATTCTCACCACTATTCTACAGGGTAGATATGTATCAATATAGATGGGAAATACTCTGAGGTGACTGCAGGGATAGTTCCTAATCTACCAGCACCGATACTAATTGGCCATGACTACCCTGACTTCCAAGCATTAATGCAAAATAAGGGAACTCTGTCTGCAGTAACCACTAGAGCTCAGAGTAGACTGCCACAACAACTGGGGGATGTATTTCCATTTCAGGATGAACTGTATGATCCACCAGGGAAAATAAGGGTGTCTAAAAATGCTAAGAGACTTCTCCAAAAAAGGTGGGTTGAAAAGAAAAAGGGGTTACCTGAATCAATATCTTCCATTTTTGTAAAAAGTAACATAGCTGAAGAACAGGCTAAGGAGTCTACCTTACAATCCCTGTTTCAGCAAGTGGATAAAGCAAATGGTCCTGGTGCCCCTAAGATCATCACACAGCATAACATATTGTATCGGGTATGTACTAAAGAAGATACAGGAGAACAGGTAGAACAACTGATAGTTCCCACCAGTATAGAGCGTAATTTGATTTTTCTAGCCCATGATATCCCATTGGCAGGACATGCAGGACGGATAGAACTTGGGGAGGATTTACAAAGGTTCGAGTGGCCAGGTATTCATGAAGATGTAGCTAACTATTGTCAGAGCTGCAGTGAGTGCCAAAAAGTAAGTCAGGTAGGATGAAAAGAGATTGTTCCCCTGGTACCACTTCCTTTAGTGACAACCCCGTTTGATGGATAGGAATAGATTTAGTGGGACCTTTGACTAAGAGCTCCAGTGGGAATCGATTCATATTAGTCATCTGTGATTATGGAACTAAATATCCTGAGGCCATCCCCTTATGCACTGTCACCACCCAGAAAATAGCAGAAGAACTAGTCAAATTATTTAGTTGAGTGGGTATACTGAAAGAGATTTTATTGGATCAGGGGAGTAATTTTAATGCTTCTTTATTAAAAGAACTTTACAGATTGTTGGGTATTGTGGCAGTACGAACTTCCCCCTATCATCCCCAGACAGATGGACTCGTAGAACGTTTCAATCAAACTTTGAAACGGATGTTGATGAAATTTGTCCATGAGGAAGGGAAAAACTGGGATAAATATTTACCCTATTTGTTATTTGCCAATCGAGAGGTACCCCAGGCCTCTACTGGCTATTCCCCTTTTTCCCTTCTATATGGCAGAAATCCTCGGGACCGTTAGATGTCATAAAAGAATTCTGGGAAGAAGGGAAGGAGATGAAGCAAAAAGGCATTGCTGAGTATATGAAAACACTGAGGCAGAAGTTAGTGACTTATGTAACTAAAGCACATGAATCCAGTGTTCAAGCCCAAAAAGTGCAGAAATCATTGTACGATCAAGGTACAAGTAGGAAACAATTTCAGAGTGGGGATCAAGTATTACTACTTGGAGAATGTTAATTTTAAGACAGATGTTATTCTTATGGGTGACTTTAATTATCCTGGTATAAATTGGACATCAGCTAAAGGATCTAATAACCAGGAAAACAGATTTATTAGTACTATGTCACATCTAGGACTGGATCAACATGTAGGTTTACCAACTAGAAATGATAATATTTTGGATTTAATATTCTCAAATATTAAAGGTGACAAAGATTTGGTTAGTATTATGGCTCCTTTAGGAAATAGTGACCATCAGATAATTAAATGGTCATTTAACTTCCCTGTTAATAAATCTTGTGGTAAAACCGAATTTAAAAATGTTAATAGAGCCAATTATCAGGCAATTAAGGAATATTTATCAAATTGGAATTGGGAACATGAGTTAATTGGGCAACCTATAGAGAACATCTGGTTAAGAATCAAAGAAGAAATCCAATATTGTATTACAAATTGGGTACCAACAAGAGTTAAATACATTGGATTAAAGAGGTCTCCACCTTGGTTCACTAAGGAAATCAAAATGTTGGTCTCAGCGAAAAAGAAAGCATATAATAGATACAAAAATAATATTAATGATTTAAACTGGTCTAAATTTATAATTAAATCCAAAAAGGTAAAATACGCAATTAGAGAGACAAAGCGAGAATTAGAGAGGAATCTAGTTGATTTACATCATGACAACAAAAAAAGGTTCTTTAATTACATTGGCTCCCTAAACAATTCACCTACCTTAGTAGGACCATTAAATATTAATAATGTTGATGTTAATGACGAACAGGTTATAGCTAATAAATTTAATGATTACTTTGGTAGTATATTTAAAAAGAAGTGTGAGTTCACGTGTTCCAAACCATCTAATTTAGACCCTGTGATCGAATTTAGTGTGGCTGAAACCTTTTACCTTATGGATTCCTTAAAACCATCTACATCATGTGGTCCTGATGATATTCCTGCTATTTTTTTAAAAAATCTATCTCATGAATTAGCAGGAGCACTGACCTACTTATTTAATGAGTCATTAAAGAAGGGCTTAGTAGTTAATGATTGGTGTGATGCTAGAGTTATTCCTATACATAAATCTGGATCTAAGAAGGAGTTAAACAATTACAGACCTATAAGTCTTACCTCGCCTGTATGTAAAATTATGGAGCTTACTAATTTTAAGCAGAATCAGTAGTCATATTTTGGCTAATGGTCTGACTGATATTTTCCAACACGGTTTTCAAGCTGGAAGGTCATGTCAGACCAATTTGCTTGATTTTTTTGATCCGCTCAGCGAGGCTCTGGATCTTGGTTTGCCGGTTGACGTGATCTATCTAGACTTTGCAAAGGCTTTTGATTCTGTTTCATATGATATACTATATAAGTGTCTAGTCAATTTAGAACTTAATATTTATTTGATCACATGGATAATGCAATGGCTGTCAAATAGAAGACAGCAAGTAAGTTTGAGGGGTTTTGTTTCCCCGTGGACACCAGTTACTAGTGGAGTTCCTCAGGGATCAGTTTTAGGGCCTGTGTTGTTCAATATACTTATAACAGGAATGAAAATAAATAATGGTAACTGGTTAATTAAATACGCAGATGATGCCAAACTTGGAGGGATTGTTAACAACTCAGAAGCTACATCTGTATTACAGGATAATCTAAATGATATTCCGAATGGATTAGTAAACATAAGTTGAAATTTAATATTGATAAGTGTAAGGTTATGCACTTTGGAAATAATAATAAGTGTGCTAAATATTATATTGACAATCATGTCTTAAGCGTTATTACATCTGTGAAAGATCTTGGTGTTATTATTAATAACACATTAAAATTTATTGAACACTTAAATTATGTGATTAAAAAATGTTCTAGACTTAGTAATTGTTTATTTAGAAACATTAAAAGCAGAGAGCCATCGATTATGGTCCCCCTTTATACTAGTATTATAAGAGCAAATTTTGATTACTGTTCTTCGTTTTGTGCTCCCACACAGAGGAGTGATATAATATCTAGGGAGAAGGTGCAAAAAAGGTTTACTAGGAATATTATAGGAATGGGAAATTTGTCTTATGAAGAAAGACTTAAACGACTTAAGTTGTACAGCATGGAATATAGATCAATACGTGGGGACCTTTGTTTGCTCTACAAAGCGTCTAAAGATGAATACTTATTCGATACACTCCACTTGAAATGGAATACTATTACTGTCTCAACTCGCTCTCATAATTTAAAATTATTTTTACCGATTAATAGAACTACTAAACTAACACAATTTTTTACTCAACGAATAGTTCCAATTTGGAACTCACTACCTTATGAGGTGGTGAATTGTGTAAGTTTGTCACAATTTAAATTTCATTTAGGCATATTTATGAATGAATCTAAATTTGTTACCCACCTAGCTTAGGTGGCATGATCTTAATGGGCTAGTCCCTCGATCGTGTAATTTACCTATGAACCTATGAACCTATTGTTACCCTCGTCCAGTAACAAGTTACTCATGAAGTGGCAGGGCCCCTATCAGGTTCTGAGGCAGACAGGCCCAGTTAATTATGAAATAGCTACCCATGATATTAAACCTGGAAAAAAGGTGTATCATGTAAATTTGTTAAAAAGATAGTATGAAAGAACAAATGATGACATCAGTCTCATGGTCATACCTGATGAAGGGGAGACAGATTTTGAAGTCGCTTATGGGCAACTGGAGGATAGGAAAGGACCCCAAGACATGTTTATAAACCCCAGTTTAGAACAAAAACAAAGAGAGCAACTAGACGCTCTGATTCAAACCTTTGCCACAACCTTTACAAGCATACCTGATAAGGCTAAAAATGTGGAACATCAAATAAAAACTCATGGAGACCCAGTAAGGAAAAGTCCCTATAGACTCCCTGAGAGGGTTCGAAAAGAGGTGCAAGAGGAAATCAACAAACTGCTAGCCTTAGGAATCATTGAGCCCTCAAAAAGTGCATGGGGGTCTCCAGTTGTGATAGTGCCAAAGAAGGAAGGAGGTATTAGGTTGTGCCTCAACTTTAGAAACCTTAACCAAGTTGCACAATTCAATGTGTACCCTATGCCTCAATAGATGATATTATAGATAAACTTGGGAATGCTAGATACATATCCATGTTAGATCTTACCAAAGGATATTGGCAGATCCCTTTGGCTAGTGCAGATAAAGAAAAAACAGCTTTCAGTACCCTTACAGGCCTTTTCCAGTTCTGTACTATGCCATTTGGGCTCCATGGCACACCAGCCACTTTCCAGCGGTATATGGATCAAATATTAACACCATACACTACATTTTGTGCTGCATACTTGGACGATGTGGTCGTATTCAGCAAAGACTGGGATTCCCATTTGACACATCTCCGAGACATAATAAATGCAATCAAAATGGCAGGTATGACCATTAATCAAGTAAATGTGCATTGGCTATGAATGAGACCAAATATTTGAGATTTGTGCTTGGTAATGGGCTCATTAAACCACAAATGGATAAGGTAGGAAGCAGTTGCTAACAGTGCCAGACCAACCACAAAGAAACAAATCCGCTCATTTTTAGGACTTGCTGGGTATTACAGGCGTTTTATCCCCAATTTCTCTACAATTGCTGCCCCGCTAACTGATCTGACAAAAAAGAAATATGGGAATAAAATACAATGGTCACAAGAATGTGAACAAGCCTTTAATACCATAAAAGCGGCACTGTGCTCTTCCCCTGTGTTAAGGGGCCCTGATTTTGATTACCCATTTGAAGTCCACACAGACGCTCTGGGACGGGTCTGGGAGCCGCATTTTAGTCAGACTATAAATGGAGAAGAACACCCTATAGTATATATCTCCAAAGTCTACATGATAGAGAGGAAATATAGCACGTTGAACTAGAATGTCTAGCAGCAAAATGGGCAATTGAATCATTACGATTTTTTTATGGGGAGCCCTTTACCCTAGTAACAGACCATAATCCCCTTTGCTTTTTGTCCGAGATGAAAGATAAAAACAACAGAATCATGAAGTGGTACCTGTCATTACAGCCTTTTACATTTACTGTACAACATCGAGCTGGTACCTCGCATGCAAATGCTGATTATTTATCCCGACAAATGGGATAATGTACAGAATGTTAAAATATTATTCTGAGGTCATAACTCTATTTCGAATAGAGAGAATGATATTGGTATAGACACCCCAGGGTAGTGTTAGAATGAATTAGGTTGAATTGTTCGTTCCTATAATAATCGAAGTATTTAAGGGACCCTGGGGTGGAGCTCTATGGTGAGGGAGGGCCGGAGCTCCATCCTACCCAAATGTAAAGGAGTAGGTTGTCTTGATAACCTAGATAGGTTATCGCTAAAGCATGGGAGTGTGTGGCAGTATTGCCCCAGATTTGGACTTAGAAATCCTCGAGCCAGACTTCTAGTCTTTTGCCCTCTTGTTTCTGTCTCTTCCCCCCCCCCCATCTGCCTCTCCTTCTATTAAACTCTGCTGCAGCAGTATCCTCTATCTTTTTCATACTATAATGGAGTGGCCTCCCATTATAGTGTATTCTCTACCCCCTTTTATTCGTTCTTCCTGTCTCGAGAATTCTCAACTTCAAATAAAGAAAAATGCACAAAACGCCCGAACTTTATTATGGCATTTGTTGCATTGTTTAACAGAATGAATAATAAAAATGAGCCTTTTTTTCCCCTGTTAAGGTTACTGAATTAAGTCCCTCCTTAAGAAAGCTAGCACTAGCACTGTTACAGATACAGCTTTAGGAGAGAAGCTGTGGGGCTTTGAGAAAGCTGGTCAGGAGGTTTAAAATACAAGGGGTATTCCTTGTCACATGTGAGTTGTGCAAACTAGTTCAGCTGCAAAAGGGAAAGCAGCATGTCCCACTAAATAAAAGGGTTTAGTCTGTCTATCTATCAGACTTGTAGGTTATGCTTTGAAGACTGTAGTAGCTAAGATATCAAAATTGTAAAATAGAATATCAACTTGTTATAACTGTAGAAATAAAGTGTAATTATTTAATTAGGGGGCGGACTACAGTGACCACATGATTAATTATGTCCTGTGAATTCCTATAAAGAGAGAAAGGTAGACACAGATGTTAGATAGCAGTGGAAGGGAGTAGGTGAAACTCTGTTCCAGAACCATAGAAGATAGTGGAAAGTTAGACTAAAACTACTTCCACTCTACGTTATACCTTGAAAAGTAACTGTAAGCTCTTGGTGAGCTAGGATTTGATTTGTATCCAGTTTTTCAGTGTTTTATTTCCTCCTTGGTTATATTATTTGAACTTTTATTTGGATCATTATAATAAAAGGCACTCAAGGCGTTCTTGTGTGTCACAACCTACCTTTGGTCTCTACCTGTGTTAAGTTGTCTACACCCACACCCTACGACACACCCTGGGCACATTTTGGGGGTTGTGCTGGTGCAGCTCAGTTGTGCCAGGCACAGCTGCTTTGAATATCTCGGTCCATGTGTATAAATGTAAAATCTCACGTTTATACACATAGTAGACACATCATCAGCTGTTTATTGACACAACACACACACCTGATTGGGACTACTTTAAGTTGTCATGCTACATAACTGCTCTCCACTTTCCAGCACACTTCAGCAGTTTACAGTTTCTGACCTCCGCCATCCCAGCTGTTAACATTCTCATAGCTGGGAGTGGCTGCAGTTGTTCAGTTACACAGTTTTAAACATTTTGTGTAACAACCTACAGTACCTCTTAATTTTGAAGCAGATCTCTCTCCTTCTTCACATCCTGCTGCTCACAGTTCTGTCTTTGCTCCTCATGGTTGCGGCCGTAGGGTTGACACCTATCCAGTTTTTGTCCGGATAATCTGGGTTGTAGGGTCCTAATCCGGTCATCTGGTTTTGATTACACGCAGTCCAGCTTTTGGGCCATTTTGAGTGCTCATATACTCTTAAAACTGATGTATCAAATCATTCACTGTTTTGGCTGCATTACATGTCCAGGTTACAAAGAAGTTCTGCTGTTACAGTCATTCAGACCTGCCTTTGTTTGTAAAACCAGACTGTCTGACAGGAGTAAAGTATGGCCATTAAGATCATTAGCAGTAAATTAACCTATTCTTTTCCACTCTGAATTTTAAGTACTGTCTTTTACTGCTATGACAGGAAACAGTTTTTACACCTTTAAGTGCGCTCATGTGTTTCTTTTTGTTTGTTCTATATTATAGTAAGTTTTAAACCCATTTTGTTAAATTAATAATCTAACTTTTGTTGCTTTTATCTCTACATTTGCTCTAATTTTTTGTATTACCTGAACATTCCATGACATTAGCTACACTTTGACAGGTCATTCAGATAAACAGCATGGAATGGTGCATCTGAAATTGTGGAATGTCTTAGAAATATGAAAAGAAACAGCAGTAGCTGCTGAGTTAAAGGGGAACACAGTGCAATATTAAGGGTACCACAAGCACTGACAATTAGGTTATCAAACATTGTTCAAAGAATCGGAATACATGGCTGACATGGAAAGGAAAATGGGATAGTGTTTAACAGAGGGCTGAGCAATAAACTGTGACTGAGCTTGGCACATCCAGCAGACCTGAGTTTGATTCCCACAAGCTCCACTTAAATACTGTGTGACCCTGAGCAAGTCACTTAACCTTCCTCTGTTCCTGGGTCACTCCTGTAAAATGGGCTATGTATCCTATGAGAGGTAACCTGGTTGCCAAAGAATAAAAATAAATAACTGAATAAATAAATCAAATAAATAACAGTATAAAAATAATTGCCCATCACTAGTAATGTATATTATAACAATACAAATGGCTTTGGAGGAGGAGTGATATACTTGCCAGTCTTAAAAAAGGGGTGGAGGCAGAGGCAGAGTTTGGGGTGTGGTTCAGATCCAGTTTTTACCTCATCCAAAGGTGGTAACCCTATGCAGCCACATCAGTGAGAAAGTGGTGACTCTGTGACCCGACCGACTGGTTATTAAATTATGACCAGACAAGACAATCATGCATTCCAAAAAGTAAAGATTTCGGGGATTAAAAATTGTTTAACTGGGAGGGTGGCAAATTCGGTACATGGTACGATCCAAGCAGGATCCGGGACCAATCTTAAACATTCGGTGTTGTATCAGCGAAAATGGTACAGTTGAAGGGAGTAAGTCTGCAGAGGTGGAACTGGAGCCAAGAGGCTTGCTCACTGGGGGCTGGGTGGAACCACTGTGGTGTTTTTTACTGGGGAGCAATTTGGCCGGTTGGCAGCTGCGGTGAGGTCACACAGCAGGCAGGGGAAACAAATTAGAAAAATAAATAATCCCGTCATGGTTCATAACCATTTGCTGCAACAAACAATGACCTCCCCGGCATCGCAGCATCAGCTTCTTATCTGCATGCAAACTAGAATGGGAGTGAGAGGCTGACACTGCGATGATGAAGTGCTCCCTGATTGCAGCGGCCAAATTGTTTCAAGTTGGTGGCAGGTTTGCAATGGCAGCATTGCCCACAACAGTGCTGCACCGCCACAACCCGCTTCTCTCCTAAGCTGCCACAACATGTTTCTTGTGCATGTGCACAAGCAAACATAAAAATAGCAGGACAAGAGGACACAGCATGAGATTAGAGGGATGCCAATTAAGGGGTGAGGAAGTTCTTTTTCACAGAAAGGGTGGTGGATGCATGGAACGGCCTACTTCAGGAAGTGGTGTATATGAATTCAGTGCGGGGCTTCAAACAGACATGGGATAGGCATAAGGGAGCAATACAGATAAGTATGAATAGATAGGCCATTGACAGAGTACAGGCTTATGGCAGTAGCTCAGATATGCGGAGATGTTCGTGAGGGCCAGCATGCAGAAAAATGTGTGGGGAGAGACTCCCTGTGATAAGTGGAGTGCTGTGAGAGCGAAGACCTGTGGGGCCGGTGACCTCTGCATCTGCCTGGGAGAAGGGGATTATTCCTCCATTGTCTGGGAGAGCCACCTCCCAATGGTTAAGTCTATCAGCAAAGTAAATCTGTGGTGTTGTGAGCGAGACCTCTTAGCAAGAGAGTGTGGTCTGAGACTGAATTTGGCAGAGGCTTGAATCAACATCAGGAGGTACCTACTAAATTCCTGAGCCTGGAGACTTTTTGGAGGCTGCGATGCTGTCCCATCTGCAGGCACTTATTTGGGCTGAGGGTGGAGGTTGCTCGTCTCCAGGCTGAGTTGGCCCAGGTTCGAGAGATCTCCTCCCTCACACAGGGACCACCAAGTCCCACCCTGCCTCAATGGTTGCCAATAAGGAGGAGCTGCTGGACGAGGGTGGGCTTGGGAAACATTAGGGCTGTGGGGAAAATACACATCCCTACTACAGTTAAACTCCATAACTCCTATGCTGCTCTGGCAGGGTGGGACTGTCCCAGAGAGGCACCCACAGTGGTAACCAAGGAGAATGTGGGGGTCCTCTACGGTGGAGACCCGGGGGGAGCACAGGACCCCAGAGGAGGAGGAAGGAACTCCTGGTGAGGGATTGTATCCTCAGGGGGGCAGACTTGGGGCTAGGAGGGGAGGGAATGAGGGAGGTTAAGTGCCTACCTGGTGCCACGGCTTGGGGGGATGGACAGCGGATCCTACAGATCACTGGGACAGCAGGACAGGAGGGTGAGCTAGATGTCATTGTCCACCTGGGGACAAAAGACCTGGTAAGTGGTGAAGCTAGAGTACTGCAGGAGCAGTTCAGGGAGTTGGGGAGGGGTCTTAGATAGGTGACATACTCTATAATCTTTTCAGAGGTATTACCCATTGAAGGCAGAGGGTAGAACAGGGTACTCCACACCAAGAGATTCAATATATGGTTGATGGACTGGTGCAGAGGGATTTGGCTTCACTGGGGACTGGGGTTCCACCTGGAGAGATGCAGGCCTGTTCATGGGCGATGGCCTGCATCTATCCGGGGGGACCAGGATCCTCAATGAGAGGTTTAAATGTTTCATCAGCAAGCATTTAAACTAGCTGGGGGGGGGGTGCAGCTGGGTGAAGCAAACATTCCCCCTTCCCCAGACACATACACACACACACACACAAAATGATACAGACAGCAGAGAGGACCATAAGGTTGAGAAATCACCAAAGAAAACCAAAATAGGTAAAAATGTAGAGAAAAGGCAGAATGAGAGTAAGCACAAGAGCAGGGCCAAATTAACCATTATGCCAATTAAGCTATAGCTTAGTGCCTCCCAGCCCTGGAGTTTGAGCATTTCTTGATATGGAGAGGGCCCACAAAGTATGGCTTGGAGTAGGGCCCCCATACAAAGCATGGCTTGGAGCAGGACCCCATGTCCCTTAATCTAGCCATGGACAAGAGGGATATTGAGGAAACACATGGGATAGAAGGGAAGTTATTGGGGGGAGGCAGTAGAAATTAGGGGGCCATGTCCACAAATGCCCACAGTCTGGGAAACAAAATCTCATTTAGTGGCCCTGGTGGCTGAGGCAGACCTGGACATTATCGCTGTTACAGAGACATGATTCACAGGGAACCATGACTGGGCTATGACAATACCAGGTTACACTCTATTCAGGAGGAACAGGGTGGGTAAAAAGGGAGGAGGAGGACTGTGCATCTAAGTCAGGGAAGGAATTAAGGCAACTGAAGTACAGAGAATTTAGGGAGAGGTGCAGGCACTCTGAATCACTCTGGAGATAGGAAAGGCACTGCCATTCGCACTGGTGTGATCTACAGACCTCCCACACAAGTGGAAGAGCTAGACAGGGTACTTGTACAAGCCATTCATAGAATGACAGCTAAAGGGGAGGTGCTGCTGGTAGGAGACTTCAATCTGTCAGATGTGGATTGGAGCAACCAATCTGCAGCCTCAGCCAGGAACAGAGACATCCTGGAAGCCCTGCAAGAGGGCATGCCTAAGACAGCTAGTGACAGAGCCCACCTGAGAGGGAGTGACTTTGGACTCGGTACTCACCAACGGGGACAGAATTACAGATAGAAAAGTTGGGAGCCATCTTGAATCAAGTGATCGCAGTACGGTGTGGTTCAATGTGAGAACAGCAGAAGAGTCAAACCACACGAAAGTAAGGGTCCTGGATTTCAACTTTGCAAAGATGGGAGAATGTCTTAGGAAATCACTGGTAGGAAAGGAGAAAAGAGGGCGGTGGAAGAACAATGAGAGAATCTTAAGGGAGCCATAGCAGAGGCAACAAGTCATTGCATTAGAAGCAAAACAAAAAGAAAGGAAAAAACACTATGATTCTCAAAGGAACTGGCTGAGAAGGTAAGGATGAAAGACAAGGCAGGCTAGGCAAGTTTTATTTTCCCAGGCACCCAATCCCAGAGGCTCTGGGTGCTGTACAAGTCAAAAGAACTATTCATGATAAAATAAAATTACAACAGCAATGTAAGTAAATAATATAGAGAAATAAATAAGACACAGATTTAAAACTATAGTTAAATGAACTGTAGCTTAAAAGGAAAAAAAGAAAAAGGGGCCAATTCAGGGTACGATCTAATACAGAAAGTCAGGGAAGGTCTGACTAAACAAGTGGGTCTTTAGTCGGGTTTTGAATACCTCAACCAAAGGGGCCTCCTGTACAGATGGTGGGAGCGAATTCCACAGGACGAGGCCTGTGATACTAAATGCTGTGTCACCGGCGGTTTTCAACCTCGTCCAGAGAATCTCAAGGAGGCCGCTGCTGGAGTAGCGGAGGGAATGGATCAAGGTAGCCAGAGTCAGAAGGTCAGACAAGTAGCCAGGGCCCATCCCATGTAGGGCCTTAAAGGTAAGTAAGCCCACCTTAAAGAGGATCCTCCACCTGACTGGCAGCCAGTGCAGTTTTCGCAACACCGGGGTAATATGGTAGTATTTTGACTGACCCATCAGCAGGCTGACAGCCACACTCTGCACTAGCTGCAGTCTGCGGAGGGTGCCTCCTGAGACCCCGAGGTAAAGCACATTATAGTAGTCTGGCCTTGACATCACAAAGGCATGTAACAGGGTGGGGAGGTCCAGTGGTGAGGACTTGATCCTGGCATTATTCCTCAGGTGGTAAAAGGTGGACAGGACAACGGATGACACCTGGGCCTCAAATGTCAGTCCACTGTCAAAGGTCACACCAAGATCGCGTACCCTAGAGGAGGCCTTCAATGGCACAGACCCCAGGAACAAACCTGTCTCTGTGCCAGAGGCCATCACATCATGACCTCTGTTCGACTCAACAACCAGTACTTCTGTCTTATCGGGATTCAGTCACAACCAGATGGAGGCCATCCAGACGTTGATATCAGCGAGGCATTTATTTAGCACTTCCATCGCATTGGATGTGCCTGGTGCAAAAGAAAGAGTAGAGCTGGGTATCATCCACATAGGAATGAAAACCCAAGCTGTACTTCTTAATGAGCACTCCCAGGGGCAGCATGTACACAGCAAACAATATTGGTGACAGGACCGAACCCTGATGTACTCCACACAACAGGAGGTTAGGGGAGGAAGAGGAATTTCCCATCACTATCCATTGCCTCCTGTTCATGAGATAGGACTCAAACCAGCAGATGACAGTGCCAGTGAGTCCACAGAATTACCTCAGGCAGTCGAACAACACACAATGGTCTGCTGTGTCAAAAGCTGAAGAAAGATTGAGGAGCACAAGAATTGTCCCTTCCCCTCGATCTCTGACCTTGAGGACGTCATTATGCACCTGAACTAATGCAGTTTCCATGCTGTGTCTTGCACGAAACCCCAACTGGAAAGTTTCATGTAAGTCAAAGGCCATGAGGTGCTCCTCAAGCTGAAGCACCACAACCTTCTCAACAACCTTCCTTAAGAATGGGAGGTAGGAGATAGGACGGTAATTCGACTTGACGTTAGGGTCTAAGGACGGTTTCTTCAGAAGGGACCTGACCAGACCCTCCTTCAAGACATCTGGGAAGACTCTCTCCACTAGACAATCAAGGCAAACACTGAGCCAACAGTGTCGACACATCTCATTAAGAAACATGCCGGCACCAGGTCCAGTTCACAATATGTGTGCTTCAGTCCACGAGCAACCCCCAAGACCTCTACTGCCTCCACTGGTTTAAACTCCCCCCAACCAGGTGGAGTGCTGTCCGGACACCCAAAGAGACAGCTGTCAGTCATATTATGACACACTGGCAGTACACCCAGCTGGATGGTGGACACCCTGCCTAAGAAGAACTAAACAAATTCTTCACATAAAGCATTTGAAAAGGCTTTTTTCGGCTGTAGACAGGGTGGGATTGGCAGCCTGCCCACAGTCTGAAAGAGCGCATTTTGTCAATTCTTCCCAGCAGCAACCTCCCCAAGTAGGAACTCTGCATTCTTATGGTGATTGCACCCTGGTACTCACCATAATGGGAGCAAAGGGCCAGTCTTTCCACCTCCAACCCAGACTTCCGCTAGCAGTGCTCCCACCTCCAACCCATAATCTTCATCACCTTGAGCTCCCCATCAAACCAAGAGGACCTCAAGTGAGAAGATCTGGGTTGTACATGGACTGGTGCAAGAGAGTCAAGCACTGCTATCAGCGTCTTATTACAGGCAAAGATAGCTTCACCCATACCCTCCATGCACGCACTGCCCACACTAGATAGATCAGCTACTGCCAGAAAACCCTCCAGGGTCAAACCTCTGAAAGGGCAGTAGCTTACAATCTCTGCAGGGGGAGGGCTCTCGGAGGGCCCCAAATGAGAACTTCACCATGCAAGGGTCGGACCAACTGACCCGATCAGTCTTGAGGTTACTAACCTCAAGCCCCAGCAAGTAAACCAGGTCCAGCATGTGGCCACCCTGGTGGGTCACAGAGGAAGCTTCCTGTGACAGGCCCAGAGATGATATCATCGGAAGGAGATTATAACTTAGCCTTGAAGTTTTGTCATTGGCTCAAACAATGAAGTCCCCCAGAATTAAGCAAATGGGGGACTCCAATGTTTTACCGATGATGAAATTGACTATCTCCTGCAGGAATTCTCCTGGCTCCTCCCCGGGGCGGGGCAAAAAACTAGAAGAATCCTGCAGCCTGCGCCTGGACTCCCATGGCTGGCCACTCATTCAAAGGATCCCAGCCTTCTCACTGGGTGTACGGTGAAGCCTAGTTCAGAGCTAAAACAGATGGTCACTCCCTCTCCCCTGCACTCCACTCTGGAGCAGTGCACTACCGAGTACCTGGGGGAGGAGAACGGCAGCCTCTAAATCCAGGCCAGCATTGTCATCCACCTAGGTCTTAGTGATACATGCCAGATCGACCAAGGAAATCAAATCTGCTATAATTGTGATCTTGTTCCTGATCGATCTGGCATTGCAAAGCACTGCCCTCAGGGGACTGGTGGAGAGTGCCACCCTACTGGCTACTAATACACATGGTCTAGTGAGAACCTTGGGGACAGAAACCAGACATGTCTCTCCTCATTCTAGGCTCTGTTGACACCCAGGGCGTCTTCTGCTCCTAATAACCTCAATCCTACCCCAAAGGGTGGTATTCAGGAGGTACAAGTAAACATGGAGGGAAGAAGACAGGGAACTGTATCTGGAAAAGCAGTGGGAGGTGGGGAAAGCAGCCTGGAGCACAAAGGTGCAAACAGAAGAAAAAATAATCCAGGCAATAACAAAAGAGGAAAATAACTTTTTCAGGTACATTAGTGAAAGAAAAAAGACTAAGGATGAGATTGTGAGACTGAAAAGGGAAGGAGGGAAGTGTGCAAAGGGAGACCAAGAAGAAGCAGAAATCCTGAACAAGTATTTTGTTCAATATTCACAAAAGAAGGGGAAGGAGAGGGACCATAGTTAGGCAATGGAAGCACCACAAGGAGGGTGATGGAAGCACCACTGGGAGGGAGGGAGGTGGACACTGGTCCATTTAAGGAGGCGAGAGTCTCAAAGGAACTCGCTAATCTGAAAGTGGACACGGCAATGGGGCGAGATAGGATACATCCCAGAGTATTAAGAGAACTCAGGGAGCTGCTGGTAACACCTTTGACAGCCTGTTTAACAGTTCGCTGGAAACAGGTGCGGTACCAAAGTACTGGAGGAGGGCGAATGTAGTCCCTCTCCACAAAAGTGGGAGCAGGGAGGAGGCTGGCAGTTACAGGCCACTAGCCTGATTTTGGTGGCGGGGAAACTAATGGAATCACTACTGAAAGAAAGGTTTATGATATATCTTGAATCCAGCAGAGCACAGAATCTGAGACATCATGGATTCAGTGGGAAGATCTTGTTAAACAAATCTGACAGATTTCTTTGACTGGGTGACTAGGGAGGTGGATCAGGAAGGGGTGGTGGATGTGGCCTACCTGGATTTCAGCAAGGCCTTTAACACCGTCCCACATAGGGGGCTAGTAAACAAGCTGGGCAGCCTGGAAGAGGGTCCTAGGGTGGTAAACTGGGTCAAAAATTGGCTGAGTGACACAGAGGGTGGTAGTGAATGGAGTTCAATCAGAAGAGAGGGGAGTGACCAGAGGGGTCCCGTAGAGATTAGTATTTGGACCAGTCCTCTTTGATGTCTTCTTAACTGACATTGCAGAGGGGCTGGAAGGGAAGATGTGTTTTTTTGCAGATGACACGAAGATCTGCAACAGGGTTGACACTCCAAGAGGGATAGAGAAAATGAAAAGGGACCTAAGCAAACTTGAAGAGTGGTCAAGGGTGGGGCAGCTAAGATTCAATGCAAAGAAGTGCAAGATCATGCACTTGGGGCACAAAAATGCATACATGTTGGGGAGAGGTACTGGTGACCACCAAACAGGAAAGGGACCTGGGAATAATCATATCTGATTATCTAAAGGTTACCAATGTGAAAAGGCTGTGAGGAGATCCAGTGGAATGCTGGGGTGCAAAGGGAGAGGTATCTCCAGCAGAAGGAAGGAGGTGGTGATGCTACTGTATGGAACAATGGTGAGACCTCATCTAGAGTACTGTGTCCAGTTCAGGAGGTTGCATCTCTGGAAGGACATAGACAGAGTAGAAGCGATTCAGAGAAGGGTGACATAAATGGTGCAGGGGCTGCACCAAAATTTATATGAGGGGAGACTGGAGGATCTCAGTATGTTTCCCTGGAGGAGAGGGGAGAGAGAGGGGGGGATATGATTGAGACTTTCAAATACCTCAAGAGTGAAAATAAGGTACAAGAGGCTAGCATCTTTAAAAAAAAAGATGTTCAAGAACAAGGGGCCATAATATGAAAAAAGAGGGATAGACTTAGGGATAACGTTAGAAAGTATTTTTTCATGGAAACGGTGGTGGATCCAATCATGCAGCCTCTCGGCAGAGCCTGTAGGGGCAAAAATGGTAGGGGAACTCAAAAACGCGTGGGACAGACATAAAGGAACTCTAGCGATAGGAAAGAGAGGGTAAGGCCACAGATCATTTAGGATCTGGGGTATATGAAACAGGTAGAGAAAATGGGCAGACTGGGCTGGCCAAGTGGTTCTTATCTGCCATCAAATTCTATGTTTCTGTGTTTCTCTGAGAGCCAGAAAGTGTTTGAGAACTGTTACCCGAAGTGTGGGACATGGCCATAGAGTCTGTTGTGTTCCGTCTGAAAACTGTGACACCATGAAAGAGTCTATCCCTTGGTCTGGAACGTCCCGGACCTGCTTGCAGAAAACTTCTCTTTGCCGAAGCACAGAGAGTTCTGTGGGCCCTGTTGGGTTGTCTCCTGGTCTCGCCCTGTGAACGGTGAGTTCTGTACTTTAATTGGTTGCCACAATAAACTGCATTTGTACAATATTTCTTTGTCATCTTATAGTAGTAGGTAGTGC
Organism: Neoceratodus forsteri; assembly: GCA_016271365.2. NCBI lineage: Eukaryota > Metazoa > Chordata > Ceratodontiformes > Ceratodontidae > Neoceratodus > Neoceratodus forsteri. The sequence goes on from CM057454.1 coordinate 1,136,646,862, forward strand.
TGGATAATTTGAGAAAGATTGGATGTAGTTTTTCCTTAAGCACACCCAGCCAAGGGTAGCTTTATTGGAGTTGTTGAAGCACAGAGAGCCCACAGAGACTGTGTGATTCCTGCATTACAAATGGCAAACACTTCCAGCTGGACAGTCTGGGGAATCAGCATAGTCATGCTACTTACTGCTAGGCATTGCTGATCAGCTCCACCCACAGATGTGTGGTCCCTGGTCCCTGGAACTAGCACAGTCCAGTGTTAAGAAGGTGACAAGCTGCAGGGATTTCTAGGGGCATCACGGACAAGACAAGCACCTAAAGAGGAGAGCTCCCTTAACTCCTGAGAAAAATACCCCCAAAATCCAGAACAATACACATCAAAGTGACAATAATGGCAGCAAAAGAGAAAGGGGACTGCAGAAGAACAAGATCTAGAGTCACAAATCTGAAAACGATGGAAGATGGCTCAAGATATCGTGTCTTGAGCTCCGAGTGGAGTCGAGGGGAGTTGATACGTGCCGCCAGAAAGCAGAGTAGGCCGGGGCTACAAGACCAACTGGGAAGATGAACGTCTCACAAGAAATAGATTTGAGATGTTGCTACATGAAATAAAAGTCTCCCAGTAGGACACTTGGCCCGAATTCACAAAATCCTGGAGCGTTTTAATAAAATGGAGAAGCAAGTAAAAGATGCAGAAACTAAGGTGGAGGCGGTGAAGCATGACACCGAGAACTTGAATAAGATAGCAGAAACCCTAATACTCCAAGGCAAGGACCTCCAGGACAAATGCACAGATCTAGAGGCAAGGTCCCACAGGGACAACTTAAAACTATCAGGACTGCTGGAGAAGGCAGAACCGGGATACGTGCTTATTTCTACAAAATCTGTTAATGGAGGTACTTGATCTGCCATGTAGTATGGCTATCCGCATTGAAAGGGTACAACAGGCCCTTTACCTAAAATCAACGGACCCATCCGCAAGGTCATGAGTGGTATTTCTAAAGTTCTTCAGCTACCATACCAAAGAAGAGATATTAAAAAGAGTGTGGCAAAAAAAAGATGTTCGGTATAATGGCAGCAGGTTATTTTTTGACCCGGACTACCCGCCTGATATACAGAAACAGTAGATGAGATATCTGGATATAATTATGGCCTTAAAAGTGAAGCAAATCAAATTCCAGCTGCCCTACCCAGCAAAAATCAGGGTCTACTGGGAGGAGGGGATCCCCTTATATCAGACCAGAAGAAACCATGAAAGTGTTGCAAACACATGGCATACCACTGGAACAACATAAGCTGCCCAGACTGGAAAACAACAAACAGGGGAGCCCCAGGGGTGGCAGATGGTGACAAGGATGAATTCACAAGCAGCAGGCAGAAACACGGCTGGCAAGATGATGTCAGACATCAGAGTACTTCTACAGCAGCTAAGCAAAGCACCGGACTACCAACAGGGACAAGCTGAAGCAGGGAGAAGCTGAAGCGTCGTGATCAGATAAGTATCATCAGGAATACAGGGATCCGAAGAACCCTACAACATGGACAGAAATGGGATACAACATCTGATTTTATTGGAGGGTCCAGAAGGGTGGGGCTGGGTGGGAAGAGGGATAAAGGAAGAAAGGGAGGAAAGGGGTAATTATGGTGGTAATGATTGTAACTTGGCCCTGCTTTTCTAGATCTCAGTCCCCCATAGGCTTGAATACCCTGTGGAGTAATAAGTTGCACAATGAATGAGGGAGACTAATTTTGACAGAAAAGAGAGGTCCGTGGAAAAAAGGGAATACCAGTCGAACTGCAAATGCAAATGGAAGGGAAAGGAAGGGGGAAAAAGGGACACAGAAATGATGCCTGTAATGCACACAATGAATAGCATATACAAGAGGCCAAACTATTATAAAGGTAGAGGATCAGAGTAATTGAACGTGTGGCGGCGGGCATGAGCTACTTGTTTTGAACAGTTTGCTACAACCTGGACCACAGATAAAGAACCAAAGTGGCACAATGGTGAAAAAAGGGGTAATAAGTGAAACATGGGAGGGGAGAGGGAAGAGTGGAAGAGCGGAGGGTAAGACTAGGAGACCTCATAGAATGAACACTGAAAAGATGAGATGGTCTTAAAGTGACAGAAAGTGACGTAAGTCAGGGAGATATACCAAGAAGTGTATAAGACATGTAACCCCTAGGTGGTGCTATCCCAAGGGATACTACCCCTACCTGCGTGACTAACTGCAGGTTGAGGGGCCTGAGCCTGTGAAAAGGGTGCCTCCACCCAGAGAACAGGGTTAATGGCAGTGTGACTGCTCTGGGTACAGCCCTCCAAGACACTGATACCCCCCTCTTTCCCCTCTAGTGGCCAAAGCAAGTCTGAGATAACACAATCCCAATACAGTCTATAATGCACTGTTGACCCCTCTTGTGATACACTTACCACCAGGGCTAGATTAGCTGGAACAGCCCTGGAGACCCCTGTAAAACAAGGCCTGTAACAGTAAACAGCAATATTACAGTACTTTCTATACAGAGGTACACCACAACCAGTTTGGATGCAAAAAGATTTAGATATTATTTATTAAGGGGATGTGAACAACAGAGGGGCATTAATCTAGTGGTTGATTTTAGATCTGAATGGTTCGGGTTATAAGGCATGCACTCAAAGGTCCCTGTAACATAATCACACACACCCCCTGGGTACTCAGTTGGAACTACAGGATAGCCTGAAGCATTGCTCGGGGTAGGCTGGCATTAAAGCTATTGTTGGGGTCCTTTGGAAGAAAGAGAACACAACATGCACTTTAACCCTTAATTTGTAATCCAGAGCTGGATGGCTAAGTCTGAAATGATTAGCAATAACAATTAAATCAGTTGACACACTTTGATTTGTTGCAGGGAGCTACAATACCCTGGTGTTTACTCACACTACCCAGTTCAGGATGCAGGATGGACATAATGAAGACCTCAGGATGAACAGCTGGATTGATAGGAGAAGCAGGGACCACATGATGCCCAGTGGTGGTGTTCCTGTTCATTGGTGTTGAGCAGGGAGTTGAATCCCCAATTGGGTCTCTCGTTGGGTGTAACTCTGCAGTGGGAGGGGGAGCAGCAGTCTAGGGTGAGATGGTAAGGCCCAGACCAGGTGAACGAGTTGGATACAGTCCGGTAGATTTGCTGGATGCAGTCTCCAGCTAGCATGACACAATCAGTGAGGTGGGGTACCAAATCGCGACCCACACTCCAAATTCAGCACACTTATAGTAAAAGTAGGTAAATATCACAGCCGAGATGACAGTCCGGTTGCTATTCAGAGTCTCTGCGTAAACTGTACGTTCTGAGGTAGGTTTTCAAGTCCTGACAAGCCAATGGGACTGAGGCAAATCTTCTATTCATTTCAGGCAAATTTCACTTTGCCACATTCAGGTTCCGATCACAAAAAACTGCAATTTCGAATAAAGTCCAATTCTAAGGCTCAAAGTCTCTTCACTTGGGAAGATGGTAGCAGGCAGGCCAGACACAGCCTTCTTGCCAGTTTCCCCTGTGTCCCATGCAGGAGCAGCTGCTCGAATTACTCTGCAAGTTGACAAACACACAAGCAGCACTCTGTTATTTTCTGTACTAGCAAGAACACAAGCAGCACATTTGGATGGAACTTTCCTGGGCAAAATCCTTTGTCCAAAGCTTCCTTTTCCATTTGGGCTACCATGCTACCAGACAAACAGATACTAGCCATACATTCAGTGAACAATTTCCAGTTCTCTCCCCAAATTAAACAACATTTTAGGATGTGCCCACATTTTTTGTACCCCCTCGCTACTTTTCAGGGTAAGCTACCCCTTGGTACCCTGGACTGGGCACACAAACATACTTCAGATGATGGGTACCATCCCTGGCACTGGGAATGTATACAAGGCTCATTACTTCTAAAGGTCAGAAAGGGGTGGGGGTGTACAAAAGCAAATACAAATTGTGACCAATAACCCAGGTCCTGAGGAGAGAACTTTTTGCTATAGCTATGCTAGCTATCTATACTTCTGGAGGGGTACCCAGTAATTTCACACAGGAAGCAATAACATGAATGTCCAAACCAGGTTTGGATTCTAGAGTGTGACTATTTGAAAGATGGTCTCTAAAGCAAGAGTAGACCCCCCAAGGTTTACACATCGTGGCACAAGGCAAAGGCAGAACAACAGAAATCTGTATCTGACAAAAACTCTACATATCCCATATGTCATGGGACCTTGACTTCTCTTCAGTTGCAATGACCTTAGCTGAAACACACCTTTCTTCTAGTGGTACTGGCCACAACTGAGCACACATTCCCCATATGGCATAGGATTTTAACCTTTTCAACAAGTGGCAACTGGCCACAACAGAACCATTTCTTCTAGTGACACTAGCCACAACGGAGCTCACTGGGGCTCATAATTAGCACAACCCACACAAGGGGGTAAACTTTCTCTTTAGGCATTGGCCACCATGTCTTGAATAACCAGGCACCCTTTATGGAACCTGTAGTGCTGAACTGGTCACTCCAGATGGAGGGCTGCCCGCCTTTCACTTCCACATCCATACCCAGCCATTCTTTCAGAGTTATACCACAAAATTTCTTGTAAAACATTTAGGAAAATGCATCTTGGAATGACTTTCACATCCTGTGTATAAAAACACTACTGCTGAGTGTAGAAACTAAAGTCCGGAACAATGTACACAAGTCTCCCTCTGGACAGCACAATGGTCAGCCAACTTTAACTTGAGAACACCCAAGAACAGGTACTTTCCCCAGGAAGCACAAATGCAGATTACTCACAGCTGGAAAACAAACAGCTTCAAAGTGCTGGATCAAAGAGGGGATTGCCCCTCAGATCCATTCTGTAGCAGTCCTTTTCATCACCCTGGGCATGGAAATCAGGAGCTCCTGTGGTAGACAACAGTTTCCACCACTTCTCTGGGCAGGCAGATGTCTTTCAGGACTAGGGTGAGAAAATAGGCTCTCCTCCTCACACTTCAACAGCTGACACAGAGCTCCTCTGACAGACTAACCCAACATTCTAAAACTCCCCACTCACAGCCAGCTGCTGTGGCTTATTCTGCTGTGAGAGTTCTAAATGACATCATCTCTCTGTGTCCTTTTGGCTGGACAACAGAACACAGAAGGTAATAGTAAACAGAGTCCACTCTGAAGAAAGGTGGGTTACTAGTGGAGTACCGCAGGGTTCAGTACTGTGTCTGGTCCTTTTTAATGTCTTTATAAGTGATATTGCAGAGGGACTGGAAGGAAAAGTATGCCACTTTGCAGATGACACAAAGATCTGCAACAGGGTTGATACACGGGGGAGTGGGAAGGATGAGAAGGAACTTGGCATGGTTGGAGGAATGGTCAGTGTTACAAACCCACTCAGCAGGTCAGCCCTCTACTCCCAAAGTGCCAACTTCTGAGCGCAATCTTGTGAACAGTTAACAGAAACAGGGTAACCCTCCTGTCTCTTTTTTGGGTTTGAATCAACCGTTGGTCTCAAGTTCTGGAGGGATTCAAACTGTGAACCTCTTACTAGCGTATCCAATGCACAGACTCAGATAATTCTGTCTTCGAGGGGCCAGATATCTTTGCCTACAGGCACCTAACCAGGTGTACAAAAATGAACCCTTAAAAACTCTAATAAAAGACCTCATATTTAACTCTACCTTTTCCAGTTTGGTATTGACATTCAAGCTTATACACAGTATCTGCTTTAACCATATATACTTCACTTGTTAAAGAAAAGAAATTCAAAGACAGACCAAGTAGGCTCTAAAAATAGAGTTGTACTAAAATAGATAAAAGTATGTAAAACATAAAATACAGAATCATGATATCACAAGAACCATACGATCTTTTAAAAGAACAAGATTTTAACAGTGAAATTCCTACTACAGTACTTAGATTTTGTCTCTCTCTACCTGTATACTTGCTTAAAGTGCTCAAAGGTGTTTCTTTGTCAGAGTGTAGATAAAAGTGTCTCTGAAAGAAAACAGAATCTGTTTAAAAAACTGTCTTTGCCAATCCCTTTGTGTGAGGTCACCTAACTCCTCCTCCGTTTATGAAAAATCATACACCCAGGATATTTTATATATTAGAAAGTAAGATAATTAAGGTTACATCAGCAGAAACTCATTTCCCCATGTGACTTCCCCAATCAAGTCTGTAAATTTCCTTTCATCTATAAGCAGTATCCTCTCTCACACAGACACCAAAGCATTTAGGATTTTGCACCAGTGTGCCATAACCTGGTTTCCTCCTCTAACGTCATAAAATGGATATTGATTTCCCTCTTAGCAGTTAAAGCTATATTTAACTTAGAAAAACAGAAGATTCTTGGTTAAGGCCTGTTCTAGTCTATAATTAGCTTCTGGCCTTCCAGGTAACACCTTGTATCTAAAACGTGTGTGTGTGTGTGTGTGTGTGTGTGAACTCACATGTTGTCTCAGCTTCTCTCTTGAGAAACAGTACATAACACATTTTTATATTACAAAAAAATTATAGTGTACTCAGAACTGGCTGTCCTCGTGTCACAATCCTCCCAACCTAGACTGAATTTGGGGGGTATTTCCCCGGCATGGGATTAGCTTCCCAAATCAGTTCACTTCTCATACACGTGAGACAGATCATCTGAGTTTTGGTTTCTGGCTTCAGCTCTATGTACGATTGTCATATCATAGCCTTGCAAAGCAAGACTCCATCTTAGCAATCTACCATTGTTCTTTCCCATCTGTGTCAGACAAACCAGGGGGTTGTGGTCAGTCTGCACCACAAAATGCTGCCCATATAAGTATGGCTCTAATTTCTTTAGGGCCCACACTATGGCAAGACACTCTTTTTCCACAGTGGAGTATGCCTGCACCCTGGAAAGTAACTTCCTACTCAGGTACACTACTGGGTGATCTGTCCCTTGGCTGGATGTCTGACTCAGTACTGCCCCAATACCCATGTCTGAGGCGTCAATCTGAACTATAAAGTGTTTGCTATAGTCAGAACTTGTCAAAACAGGATCACTGCACAGTGTCTCCTTCAGTCTGGTAAAGGCTTCTTCACAGGCTGGGCCCCAGGTAATTTTCTTGGGCATCCTTTTCTTTGTCAGGCCAGATAGGGGAGCAGCCATGGCACTGTAATTGGGTACAAATTTTCTGTAGTACCCTACTGTCCCTAGAAAACTCCTGACCTGCTTCTGTGTTTCTGGTCTGGGCCATGCCTGGATTACCTCTATCTTCATTTGGTTAGGATGTAGTTGTCCCCGGCCTATCACATGACCGAGGTATGCCACCTCTCCCATGGCCACCTGGCACTTCTCGGCTTTGACAGTGAGCCAGACCCTCTGTATCATGCCCAGTACTTCCCTAAGGTGGGAAATGTGTTACTCCCAGCTGGGATTAAAGATGGCAATGTCATCCAGGTACACCACGGCATACTCCTCAGCACCATTTAACACCTAGCTCACCAACCTTTGGAAAGTGGTCAGGGCGTTCTTCATTCCAAAAGGCATTACTTTAAACTCAAATAAGTCTATCGGAGTGACGAAGGCTGACCTTTCCCTAGCTTTGTCTGTCAACTCTACCAGTCAATACCCCTTGGTCAGGTCAATGGTCATAAGGTAGGTCGCCCCTCCCAACTTGTCCAGGAGTCCGTCCGTCCGGGGCATCGGGTGGGCGTCTGACTTCGTGGCTGCATTCAGTCCACAATAGTCCACGCAGAAACAAGATAGAGATGGAGGGGGAGACGCTCAGAGGTAATGTGAGGAAGTATTTTTTCACTGAGAGGGTTGTGGATGAATGGAACAGCCTCCCTGAGGAGGTTGTGGAGTCAAGAACAGTAGGGGATTTCAAGAATGCATGGGACAGGCATAAGGTAGTACTAGTGGGGGGTAGGAGGAAGTAAGCTGTTGGTTAACTAGGATCTGCAGCTTATCTGTTAGGTAGGAAAATGGTCAGACTAGGTGGGCCAAGTGGTCCTTATCTGCCATCAAATTCTACGTTTCTATGTTCTATGAGTAGAGCCATCTGGCTTAGGCACAATGACTACGGGTGAGGCCCATGGGCTGTGGCATCTCAGGATTACCCCTAAATCCAGCATCTCCTCCACTGCCCTCCTAATGTCCTTTTGGACAGCCTCTGATACCTGATATTCTGTCCGCTGTATGGGCTTTTGTGTCCCTGTCTCCATATCATGCGTCGCTAAGGGGGTTATTCCAGGCTTGGCACTAAACAATGCGGCAAAGTCTACTAAAACCTCTCTTATTTTCTGGATCTGGTCCGGGGCCAGCTGGGGAGACAATTTTACTGCCTCCACAGAGGACTCCCACTTACTGTACTTTCTTCCAGCAAATCCAGAAAGGGGTCTCCTTTGTCCATCCCCTCCCCAGGACTACACACTGCAAACACCATGTCAGCCCTATTTGCATATGGCTTCATCATGTTGACATGGCACATTCTTTCTGTCAGTCTTCGGTCAGGTAACCATACAATATAGTTCACGTCATTTACATTCTTAACCACTTTGTATGGTCCTGCACATTCAGCCTGCAGCTTGTCTTTCCAGACCGGAATAAGGACCATGACTTTTTGACCCACCATGTACGAGCGAGCTCTGACTCTGCGGACTTACCACACTTTTTGTTTCTGTTGGGCAGCTGCCAGCTTACTCAGGGCTGTCCCCATAAGCTCCTTCAGCCTTTCTCTTGCTAGTAAAGAATGGTGTAAACTTTAAGTTAAAATTGGGTATTTTATTTATTATGTCTATTATTTTTGACCAAAAATTAGATAAATGTGGGCATGAGGAAATCATGTGAATCAGAGTACCCATTGTGTGTAAAATTCATGGTAGCCTCATAGAATGTCTGTGCTGGAAGAATAACACATTCCTTTCACAGCTCTGGAAGTATCGAAACTGAGGAACAGCAGGCTACAGAAGGGGCTTGGAGGAGGGTTCGTAGTTTGACCCTAGGTCACATGTGCATCAGCATCCTATCGGGCGTACATAACCCTATGGTGGAAAAGTGGGAATGCCATGGATATACAGTAACACAATCACTTTTACCAGGTGAGTAAACTACCATTACTTACTCTGTGACTTGAGCACAACATATAATTCATTGCCCCAGTTCATTCAGCAGCTGACATGGGCACAAGTAAGTCCCGACTGAAACAACATATTAATGTCAACTTGGATAGCCAAAGAAAATACATTTTTAAAATAAAGAAAAGAAAACAGGCTCTTTTGTATCAGAGAGCCAAAGCTCAGTCCATGCTGGCTGTGACCATCAAGGGCTAAGAAACAACCGTTATTACTATGAGCAGACCCAATTGACCGAGAGGTCTCCTTCTGCTGCCCATTTTCTTACGTTCTTATGGTAAGGTCACTGTCTTGGAAAGGGAACCATGAGATTACAAGTTCAAATCCCACTACAGCCCATTACTTACTCTGTGACTTGAGCAAAACATGTAATTCATTGCGGCTGTTCATGCATCAACTGACATGGGCACAAATAGGTCCTGACTGAAACAACATATTATATGTCGACTTGGATAGCCAAAGTAAATAAATTGTTAAAAAATGAAAAGAGAACAGGCTCTTTTGTATTAAAGAGCCAAAGCCCAGTCCATGCCGGCTGTGACCATTAAGGGTAATAAGGCAATGAGGACTGGAAGGCTACGTACTTGGGAAGTGGCCTAAATAAAATAATTTTTTTTTTACAGTGGAAAAGGAAAAATAAAGCAGACGCTTCTCTAAACAATAGGAGTAAAACCAAGAACAGCTGTGGAAAGAACATTTTGTGGTCTTGTGAGTGCTTTCTTGAGCGGTTTATTCTAGGTTCATCAAATAACTAGAATGTTAGTGATTATAGTAACAAACTAAACAAAACTGATAAGCTGCACCCTGTAACTCCCGAACAAACTTATTACTGAAGGCTGTAACTAAGGCTGAAAAAATTGTTTCAAGACAATGTGGTACACCGTAGACCTACAGAACTAACCGCTGGAACCTTTCAACAGATGGTGATATCTCACTTTTTGTGACCTCCATTAAGTCACTTACTTACTTACTTGACTTCTCTATACTTAAAATTCACCCATTGTTAAGGCTGAAAATACTTCAGGAGGACTATCTACGGACATGGGAGGGATAGCATAAACTTTATAATAAAAAACAAAACAGTAGCTTAAACAATTCAAAAAATTAAATTTAGATCAAACAAAACCACTGAAGTGTGTGTGTGTGTGTGTATGTGTGTGTGAGGCTTACTGCCAAGGGACATCAAGAGGTGGGGGAAGGGGGTGCCAGTCACTAGAGACCAGGGGGCCCATTCCAGGATTCCAGGACCAATGTCGCAACTCACAGGTGTATGCGAGTTGTGACATTCGCCGCTATGCCAGGGACCCTGCACCATATTCCAGAAGTGGCAGGATCCTGGCACATATGACTTGCAAGTTGCGCCATGCAGAGTAATGGAGTAACAGCCCCACATGTCACAAGTCGCAGCCTGCTGCAGACTTCCCCCCAGAGCCCCCCACCCTGGAACACCACGGCATGCACCAGGGGGCATGGGAGGGCTGGACAGGTGGCACAGGAGTCCGGGGGGGCACAGTGGAAAATGGACCCCTGGGGGTCCCCGACAGTCGAGGGTGGGGGGCATGGTCATGTTTGTGGGGCATGGGGAGCACAGCGGGACCCTTGCCGTGGTGCTGTGGAGTGGGCATCCATTGGATGGTACTGATGGATGCCCCTTACAGCATTTCCAAGATGTTCTAAGTTAGCTCTGCCAGTGTGGCTCCTGGAATTATGGTAGTGGGTTATGGCAGCCATCCTTCTGGAATAGGATGCAGTTGCTGCTGTAACTCACCCTTGCTCCATGTTATTGCAGGTTGCGGCATAGTGGGTGGCGTATCCCATGGTTGGCATAGCCCACAGCCAACATGGTGCAAGGTGCTTTTTGGAATAGGGACTGGCGTAACACATGGCGCAAGTCACAAGTTACCTCCATGGGGTTTAGGCGTGCCTCAACGTACGTGTCACGTGATCCTGGAATCGGGCCCCAGGAAATGGCAGCTCTTTGTTTTCAATAAATAACAGTGGGTGCTGTGAAGATAAACTGGACAGTTGCAAATACTGTAGTTAGAAAAATGTGACTTCTAATCTATTGCATCTGAAGAAAGACATTAAAATCTATCTCTTGGTTCATACCTAATGGTGATAATGCTCTAATTTTGAAAATCCATCTGCTTTCCTTTTGCTGTCATTCCCTCTGTCACCTTTCCAAGGAGAGGGTGGCACTATGTCCAAAATTACAAATTTCAAGTTATTCATTAGGGACATGTTTGTGTTAAACTGTCAGCCTCTGCGAGACAGTTTGCCCTACTCTTTTACATTCAACCTGCTAGTCTGAATACAGTGCAGGTGAACTCAGAGATCCAACAACTAATAAGTATTGACTTTTAAGGGGAATGATTCTGCCAGGGATTGGAATTCAATAAGGGCATATAACAAATGATAATTCCCCAAATATGGGTAAACTCTATGAAGGCTAATGGTCTCAACGTTTGGAGGTGCAGTGTTAAATCACTGAGGCACAAAACTACTAGGAACACAAAAGTGTTTTAACTGTCTAACAGAACAAGTAGTGTGGCAGACTAGCCCACATTGCTAATCGTTATATTAATGAAAGAATACCTCAATATTGGAACTCCATGTACCTTATTAGTTCTAGTATTCCTTGTCATCAGGGCCTGGATTCCAGGGAGAGCAATAGACAACGTATGTGTCACAACTAGCCTTGAAGTGCTAATCAACTTAGTCAAAAATCTCTGGACAGGTTGCTGCATAACATGCAGCCTATAATGCAAGGTATTAAAATGAAACATTTTGCTCCACTCACAGAACTAGGTCACAACAGAAGCAAGAAAAAGATGCCTAGCATAACCAGAAGTGGGAAAACTTTAAAAACAGCCGGAAATGTGAACACGTTAATTCAGAAGTATTTAAATGGCCTCACTCCATAAAATATCTGGAGCATTAAATAAAATGTAAAACATGGTTAAGAAAGGAAGAAGAGGTAAACCAATTAAGAGAACAGAAAAGAAGAGCAAAAAGCTAATATCCACACCAGTATAACAAATGCATTATGTAAAACGCACCAGCAAGAAAATAAGATTTTTCATAAATCAAAAGCTATTACCCCAAAACACACACACACACACAAAATGGAAGAGAAAAAACAGCAGTTAAGAAAATAGAAAAGAAGGGCAAGAAAGTAACATCCACACCAGTATCGATTATAACAAATTTATTTGCTCTCCGCTATGCACTACCAATCTTAGCATCTTGTATGTTGTCACATGAATGTAAAATGTTTGTTTTTATTGTATCTTGTAACAATTTGTTCTGATGTTTTTTCTGTTGCTGTAATACTGTTTACCTCATGACATGGAACCTCTGTAGACGAGCTGCTAGCTCAAAGGTATCATAATCCGAAATGTTAATAAATAAAGAAATAAATCAATAAACACTTACATATTAATTTGTTTGATTTCAGTGATTGGGTTGTAAGAAGGCTTCTGACTGGCTTGGCTGAAGGGTACTACCCCTTGTTCAGTGGAGGCCTACTTTTACACCGATTTGCAATATATTCACTTCCCATAGCCAAGCTCTCGCGTGGTACCTGAAAATAGGCAGTTTTATCTCGTGTGCGTACCTGGTTACTAAAAGCAAATAAGTAAATAAATGAGCTGAAAAGCAGTAGTTCAGTTTGAATGGAGTCCTGCTTTTAGCCACCCCATATGTAGGTGCTGTATGGGGAAACACAATATATATTGCTATACACATATATATCTGCTGTTCCATTTAGGAATTTCATATTGTGAGAAGTGGAACTTATAACTAAATATGCACTTTATAAGCTACAGCCATGTTTCTCTAGCCATTGCTGAGTACTGTACCCTACAATGATTGAGTCTTTGTGGTGTGGACTAATTGGGGTTGTCAGTGCTCTGTAGTTGTGTTGTGAGGTTATATTGAGATAGTTAATCTATGTATTAGTTGCTTCACATTTAATTAATTGTCTAAATGCAGCCTCATAAGACCAACTAAAATTGCTAAAAACACCAAGTAGTGCACACCACAAAAAGTCCATCACTCTAGGGTCCTATATATAACAAACTCTACAGAAACATTGTTTTAGCATGTAAAGTGCATAGATGGTTGTAAGACCCACTTCTCACAGGATAAAATTCCTCCTTGGAACACCAATTCATTCAGCCAAAATACATTTAACCAAGTATGCAACATTGTCTCAGTTTCTCCAGGGCCCTGACAAAACAGTTCATGTCTTTCAACTCACTGAAGCCCCAGCTTTTTTTTTCTCCAATTCAATTTGTAAGCATTAAGCCACGACGAAGGTGGCATCTAATGGGGAATTAATGCATGATTGGGAGGGTTGTGGCACAAGGCCGAGTGCCTACAACAGCCCAACCATGCATTAATTCCCCATTAAATACTGCCAAATAACAATACTCTTTATGTAACACGGTACTCCAGACACCAGTGAAAGCCAGCAACGGCATTGGCTGAAATGGCTCAGGTAACACTAACCAAGCGGTGATTAACCCACAGGTAACGCCCGCTCAGTTAGTACCACCTGTGGCCCCAGACAGCAGCACTCATTACAGCCTGCTGGGTTAGTACCCAGAATGTCCATCAGCGAGAGGGTGCAGCACTGAGATGGGAAGGAAGAGCCCAGAGATGTAATCATGGCGTACGAGGTGCCTGGCGTCGGGATCGCGCAGGAGGAGAATTGAAAAGTAAAGAGTAAGTCTGAGCTGTCATCTGGGTCACTGCATGAGAGTCTCCCTGCCAGCAGATGGCGGTCATTAACCAATGCATCAGGCAGAAGAGAATGGGAAACTCAGAAACCAAAAATAGTGGTAGAGCAGACAGAAGGAAGAGAGCAGCCGCCGCCAAAGAAACACAGTAACTAAAGCCATCCCTTTCTTCTCTACGTTTGTGTCTGTATGTGTGGTAGATGTGCTGAGAAATACGGAGAAATAGACGTGCGAGTGAGTCACATAGCACTATATCCATACTGTCTGCTCTCAGTCCATGATGGCAAACAAATGTCCCACAGTGCACCGCTGCTATATCGCATTGGGATGTGTTCCCGAACCACTAAGTATTAGAATGGTCGGTCGAAATCAGGGAATCATAGTCTAGGGTCTCTCATACATATAATACTACTCTCGTGGTGGGCAGTCTAAAACAGTGGACACTATATAAATGAATCTGTATCGTGAAGCATGACCGCGCACGTTCTATGATCATCTCGCTCTGTTGTTAGTAGACAAGCTGGGGATCATTTAGGATCGCCAAATACTATTGTAATCTGGCTGCTCTCTGCTTTGTAGTGAAATAGTGGTCGCACATTATTCCAGTCACGCTTGCCATGTTACAAGCGCATTAATCACCTCCAGAGTTGGGCTCTACCGGGGATTAATGCCCGCTGGATGGTTGGAAGCCCTCGGCTTCACCTCCAAGACAACCCCCAGCGGGCATTAGTCCACCGGTAGAGCCCTCCTCTGTCAGTGATTAATGCTTACGTAACATGGTTTTTAGCAGATTATGGGGTTACTATAACTATTATTCTTATACTGTGAAAAAAAGAATACACGCACATTTTTCCCTGTTTTCATGTCTCCACTGCATTTTCTGAACATTGCAGAGACTGTGATTTATATTGTGATGTTGTGAAAACAATAGGAAAGATAACTATAGTTAAACTGTTTCTGAACATTTATTTGTTAAAATTTAGCAACTCTGAGCAGTTATTATTTTCATAGCCTGCATAGGAGGTCCATGGTGTGCTCATTTCTTGGCTGCACTATCTGCGACTCACCCTATTTTGCATATCGTCTGACCTTGTGTGTCAGTGTACCACATCGGTCCGATGCCATTCCCTGCACTGTTTGATACCTCCCTTTCCATTGTATGTTCCTCCATTTGTTGACTCACTTGGTGGTCTTTGGAGTGTCTGGGCTTGCTTTCCACCAGCAATAATTAAAATTTCCCGTGCCATGTACCATAAAGCAATGAAAATTAAAAGGAGAACACTTGTCGTCTTGCGGTCTGTGTTCAGGTGCCTTTTCCTGTGGAACTGCTTCACTGCTTCCTCCACTGTGCTTCTGCATGTCACTGCTGGTTCTCCTTCTGCATTCTTCCACATTGTCACTGACTGCTGCGGATAACATTGGTTTCTGCTGCACTGCTTTTTGCCGTGTGTGGATCACTATGGTACTTCAGTTTGAGGACAGCATTATTGCTAAATTAATGCCATGTCCAAACTATGTCATGTGATCCTTTTTGTTCAATTACTACTCTTTATTTAGTCTTACTCATCTCTGCCATGTTACAAGGAGCCATAATCCACAGCATTTCTATTCTTAGAGAAGTCAGTGTTGTCTGGTTGTAGGATGTGGTTCTGTAGGTGACTGAAGGAACCTCCACTGACTTAAAACAGCATCCTGAGTTGTCTGTAAAGTACTAAAAATAGCAAGCAATTATATCAAAATACAGTAAAAAAGTTTGTGGCAATAAATGGCTCCCAGGTTGAGGGAATCACTCTCCATGCTAGACTCCACCTCCTCCATCTACTATTTATATAAAAAATATGTTTAAGTATGCAGACAGTGACAGAATAGCGTGTATCAATTCCATATGTAGTGTCCCATTCAGTGTGTGCCCTAAGGGTAACGAAGGGCCAAATGTGGGCATTGACTTGGTGTAGCTGGGACTGTGAGGTGCTAATATTGAGATGTGATGTATTCTGGACTTATAGCCTTGGAACTTGACATCCTCCAGGTTAAAAAAAAGATTAGAGGTGTCCCCATTTTTATGAATAAGTATGTGCCTATGAAATCTATAAACATCCATTTTCCTGTGTTCATAGTAAATGAGAGACTACATATTACCAGATCCCCAGTCTCACTGATGGAGAATAACAAACTGGTGGAAGATCAACAAGAAGTGGCCTAGGTTTTCATTCACTAATTTGTAGATCTCCCAGATATAAAGATAAAAATGTCAGATAAAAAAATGTCAGATATTTCTATCAGAGAACTTGTGGAAAAGGTGAACAAAGATACTGGAAATACTCCCAGGAATTCTGATCGACCTGGTTTTAGATTTAGAGAAATCAAGGTATGGAATGTAGAAAAGGAATTGAGAAATCTGAATTCTTCCAAAGCAGGAGGACTAGATGAGATAGAGGCTAGATTTTTAAAGGCAGGAGCAAATATATTGGCCCCATTATAGCCCATCTATTTAATTGGAGTTTGTACTCCTCTAGTTTTCCAGATCAATGGAAGAAGGGTAAAGTAATTCCTTTATTTAAAGGAGGTGACTAATTGAAGCTAAAGTTAAAATAGTAACTCAATTACTACTCCTAGTTTTGGAATATGGTTCATGTCTTTACATGAACTCTCCTTAAATAAGGTAGATCAAGCATATTATAGGTTAGGAAGATTTGCAGCAGGAGCCAAATATTGTACTCATCATTGTAAAGTCTAAAAAAAAGTTAGGATGGTTGCAACCAAATATTAAAAGGACATTTTCGTGGCTTATGTGGTGCCACAAATTAATTTATAGTATAAAACCTCATCCCTTAAGTAAGATGGTTATATTGGTTCCAACATGTACTATGAAGACCTCTCTTAGGTTAAAAAGACTTTTATTCCCAGAACCGAATTTACAAATAGACTTGGTGACACTAATTTACAAAATAATTTGGCGTTACATTGGAACAGAATACCAACAGAACTAAAAAAGATCCAGGGACACACATTGTTCAAAATATTGTTGAAATAGAGTATAATGTATGGTCCTCTATCGTTAACTGGTCAGTTAACAGTCGAGAGGTTGCCAGGGCGACCATGTAAACCTCGGGCTGGCTAGAGAGTTCGCCATAACAGCTGCCCTGAGGCAGTATAAAATTGACCGTTGCTGATAGAGGGATAATACATTATTTTTTATAGTGTATGGTCCCACCTAAAAAGGCTGCTTACTTTTACATTACTAGTCACCACCGCGGCCGTTCAGTCCTTCCCTAACCGCTGCTGTTCATGCGTCGGCTCCCCGTAGAAAAAAAAGCGTGCACATGTGCAGACCAATCGCTATTGTTAACCTGTCGATGTGACATAGCATCGATAGGTTAACAACATATCTACGTCACATCGCTAGGTTAACAACCTTAGGAAATGATGATTTCCTAAGGTTAACAGCGTTCTACCATACCTTAGAGATTATTTATAGACTGATTGTACTCGCTATAGGTGAAGGAAAGTTTGTAAGTGTTCTATTTGAAAGTAGTCTGTGTTACTTAGAAATTAATGATTATTTGAATGACTGTTAGTGTGAATGGAAACATAATGAAATACGAATGGATATGTAGGAATTTGTATGTTTATAAGATTTACATATATTGTATTGTATGTTTTTCTTTTATAGTACTCATCACAGGACATTGTTGAAAATGGGGTGTTAACTCCAACAATATGTATTCTGTATAAAAATAAAATTTTAACAAACAAATATTAAAACGGCAGATTCTGTTCTGCCATTGACTGTAAATATTTAAATATTGTTTATATAAATAGTATGTGGAGGAGGTGTGGTGGAGAATGCCAGTGGCTCCCTTACCCTTGGATCCTCTACACTGATTGTATTACTGTAATGTGTGTATGCGCATGCGCTCTTGTGTGTGTGTGTGTGTGTATGTGTGTGTGTTATTTCCAAATGCTATGGATCCTGGTTCCTTAATGAATTGGATAAAAATTTGAAATTATAGTATTGTGAGAACAGATCCAGAAACAAATGATTTGATACCTTTTATTGGACCAACATGGATGTTACAGAAAAGAACAAAGTGATCTAGCTTTCGAACCAACCAGGTCCTTCTTAAAGAAACTTTATGGCAGTTATTTTGAAAATCCCATGCTATTAACACCAGATTATATTGAAAAAACAGAAATAATTCTTATTGATTTAACATATACATTCAAAACATAACAGAAGATTACGTCAGAGAAGTTAATTAACATCAGTATGCTTTAACTGAGGAGCCTCAGAAGGGCAAAGGTGATCAAGAATTCTCAACAGCCAGAGAGTTCTTCTCACATAAATTTTAAAATGTCTCAGTATGCTAAGAAAGCATTCTAGTGATAAAAAACACCTTGGGGTGACATTCTCTCTAATACATGTAAGATGAGCTTGCAACTTACATTCCAATTGTCCTGGTGTATTAAAGAACAGATAATGAGAGACAAAATCCTGAAATTAGGTATAACTGCAAGTTGAAAACAAGCCTCAAATTAACACACACGTATATATACATGATGCATGATAGTATCACCTGTAAGTGTAAGTGTAGCATTGTGAGACTTATTTCATCACAGCCAAGACTTCTTAGGGGAATATCACAAGAAAAGGTTCTAGGAATAGGCACTGCACTGTGAATAAATAAATTTGTAGCACAGTCCGAGGAAGAGATGGGAACCCACAATAAACACGGATTGCACAGAGAGGTGCTGAATAAATAAGTTGTTAATATTCAATGACACAATCAAAAGTGCATTAATGCATAAAAAAACACTTCTAACCAATCATGCGCATTTCAAGCTGGCTGACTCCTTTGATATGTATTAGGTAAATTCAGCACTCCTGTGTGCAGTCCATTTTTTGTGTTTTGGTGTTCTAATCCTGGACTGCATATTCAGACAAGCTGTGTTACTGCAGTTAGCTGTTTCTTTGAGGAAGATATTGGACCTGGTACAGATCTTTCAGATTTGAAAAGACTCGGTAGAAGGGAAAGATGTGCACCTATGTAAAATTATGGCAAAAAAAAACCAAAACATAAAAAACAACACGAACTGCAGGAGAATGTAAATAAGCTGGATAGAACCTGTGAAAAGGGAAAAATGTTAATGATTTTGCAGAGACTGACAAATTACAGACAGTATGACACAAAAAGCCAGTAAAGTGACCCTACGATCATATCTTAAGTTTGACAAGGCTATCTCCACTATATTAAAATATGTATTCTATATCCCCCATAAATTTGCCAGACATGCCTCACCTTTTGCATTCAAATAACTGACTAAAAGCAAAAATGGGGCTGGCACTATAGCCTAGAGGTTAGAGTAACAAGCTATAAATGGAGCTTGGTAAATCCAGTAGACTTGCCTGGGTTTGATTCTCACAACCTCCACTTGCATGCTGTGTGACTCTAAGCAAGTCATTTAACCTCCCAAGTGCTCCCGGTCACCTATGAAAACAGGCACTTGTGCCTAGTGGGTCCTACCTGGTTACCAAAAGAATAAAATAAAAAAAATTTACTACTTGATCGTCCCATATTAAATAACATAACAAATATTAGAAATTTCAGTGTGTAAGGAAAATAGAGATAAAAATGTGTGTGGCATTATATTACACAATTAAAGTCTGCAGTGCAGTCTGAGAAGGATGTGGGGACACAAAAACAGACTCCACACAGGAGCGCTGAATAAGTGTGCAACATGCAATGACACTACTGTTGGAATTACACTGGGGCCTGCTAGGGTTCAACCCCGGTAGCTCTCCAAGGAGCCCCAATAGCTATGAAAAATAAGCCTTTTAACTAGGGCTGGGGTCATAGCGGCAGCAGCTGTTCCTTCACTGAGAACTCACATGTTAACCCTTTACACCTAAGAAAGAGACATTTTTGAGAAAGGGATCTATGCAAGGCTATCACTGCAGTGGGAAGAAAGATATTAATGGGTTAAGGTCCAGCAATTGAAACAGTAGATGTTTTAAGTCCTGTAAAGAATTATGTTCCTATTCTCTAGCAGGCACCATGACCAGAGATGAAGCAGGCACTCCCTCTTGTCTGAGAACACACAGGAGGAGATTCATTATTTAGAAGGAGGATGATCACAGGTGCTGTTAATTAGGACGACATAATTTCAGTACTATCTGACTGGAATATGACATCATGCTCTTTGGTGCTGCTTTGGGTCCTAGTTTCATTTTTCCCCCCTAGGAATAAGGTTATTTGTTGGTGGCATTTTTCTAAGAGCAGGATATAGGCTTGAGTTCAGCAAGACGTGTTTTTTATGTTGATTGCGCGCATGCGCAAGAAACATGTTGCGACAGGTTTGTACAGAAGCAGGTTGTGGAGTCGCGGCACTGTTGTGGCCAATGCCCCCACAACCGGCTGAGGCTTGCCCAGTTCCCCCAATGCCATGGCACGCTGCTGCTGACACTAGTTCAGCCAGTGTGCCACAACTTTCAAAAAAAACAGCTGCTGCAATCAGGGGCCACCTCGTCATTGCAGCATCAGTCATCCGCTGCAATGAGGGAGCGACCCGTCATTGCAGGGCGGGATGTAAACCCCTGAGATTGTTTGTGAACATGGCGGTGGCTTGCCGCCGTGTTCTCAAACAATATAACTATCCCCCCCCACAATGTTTAGTTGCCGATCCCCGTTGGCATTCTGTGCCCCCCCTGGTTTTGTTCCTGCCGACGGGGTGCCCAATCCCCATCGGCTGTAGTGCCCCCCTGTTTGTTTTGTTGCTGATGGGGAGCCCACTCCCCATCGGCATTCTGTAACCCCTTCTGTTCCTGCTGATGGGTGCCCAATCCCTGTTGGCTGTAGTGCCCCCCCTGTTTGTTTTGTTGCTGACGGGGGAGTCCACTCCCCATCGGCATTGTGTCACCCTCCTTTTGTTCCTGCCGACGGGTGCCCAATCCCGTCGGCATAACGATACCCCCTCCCCTTCGCCAACGGGGGTGCCCAATCCCCGTCAGCTACTGTTGCCCTTGAATCAGAAAGCCACTGCTGGCACACTGGGGCCCACCCAGTGTGCCAGAAGGCTTCCTACAAAGTGGAAAATGGTCATGACGTCAGTTTTTTTTCCCTGGAAGCGAAACTGTCCTCGGCGCTCGCCCTGCCTCCCACCCGCACCCACCACTGCACGCCCTGCCTCCCTACCCCCACCCCATACTTACCTTAGGAGCTTGGCACTATGATCTTTGGTGGACCGGGAACACGTCTGCACTCTTCAAAGCCGACCATGAACTGACGAAATGCCGGTAAGCTGTATAATGTAATACATAAGGGTTTTTCAACTTTACTGCATATCTCGGGCATTTTTGGGAATTCTATCACCAAATTTTCAACATGGGGTTTTTGGGACCCCTCCTCATGAATTCTTGAACTGTCATGGCGTTAATTGGCCCGGAAAGGTGATTTCACGGTCACTGCGTGGAATCACCTTTTGGGACCGGTTAACGAAACGACAGTACCAGTGTTCATGAGGTGGGCTCTCAAAAAGCCTATGTTGCAAATTTGTGAGAAAAATCCAAAATGACTGTTTTACGAGCGCAGCTGAAGTTGTTACGCACGCCATAATCTCGTGAATTTGCAATATTTTCATGCCAGATTTGCAACAATGGCATTTTATTCGCACCTCCTTGTGAACAGTACAGCTGTCATTGTTCACATCCTAGCGGAAATGTGTTTCGCACTTCCGGCACAGAATAGTGCGGTCGCTGTGGGAAATCAGTGTTTGGGACAGATTAAAAAAATGACAGTGACACTGTTCATGAGTAGAGGTCCTGAAATGGCTATGTTGAAAATTTGGTAATGATACTCCATAAAATGACTGTGGTACAAGCGTGCATTGCGCAGTTTGCACGCACGCTCGTAAGTTCGCAAATTTATAATATTTTCACTCCAGATTTCCAACATTGTCATTTTCCCACACCTACTTATGAACAGTAAAGCTGTCATTTTTCCCATCCTGGCCGAAATGTGTTTTCGCACTTCCGGCACAGAATAGAGCGGCCGCTGTGGGAAATCACTGTCCGGGACAGATTAAGAAAATGAGAGTGATACTCTTCATGAGCAGAGGTCCTAAAATGCCTATGTTGAAAATTTGGTGATAATACCCATCGAATGACTGTGTTACAAGTGTGCGTTGCACACTTTCCATCACCTGCCAACTGCTTGAGATTTGTAAATTGTCATGCCACATTTTCACCAGTGGAATTTTCCACACCTCCTTATGAGCAGCACAGCTGTCATTTTCCACATCCTGACCGAAATGTGTTTTCACAGTTCCGGCGCAGAATAACGCAGTCACTGTGGGAAATCACTGATTGGGACAGATTAAGAAAATGACAGTGGCACTGTTCATGAGCAGAGGTCTTAAAATGCCTATGCTGAAAATCGGGTGACAAACCTCCATAACATGACTGTGTTACAAGCGTGCATTGACCTGTTTTCACACACCCTTGTAACTTTGCAATTTCACCCCACATTTTCAAGAGAGACATTTTTCCACACCTCCTTGTGAACAGTACAGCTGCCATGTTTCATATCGTGGCTACAATGTGTTTTTGCACTCCTGCCGCAGAATAGCATAGTCGCTGTGGGAAATCACTGTGTGGGACACATTAAGATCGAACGAGTGAGAGGGGGGGAGTGACCGTGCTCAACTGAGCTCTGTCGGGACTGCTACGGATTTGTTTGTGGGCAGAGAAAGGGCCCAATGCAAGAGCCCAGTACAAAAGGGCAGCCTGCAGCACTGGGAGAAACAGAATGAGACAGCGAGTGACGGAGGGGGAGTCAGCGAATTCACCGGAGCTCTTTCAGGACTGCTGTGGATTTCCTTGTGGGCAGAAGAAGGCATCAATGCAGGCAGGGGCCCAGTACAAAAGGCCAGTCTGCAGCAGTGGGAGAAACAGTACAAGCGACTGAGACAGGGGGACTGAGTGAGCTCAATGGAGCTCTGTCAGGACTGCTGCGGATTTCTTTGTGGGCAGAAAAAGGAGCCAATGCAGGCAGGAGTCCCGTACAAAAGGGCCGCTTGCAGAGCCAGGACAAACAGAATGAGCATGTGAAACAGGGAGACTGAGCGACCTCAACAGAGCTCTTTCGGGACAGCTGTGGATTTGTTTGTGGGCAGACAAAGGTGCCAGTGCATGCAGGGGCCCAGTACAAATGGGCAGCCTACACTGGTGGGGAAACCAGAATGAGCGCGTGACAGAGGGGGAGTGAGCAAGCTCAACAGAGCTGTATTGTAAGTGCTGCAAATTTCTTTGTGGACAGAAAAAGGCGGTAACGCAGGCAGGAGTCCAATGAAAAAGGGCAGCCTGCAGTGCCGGCAGAAACGGAATGAGTGAGTGAGAGAAGGGGAATGCTTGAGCGAGCTAAATGGAGCTTTGTCAGGACTGCTGCAGATGTCTTTGTGGGCAGACAAAGGCGCCAACAGAGGCAGGAGCCCAGTACAAAAAGGCAACCTACAGTGCCAGGACATACAGAAAGAGTGAGTGACACAGAGGGAGTGTCCGACCTTAACGGAGCTCTGTTGTGACTGCTGTGGATTTGTTTGTTGGCAGGAAAAGGTGCCAATGCAGGCAGGAGCCCAGTACAAAAGGCCACCCTGCAGCACTGGCAGAAATGGAACGAGTGAGTGAGAGAGGGGGAGTCAGCAGGCTCAACAGACCTGTGTCAGGACTGCTGCAGATTTCTTTGGGGGCAGAAAAAGCCCCCAACAGAGGCAGGTGCCCAGTACAAAAGGGCAGCCTGCAGCACCAAGAGAAACAGAATGCACGAGTGAGAGAGGGGGAGTGAGCCACCTCAACAGAATTCTGTCGGGACAGCTGCAGAACTCTTAGTGGCCAGAACAAGGTGCCAATGCAGGCAGGAGCCCAGTACAAAACAGCAGCCTGCAGCACCGGATGAAACAGACTGAGCAACTGACAGAGGGCCAGTGAGCGTGGTCAACACACCAACGCAATCAACATTCGGCGTTGACAAATGCTTGTTTGCAATGAGGCAGTATAGCATAGCCTAGCCTAGAGGTTAGAGTAACAAGCTGTGAATGAGCTTAGTAAATCAACTCAGCTGGATTTGATTCCCACAACCTCCACTAGTCTACTGTGTGACAGAACAAGTCACTTAACCTCCCCAGTGCTCCCAGATCACCCCTGAAAACTGGCATTTGTGTCAAGTGAACCTTACCCAGTTACAAAAAAAGAATACTTGTACTGTCTTGCTGGCTGGCCCCTCCCTTCACTGCATTAAAAATCAGTTTAAAATGAGTTACAAAACTGAAATTGCAAAATATGATGGTCTGGATACTGTAAATATTGGGGCCTCTGTGGGGTGTCTTTTATGGTAGAAGAGGCTCTGATTATGAGGTTTGGGTGAGAGGAGTGCAAAGCATAATAGAGTGGTTCTGGCTGCTACCCGAACCTCAAGAGAGGAGTCTGATTGTCTTGCAGCATAAGAAACACCACAGGGGCTCTATTAACTCATTATAAGCCACTCAAACATACAATAAAGTATAGGAAGTGGTGCACCTGACTTTGGATTTTTTATGCTGTCTAAAACATGGGGTGGTGGGAGAAAATTAAAAAGTTATGAAATAAGGGGAAAAGGTTTTGGTGAGCTGGTGTGGAATGGGTCTTTCATGACTCAGCATGCAATAATACATGACAGAATGAAGGTGGGCCTTATGCAGCAATAACTGCCCAACTGGCTGCCTATGGGAGTTGCAAGATCTAGTACTGAAGGCAGAGGCCATTTACGTGCCCTTGAAGGGTGCTTATCTCAGCACATGGGACACCCTGACCTGTCTTGTTGCATTTATAAAATGGGTGATAGGTAAGTTCTTTAGAGCAGCATGGGGTTGGGGGGGGTATGCTGGATCATGTTTTTTTTCTGCTGCTGCATCACACACATAGCAGAGAAACACCATAGAAAATTTAGTACTATGATAAGAAATGTGATTGAATCTTGGTGAATGAACAGCGGTAGACACGTTTTCTTCACCTTGGTTTGCTAACAGGTTTGGGTGGGGGAACATGACATCTTTTTGAAAATGTGGATTTTATACTGGCAGTGTGATATTTGAGGTGATGAGCCAGGGTAGACTGGCATTGGTTCATTTTCCTCAGATAGCGTTATGTTATGCAGATGCTGAGATAAATGCCCTGGTATCAGCCTGTCAAAGGCATCAGCAGCTTGGATTTTTTCTACCCATTTCGTAGGCCTTATATAATTACTTTAAGCTTTATTGTGCATTTTTGGGGAGTTAACAAGGTTCATGATTAACTTTTTTTTTGCACTGGTCAAGCTCAGAACATGGTACCCACTTTGCATTGGTTCCCCGAGATTATTAGTCAGACATTAGTTTACAAATAAATAACATGCCATGCTCAAATATATAGTTTTCAGAAAATGCACTGAAAGCCATGTAACACAAGGTTTTGCATTGCGTGCTTATTTTTACTAAAACAAAACAGGCTACACAAACCAGTGAGTACTGTTTAGTGCAGTGTGCCTTCTATTTGACCCACTGACGTGAATTACACACCGATTTAAACAGCCACAGGTGGTCCCTGATCCAAAAATTTTAGTGCTCCGGTAGTTCTGGAAGTATAATTCCAACACTGAATGACACAATCAAAAGAGCATCAATGTATAAAAAACAGTATAACTGATCGTCAAACACATTCAGAGCTGACCGGCTCCTTTGACATGTACTAGGTTTATTAAGCACTCCTGTGTGCAATCTGTTTTTAATATGTATGTGTGTGTTTTGGTGTTCTAATCCTGGGCTGCACATTCAGACAAGCTGTGCTACTGCACTCAGCTATTTCTTAGAGGAAGATATGGAACTTGGGTTAAATCTTTCAGATTTTAAAGACCCAGTAGCATGGAATCACATGCAGCTATATTAAAGTAAAAAAAAAAAAATTGCAGTCATCACAAGGCGTATGCATCTCCTGCAGGTAACAAGTAAATCTGAAACCAAGATCACAATGAGCCGACACCCTGTAATGACACAGCATTGCTTTCTGTGCTCTTTGATGTTAGGGATCACATCACACAGACAGCAATTAAAGGCGGATGCAAGGGAATACCAGGACTTGTTATTATAGTGTTAAAAGGCACTGATTCTTGTCTCCCTAAGCATCAAAAGGTCCCCAGTCATAAACATATCGAATGACTTGCACTGTTTAGTGGACAATGGCAAATGTTTTATCTACACATGGCTTAACTGAAGTGCCGAAGGGGATGGAGACAGAGAGGGGACAGTGACCTTTTTTATTATTTGTTATTGTTTTAATCCTTCTTGTTTTTTAGGTGCCTTGTCTAACATTTTTTTACAAGCACAGGTTGTTATTAATGAACTACAACATAATTCAACAGTGGAGTACTGAAGAGTAGCCAATCAGACATGCAATATCTAATTTTCAATAGGGTCTTGCTATATGTGTGTTAATATCTGCAGTTATTGTGTTATGTTGGAATACTCTGCCTAACTGATGATACCTGGGACAGTACTCTTATAAAAAACATTTACTGTGGGCACTTATTATGTATTATAGGCACTTGCGCTTTTTTTATTCTTGGTTGTTTTTTGCTTTTATGTTTCATGTTTGTTGATACTGTATAACATTGTTGTTCTGATGCCAATTGTAAAGCTCTCTAATTACTGCCTAGTCACTTAGCTTGCCCTCGCTCCTGAGCTGTTTTCCCCCACCTTCATTCCTTAACCTGCACCCTCTGTTCCTGTAACACTTACTTCCCAGCCCCTCTCTTCCTTTCCACTTAGCCATTTCTCCAGTACCCCTGTCATTACCCCTCCCTTTTCCTGCCCCTCCCTCTCCTGCTCTTTGCTGCCTCACTCCCCCTCTAACCGCCTCCTCCCCTCTCTGCCGTCTTTGGGTTCCCTGGCTCGGTAACAGGTTGCTACCTTGTACCGCTAATGCCGTAACTTGCCACCACCCTTCCTACCTTTCTTTCACCTTTCTGCCCCTCTCCCTGCCAGCTTTCCCCTCCTTCTTTTATTCTTCCCTCTTCTCCCTATGCTCAGTCCTCACCCCTTCCCCTCTCCTATTTTATCCCGCCTCCCACCAGTTTGCGTGACTCCCCTCTCTCTCCTGCTGTCTTGTAGTTCCACCGGCTCGGCCGCAGGTTACTACTCAACCCCGCCAATGCCGTTTTCACCGCCTCGCCTCTTGTCCTCCTCCCTTCTTCTGCTCCGCTGCGCTCTTACTAGGTGCACTCTATCTCCCTACCCCACTCATTTCCTATCTGTTCCGTGTCTTTCATCTCTTTCCCTATACCCTGCCCTTCCCACCCTACCCTTCCCTCCCCATTCCTTTGTTCAAATCCCTCCTCACCCTTGCACCTAGTCCCCCACCGCCCTCCCTGCACATCACCCTCTCTGTTTTTGCACCCATAGCTTCACTGTCCTGTTCCCCGACCTCTCCGTCTCTCTTGCCGACTCCCAGTTCCACCGTCCCGGCCACAGGTGGTAACCCTCTCCCGCAATGCGCACTTGGCGCCTTAACCTCCCTCCTGTCCTCCCTTTTGCTATTCGCCTTCCCACACCCTGTCTCCGCCTCTCATGCCCTACCCTTACACCTGTCCCTACCACCTCTCCCCTAGTTCTCAACAACTGAATACATGTAATTTTATCCTTATTGCTATGCTTGACTACACTGTGTGACTTTGTCCTTTGCAAATGTATCCTGCTCTGTGTAATTTCTTATGTATCCTGCAAATGTATCCTGCTTTGTGTAATCTCTTATGTATCACTGTGTTCTGTAACTGTACCTCCCGGGTCGTGCCTGAAAATAGTCACCTGTTGGCTAGCGCACTTACCCAGTCAACAAAAACTAAATAAATAAATATTGTAATCCCCACACCCTTGTATTAACTTCATTTCTGAAATGTCAAAGGGAAACCCGCCAGATCTTATTTTCAGTGGGGTTCTACTTTTATTCAAGACATGAACTGTTTTATGGGACCCTGGAGGAACTGAGATGTTATTGCATAATTGGATGCATGTGCGAGTTCTTCATTCTTTTACAATACCAGCACTTATGTACAGTAAGCATTGCAATTTAAAGGTGTACTATAACAATGTGATTAGTGATGCAAAGACTGGAGTTCTTGAATGTTGCATTCTTATTATTGTTTTCCATTTGTTTTCCCAAAACTGGCAAGAAATTAGGAAAACTTCATTATCTGACCAGAGAGGCACAGTAAGGCATAGCTCGCTGAAGGAACACCTCAGAAACACTTCCAGCTGGTAAAGAAAGCCTGGAACTGTACAAGTGTCTACAGAAATAGCACTTTGGGGGCTATTTATGGCACTTTATCTTGTTATTCATTTACATATTAATTTATTTGTTTAATTTCAGTAATTGGGTTGTAAGAAGGCTTCTGAGAGGTTTGGCTGAAGGGCACTAGCCCATGTTCAGTGGAGGCCTGCTTTTACACTCGATTTGCAACATATTCACTTCTCATAGCCAAGCAGAAAAGCAATACCTCACTTTCAATGGAGTCCTGCTTTTAGCCATCCGGATGCGTACATGCTATATGGGGAAACAAAATATATGTTGCTATACACACATATATCAGGTATCCAACAAGTAGACAATATATTCAGGACAGTTCTCTTATGAGAACATTTTCTCTGGGCACTAATGACATTTATGTATCTCCCTCCACCCTTGTATTACCTGCATTTCTGAAATGTCACAGGGAAATCAGAGAGACATCTCATTTTCAGTGGAGTTCTACTTTTACTTGAGCAACTGATGAATTGACTAAATGTTTTTGGCTCAGTGAACTGCTGTTCCATGGAGGAATTTCATCTTGTGAGAAATAGGACTTGTAACTAAATATGCACTTTATAAGCTACAACCATGTTTCTCTAGCCATTGTTGAGTAGGAGACTCTACAGTGATTGAGTCTTTGTGGTATGGACAATTGTGCTTTTCAGTGCCTTGTATTGGTGTTATGAGGTTACATTGAGAGAGTTAAACAGATGATGAAACATTTCAATAAATAATTATACAATGGCAAGAAAGAATCCTGGCTTCTGATTGGTCAGTTGGCTGTCACAGCAGGGTGTTATCCTGGCATAACCTCCCTGCTGACTGTGTGGATGATATGGATGACCACCAGGTTGATGATCTCGTTCTCTTAAGATACAAAAATATGTTTACACACTAACAAAAACATTCTTTAAAATTATTTTTTTATTATAAAACAACAAGCCATTGTATAATAGGATTAATGCCCTCCAGGGTGGGAGTTATGCTGGGATAACATCCCTTCTCGGGTGTTGGACACCCTCGGCTGGTGGCCTCGGGCTCAACCACCTGAGGTGGGATGTTATCCCAGCATAACTCTCACCCTGTCAGGCATTATTCCTTTAATAAGTAAGTTAATCAATGTATTAGGTACTTCACATTTCATTAACTGTCTAAATGTAGCCTCATAACATCAACTTTAATCGCTAAAAAACACCAATTAATGCACACCACAAAAACCCAATCACTCTAGGGTCCCATATTTAACAAAGCCTGGAGAAAATGGTTTTAGCTTGTAAATTGCATAGTTCCTTGTAAGCCCCACTTCTCACAGGAAAAAACTCCTCCTTGGAACATCAGTTCAGGGGGCCAAGCCGTGGGGGTTTCACTGGGGGTAAGGGCTTTAATAGGAGCTGGGATGTACCAGGACAGCGGCTGGATGTGTGCTGACTGTGGGGGGGGGGGTAAAGATAATAACAACAACAAAACAAGCATTTGTCAATGCCGAACGTTCACCTGCAGGTATTTGCAGTGGTGTTTGGCACGTATGGTGCTTTACCCTAATTCCCTGTACGATTGCTGGTATTTGCACAATAAATTGTCAGCATGACCTTTTTGTTACGGCCAATGTGCGCTACATAGGCGGAAACACGTTTTGGGCAGGATGTGAAAAATGACAGCTGTACTGCTCATAAGGAGGTGTGGTAAAATGGCAATATTGAAAATCTGGAGTGAAAATATTGAAAATTCACAAACTTACGACGTGCGTGAGGAACTGCTAGCAACGACGCTAGTAAAACAAGTTATTTTAGAAATTTGTTCACCAAATTTTCAACATAGCCATTTTAAGATCTCTGCTCATGAACAGTGACACTGTGATTTTCTTAATGTGTCCCATACATTGAGTTCACACAGCGACTGTGCCATTGTGCGCTACATGGGCGGAAACACGTTTTGGGCATATGTAAAAAATGACAGCTGCAGTGCTCATAAGGAGGTGTGGTAAAATGGCAATGTTGAAAATGTGGAGTGAAAATATTGAAAATTCGCAAACTTACGAGCGTGCATAGGAACTGCGCAATGAACACTCGTAAAACAGTCATTGCTAGGAATTTTGTTACCAAATTTTCAACACAGCCATTTTAAGACCTCTGCTCATGAACAGTGTCACTGAGATTTTCTTAATGTGTTCCATACATTGAGTTCGCACACGGACTGCGCCATTGTGCGCTACATGGACGGAAACACGTTTTGGGCAGGATGTGAAAAATGACAGCTATACTGCTCATGAGGAGGTGTGGTAAAATAGCAATGTTGAAAATGTGGAGTGAAAATATTGAAAATTCGCAAACTTACGAGCGTGCGTAGGAACTGCGCAACGCAGACTTGTAAAACAGTCATTTTTAGGAATTTTTTCACCAAATTTTCAACACAGCCATTTTAAGACCTCTGCTCATGATCAGTGTCACTGTGATTTTCTTAATGTGACTGATACATTGATTTCGCACACCTTCTGCGCCATTGTGCGCTACATGGTCGGAAACACATTTTGGGCAGGATGTGAAAAATGACAGCTATACTGCTCATGAGGAGGTGTGGTAAAATGCCAATGTTGAAAATCTGGAGTGGAAATATTGAAAATTCGCAAACCTACGACTGTGTGTGGGAACTGTGCAACGCACGCTCGTAAAACAGTCATTTTAAGGAATTTTTTCACCAAATTTTCAACATTGCCATTTTAAAACTTCTGCTAATGAACAGTGTCACTGTGATTTTCTTACTGTGTCCCATATATTGATTTCACACACCGACAGCACCATTGTGCACTGCATGGGCGGAAACACATTTTGGGCAGGATGTGAAAAATGACAGCTGTACTGCTCATAAGGAGGTGTGGTAAAATGGCAATGTTGAAAATGTGGAGTGAAAATATTGAAAATTCGCAAACTTACGAGCGTGCGTAGGAACTGCTCAACGCACGCTCGTAAAACAGTTATTTGTAGGAATTTTTTCACCAAATTTTCAGCATAGCCATTTTAAGATCTCTGCTCATGAATAGTGACACTGTGATTTTCTTAATGTGTCCCATACACTGAGTTCGCACACCGACTGTGCCATTGTGTGCTGCATGGGCGGAACACATTTTAGGCAAGATGTGAAAAATGACAGCTGCACTGCTCATAAGGAGGTGTGGTAAAATGGCAATGTTGAAAATGTGGAGTGAAAATATTGAAAATTCGCAAACTTACGAGCGTGCGTAGGAACTGTGCAGCGCAGACTCGTAAAACAGTCATTTTTTGGAATTTTTGCACCAAATTTTCAACTTGGGGTTTTTGGGACCCTTCTCATGAATGATGTCACTGTTGTGGGCTATTCAGGCCGAGAGGGTGATTTCCACAAGTGACTGTGCAGTGACTGCGAAATCACCCTTTGGGCCCGAATAATGCCATGACAGTGACATCATTCATGAGAAGGGGTCCCAAAAACCCCATGTTGAAAATTTTGTG
Source organism: Neoceratodus forsteri (assembly GCA_016271365.2). Classification (NCBI taxonomy): domain Eukaryota; kingdom Metazoa; phylum Chordata; order Ceratodontiformes; family Ceratodontidae; genus Neoceratodus; species Neoceratodus forsteri. The sequence continues at coordinate 1,136,678,525 of CM057454.1, forward strand.
CAGAAATTCCAAAAAATGGCTGAGATATGCACTAAAGTTGAAACCCCCCTATCTAGCCCATTATACAGCTTACCGGCATTTCCTCAGTTCATGGTCGCCTTTGAAGAGTGCAGACGTGTTCCCGGTCCACCGAAGATCATCGCGCCAGAGTCTGGAGGTAAGTATGGGGTGAGGGGGTGGAGAGGCTGGGTACACAGTGGGTGGGTGTGGGTTGTGGGAGGGGCTGGAGGACGCTGTGGGACCGCTTTTATTTTACAGGTTTAAAAACAAAACAATGACGTGGGACATTTTCCACGCTGGGGTGGGCTCTCAGCGTGGCAGAAGATGGATGGGGCCAAGGAGCTGATGGGGATTGGGCACCCTCACCGGCAACCACGGGGGGGCCGAGGAGCCGATGGGGACGGCACCCCTGCCGCAAAAAACGACGCTTGCCACGCTGGGGTGGCCCCAGCGGCAGCAGGATGGCTTGGGGGCCGTGGAGCTGACGGGGATTGGCACCCTCATCGGCAAATTATCGCCTGCCACGCTTGGGTGGGCTCCTAGCGTGGTACCAAAGCTTTGGGGGCGCGTGACGCGTGCAGGGGGGAGCGCGTGATGCGGTGCTCGGTATGGCAGTGGTGGTTTGCTTTGAAGCAGAAGACCACTGCTGTCATACAGAGCTCCTGCACCCATTGGTGCAGGACCACCACGCCTGCTCATCGGAGCACTGGATTGGATGGGAGAGGCACACCTCCAAAGTGTGCTACTCTCCCAAAACGTTCCTTGCACATTCGCGCAAGGCGAACGTAAAAAGACATATAACCAATTATGCAACATTGTCTTAGTTCCTCCTGGATCCCGATATAACAGTTCATGTCTTTCAGCTCACGGAAGCCTCAGGATTTTTTTCATCTGATTCAATAAAGAGCCATTATCCATAGCATTTCTGTTACAGTATTAGAAAAGTCCATGTTGTCTGGTTGTAGGATAGGGTAATGTAGGTGACTGAAGGAACCTCGGCTGACAGACTTAAAACACCATCTCCAGTTGTCTGTGAAGTACTAAAAATAGCAAAGAAGTAAATCAAAATACAGCAAAAAAAGTTAATGCCAATAAAGTGGCTCCTAGGGTGAGGGAATCACTCACCATGCTACACCCCCACCTCCTCCAAAGATTATTTATATAAAAAATATTTTTAAGTGGACACTGACAGAATAGCATGTATCAATTTTATATGCAGTTTCTCATTTAGTGTTCCCCCAGGTAAACAAAGGGCCAGGTGTAGGCACTGACTTGTTGCAGCTGGGACTGTGAGGGGCTAATATTGAGACCTCGTATTAAAACATGAGGTATTCTGGACTTATAGCCTTGGAGATTGACATCCTCCAGGATTAAGAAAATATTAGAGGTGTCCTCATTTTTATGAATATTTTTATTTAGTTTTTGTTAACTGGGTAGGTGCACTAGCAAAAAATTGACTATTTCAGGCACAATCCAGGAGAGTACATACAATATTGAGGGACAAATACATTGCATTAATACAGTAGAAATACATGTGGATCAGACAGTCCAAGAGATAATACATACAACCAAGCAACATAACATAAGGTAGATCTAATCACATTAAGATAGCATAAAGTGCCTAGCTTGCAGTACAGATAAGAGATACATTTAGCCAGAGATATGATGTGCATGGCATTTCAAGAGTAGTTTAGTGTGATAGGCAGAGAGAAGGAGATTCGGAGGGAGGTAGGTAAGGTGGGATTTGAGTAGTAGATACATATGCCAGGATAAGTAGTATGAAAGGTAAGAGTTAGCCAGCAGGGGGTAGAAGTAGCTAGGTGGGGTCAAAACAAGTGTAGGGGTCCTGGGATAGATTGTGACGTAGCTCCTTTTTAAAGATTGGATAACCCTGTGGATATGGACTCTATAAACATCCTTTTTCCTGTGTTCACACCAAATGAGAAACTACATATCACACCCGTGTCTCTTTTGTTCCTCTTGTAAGACTACTCACACATTGTAAGAACCATTTTAATTTATGTGTGTGTATATAAGCTGTCAGGGACATGACAAACATAGTTCTTCTGTGCCTGTGAGGGAAGGGGTAGGTCCACAATACTGCCAGTGCAGAGTAGAAAGGGCAGCCCAGTTGGCAGCCAATGCACATGAAAACAGTATTCCAATATAGCAAATCAATAGTTAAAATACACAAATCTCGGCAAGCTTGGAACAGATAACATATACTTTATTGTGCCTTTCTATGTAATGACCAATGCATGTACAATGGCACAATATAATATTTTCCCCACCTTCTGACATTCATGGTGTATGCTGAGACGTGTGGAGAGAAATGGGAAGGGGGGGAGGAGAGCAAGAGAGAGAGAGACAGAGAGGGAGATAGAGAAACACAGAAATTATTTAGTCAGCTAAATTGTGCCCCGCACAGCCTGACAATACAAATGCAGCACAAACAAAGTGTGTTTGTCTGGGGGGGGGGGCCTAGAGAAATGGGTGCATCTAATCAAGACACACTCTCCACAAACTCCTTTAGCTGAGATCACAGATTAGGAATTCCAGATTATCTCAACCAATACTAACGTCTTCCAAGCGGTTTGGTAATCAGCCTTATTATAGGGTGTCATTTTGTTTTTGCCCATGTAAGAACTACTCCCACTTTGCAAGAAGCATTTTAATTTATGTGTTCTGTTAGCACCCTTTGCAAACTGTATGAGAGGCCTTTCGGCACCATGCAATTCTGCTTAAAGTTGGACCAACATAACATTCTGTGGTGATTTGCATATGTAGCCCATGGTGCTTTGCATTGTGGGGGCATGTGTGATTTTGTATTTTCTTTAATTTATGTGTATGTATAACAGGTCAGAGACATAACAAACATGGGTCTTTGGGGGGCAAGGGGAAGGTCCACAATACTGCTGGTACAGAATAGAAAGGGCAGCCAGCTGTCAGCTAATGCATATGAAAACACTTAGTCCCCGGAGGACAAAACTAGGCTATAAACACAAGTGCTAAAAAACTTAAACATAAGCAATTTCTCAGAGACCTTTGTATATTTAATACAGCAGGGTAGTTTAATTTAAGATCTGTTGAAGTAATCTGTCAGAATGTGTAGGTGGTGTTTCATTTGCTTTTTAATTTATTTGGAAAGTGTATGGTTTAAACAGCCTTTCATGTTTAATGTTACTGTATGTGAAACTAGTACTGTCAGAGTTAACCTGACTGACAAGATTGGGTTTTAGTTCAGTTATTTTTTGAAGGCTTTTTTATTATTATTAATTAATATTTCTTCATCTAATTTGGTAGCAAATAAGACAATTATTTAGAAGTCATCAAAGTTGCACTAGCATATTTCATTGCCCACGCCAAGTTTACTGCTTATCTGCCTGTTATGAAGTTTTTATCTGTGCTAGAAGTGGATTATTGCTCCAACACTTGCAGTGGCAATGAAACATGCTAAAGCAACTTCCTCTGTTGACTTTTAACTCATAGACTGCCCACTGATTTAGAACATATAGGAATTCTGGAAAGATGTAGCCGTCTGCACGCAGCACAGCAAGGGTTAAATAACTGATTTGCTACCAATTGCTTTACAGCACTCCCTGCTGAGATATTTCTTGTTAGCCTTGTTGGTTTTGGGTGTGCTCTCAAGGGAGGTATACCTGCCAACTGTTCTTTTTCTATCACAGATGGATACTGATTTCTGTGCATGACCCCTATCTTTTAGCTCTCACCAAACTACTATACTGTTTCACATCCTTTGGCTCCTGGAAGAAAATAATGTTCCCAATACTTTAATGCTTTGCTTGTACAGCCTCTTTCCAAATTGTTTGATGCTATTTCTAAATGTTATCTAGCAAATTTGTTTTGAACTGTGTGTGGAATCCTGATTTTACAACTTGACTACTCTGCGTATATATATGCTGATGTTATATAGCCTAGTATAGCCTAGAGGTTAGAATATCAAGCTGTGAATGAGCTTAGTACCACTTGCAGACCTCGGTTTGATTCCCACAACCTCCACTTGCATACTGATTGACTCTGAGCAAGTCACTTAACCATCCTCAGTGCTCCCAGGTCACCCCTGAAAATAGGTACGTGGGCCTTACCTGGTCAACAAAAAATAAATAAAATATTTGATATTAATTTGCAACTGAGCTATATCTATGTAAAACATACCTTTGTAATTGCCCTAAATAATATACATAATGTATGCTATTTTTTTAAACTACGAACAACTGCAGACATAGCCCCTATAATATGACTTGAAGTGAAGGTGTTTCTACAAGGTAACCTTTGGAAGCCACACTGCAGTACTTCTCAGCTACAGTGAGGCGGATACACATGTCCTGTCGTATAACAAAATTAAATGGTCATTTTTTTTCTGTTATTGTCAAGCTGTGGACTTTATTATGCCTCAAGCAGATTAGCTTTAGAATAAATGGAGTGCTGAAATCACACCCCCAGGTAATAGCTCCCTTGCAGTCAGGCTAATGAGTGGATTTTTTTTACCAACTCATTGCCGACTGACAACATGTCTGTGAGTCAGCACAATTAATTTTGGAACTATTTTGTTTCAGTGCTACCCCCACACCCCAAGGAGATGGTGCCAGCTACAATAAACCCTGACCACAAAATCGCTTTTACATCCCTTATGTCTTCTTACTTTTTCTAGGAGTCTTTTTTTTCTGTTTTAAGAAGATCTTCTGCGTCTTGAGCCCAACTGTACTTTTTTGACATGCCAGAGATTAATTCATTTACGTCAGGGAGAGAGAACTCGCAAATTGCCAAAAAGTTTCTAAATGATTTCCTGGGATTTATAGAGCTACCTGTCAGCCAGCCAGCCAAAAGGACATTTCAATTGCTAATCTGTAGACTTTAGTAAAAATTACAATGGAAACCATGCACTAAATTGGTTGATGTCATGTAATAAACATATCAGTACATTATAGAAAAAAATGCATTTTATGTATTTGTTTTTGATAATCAGGTAAGTGCACTACAGAACAACCCTTTCAAAAGAAATATTGGAGCCTTGTGGCAGAAAATAATGTACCATAGTTTATTTTCCCACCCTGGTCCCGATCTCGCAACCGATTTTGAGAACGTTTTTTTATTTTTTTATGTATTTACTATTGGCAACCTCACTAACCAGTTTCCTTACCAAAGCAATAGAAAATCACACTTCCTGGTAGTGTAGTGGTACCCCCAAATGCCCATCCACTCAGTAGAAGTGAGCAGTGGTATATTACAGCGCAACCCACTAAATGGTCAGACTGCCATCAAAATGTTCACTGACCTACACAGCCAGTATAGTGCTATGCTTGTTCAACTGTGTTAGTTTGGTTTGGGCTGTTCGTACTCTCTATTCCAGAGGAATTACCACCCTGTAGGGGTACGAAGACAAGGAGCCCTCAGAGAGGGTTTCACCCCTAGAGGTGCAACGGGACAGTTCCTGTGGCTAAAGTAACTTGGGAATCCCCCTAAGGAGAAAGTGCTGCCACTGGAGGAGGAGGGGAGGATGGTGGGGCAAAGAAAAAATGCTTCACAGTGAGGCTGAGAGGAACTGCTTATATAGCTCACGAAGTGGGAGTGGCTGGCTGCTTGGCCAACGAACTACAGGCAAGCCTTTCAATTCACTGACCTACGCAGCCAGTATAGTGTTATGCTTGTGCAACTGTGTTAGTTTGGTTTTGGCCATTTGCACTCTCTATTCCAGAGGAATTACCACCCTGTACGGGTACAAAGGCAAGGAACCCTCGGAGAGGGTTCCACCCCTAGAGGTGCAACAGGATAGCTCCCATGGCTAAAGGTACCTGAGGAATCCCCAAAAGAAATGTAGTATCATCCCCAAAAAGGAGGCAACATGAAGCATATGAGCAAGCAGTAACTGTAACGTAGTAGTAGTGGAGAAGCATAGGCAGTTTGATAATGCAATGAGATATTCAGTTGGAAAACGTAATGACTTCCCAGGTTGCGTAGCATGATGCTGATGTTTGCTTGAGATTAGGGGATCCCCAAAGGAGAGAGGGAACGGCAGAACATCCTCCACCTCCATCCAACAGCAGAACCTATCTAAAGAAACTAGGGGAAACAACTATGCTAACTAAGTGTTATGACCTGAGGCAACGGAGGAGAGAAAAAAATCCCTATGAGGAGGAAATTTCTGGGGATCCAAGGCCTAGGTTGCCTTCCCTCTAGGCTTGGGATAGTTAATTTAGTGATGGCTCTGCAGCTGCAATTTGGAAAACCCAATTAAAAGGAAGTGGAAAATATTCCAATTTGGAGGAAGGCTCTCACTCAAACCCGCTAGCAGGAATGCCATGGAAGGCTGCGAGAGAACTCTGCAACAATTCATGCATCCAAGGTGCAGGAGGAGAGCAACAACTGCTGAGGCACTCACCTGGCCTACCCACCCTAAATCAAACCAGGTGAACCAGAGGCAGTCATAGGGAGAATGCAGTGAAGGTGCCTTGCTAGGGAAATCACTAAAGTCAATGGCTAACCGTTATAGTGGAACACTACAGCTAAAGGAGATTATCGTAACCACCCTTCACCGCTAGTCTTAAATTCTACACCAGGAGCTACTGTCACGTAGCAGGAAGCTAAAGCCAAGACTGGGTCGAGGACATTCCCAGCTATGGGCCAGGTGAGAAGGAAACCCACCCCAAGTTGGATATGCTTGAGATGCAGACTAAATGCAAAGTGAGACCAACGGCTGCAGGAACCCTGTGCCAGAATAGAATGGCTGACATGCCCCAGAAATTGAGAGCTGAATAGCTGGTGAGCTGAATGAGCATGGCGTGCTGAGATCATAATGAGCACTGAGTGCTGAGACCTTGCAAGGTCGAATGCAGATTGAGTGCAGCAGAATCCCAGGCTGAAGCCAAGGGGATGGCAGTAGGCATGAAGCAATGGTTTGCGTAAGCAAGGAGCAAGGGTTGTGTAAGCAAGTGTGGACCTGATAGGTCAGTAAGCAGTAGTAGTGATAGGTGGAACTGCATAACATACTGGATAGCAATTAAACAGCACTGAATTGGGGGCAAGCCAGCCAGACATGAATAGCCAAATCAAGGTGACAAACACTCTGAGGATTTTCGGTGGCGAGGCAAGATTTAATAACAAAGCTATATTATACAATGTGGGAAATCCAATGTCCCAAATACTGCATCCTGATTGGTTGGCTGGCACATTTACCACTGTGATAAATCCTCCAGTGTACTCACTGGAAAAAGTGCCAGCCAACCTTATATCATGCTAATCCGGTCACTTTCACTTCAAACGAAACTGCCGCAATTTGTCCTGTCGCCGCTTCACTAAAACACGCAGTAAATTTTTTACAAAATGACATCCTCTTTCAAAGTGTAGGGACCTCAGTGAGTTAGAAAATAGTTAAAAACATTAAAGAAACAACACTTGCCATTGTATAATCTAAATTTATCCCTCCAGGGTGTGGGTACACTGGAGGACTTAACACGACTGGTGTGGTTCGGTCACTCGGCTGAGCCTCATGACCGAATCACACCAGCTGGTAAATCCTCCAGTGTAGCCACACCCTGGAAGGATAAATTGCTTAATTAACAGCCTCAGCAGGAGCTTAGTTGGCTGACCTCAGAGTTGTAACTGCAATGAAACATGGAGACAAATGCTTTGCAGCAGGTGTAGCCAGGCAGTGCATTGAAGCTCAGGTAGAATGACAGCAGGAATGAGCAGCACAGCTAAGGTCAGATTAAACTGTGTCAGGTGAAAAGAATTAAGTATGCAACATAGAGCAACTATGGTTGAGCTGAAACACACAGATAATAATAGCAGTTGCATTGCAGTAGTTTGAGCGTGGTGAGCATAGTGTAAAAACACAAGCACTGGGTACAATAGTAAGTAAAGTAAACAGCAGTGGCTACAATTGTAGGTAACTGAAAGCAGTAGCATGAGCTCTGAGTAGGTTTGCAGTTGCAGTGCAAGTAATTTGGGAGTTGTGAGTAACCGAAAGCAAGCAGTATGAGCACTGAAACAGCAGTATGCTAGGAGCTTAGTAAAGCCCCTCCCCCCAAAAAAGAAAGGAAGCACACACAGCCGAAGGCAAAATACAAACCAGAAGCAGTAAAATAAGCACAAAAACCCAGCAGAGACAAGCTGGAGCAGCGGGTGTGGGGGGTGTTTGGGGGGGCAAGCCCCAGCCAGCCAGGGAGGCCAACCAGCTCAAAGGACAAACCGACAAGAGCCTTCAGCTGCAAAGAAAAAATGCTTCACAGTGAGGCTTAGAGGAACTGCTTATATAGCTCAGGAAGTGGGAGTGGCTGGCTGCTTGGCCACCGAACTACAGGTAAGCCTTTCAATTGTGTTTTTGCATTTGTCTTAATAATAACAAAAAGATTAACCACAAAGTGTAGCAAATAGCAAAGAAATGTTGAAATGGAGTGTGCTATTGTTTATCCCCTGAGGGAGAAAATCCTGTATTACCAGTCATAATGTGTAGAGGTGGGCTCCCAGTAGATGTGCACAGAAGAGTTTTGTAATGGCAACCCTGATCAATTAACAACATCGCCCCTTATCAGAGAAAAATTTACCATAGTGTAGTGTTCCACCCCCATCCTGAAGTCGTACCCGCTAATGACACAGGGTTTCTATTGAATGTATGTATTATTGCCCCACCCCTCCTTCCTTTACCAGGAGCCATATGAATATACTCCAGTGGAATATAACTTACAATATAAGGAATCCCTTAGTTGTTGGAATCCCACATTGCTAGCATTCAAATACAACATAAAGGAGCATAGTTACAGTATGTGTTGTGGGTGAAAGTTACAGGACAATTCATGATGGGTTCTTAAAGATGTTTTTCCTATTTGGAGAAAAAAAAATGAAATCTGTAGATTTAGCAACTGGCTTTGTGGCAACCTGTTATCAGATATGTTACTGGTGTGCAAATGGTACAGGTCAGTACTGCAAAAACTTGCTTGGGACAAAGCCATTGAAGTGAACCAACGAGATTTGCAATGACAACCCTATAAGTGGTCTGACTGCCTACATAGTTAAAGTGTAGCAAATAGTAAATAAATGTGGAACTGCAGTATGCTATTTTTTATGAAAGAGCCACACATAGAGTCCGAGGCATAGGTCAAGTCATAGTGGCTGCTTCCAGACATAGAGGGGCATTATAGATGTTGCCAGTTGCACAGTGCCCTGACACATAGGAAAGTAATTGTAATGTAGTGTACATCGGAAACATTGTAAATGCCCAAAGTGCCTTCATAATCACAAAACAGAAAATAGTAAAGAAAGTCTGAAATGCAGTATGCTATTTTTATGTTGGCTCGCACTTGCGCGCCAGCCAACATATTGCAGTAGAAGCAGATTTGGAGGCGCAGTCACTGTGGGCGAATGCAGGGCATGCATTAGTGGGTGCGTCCCTAATTCCCCAATAAGACAGCATGCAGGCGCCACACCAGCAACACGTAATGTTGCGAGCGCATCTAAGGAAAGGTCGACTGCAATGAGAGCCAAGCTTGTCACGCAGCTGCACCTCACGACGTGCCTTTCCTGGTGAAGCATTCTTGTAAACATGGTGGCAGTGACTGCCGCAACTGCCTGCCACAATGCCGACTTTGGGGTGCCCAATCCCCCTGTCAGCATGCCCTGACCCAGTTCATGTGTTGATGGAGGAGCCTACTCCCCATTGACATAATGCCCCCACCCATTTGTTGTGTGCCAAGGGGGGGTGTCCAATCCCCCTCAGCTCTAGCCCCCCCATTGGTATGTGCCGATGGGGGTGCCATCCCCGTGTCTAGCCTCCCCCAAACGCTCAGGTAGCACACTGGGAGCCCACCCCAGCGTGCCAAATGCCCCTGTAAAAAAAAAAAAAAAAGCATTCTGTGATTTTTTAACCTGTAAAGAAGAAAACAGTCCTCGTGGTCTGTCCTGCTCCTCCCCAACCCCTGCCCACCCTCTGCACACCCTGCCTCCCCACCCCCATCACCCCATTACTCCTCCGGAGTCCGCGCGACGATCTTCGGTGGACCGGGAACACGCCTGCACTGTTCAAAGCCGACTCGAACTGAAGAAATGTCAAGCTGTATAATGGCATAAATAGGGTTTTCAACTTTGGTGCATATCTCAGGAATTTTGGAATTTTGCACCAAATTTCCAACATGGGGTTATTAGCCCTCTCATGAATTCAGTCACTGTCATGGCATTATTCGATCCCAAAAGGTGATTTTGTGGTCACTGCGCAGAATCACTTTTCGGGACTAATTAACGAAATGACAGTGCCACTGTTTATGAGGTGGGCTCTCAAAAGCCTATGTTGCAAATTTGATAAAAAAAAATCGAAAAAGAATCACTGTTTTACGAGCGTGCGTTACGCAGTTTCCACGCACGCTTGTAACTTCATGAATTTGAATTATTTTCACTCCAGATTTTCAACATTGGCATTTTTTCACACCTCCTTATGAACAGTAAGCTGTCAATTTACATATCCTGGCCAAAATGTGTTTTCGCACTTCCAGCGCAGAATAGTGCAGTCGCTATGCGAAATCAGTTTTCGGGACAGTTTGAGAAAATGATAGTGACACTGTTCATGATCAGAGGTTCTAAAATGCCCATATTGAAAATTTGGTGATGAAAGTCCATAAAATGACTGTGTTACAAGCATGTGTTGTGTAGTTTCCACGCACCCTTGTAACTTCGCAAATTTGCAACATTTTCATGCCAGATTTTCAGCACTGTTATTTTTTCACATCTCCTTATGAACAGTACAGCTGTCACTTTTCACATCCTGCCCAAAATATGTTTTCACACCTGTGGTGCAATATAGCGTGGTTGCTGTGGGAAATCAACTTTTGGGACAGATTAACAAAATCACAGTGCCACTGTTCATGAGGGGAGGTCCCAAAATGCCTATGTTGAAAATGTGTCTCTTCAGGGTGGGGATGAGGTTGGCGTCAGTTCACTACTTCACTGCCATTACTATTATGCATCTCTAACTCCTGCCAATGCCGGCGAGACAACATTCGGCATTGACAAATGCTTGTTAGATTACTTTCTATGTGCCAGGGCAATGCACAACCACAACATGGGTTTTGAAACAAGCTGAATAAATCTATGTGAATCACAGAAAGTCATATGAACATGGCACATACAAGAGATGTGAGGGGGAAATAAAGGTTGTTGTTGCTACCTTTGCCTCACAGTGTTATAATCCTGTCCTTTGACAATAAAATAGACATCATGTTGAGCATGTCATTGGACAGATTTGTGTTTTATATGTCCAGTATATATCATGTCAATGTTGAAACAGAGTATGCTATTTTGTATGAAAGAGCCATATGTAGCCTGACCAGAGGTATATCTACAATTTCATTATAGATGTGTTGCTATACCATGGATTTTCTGCCAAGATGCATGGCAAAGCAATATAGTGTTGACATCAGAGTTAAAGCAGTGTCCCCGAGGGAGAAAAACCATGTATCACCATTCATAAAATGTTTAGAGCACTGGGGAGGTTAAGACATTTGAGCAGAGCCACAGAGTATGCAAGTAGAGGTCGCTGGGATCAAACCCAGGTCTGCTAGATGTACCAAGCCCATTCACAGTCGTCACTGTAACCACCAGCATCCATCATTAAAACACCTGCAATAATATGGGTCGATTTTTTTTATAGAGTACATTAGTCTTGGAAATGAAAACACATTGGCTGTTTTACGGCACACTCTGACTGCTTTGTTTTAGGTGGCACCACTCATTTCTATCATTTCTAATTTAGTATCTACACTTGCTACTGTGTACATAGTTGTTGGGGTTGTTCTTGGATGTTGTATGTCTGTTGTATTTTGGTTCTTGTTTTGTTCTGTTTTTTCAATGAAAATAATAAAGTATACTTAATAAAAAAAAAAGTCACATTTTCTTCAAGCCCACACGGAGTGAACAGTTTAAAACAAAACATTTGTGTACTGGGCCTGAAACAGAGTAGCTTCCCAGCTTGCATCAACAATCAGACACTCACAAAATTGTTCTGTGTGACCTTTCAACCTCCCTGAGCTACACTCTGAAGTTTTTGTAGATATTTTATCTGCCAATGCGGTGTTGAATGTCTATATAACAATGCCTGGGTCCGCACAGCTGCACCTTGCATAATATTAGACTCACTCCTTTGAATGGAATGTGTATCTTCCTATAGCCTCTGCTATTTGGACTAGTACCACAGAGTGTACTGTTGATGGAAAAAAGTGTGCTCCTACTAAGGGATGTTTATAAAGTGCTGCAAGTACATTATTAACAAATATTGTGTTACTGTATATCCATGGCACTCCCACTTCTTCACCACAGGGTTGTGTACGCCTGATAGGCTGCTAATGCACCTGTGACCGAGGGTCAAATTACAAACCCTCCTCCAACCCCCTTCTGTAGCCTTCTCTTATTCAGTTTAACTTGTGCATCTGATCCAGGCTGCGGCACTATCCCAAGCTCCAGTGCAACAACGAACACAAGGTAATTACTCAGAATTCAACTATTGGCACAGACAATACGAAGTAATATTTAGAAAGCAAAGCAATTAATGTTCATGAATGTATTTAAAAAAAACGAGGGGGTAGTATAGCAGAGATACAGATCTGATGTTCTCTCTAGGATGTTATATTACCAGGCCTTGCATCAATGGCGTCGCGTTGCTTTAGGGAACAGATGTTTAACACAGAAATGACTATTTCAGCCTAGAAAGAATGAGCCAGTTGCACTTAAAAGGACCGCCAGTCAGACCCTTCCCTCATGAGCAAGGATATGTGGCTCTTACCTCTATGCAGTCCCTGCTTCAGCATCTGCATATGAGGGAGGCACAGCACACAATTATTAAAAAGATGAAATCTCTCCAAAGAAAAGGTAGACTGGGAGACTTCAGCCCATCACCTCCCTTACGTAGCGAGGCAATGGTGCATAGTGCCTCTCCAAGCACATGGCATTTGTGAGCTTAATTGAACTAGAAGCTCTTTTCTACACCCCCCCCCCGACCAGGTCCGTTTGCATGGCGGTGGCCCTCGCTACTAATATGGAACAGTTTGGCTTAAAATCTGACCTACTATGAGCAAAAGCGGTCCCTGACTGCAGGGACCACGAGGCAGTCTAAAGGGAGACAAACAAACATGGAGTAGGGTCTGAATCCTTCCCCTCTCCTATCTCGGCCATTTCTTCCCCTTCTTGATGCCCGCGCTGTGCTCCAAACTGCTCCCACACATGCTGGTGCAATGATCGTGTCAGAGCAGCAGATATGCCCCTAGCACCATAATGACTGAGGGACAGATGCTTACTGTGCAAGCGTGAGGCCCCTAAGTGCCATACTACTGAGGGACAAATGGTGCAGAAGTTCCACAGAGCCTTGCACATGCTCGGAAGCGACTGCGATTGCCACCCAGCGTGACTGATATAAAAATTAAATAAAACAGGGGGGCACCAGCTGTTCTGTGAGCCTCTGCCATGAAAAGGGGCCTACAAATAAAGAAACAAGCCCCCTTTTGCCTGTAATACAAGCAGCAATACAAAACAGATAAAAGGGACACATTAAAAACAAGCAGCTAAACAGCAGCTGCAAAGCCTACATGGGGACACAGGATTTATATCACTACTGGGGGGGGGGGCAAGCCAACGCAGGTCCCACATGGCTAGAATTAAGAACAGCTATCCCTAGATGCATATATATATATATATATATATATATATATGCATATTAAAAAAAATTAAAGGGCAATTCCACACTAACAATCCCTTCAATTGCTGTCTTGCATGTCAGCAGGAAGGGAATGCCCATCATGCGAGGTGCCTCTACTGCCCCAATAGAAGGGCCCATTGTGCTCCACTTGCAAACTGGACAACCATGACAATCCAATGGATGCCCATCAATCCAGCAAGATGGGCACTAGTAACCCCTGGCACATTGACCCAGCGACAGTGGCACTTCAAAGGTGACAGCAGCCATGATGGACAGCCAGCAAAACTTTATGCTTCACGTACTAGTGCGGATGTCTAGTTTCACTAATCCAAAGCCACTCCCAGGGACAACGTCTACAGCAGCTCCCCCAATTCCTATGGGGAGACCCCAAACCAATCAACCAAGGGGCTTATCCCCCGCAAGAGAGACAGAGGAAAGCAATGACAACTCCATGGAGGGGCTTGATGAGGATGAGGGCGCTTATTCTCATTACGACAGCGAACAGGACTCTGAGCATGACTCAGATACAAAGGGGCCTACAGTACCACTGACCCCGAAGCCCCGTCAATTGCTTCAAGGCTATTCGCATCAGAGAACATCACAGACTTGGTTCTCTCAATACGCAACACATTGGGGTTCAAACAAGCGCCACCACCACCGGATAGCAAACTGGACCCAACGCTCCAGCCACCACCCAAGATCGAACACTTCTTCCCAGTACGTCCCACAATATGAGACATTATCATGAAGGAGTGGGAGGCATTGGATCCAGCAAGATTGCCGGAAAAAAGGTATCTGGACAGGCTATACCCCTTGCAGGAGGAAAGCCTGAAGACATGGTGCACGGCACCAAAAATTGACCCAAAGATAGCAGAACTCAACAAGAGGACGGTCCTTCCAGCAGATGGTACAGCTGCTCTGAAGGATCCAGTAGACAAAAGAGTAGAGGATCTACTAAAGAAATGACCTTTATCCATTGTCTTTCCTGCCCACTTGTTGCTATCTCAGTAACCCTGTATCCTCCCGGGTCGTGCCTGACAAAAGGCATCGCTATATCTAGTGCACTTACCGGTTACCAAAAGCAAATAAATAAATAAATGCACAAAATGACTGGTCAATCGGTCAGAATAGCCACAACCTCAATATACGTGGCAAGAGCCCAGAGTAGGTGGCTGGACAAAATTGCCAAGGCCCTCACACCCAAGTTACAGGAAGCTCTACTCCTAGAACAGGCTCTACAAGTGGCCAGATACATAGGAGACATGTCCATGGACACACTTAAGATGAACACCAGGACAGCGGCCATGGCAAATAAAGCAAGATGGAACTTGTGGCTAAAACTGTGGAATGCAGACAATGAATCAAAGGCTAGACTACTTAAGCTACCCTTTAAAGGTGATAGAGTTTTTGATAATGGCCTCCAAGAATTCCTGAGATGCAGAAACCAAGGGGCAGACATGGAGGGTGATAAGGACACAGGGTTCCTACCATCCCACAGAGGGAGAACCCAGTCCTTTCAGCCCCACTCAGATAGAAGGCATCACAACTCCTTTTGTGACAGAAAGAGCACGACCCAAAACAGGTACAATTACCAAAACAAAGGGCACACCTCTTACAGAGGAAGGGGGGCCACCTTTAGGGAGATTCACTAACCAGAGAGGAAGATCTACCAGGAGATCCAGTCAATGACTACACCAGGACACCACAACCGCAAGACACCCTAACCCAGCCGCCCCTAGCATGTACCCCACCAATAGGGGGGAGGCTTCAACAGTTCAGTCAAATATGGGGAAGAACAACCTCAGATAGATGGGTAAACGAAGTGGTGACTCAAGGGTATGCAATGGAATTCTGGCACACACTACACAAAAACAGAGTGGTAGTATCACCAGTATCAAAGAAAAAATGCCCAAGAAGGCAGATTCAGAACATTTTGGTAACGTTGCTTGCAACAAATGCCATACAAAGAGTACCACAGGATGAGCTCGGCAAGGGAATATACTCAATCTTTTTCCTAGTTCCAAAGAAAGTAGGGGACTTCCGACCAGTCCTAGACCTCAAATATGTGAACAAATTCATAACCACAAAAAGATTAAAAATGGAGACCATAAGATCAACAATCAGGTCAATCAGGGTGGGAGACTTCCTGACTTCCAGAGACCTCAAGGACGCTTAGCTCCACGTACCCATGCACCCAGCACACAGAAAGTACCTCAGATTCAAAATCCTGGGGCACCATTACCAATACAAGACACTCCCATTTGGTCTAGCATAAGCTCCAAGAGTATTCACAAAGGTTTCAGTGGTCCTAGCGGCAAAATTAAGAGAGGAGGGAGTGCACATCATTCCCTACCTCAACGATTGGCTCATCAGGACAAGGTCCTACCAAAAATCACAGAAAGCAACTTCAAGAACAGTACAGGTACTGCAAGAGAACGGCTGGGTGATAAATACCGAGAAGAGTTACCTAACCCCATCTCAATGCATAGAGCACCTAGGGGCAAGGATAGACACATGAGCAGGCCGAGTCAAGCCAATGCAAATGCGAATGTACAACATCACAAAACTGACAAATCAGTTGCTAAGCACCATCGCACCAAACATGGCCCAGGTCTCCCAGCTGCTGGGATGCATGTCCTCATACATAGACCTCACTCATCGCCTTGACGTCAGGGCGCATGGCACGCCCATAAAGAACAGGGGAAAAAAACACCTCCGTTGGTCCGGGTAGGTGGAGCGCCAGCACAGACCTCAATGGTCCCCTGCCTGTCCCACATGGCGGCCCCGACGAAGTAATGTTAGTTCGGGGTGCTTGGCCCCCACCTCGGCCCGCCTGGTGATGAATCCAAGGCTACATGGGGGACATGCAGTGGGGCTCCAGGCACGGAAGGAACCGGTAAGATGCCAGGCGCCCCAAGAAGCGGAGCGTAGGGGGCAGGAAGGAGGAAAAACAGCAAGTTCAAAAAAAAAAAGAAAACATGCAACAAAAAATAAAGATGACAGACAGAGTCAGGACATCACTGCATTGGTGGGTAAACTCACAATATCTGTCCAAGGGACAGCCCCTAGAGCTATCACACGAGGCCACCATTGAAACAGATGCCAGCCTTTGGGGTTGGGGGGCATCCATGGGTTACAGATCATCCCAGGGTCAATGGCCAATCAGAGAAAGGAAAATGCTGATCAATATGCTGGAGATTAGAGCAGTATACAATGCATTGATAGCCTTCCAGACACAAATTGCACAGAAGTCTGTACTGATACAGTCGGACAACAGAGCAACAGTAACATATATTACCAAGCAAGGGGGCACCAAGAGTTTGGCCCTCCAATGGGAAACGAGTTCCATTATGACATGGACACAACAGAACCTCAGGCACTTCACAGCCATTCACCTAGCAGGCAAGCTGAACACGACAGCAGATTGGCTAAGTTGCGTACAGATAAACCCAGGGAATGGCAGCTTCACCCACAAGTATTTCAAGCAATCCAAAGAAAATTGGGCACAGTAGCCATGGACCTTATGGCGACCAACAAGAACTCTCATTCCCACAAGTTCTACTCCAGATTCAAGGAACCGCTGTTGATGGGGGTGGACTTGCTATCAATACCATGGACTTACAATTACGCATACATGTTTCCCCCCCACTACCTCTGATAACACAGGTGTTATCAAAGATCCGACAGTCACGGAAAATCACAATACTCACAACACCATGCTGGCCGAGGAGGTCATGGTTCACAACAGTCATAGCTATGGCCATGGACAAAATTACCCTGCCAGCATGCCCCGACATACTGATTCAAGGACCAGTCACTCATCCCAATCCGGACAACCTCAGACTCATGGCCTTGCTCCTGAAAGGGAGAGACTGTTAAGTGTGGGTTACCATGAGACAGTTATAGACACCACGATCCAATCACGTCGAAGTTCCACCACTTCAACCTATGCCAGGCAGTGGTTAATATTTTCATCTTGGTGCAGTTTGAGGGACATATAACCCCAATCACCTTCAGTATCAGACATCCTACTATGTTTGCAACAGGGTCTGGACAAAGGTCTAGCAGCCTCGACAGTGAGAGTGCAAGTATCAGCAATCAGGGCAGCGACTGGTGCCATAGAAGGGGTCTGCCCAGGATCACACCCAGACGTTATTAGTTTCCTTAAGGCAGCAGGCAACCTGCGTCCCAGAGTCAGAGTGACCGTACCCCCATGGGACCTCACTCTTGTACTAAATGCATTAACAGAGACACCATTCGAACCAATCTCAAGCATTGAACTATACTGGTTAGGCCTAAAAACAGCTCTACTAGTGGCAGTGTGCTCAGCCCGCAGTCGGGGAGTTGACAGCTCTGTCCTGCAAAGAGACGTTCACTACATTCATGGAGCAAGGATCCATACTAAGAACGGTACCTTCATTCATTCCGAAGGTCAACACCACATTCCATACAGATCAGATCATCGAGCTCTCGACTTTCTTTGAGGAGCCCACAAATGAGTGGGGCAGAGCCCTGCACAAATTGGATGTCAAGAGAACACTCCAAGCATACATAGAAAGGACAGTACCACTCAGACACTCAGAAAGGTTGTTTGTCATATCATCAGGGCACAGAAAGAGCTTTCCAGCGGCAAAGAGCACTATCGCTACTTGGATAAAGAAAGCCATAACAGAGGCATATAAAGCAAGACACAAAGTACCACCCATGGGAATAAACGCACACTCAACCAGGGCAGTAGTGACGTCCTGGGCTGAGAGAAATATGGCTACAGTGCAGGAGATATGTGCAGCTGCAACCTGGTCCACGATACACACTTTCACCAGGCATTACAGACTGGACACGGAAAGTCAGCAGAACAATACTTTTGGACACAAAGTGCTGTTAACCGCCACCTGGGGCAGCCCCCCCCCACCACCCTAATTGAGAGGCACTGCTTTTTAAAGACCCTGTGGTGAATAAGTGGGAGTGCCATGGATATACAGACAACACAACGGTAGTTTACTCACCTGATAAAGGTGATTGTGCATCATGTACATTTTATGTTTTAAATGTTATTTATATCGGCTGTTCTTGTTTTTATGTTAAGCGCCTTGGTTTTTGAAAGGCACTATAAAAATAAAGTTGAAAAATTGAATTGAATTTGAAATAATCTATAAATTGAGCCTTTCTAATAATGCTGCTATTAATATGGTATTTATTTATTTATTTGTGAGTGAGTGCCTTCAGAATTAAAAGGGAACAGTTAGCACTAAGAGCACCCCCACTCTAGTGTTGGCCTGGTCCCAATATATACTTTGTATGGAAAAAACATTTTGGTTTACTTACTGTTTACCTCCCTAATTTAAAGGTTTTATTTTAGGGCTTTCAAGCCCATACAGGAGCGAATAGTTTAAAATAAACTTTTATGTATTGGCACCAAAATAGAGCAGATTCCCAGCTTGCAGCAACAAGCAGACACTCCATATTTTATGACCCTTGGAGTCGGAGTCATTTGTCTTCTCCCAATAAATAGAATCAATCTGTCTCATACAACACAGGGACCCTCCATCCCTGCAGGCTTGGGGGAGTTGCTTTTCCGTACTCTGTCACTCACTTCCTGTTCCCTACAGAACCCCTGATATTTTTTTCCCAAGCTCAAAAAGAGTGTTGCTAGCCAGTTGTGAAGCTTTATTTGTTGGCTCCAAAATGAGATGACTGCTTGCCATTCAGCACTGCAGCTTTGAAAGACGTTCCTTCTAGGGAGCATATTTTAGTTAGGAAAGCTGACTGGCTCATTTAGTCTGATCATCTGTTTCAATAGGTTAGACAAACACAGCAAATCTGACTTACTTACTAGCATGGCAGTACACAAAGAATTATGGTCAGAAACCATTTCTAGCTCACTACTACAGGCTTTGGAACAAATGTAACTCTATTCTAAACTTTTTTTGTAACTTTGCAAAAGGTGGATGCGTATCATACTATAAGGGTGCCTTCACTGGAAGGCTGAGCGAGTCAAATTTTTTTTATAGCAACTTGTATGCCCATGCTATCATAAAGTAATTATTTACTTACAGGCAGGCTGTGCAGAGATCCTTAGGTTGAAACTAGTGGTTTACAGGAGTAAAAATACAAATAAAATTAAAAGCTAATAGAGTTATTGCAAGAGATTATGGGTGGGATATTCAGAAATGCGCCAAAGGCATGTGCAACCCTGGCGCAGCACAAGTCAACTGTGCAATGGCACAGTGACTGCAATATTCAATGGTTACACACCACAACATGCACCAGCGCAACAAGGCTGAATATCACAGTGAGAGGTGTGCCAGGGAGCAACCAGAAATGCACCATAACGCAACCAGGGATGCGCAAGGGGCAGAGGAAGATGCACCAATGCACAGCAGGAACAGCCAGAGGCACAGCAGAGAGAGAGGCAAGGGGAAAGGGGGGGTGAAACAGTGCGGGAAGGTGGGAGCACCAGGCCAGGAACACTGGCAGGGACACAGCCAGCACATAGGTCACCACTGCACATGGAATACAAGCATACAACAGCATCCCCCCAGGAGGAAGCAGGGCACAGGTGGCACTGACGTACAGGGGCAGGCACCCTAGACCACCACACACCGGTGGGCACACAGCCGCCCAGCCAATGGTAAGCCACACCCCAACACATGGCACCCACCACCACACACACATGCCACACATCCCGAACAGCCATCCCAGGGCCGCGCCAAGGCACAGCCACTGACCGAGGGGCATGCCAACACTATGCACACACCACCCAATAACACAGGTGCACCACACGGTTACCCACCACATGACTGCAGCATGGACCCACTCGCCAGCTGTGAAGCAGGCACGGACACAGAAAGGTAAACAGGTAATAAATATAATGGAAGAAAGCAACACAGCTAAACATAACACAAGTAACAAAGGGGAGGGTAGGCGTAGTTGAGAAGGTGTCAGGGGACAGGGTCTGTACAGGTGGATGGGGGAAACTAGGGGAAGGTGGGACAGAGGTGTGAAGGGGGCTGGTGGTCCTCAAGGCGGCCATGGCTGGCTTGCGCCTGGAGCCTCCCTCTACGCCGGTCCCGGAGCAGGAGCCGCCGGGTCTGGTCCACCATCTTCATGGTATGTGAGGTTATCAAAATAATCTGCTGCAGCAGATGGCAGTAGAGTGGGAGCCTGGAACCCCTCTGGACACCTATGACAGAGGAAGGGACAGGGGATCAGTGCAAGTCCAAAGCACCCTGGCCCCTCCTGTGCGCAGCAGACAGTGGGTGCACATGCCCCTGGAGTGGCACCCCGGCCACCCGCAGTGGGCAGGCCTACACCTGCTGCCAACCTGGCAAGTCATAGTGGCACACAGCACTGAAACCGACTGCCCAAGAGCCACCCGATGGCACAGCAGCAGACAGGTGGCATGGTGCTGCAGTGGAACTGCAGCAGCCCAAGTGGTGGCTGGACGCACACCTGGCCTACCAACAGCTGCCACACATGTGCAGTGGCCACCCTATGATGACACGTACACTGCACCATGTGCTGACCACAGCTGCCATGGCACAAGGCACAGGGGACCAAGGCTGTACCCCCACCCCGGCCGCCCACCCTGCACAACAATGTGGGACTTCATAGTGCCTACCTGCTCCCTGTGGTGCTCCGCATGCTGGTCCCAGCACTACATGCCCGGCCAGGCCTCCACCCACCTCCGATGGGCCCACAGCGGCCTGCTGTGGACCACCAGGTGCTCCAGCCACCCTAGCTCTCCTCCGGTCCTCAGGTCCTCGAGCGGGAACACAGACAGGCACACATCAGAACACAGCCACAACATGGGCCCACTGCCCCCACCACCCATGCACAGAGTGCACCCCGGCCCAGCAGAGCCACTGGGCATATGCTCAGCATGCACAGTGACCGGCAATGCCATGCCACAGGGTGTGCTACAACAGCCCCCCCCACATGGCATGCAGCCCTGCCAGCCCCATGGAACAGTGGTCATGCACGGATGCAGTCAGGGCCCACTTACCTGGCCATGGCTTGGCACCCCGCCAGACGCGCACCTACAGCGCCCTCAGCCTCTCAGAGTTCCTCTGAACCAGGTTCCCATACCGGTGGTGACACTGCTGCCTGGTGCGCAGCACACCAGTGGCCTGGACAAGGCCATCGGCAATCTCCTGCCACACAGCGGTCCTGGGTCTTGCAAGGGGCTGCTGGCCAAACAGGCTGGCAGCATGGGGCTCCACATGGGCCACCAGGTTCACAAGCTTGACCTGGCTCCAATTGTGGGCACGGGGCACTGCGCGACATGGCATGTTTGGTCCATACCGTAGAAAGCCAAAATGGTGCCCAGTAGCACATGTGCACAATGTGTACAGGATGCGCACCTCGTATGGAGATGCGCTGTTCGTGGCAATCACGCATCTCTGGGGATGCGCAGCATGGGCATGGCCACTCTGGCACATGGGACAGAGGACACTGGGGGGCACAGGGCATGGCAGGGGTCAGCATGCGCAATGTGCGTGGGCGCGCAATTGGGCACATGATGCATAATGCGCAATAGGGCCATGTAGGCAGCACACCCCACGAGACCAATAGCGCTTGGGCACCACTGGCCCCATGGCACACGAGGGCCATATTCCCCATGGTGCTTGAGCGCCATTGGGCTATTGTCACATGGGCATGATGGCCCCTATAGCACACTCAGCACAAGCTGTGCAATAGGTGGCAGCGAATGCCGTTGCACATGCGTGTTGGTGGGTATGCACTACGCAAGTCATGGCATCGCTCAACGACATGCTCCAGAGCAAGTTCATTGCACAATGTGCAAGAGCATGATATTCAGATGACAATTGAAAATTAGCTCATCATCCTATCTGGGGTGCAATGAGGACATTTGCATGTCATTATAGTTGCGCATCGGCTCATTTGCATGCGATGCGCTGTAAAGGCGCCACACAACATCACAGGCCATGGAACGGTATTGCAACCATCAGAGGTAGGATGCGCCTGCTGGGGAAGGGCCGGCACAGGGTGCTTGATGGCTGGGGTGGGCCACTGCAGCCACTAACCACATGTCCATGTCCACAGGTAGCAACATGTCTGAGCACGAGGAGGGTGAGGAGCGTGGGTCTGCCCGGAAGCGCAGGCCAAACTTTACAAGAGCAGAGGCAGATGCCCTGTTCGAGACGTACCTCGACAGGGAACCATTGCTTAGTGGCACCACTGGCACACCCCAGGCCAGGGCCACGGCCCGGGAGGAGGTGGCAGAGGCTGTGAACCAGCAGGGCAGCCACCAGTGATCTGCACAGAAGTGCAAGAAAAAGGTGGGCACTGACAAGCATAGGATAAAGAGAAGGTGGCAGCCATCCGGTCCGCTAGGTTGGCCACAGGTGGGGGCCAGGCCGCCATGTCACAGTTCATGCCGCAGGAGGAGATAGTGGCGGCCACCATGCGGCGTAGTGTGGTGGTGGGTGTACCGGGCGGTGGCTTCCAGACTGGAGGGAGCCCATCACTGCATGATAGGTCTGGCAGGTGGGGGGAGGGGCATCTGTCAGGTCAGCAGCTCTAACGCATCTGTGTTCCCTTACAGCACTGACTCACCAGCATGCGGTGGCTGGGGCACCTGCGGCAGTCGTGGTAGCCTGCCCAGCCCTGGAGGACCGGCCATCCATTTCCACGGGCATCCGGGGGCCCGATAGGCTGGGGACCGACACCGCCATCCAGTCGGATGTCCTGCGCGTGGTGGTGGATGAGATCCTGGCTGTGTTCCAGCAAGACGCCAGCCATGGCATGCTCTGTGCAGAGACACAGGTCGGGGCAGGGTCCGACACTGATGACGATCAGACCATTGTCCTGGTCAGCGGGGGAGCTTGTCAGAGGCGAGTCATCCATACCAAACACCAGCACTGACTGTACAGCTGTCAGTCTGTCGGCAGTGGAACAGCTGACCGCCACTGACCCCGGTACTGCTGTGTGTGCAGGCACAGTGGCGCAGAGTGGCGGGGCACCCACACTGGCGCTGGCCATGCACAGGGTCCGGAGGGGTGGCAGCAGTGGACAGCTAGAGTTGTTGGGGGGCTAGGCACCGCATCTGCTGCTGGGGCACCTGACACTGCTCATCCCCATGAGGGCCGCACTGTGTGGCCCCCACCTGAGCGGGAGGCCGTGCAGCATGTTTGTATGACACCAGTGGTTTGGCACCATGCCCATGCGCCCCATGGCGCCGATCCCTTGCCCGAGCTCACCCGATTGCTGCGGACCTCCGTGGAGCAACAGGTGCTGCTCATGGCTGGGGCATGGGTACTCCTTGCAGAGGTGCGTCAAGCAGCCGAGCAGTGTGAGAGGGGCACCGCGCAGGTCCTGGAGGCCAGTCAACGCCTATGGGAGGACACGACTGCAGCCCTGGACCACATTGCCAATGCAATCACGGTTGGCCTTGCCCCACTGGCTGCCACAGGGCATGGCTGACCTCCACAGACACTGCAGAGTGCAAAGTCCACCCCACGGCCCCGGCATCGGGCGACCCCATCCGTGTTGATGCCAGGCTCTGCTGTGGGCATCCCAGGCACGCCTGGTGCAGGCCTGTTTGGGAGCCTGCAGACCCCTGCGAGGACCCGGTCATGGTCCCACAGTCCCACCCCGGGGGGTGGTTGCAGATCCCCCGTGGCCATTGCGCGGCCTGCGAATGCTGGGCAGCCACAGCGCAGCCGTCCTCATGTCTGTGGTGGCTATGTGACGTGCGCGGCAGACCTGATGTGCACGCCCCCCTGTCAGTTGTCTGTAGCCACTGCCCTGTGTGCAAGTGGGTGTCTGTGTGTGTGTGTGTGTGTGTGTGTGTGTGTGTGTGCATAGCACGGTTGTGGCAGCCGTGTGGTGTGCCGCATGCTGCCCGTGTGTGCACCTGCCTAGCCACTGGCCTGTGTGTCATGTGCGTGATGATGCCATCTCACATTGGTTGCGTATGTGCACTGGTGCCCTGCATCTGATCCATGCCACACGCTGGTGCCCGGTTGCGTGCATGCGGGTGCCACTGTGTGTGCGTGTGTGTGTGTGTGCTGTTGTGCGGTGCTATGTGGTGTGGTGTTGCGTGTGGCCATGTGGCACCGCCTCGCCACTGCACCGCACCTATGTGTGTTTGGCCCTTGCCTGCCCTGCCACTGTGTCGGTTCTGTGCACATGTGTGTGTCCACCTACCTGCATGCACCGTAGTGTTCCTGTGCTATCGTGTCTCACTGGTGACATGCCAGCCGCATGAGCCAGGGATCCCTCCACCCAGGGGGGGCAGCTCCCTGCCCAACGCACGCGTCATCCCCACTGCTGTTCCCCTCATCGGCCTCGACAGCTATTCCATGGTCAATGGCCATGTTGTGCAGCATGCAGCAGGCCAGGAATAGGCCACAGGCCTTCGAGGGGCTGTATTGTAGGGCACCACCAGAACTGTCCGGGTAACGGAACCATGCCTTCAGCATCCCAAACACATGCTCAATGATGTTCTACATGCTGGCATGTGCCTCATTGTACTGCTCTTCCACCGGGGACGATGGGCACCGGTAGGGTGTGAGCATCCAGGGCCTGAGTGGGTAGCCACCATCACCTGTGTGTGGGGAGAGTGAGAGAGGGATGGGTAGCCTAGTGACCCCTGTCACTGTGCCCCATGCCCCTCCCAGTCGCACATGGCAGTTCCCCGCCCTGTCCATCCCCCTTCCAAGCCCCGCTGTACCCTGCTGCCCGTGGTCTCACCATATTCACCCACTAGATGTTCTGTGGGAATGTCCCCACTCTCGAACCTGTGGCACAGTGCCAAGCTGCACCAGATGTAGGCATCATGTGCTCCCCCAGGGTGTGTGACACAGACATTGGTTATGCACCCCCTGGCATCGCACACCACCTGGCAGTTGATGCTGGGGTAGCTCTTCCTGTTGATGTAGGCTATCCACTCTGCACCAGGTGGCATGCAGATGCCCACATGGATGTAGTTGATGGCCCCAGCATGCCAGGCATACATGCTACCCTGTGGAACTCCTGCATGGTTGCTGTATGCTCCACCTGTGTGCTGGGGAAGTGGATGAGTTCTGCAGCATGTGGCAGCAGGGTGTTGAGGAACTGTGTGAGGAGCTGTGACGTGGCCGACTGGGTTATGCCTGTGGTGTCCCCTGTTGGTCTCTGGAATGTGCCCAATGGCGAGCAGGCACATGACAGCTGTTACCTTTGTCTCCACTGTCAGGGTGTGGCTCTGTCTAGTGGGTGCCTGCATCTCATCACTGCACAGCTCACAGAGCCGCCTCAGAATCGCCCGGTTCAGGCAATAATGGCCCACGATCTCTGTGTCAGCGTGGGTCTCGAAGCTGATGCGGGGCCGGTACCACCTGTTCCAGGCGTATCGCTGACAGGCCCTTCCACGGCCACATTGCTCTGCCTCCTGCCTCCTCACACCCCTCATTATGGCCTCCATCTGAAATGCCGCACTGGCCATGGCCCTTGTTGTCCTATCACCCCCTGGTTGTCCAGCTCGACTGGCCCTCCTGGCTCTGTGGGGCAGTGCCTGTCGCTTGGCTGCACCCCCTCCTGCGTACCCTGCCCCAGGCTGGCTATTGCCTGCAGGCTCTGTCAACCAACCCTGTGGGTGCCTGTGTCACTCCCCTTGGGTCTGATGGCTCTGTGTGGCACCCACTTCCTCTCACCCACTCCGTTGGCCTCCCTGTCTCTCTCTCTTTCTCTCTCCTGGTCTCTCTCTCTCTCTCTCTCTCACACACACACTCTCTCTCTTTCTCTTCCTCTCTCCCTGTCTCCTTTCTCCTCTTTCAGACTGCCTGTCTGTCTCCCTCTGTCCTGCTCCCCTCTGGCGCAAATACCCTCCTCCTACTTGCTGCCTGGATTTATAGACTCAAGTCTGCTCCGCGCAACTTTCAGTTGCTCCTCACTTGCACCATTGCTCAGGTATTGAATATTGTGCTGTGCCACATATTCATGGGTATGCCCCCTGCCTTTGCACATGCATGCATTACTATTGTGAACTGGCGTACTGCTACTTGCGCTGTGCAGTTGCTCCCACTGAATATTGCTCTATGGTGCATCTCCGCATTTGCGCATGCACAACCCTGTTGCGCCATATGCAACTGTTTTGAATATCCAGGCCTATGACTATGCCTTTACCAAGTTGCTTTTCCACATTTTCATTGGCTCTCTGTCTGAGGGACAGTTTGAGCTTTTGCATCATGGACACACCTGTGAACTAGACTTTATAGCCTTAGGCAATCTTCAGTCTGAAATACTTACAAAACAGTGTGATTTATTTTTGTTCAAAATGGCAATATACTGATAGACACAGGGCAGGCGATCTGCAGAGCTGATTTGAGTTACTTAAGACTGACAATGTCAGAACTGGGTTTGTTGTATTTGAAACTGCAACTCAATACAATTAATGTAAAAATCATCATATACTGAAAAGAAATGTCCCACTATCTTTGTCAGGCATATTGAATCTTACACTGAAGGCAGTGTGGTGTAGTGGTTTAAGGCTCTGAACTGCAAACATGGAGACCTGGGTTTGAATTCCACAGCCCCTACTTGCATACTGTGTGACCCTGAACAAGTCACTTATCTTCCTTGTGCTCACAGGTTGGACCTGGAATCAAGATTCAGCCTAGTATGCCTCTCCTGGTTAAACAACTTCCCCTTTCCCTAGTGCCCTCTCCCAGTCATTTTTTCCATGTCCAGTATCTCCTTCCAATATAAGTAAGCAGTAGTATGACTATAGAAGCTGTCCTGCTATAGCCCCACCCCCCACCATCTTAGTTACATGATATTGTTTGCAGTACTTTCTGATGTTCAGCCCATTCTGTGTCATACAACTAAAGGACAGATTTTTTTATTATATGTAGTAAAAAAAAAAAAAAAAGAGAAATGTGGTAGCCGTGTTAGTCCAGTCAACAATGTAGAGAAAAAAAATACAACAATTATGTTGCAGGTGATACCTTTTATTGGACTAACAAAATTATTTTTAAGACTAGCTTTCGAGAGATAAAGCTCTCTTCCTCAGGTCAAAGTGAAAACAGCTGAGTAGTATGACAGATATAAAGGTTGGATGTGGATTCAAAACCTAGACTAGCAGTTTACAGATCAAAGCATTGCATTTAATTTGCATCTCTTACAAACAGGAAGACTAATTTTCACTGGAGTGTGTCTGTTGGAGAGATCAACTTGTAAGATCAAAGGGCTGCCTAATTTTACTCTGAATATGTGTAGCACATCTGAAAGGATGTTATGTTACTTAGGATCACACAGACTAATAAGGGACTATAAACATTGAAAATAGGGGTACAGAGGAAATGTCAGTGCCAGCATCCAGGAAGCCTCTGTGTCTACAAGATCTTAGCGAAAATGTGGGAGAGGCATGCTTCCCTGAAGGTCCCCACTACCATTTTGTCTCTGCTCCAATTATTTATGCTTACAGTCCCTTATTTATGTGCATGATCCTGTGAGTACAGTGTAATTTCATACGAACATATGAACATACAAAGAAGCCAGCAGAAGAAGGCCATTTGGTCTATCAAGTCTGCTCATATTGCAGGGTCCACAGCTTGAGCTAATGTCCCTGCCCTCCCTACCCACTCCTCCCATCCTCCCTACCCATGATCCTTACCTTCCCCTTATGCCTATTCCAGCCACTCTTAAAGCTGCCCACTGTCTTCAATGAGATGATCTCTTTCAGCAGTGCATTCCAAGTGTCCACCACCCTCTCTGTGAAGAAGTGCTTCCTGACCGCCCTCTGAAACCTCCCACCCTCCGGCTTAACACTGTGCCCCCTCATGTTATGGTTGCCACTCAGCTTAAAGGACTCTCCTTATCAACCTTATTTATCCCTTTCAAGTACTTAAAGGTCCCAATCATGTCCCCTCTCTCTCTCTCTCTCCCTCCTGTCTTCCAGGGAGTACATGTTCAGTGCCCTCTGCCTCTCCTTATATGCCTCACTCTACTGACTGGCTATCATCTTTGTAGCCCCCCTCTGGACCTTCTCTAATGTCCCTATTGAGGTGTAGGCTCCTTTACTGAACTCCTTACTCTAGATGTGGTCTTACCAGTGACTTGTACAAGGGCATTATAACCTCCTCTCTCCTGCTACTGATCCTCCATATATGCATCTCATCATCTTGTTTGCCTTTGCTGCTGCTTTTTTGCACTGTGTGGAGTGCTTCAGGTCACTAGTGATCATCACTCTCAGGTCCTTCTCCTCCTCTGATACGGATACTCGGACTCCACCCAGGTAGTACTCTGTCCTGGGATTCTTGGCTCCAATATGCATAACTTTGCATTTCTTGGCATTGAAGCCAAGATGCCAGGTCATGGACCACCTCCCCAGCTTTTTCAGATCTTCCTGTAGGTCCTGTATCCCTTCAGCTGTGTCCACTCTCCCACAGAGCTTGGTGTCATCTGTGAATAGGCACATTTTGCTCTTAATGCCATCCCCAGTGCCATTGATGAAGGCATTGAACAACAATGGCCCCAGCACGGAGCCCTGTAGGACCCCTCTTTTTACCTCTCTGGTGCCAGATAACTCTGCCCCACAACCACCCTCTGGGTTCTGTCCCTCAGCCAGTTTTCCACCCATCTGGCCATCTTTTTCCCAGCCTCAAGATCCACCAACTTCCTGATCAACCTTTTGTGTGGCACAGAGTCAAAGGCCTTGCTGAACTCAAGATGGAGGATGTCTACCTCTTGGCCCCTGTCTACTGTCTTAGTGACACAGTCAAAGAAGTCAATCAGATTTGTTTGCCATGATCTCCTTCCCATGAACCCATGCTACGTCTCATCCTGGAGACCATGCTCCTCTAGATATTCCACTATCCTTTCCTTTAGTATGGTCTCCATGAGCTTGCCACAATGGAGGTTAGACTGATTGGCCTGTAATTCCCTGGGTCATCCTTGAACCACTTTTGTGGAGGGGCACTACATGTGTTGTTCGCCAATCCTGTGGTACCTTGCCTGATTTCATAATAACACATCTTCTAGTTCAGGAATAAAAGGTGTCTTGGCCCTATGGGAGGCATGCAATGTAGTGTTCCAAGCACATGTGACTAAGAAAGATGAGAATGGTAAACAAACAAAACAACAAACAAGCATTTGTCAATGCCGAATGTTTGCTTGCTGACATTGGCAGTGGTAATGTAGAAGTTACAGAGCTACGTAATAGGAATGGCAGTGAAGTATTGAACTGAAGCCAACACCACCACCACCACCCTGCAGAGAGCGACAGTCATTGGGGTGTGCCTTTGGGTCATCAGGCATAATGGCCACGCCATTTCACCACATCCCACCCTGCAGAAACTGACAAGTGTCACGGTGTGCCTTGGAGTCTTTGGCCCTTATGCGCACCCCATTCCATCAGGAAATACGGTGAGATGGGTGCGGTATAGGAGAATGGGGTGAACTTTGGGGTCGAAGAGTCCAAGGCATACCTCGATGCCTCTCACTGGCTGCAGGGTGTGGAATGGTATGAGCATTACAGGCAAGAATCCCAAGTCACACCCCTGATGCCTGTCATTCTCTACAGGGTTGGGCAGCATGGGTGGAAACCCTAATACCTCAGGCATTCGTTGGTATTTTCACTCCAAATTTTCAACATGTTTTTTTTGTGACCCCACCTCATGAACAGTGGCAATATCAGTTTGTTAGCCAAAAGCTGCTTATGCACAGTGACTACAGCATTTAGCACCACAGGTGCAAAAACATTCCGAACAGGATGTAAAAAATGACAGCTGTACTGTTCATGGGGAGGTGTAAAATGGCAATGTTGCAAATCTGCAGTAAAAATAAAAAACTGGTAAGTCATGAAGGCAGACAGAAACTGTGCAACGGACACCCATAATGTAATTAGTTTGAGATTTTTACAGCAGATTGTCAACACAGGCATTTTGGGACCTCCGATCATGAACAGCGCCACTGTGATTTTCTTTATCTGTCCCGAACAATGATTTCCCACAGCGACCACGCATCTCTCTGCGCTGAAAGTGTGAAAACACATTTCGGCCATGTTGTGAAAAATGACAGCTGTACTGTTCATAAGGAAGTGTGGAAAAATGCCACTGGTGAAAATCTGGACTGAAAATATTACAAAGTCATGAACTTACGAGGGTGCGTGGAAACTGCTCAATGCTCACTTGTAACACAATCATTTTATGGACTTTTGTCACCAAATTTTCAACATAGCCATTTTAAGACCTCTGCTCATGAACAGTGTCACTGTGATTTTCTTAAAGTGTCCTATACATTGATTTCGCACACCGACTGCGCTATTGTGCGCTACATGGGCGGAAACATATTTTGGGCAAGATGTGACAAATGACAGCCGTACTGCTCATAAGGAAGTGTAATAAAATGGCAATGTTGAAAATCTGGATTGAAAATATTGAAAATTCGCAAACTTACGAGCGTGCGTAGGAACTGCGGAACGCACACTCGTAAAAGTCATTTTTAGGGATTTTTTTCACCAAATTTCCAACACAGCCATTTTAAGACCTCTGCTCATGAACAGTGTCACTGTGATTTTCTTAATTTGTCCCATACATTGATTTCACACACCGACTGCGCCATTGTGCGCTACATGGGTGGAAACACGTTTTGGGTGAGATGTGAAAAATGACAGCTGTACTGCTCATAAGAAGGTGTGGTAAAATGGCAATGTTGAAAATGTGGAGTGAAAATATTGAAAATTCGCAAACTTACGAGCGTGCGTAGGAACTGCGCAATGCACTCTCGTAAAACAGTAATTTTTTGGAATTTTTCCACCAAATTTTCAAAATAGGCTTCTTGAGAGACTGCTTTATGAACACTGGCAGTGTCGTTTCGTTAATCGGTCCTGAAAGGTGATTTCACGCAGTGACTGTGAAATCACCCTTCGGGCCCGAATAACGCCATGACAGTGAAAGCATTCATGAGAAGGGGTCCCAAAAACCCCATGTGGAAAATTTAGTGCAAAAATTCCAAAAAATGCCTGAGATATGCAGCAAAGTTGAAAAAACCCTGTCTATCCCATTATACAGCTTACTGGCATTTCCTCAGTTCACGGTCGGATTTGAAGAGTGCAGGCGTGTTCCTGGTCCACGAAGATCGTTGGGCCGAGTCCGGAGGTAAGTATGGGGTGAGGGAGGGTGTGGGGAGGAGGGTGAGCAGTGGGTGGGTGCGGGTTGTGGGAGGGCAGGGAAGCGCCGAGGACAGTTTTTATTTGCAGGTTTTTTCTTTTAAATGCGATGCGGGACGCTTTTACGCTGGGGTGGCTCCCAGCGTGGCTACAAGGACTGCTGGTTGGGGGGTATGGAGCTGACGGGATTGCGCACCCCTGTCGACTATAGCATCTGTTGCCATGCTGGGGTTGGCTCCCAGCGTGGCACCCTGTACTCTCGGGGAGGACAGTGGAGCCGACAGGGGATTGGGCACCCGTCAGCTATACAATGAGTTGCCAACGCTGGAGTGGGCACCCAGCATGGCATGTGGAAGGCTTTTGGGGAAGCGCAGCACGGCCGACAGGGGATTGGGCACCCCGGCTATACAGTGTGTGCGTGGGGGGCATACGCGGTATGCATGCATGTGTGTGTGTGTGTGTGTGTGTGTGTGTGTGTGTGTGTATGTAGGGAGGCGCGCAGGCAGGCGATATCTTATTGTTGCTCACTGAAGCGTAGCTCCCCCTTTCAACTGTACTCCACTGCATTTCGGAGCTGTCATAGACAACTCGAGCAGGCATTGGAGAACTGCAGCCGCGCCTGCAAACACACTGCCTGAATTGGAAGAGGGCTGCCACACCTCAGAAAACTCGGATGATGGCACTATGTTTCTTGCACATGCATGCAAGCAAACATAAAAATTAAACAGCGGAGTTCCTTTTCTTTATAGACAGACAGCAGACGCGTAAAATAATTAACTTTGCAAGGAAACCTGTGTGTATACAGAGTATGTTTCAGCACATCAGAATGAATGTTTAACTAGGTTTTTACTCTGATCAACTCTTCAAAAAGTTAGGCAAGCACAGCAAATCTGACTTACTTACTGGCATGGCAGTATACATAAAGGATAAACTGTTTCTGGCAATCTTCAGAGGTGATTTGAATTACTTGAGACTGGTAGTGTCAGAATGGGATTTGTTGTATTTGAAACTGCATCTCAATAGAAATAAAATAAAAGTCCTACAGTATACTGAAAAGAAGTGTCCCACTACCTTTGTCAGGTATATTGGCTCTTACATTAAATGTGGTGCCCCCCCACCCTAGTCATCATTTCCATGTCCAGTATCTGCCTCCGATATAAGTAAACAGTAATATAGTATGAGTATAGGAGGTGTTCTACAGATATAGCCCCCCTGCACTCCATTTTAATTACATGGTACTGTTGAAGTACTTTCTTATGTCCAGTCCAGTCTCTGTCAGACAATTAAAGGACCGCTTTTTAATTATGTGGAGCACATCTGAAAGGCTGTTATCTTACTCACAGGATCACACAGACTACTAAGGGACTATGAACACTAACAATAGGGTGGCAAAGGCTGTGGGGAGAGCCAGTGGGATGCTGGGGTGCATAGGGAGGTATCACCAGCAGAAGGAAGAAGGTGGTGATGCCACTGTACAGATCATTGGTGAGGCTTGATTTGGAATATGGTGTCCATTTTGGAGGCTGCATCTACGTAAGTACACAGACAGGGAGGAGGCAGTTCAAAGAATGGCAATAAAGACGATGCAGGGCCTATCTAAAAGGCATAAACAGGGTGCCAAAAGGTAGCAGCTTTCAGAAAAGCAGATGTCCAGGAACGAGGGGGTATGACATGAGGTTGAGAGGGGGTAGACTAAGAGGTAACTTGAGGAAGTATTTCTTCATTCTATATTGGTATCTAATACTGTTATGGATGCAGTCTTACTGTTTTTTTTCTTTTTCTGCAGCTCAGGTGTTAACTCCAATTGGATTTTTTTGCCACTAGCTGCAACTTAATTTTCCATTCCAGTTTCATGTGGTATTATGCTGGAAAGTGCTGCTCTCTGTAAGGCAGGGCACTTGATCACTTAACTTGTTTTGGCTCATATACGACTACAAATCAACTCTGCAGTGAGCTGTATTTTGTTTATTTATTTTTCTTCTTTACCATATATGCTATTTTTGCCTGTGCACCCACCTGAGATGTAGAGCAATTGAACACTTCACCTATTGCTGTTGGAATAGCTCTGTATTTGTCGTCCCCCACCCCTTTCATTTAATAGAGATTGCTCTTCCATTCCACTTTGTTTTATTTTTATTAACTTCATTCCTCTCACTTAAATTATGTGTTATGTGGAATAACTCCCATTGTTATTAATTTTATTGTTTTACAAAAATTGTCAACTGTGCAGACACATTTGTAAAAAATGAATTATAATGGTGAGACTTTTTGAAATGTTATTTGACTTACCATACTCATGCTTGTCTACCCACTAACTCAGTCTCCTATTTGCCTCCGTCCTTGTACTAATTCCTGTTGCTTCATATCAAGGGGTTGTTGATTTTCATATTGTATGTGCCTGGGGTGGAGCAGCAATAAAAGATAAGCTGTGCAGTGTCCTCTATGACATACCTACCCCACTTTATTTTTCCCTAACACCCATTTCTTAGGCCTTGTGCAGTCAGATCTTCCCTCAGGAGGACAACTTGTAATGGAATGTGTAAGATTTACATTGACATTTGGGTATATGCACTTCTATATAATATTAATTATTTATATGTATGTGTGTGTGTACTGTATAACTATCTCTAAAATCAAACACATCAAATGTCTTTGTAAACATGTCTCAACATTGTGTTTATCTCCCACCTTGTTACAACATATAGTTGTCTCAGCAGTGTTTGCAGTTAAGGTATAGTACCTTCATGTACAGGATATGATGGCCCAGTTCTGTTGAGTTGATTGCTATAACAGTGCATAGAATAATATGTAAAACATCTAGTAACTGCTACAAGTGACCATGTACCAGTAGCCCTTAGTCTCGTCCACGAATCTGACATCTCTGTAACCCTCTTAACTTTTCATCCCTGTTAAGGCACCTAGCACTTACTAGTCTCCACCTCTTCCCTGTCCCTCCCTCCCACCCCCTGATTGATATATATTCCCTCTTTCTTCTATCCTCCGAATATCCTCTCTTATATGATAATAGCTGCCTTACATTGATGGATAAGTAAGTTCTAAATGTTTAACTCTCAAGTCTCCTAGTTATAACACTGTAACTGTATCACCCATGTATGTTTAGGCCTACTAGTTATGACCCTGCAACTATGCTACCTATGTTACTTTGGATATATATATAGACCTGTACAATTCAGCACATGTAATTTGCCCCTGGCTTGTCAACCCTTCCTTTGTATGTTTTCTGTATTAATGTCCAGGATCACCTTGAAAATGAGCTTCCTCAACGGTGATTATGCCTGGTTAAATAAAGTTTGATTGATAGATTGATTGATTGATTGATTGATATAGGTAACTGTAATACAGATGGTAGCATTACTTTATGCTCTTTCTCAATGTACTGCACTTTGATTCAGTTAGTGTATGCAACAGCAATTCATGTTTATGTTTAAGCCCATGAAACACCCTTATCTAGTGTATGCATTTATAACCATAGTGGCTCTGCCAGTGCTTGTTTAGTATAGAGGTGACAATTGCATGTTTCCAGTCTTCTGGGATTTTTCCGGTATTGAGGGACATGGAAACAAGCATTTGTCAATGCCGAATGTTTGCTTGCTGGTATTAGCATTGGAATTGCAGGGGTTAGACAGATGCAGAGTAAGAATGGCAATGAAGTATTGAACTTCTCGCCAATCCCACTTCCACCCTGCAGAGGTGGACAGGCATTGGGGTATGTGTTTGGGTTGTCGCCCATAACGTTCATGCCATTGCACCTCACCCTATCCTGCAGACACTGACAAGTGTTGAGGTGTGCCTTGAGGTGTTCGGCTTTACAGTCACCCCACTCCATAAGGACATACACTGAAATGGGTGCAATATAGAATGGGGTGAACTCTGGGGCCAAAGAGTCCAAGGCACAGCTCAATGCCTGTCAGAGGCTGCAGGGCGGGGGGGGGAGGTTGGAATGGCATGAGCATTACAGTTGACAATCCAAAGGCACACTGCTGATGCCTGTCAGTCTGTACAGGGTGGGATGTTTTGGTTAGAAACCATAACACCCCGGGCATTTGTTGGTATTTGCAGTACAAATTTTCAACATGGCCATTTTGTGGCCCCCACCTCATGAAAGCATTTGGGACCGCGTCTCATGAACAGTGGCACTGTGATTTTGTCAATGTGTCCCGAAATTTGAGTTTCCACAGCGACCGTGCCATTGTGCACCAGATGTATGAAAACACAGATCAGGCAGGATGTGAAGAATGACATCTGTACCATTCATAGGGAGGTGTGAAGAGATGGCAATGTTGAAAATCGGTAGTGAAAATATTTAAAATGCTCAAACTTCCGAGCGTACGTGGAAACTGCGCAACGCATGCACGTGACACAGTCATTTAGTGGAATTATTTCACCAAATTTTCAACATAGACATTTTGTGAACTCTGCTCATGAATAGTGTCACAATGGTTATCTTAATCTGTCCTGAACATTGATTTCCCACAGCAATCACGGTATACTGCGCCAGATATTCAAATGCATATTTTGGGTAGGATGTGAAAAATGACAGCTGTACTGTTCATAATGAGGTCTGAAAAAAATGCCAATGTTGAAAATCTGGAGTGAAAATACTACAAATTTGCGAACTTACCAGGGTGCATGGAAACTACACAACGCACGCTTGTAACACAGTCATTTTATGGACATTTGTCACCAAATTTTCAACATAGGCATTTTAGGACCTCTACTCATGAACAGTCACTGTGATTTTACATATGAACATACGTACGAATATATGAACATATGAATCTGCCAGCAGAACACACCAATCGATCTATGTAAGTCTGCCCAAGTGTGCTGCTAGCACCCTAGATTGCAGCTGCCCCAGCTTCCTCCCCCTCACTTCCTCTCCTGCTTGTCCCAGCCCCTGCCCCCCACTCTTCCTCTTGCTTTATCCCACTCCTCCTTAAAGCCATTGACTGTCCTACATGTTACCACCCCCTCTGGCATTGCATTCCAACTAGACACCACCTTCTCACAGAAGTAGTGCCTCCTCATTTCCCTCTTGAAACGTCCCCCTTCCAACTTTAGTCCGTGCCCCCTTGCCTCTCTTCCACTCCTCAGTTTAAACACCCCCTCAGTGCTAGGTTTATTTACACCCTCAGGTATTTAAATGCTTCAATCATATCCCCCCATCCCTCCTTTTCTTCAGTGTGTACATGTTTAGCTCCTTCAAACTTCATATTCCTTTTCTTCCATCCCCTTTAACATTTCTGTTGCCCTCCTTTACACCCCCTCCAGTAACTTTATATGTCTCCTCAGGTATGGCCTCCAGTATTGCACATAGTACTCTAGGTGCAGTCTGACCAATGATCTGTAGAGAAGTAGGATCACATCCCTGTGTCTGGATGAGAACCCCCTTGCGATGCACCCAAGCATCCTGTTTGCCTTTGCTGCTGCTCTCCTGCACTGGACAAAGTTGTTTGTGCTCCCAGTTACCAACACCCCTAGGCCCTTCTCCTCCTCTGTGATCCCCAACCAATAGTCCCTCTTCTGGTTCTTAGCCCTGAAGTGCATCACCTTACACTTCTTTGCATTGAATCCTAGCTGCCACTCCACCGACCACGTTTCTAGTTTGGTTAGGTCTCCCTGCAGGTTTTCCCATCTGTCCTCTTCATCCACCACTGCCTGCAATTTGGTATAATGTGCGAACAGACTAACCCTGCTCCCCACTCCATGTCCTATATCGGAGATAAAGAGCTCAAATAGCACCGGGCCCAGCAGTGACCCTTGCGGCACCCCATTTGTCACTGCTCTGGGTGCCAAGAGCTCCCCCACCACCACCACCCTCTGCACCCTCCCCTGTAACCAGTTCTCTATCCATTTAGTCAGCTTTTTTCCCTCCCCACTGCTATCAGCTTTCCCCCCAGTCTCCCATGAGGCACTGTATCAAAGGCCTTACTGAACTCCAAGTACAGGATTGTGTACCGCATGGCTCCTGTCCAACTCCCCTGTTACCCAGTCACAATACTCTATTAGGTTGGTTTGACAAGACCTCCCTGAGACGAACCTGTGTTGCCGCCATCTTGGAGGTCATTACTCTCTAGGAATGCCACCAGCCTCTCCTTCAGTATTGCCTCCATAAGCTTACCCACTATGGACGTGAGACTTACCAGCCGATAATTTCCTGGCTTCTCCCTAGGCCCACTCTTGTGTATAGGCAACACATGGGCCACCCTCCAGTCCTGGGGCACACACCCCATTTCCAGGGATGTGTTGAACAGATCTGCCAGCAGCTCAGCCAACAGCTCCGCCATCTCCCTCAGCACCCTGGGGTAGATGCCATTGGGACTTGGTGCCTTTTCCACCCTTACTGCCCTCAGCCCTTCTAGCACCCTACTTCCTGTGATCACTTTGTCCGTAACCTCCTCCCCCCTTCCCCACCCCCCAGCCCATTCTGGTAGTGGGTCATCCCTCTTCTTAGTGAAAATGGAGCAGAAGTACTCATTTAGAATTTCCGCTTGTTCCTCCCCCCCCTTTTCCACCCAATCCCCTCCCTGCTTTATCCTCACAATACGTTCCTTGCACCACTTCTTTTCCCTGACATACCTAAAAAAGTCCTTTTCCCCCTCCATTTATGCCCTGTGCAGAACTTAAGTGCCTAGAGGCCTTAGCTTTTTTCACCCTCCTGGCAACCTCCCTTGACCAAGTCCTGAATGCCTCCTTATCCTCTCCCTTCCCTGTTCTCCTGTACTTCCGGTATGCAGCCGTCTTTGCCCTCACCCCTTGCAGCACTTCCTTGTTCAGAAAGCATGGTTTCTTGCCTCTGCTCTTCTTACTCCTGGCCCTGGTGCAGGCTACTGTAGCCTCTGTTAGGCCAGTCTTTATGACTCCCCACTTTTGTTCTGCATCCATCCCTGGCCTTATATCCTGGAGTCTCCCTTGCTGTATTGCTCCCATCCCCCCAAAGTCCACCACCTTAGTGCCTGTGCCTCCTGTCTCCCTGCCCAGTGTGACAATGAGCCACACTGTTTGGTGGTTGCTACCTGCTAGTGGGTCTTCCTCCCTTACCTCCCTCACCACCTCCCCATTTGCCAGTACTAGGTCCAGAGTGCTACCAAGCCTTGTAGGCCCACTTACCAATTGCCTCAGAAGGCCGTCCTGGAATGCATCAAGGAGCTCCTGCTCTCTGGTACTGCTAGTGGCTGGGGTGCTTCAGTCAATCCATGGTAGGTTAAAATCCCCCACTACCACCACACTCCCCCTTCTACACACCCTCCTTATCTGCTCTGCCAGCTCCCCTTCCAGTTCCCTGGATTGGGCTGGTGGTCTGTACACCACTCCCAGCCTCAGCTTTCTGCCCTTGGCATCCAGGAGCTACACCCAGAGCACCTCTGTCCTCTCCTCTTCTCCATCATTCCTTATGCATTTAATCCCTTCCCTCACATAGAGTGCAGCACCCTCCTTCCAACCCCCTGGTCCCTCCAGTATATCCTGTATTCCGGGATTGCCAAGCCCCAATCATGGTACTCAGTGGCCCAAGTCTCTGTCACTGCAGCAATGTCCACTTTCCCCTCTAAAAGGAGTGCCTGAAGCTCTGCAATTTTGTTCCCCAGGCTTCTTGCATTCCGAGAGACCACCTTCCACCCATACCTCTCCTTCTCCTCACTCTTCTCCTCCCAGTAGTCCTCACCCTTTCTACTCCTTATTCTTATCGGGTGGTACTGCCTTCTGTATTACACTAAGACCACTCTGCCCGCCCCCTCCCAGGGTTACTACAACTCTGCCTTTACTTATATCTAGAGGGGTGAGCTCATTATACTCCCCCTGTCAGGACCTTTCTACCAACCTCAGTCTTTTGGCCACCCCCGCACTAGTTTAAATCCACCTTAGCAGAGATATACCCCTCTAATCCAGCCTTTAACTCTTCCCTCCCCTTCCTGCTCAAGTGTACCCTGCCCCCTGTGTACAAGTCACTATTCCCCCAGACCCTACCACAGTTAGTCACTAACCCATCATTTTTGGTGTGACACCAATCCCTCAGCCACTCATTGAACTCCTCAATCCTACCCTTCCTCCCAGTGCTTGCACATGGTACTGGGAGTACCTCCAAGAATGCCACCAACTCCCCCACCCCCTCATACTGCCTGCTTGCCCAACTACTCGAACCTCCCCCTTACTACTTCCACAGTCTCCGCCGCCAAGTCATTTGTACCCACATGCAACACTAAATGAGGTTTCTTCCTCCCCCTCACTGCACACTTGAGCAGTGCCTGCCCTGCTCTGCCCCTCCTGCAGTCAACCTGGGGATAGCTTCAACCCAAATTTGGCTGTGCCTTCCCCCCTTCCACCCCATCTCACCCCTTTCAGTATAGAATCCCCCAGAATGAGTACCCCGTCCCTTCCCCTTTCCCTTCTAATGCCCCTTCCACCAACCCAGTATTCATTCTTCCCTGCCCCTTACCCCCACCAGCTGCGCCCTCTGTGACTTCTGTGTCTGTACCCCCTATTTCCGCCTCACCCCTTTTCTCTGCCTTATTCCTCCCATCCCCCTTGAACCCCTTCCCAGCCTGACTACATTCTACTGGGCTTCCCATGTCGACCTCCACTTTGCCCCTACTGATTTCCAACCCCTCTCCTATCCCCGCTGTTGTTGATTCACAGCCCCCATTCCCTTTTACCCAGACAGTGATGCCCCCCTCCTTCCCCTTCCCATAGCCTTCTCTCCTCCAGTCACCACCCCTCCTTCCTTACTAGCCCCCTTCTACCCTTTTGTCCTCGCTATCTCTTCCCCTACCTGTTACCATCCCTCTCATGCCCCGCTTGTCCTCCCCCCTTCAGTATGTACCTGCTCCCCCTCTCTCTCCTAAAGCAGAGGCTCGAATCTATTACTAGTCAATACCCCTCCTACAGCTCTTTCCCTTATCTGTTCCCCCCTCCTACTTGTTCCCCTCCGTGCCACCCCTGGTTGTACCCCTGGTCCCTCCCTACCCACAGTCATCTGCTATCTCCCCGGTACTCCTCGTGGCCTCTTCCTCCCCCATCAGGAGGCCCCCCTCACCTTGGGCACACCCTCTCTTCTCTTTTCTGCTAGTGGCTCTGATACTGGGGTCAGTTTCAGTCCCTAGTTGTTCTTCCTTCATCCCCCCTTGATATCCCCTATTCCCGTCCCCCAGCCAGGATGCCTACCATAGTCATCTGGCCTGCCACTTAGACTCCTCTCTAACTTCCACAGTTCCTCCCTCAAACTAGACAGTCATCTACAGACCATACCCCCCCCCCATCCTCCAAGCCCAGCCCAGAATTATGGCGGACCCACACCCTGTACACCCCACCATCTTTCCAAAGATGCCCACCCTATTGACATGTGGCATCTGCCCCATTTTGGCCCCCTTCTTATATAATGGGCTCTTACTCCCAGGTTCTGTACCCTACTACAACTGTTAGGCCCCTATTTACTCAAATTCCTGTCCCCCCTTCACACTAGTCCCCTTACTGCCCCCTTGCCGACTGGGTTACTTCAGTCTCATATCTCATCCAATAGATACTGTATTACTGTAGCAATCCTAAAGCCTCCTTGTCCATTTTTCACCCCTCAGCTACCGCACTTTTTGTTCTCAGCTCTCATATAGTTTCACTGAGCCCAGTTAGAAATCCTATTGTCCTCTAAGTATTACTCAGCTCAGTTAGAGAAAGAAACAGAACAAATAAATCTGTATTATTACAGCAATCCTAAAAGTATTCAATCATTGCTTTGTCTCCACCCAAGAGCCCTGCTGTAATATAGGACCACAGAGGACCCTGGGTGGGAGGCTGAGCAACTCTAAAGTCCCTGCAGAGCTCCGTTGAGCTCGCTCACTCCCCCTCTCTCACTCACTCGTTCTGTTTCTCCCAGTGCTGCAGGCTGCCCTTTTGTACTGGGCTCCTGCCTGCATTGGTGCCTTTTTCTGCCCACAAAGAAATCCGCAGCAGTCCCGACAGAGCTTCACTGAGCTTGCTCACTCCCCCTCTCTCACTCGCTCATTCTGTTTTTCCCGGCGCTGCAGGCTGCCCTTTTGGACTGGGCTCCAACCTGCATTGATGCCTTTTTCTGCCCACAAAGAACTCTTCATAAAGAGGTGTGAAAAAATGCCAGTGTTGAAAATCTGGCGTGAAAATATTATAAATTTGAGAAGTTAAAACGGGTGCGTGGAAACTGTGCAATATACACTTGTAACACAGTCATTTTATGGACTTTCATCACCAGATTTTCAACATAGGCATTTTAGGACCTCTGCTCATGAACACTGTCACTGTCATTTTCTCAATCTATCCTGAAAACTGATTTCCCACAGCGACCGTGCTATTCTGCCCCAGAAGTGCGAAAACACATTTTGGCCAGAATGTGTAAAATGACAGCTGCACTGTTTATAAGGAGGTATGGAAAAATGCCAATGTTGAAAATCTGGAGTGAAAATATTACAAATTTGCGAAGTTATGAGTGTGCGTGGAAACTGCGCAACGCACGCTCATAAACAGTCATTTCTTTGGAATTTTTTTCACCAAATTTGCAACAAAGGCTTTTTCAGAGCCTACCTCATGAGCAGTGGCATTGTTATTTCATTACTCAGTCCCAAAAGGTGATTCCATGCAGTGACCACAAAATCACCTTTAGGGACCAAATAACACCATGACAGTGACTGAATTCATGAGGAGGGGTCCCAGTAACCCCATCTTGAAAATGTGGTGCCACAATTTGCAATAATGTGCGAGATATGCACCAAAGTTGAAAAAAAAACCAACTATGTATGCTATTACAGAGCTTACCGGCATTTCTTCAGTTTGCGGTTGGCTTTGAAGAGTGCAGGCGATGTTCTGATCACAAAGATCATCATGCTGGGCTCCGGAGTAAGTATGGGGTGAGAGGGGTGTGGGGAGGTAAGTGCGCAGAGGGTGGCGGGTTGTGGGAGGGGCAGAAGAAACCATGAGGACTGTTTTCTAGTTTTACAGGTTTAAAAAAAAAAAAATACATACGTGGGAAGTTTGTTTTTCTTCTTTTTACAGGGACAGTTAGCATGCTCGGGTGGGCTCCCAGCATGCCACCTGGGCTGTTTGGGGGCTGTGTGTGAGGGCGTGGGTACCTATTAAACTTTGTCACAGGTGGGGAGGCAAGAGCTGAAGATTGGACACCCCCTCAGCACACTGCAAACTGGGGGACATTGTGCCAATGGGAGTGGG
The DNA here is from genome assembly GCA_016271365.2 of Neoceratodus forsteri. NCBI lineage: Eukaryota > Metazoa > Chordata > Ceratodontiformes > Ceratodontidae > Neoceratodus > Neoceratodus forsteri. The sequence goes on from CM057454.1 coordinate 1,136,721,541, forward strand.
CTACCCATTGGCAAACTGAACTGGGAGGGAGACTGAAATAACAGGGATTGGGCCCCGTCGGCAAAAGAAAGACTGTTGACAGGCGGGCGCGATGATGCGGGGGATTGGACACCCTCGGCACACAACAAATGGGGGGGGCATTATGCCGATGGGGAGTGGGCTCCCCGTCGCCAGAAGAGCAACAATGTGCCGCATCAATCAGGGCTGCTTCGCCATCGCAGCCTCAGCTTCTGTCGAAACAGGCTGCTGCTGCTCCTGCTATGATGAGGCGTTACCGGACTGGTATGGCTGTTTTCTTTCAAGGTGGTGGCACACTTTAAAACTAGTGTCACGGTCAGCGTCCTCCTTTATTGGTGCCTAACACACAGGCCCCAAAATGCAGTGGCGGCATTGGCCACAACAGTGCCGCATCTCCACAACCTGCTTCTGCAGCAAGCTGCCGCAACATGTTTCTTGCGCATGTGAGCAAGCAAACATAAAAATGATATTTAAGGGACTGGCAATCATGTGTGCCAGGTTTTTAATTGATAGCGGGTGTATGTTATCTGGTCCTGGAGCTTTGCTTGTTTTGACTTTGCTTAATTCCCAAAGGATTTTATCTTCACTAAACAAATCACTGCTTTTTACACCGTGTAATACTGGGCTATTTACTTTCATGCCCCTTACTCTTGCTTGGGTAAGCTACTCCTGAAAATACATCTCTGCACCCTGACAGTCTGGTGAGGGTGAAAAGGGAGAAGAGAAACCGGGCACACAGAAGGACAAAATAAGCACACTACAGCATAAAGTTAAATGCTTTGTAACTTTATTCACGAAGGTGACGGTGCACACCATGGACACGCACCGTTTCACAATATAGCTTTTTCAAAAGTGCTGGCCACCACCTCGAGTGCAGAATATAGATCTTGCACTTAAAGGTGCAGCTACAGAATTAAACATCAGTGTGACAAAAGTGCAAGTGCTCAGTATATAACAAGCATTCATCAATGACAAATGTTTGCTCGCTTGTATTTGTTGTCTAGGTCTTTGGTACTGATACTGCAGAGGTGAATTAACATATTAGTAACACAAATTAGAATAGTGAAACGTTCATGATTGGGAAATGAAGAGGTTCACACAAAAGGTTGCTGTTTTCTCAGACTGTGACCTTGAATTTTCAAAATGCTAGCTTTTTTTGCCTCATCATATGCACATGACAGGTGTCATTTATGAAATGTGACCCAAAACACTGTTTTGTGGAACAACCACAAAAACGGGTTTTGGAGGAGGATTTGATAATGATACCTGCCATGTTTATTCGATGGGGTTAAAAAATATGAGTATGTTGAAAATGTAGGCTACAAAAATGAAATATTGCAAAGTTATTAATAAAAATTGAAAAATGTCAACATTTGTTCATAGTTCTTCCTCCAGTTTTGACCTCTGATGTTCAGCATAGTCTTTTTATTTAGCCATCGTATGACCATAACAGGTCTCACTCATGAAATCCTATCCAAAATGTCATTTTGTGGCACAAGTGTGAAAAGACGTTTTGGGCAGGATTCAAAAAATGACACGTCATGTTCATGGCCTGGGGTACACAAATGGCTATGTTGAAAATGTGGGGTCATAATCTGGTAAAACAGCACAGCTAGACGTAAACATGGAAGAATTTCAAAGTTTCTTCATGATGTTGTCGTTTTCTGAGATTTTGATCCCAGACTTTTAACATATGCTTATTATGATCCCACCTTATGTTCAAGATAACTTATTTTTTTTAAATTTCTCTGAAAGGTGATTTTACAGGGTGACTGTGAAAACATTTTGCAGAGAGGCTTTGAAAAATTACACTTGCCATGTTCATGAGGTGAAGTAATGTGACAGGGTTGAATAGGGCCCTGTCCCATTTGTTATGCAGAAAGAGTTAAATGTAAGGATCTGTTCTATCCTCTCCTTTTCGGTCTCTTGTCTGTCTGGTTGCCCAACCAGATGTTCTTGTGAGACCTAGGGACCAATCAATCAGACAGTGTCACGATTTTCTGCCTCTCACTATCTCTCTCTACCTTCACATGCTGTTTCTGTCTTTTTTCCCCCTTGCATATCTGCAGTTATAAAAAATATATGTAATTCAATAATTGAAACTGATATCCCTTGGTTTGAAATGTATATAGTTATACTGTTGACATGTTTGCAAAAGGTTTTTTGAAATTTAGGAGGTTAACCTGAAATGCAGTTTGAGCTTCTCTCAGGTTTGTTTGCAAACTCTTTTGCAGAGCTGTCAGCAGGAGGCCAGCTTGGGACATGGTTCTATTTGCAAGCCTGCTCTGCAAAGAAGCTGACAAGAACATTTTGTGAAAAACAGGATGTCTCCTTAACGAGCTCAAGATGAAGAAGTTAATTATCAACCAAAGACTTGTTATTAAAAGAGCAGCATTGTTTTTGCTGGGGAGAGACTGAAACTTGGAATCAGAGATACCCTCAAATGAAGGATTTTATTTTCTCAGTTTGTACTACCTTTGTAAATAGTTATACTGAACAATTGTTATGTTTTATTTTACTGTTATTGATAATAATAAAATGCTACTTGCAAATTGTACAACTGCTCCTGGTTTTCCTGTGCTTCCTGACCTGTGCCTCGACGACTGGTAAAAAAAAAAGGACCTGTTGAAAATCTGGGGACAAAATATAGAAAAATAGTAAAATTATGAGTAACCGTTGGAATTTCAACATTGCTCATAACTTTTTTTGATTTTGACCTCAAATTTTCAACATAGTCTTTTTATTACCCCACCCTATTGTCATGAAAGGTGAAAATTGGTTTAAATCCCGTCCAAAACATGATTTTGCAGAGCAACTGCGAAGAGCCTTTTTTTTTGGGGGTTGAAAAATTCCACCTACCTGGTTCATGAAGTGGGGTTAAAAATGCATTAAAAAGCCATTAACCAGACTTACCTTGTTTTTAGTCACTTCCTCGTGGAGCTCGGAAAAAGCAGGACATTCGAGAAGTAGCAGCGCTGGATCAGATAGGTAAGTATGCGGTGGGGAGTGCTGAGAGGAGATTTGGGGTGGGATTGAGGGCACACATTGTTGCTGGACTGTTTTCTTCTTTTACAGTTTTATGGAGGGGCAGAGGGAAGGATTGGGAGGTGGGTGGGTGGGTGGGTGGGTGGGATACTTGGCAGTGGCAGGGTATTTTGTTTCATGGCTGGGGCAGGGGGAGGATTGGGAGGTAGCTGAGATACTTAGCAGTAGGAGGGATTTGTTTTTGAACATCTCTGTCTGTGGCAGGGTGGAGCTCAGGTCCCCATATAAACTACAGAATGTGCCCCTGAGTTTTTCGAGTCTAATATACAGTCAGTCAACACATGCTCACAATTCCCACTGTTGATAGCCCTCATATGATCTCCAATGTGGTCCTTAAGTTTGTGTTTTAGAAGCAGTCACATGTAGCTGACCCAATGGCACTGAGGGTTGAGGTGCTGGATGCCACACCGGCGACTCGGGTTCGAGAATGGGCCTGGGCCGCCAGGGGTCTGCGGGGGGGGGAGAGGATTGAGCATCCACAGGACTGTTTTCCCTCTCTTGAGAAGAGGGGGACTAGTCATCCCGCTTGCTGACTACCCTCTGGTAGTGGCTGGAGGGCTGTATGGATCGGGAGGCTCAAAGCTGACGCCCTTGCCTCGGCAGGGAGGGGGGCTGGGAGAACACAGGAAAAGCGAGCCTGGCAGGCTCAATGATGGTTCGCCGCTCCTGGGAGAGGTCACCCGGACTCTGGATTAGGTCTCGAGGGGGCCGACAACCTCCTTCTGGCCCTGCTGTGGGGGGGGGCAATCCACAGGGGAACTACCAGGAGCTGCCTGCTGCCTAGCACAGGAGCAGCAGGACCAGTGACAGAGCGTCCCTCCAATCCGAGGGCCGTAGCCACCTGCCAGGGGTTAGGAGGGAAAAGTACATAAAAATAAAAAAAGAAACTGTCACATGTTCAGGTGGCAAGGTAGTCTGCAATCTACCAAAAGAGTAATTACATGGCTCCCAACTCCACTGGCAGGGAACCACATACAAGTGTGGTAGGTGCAAGTACTGCCCCATACTTGCAGTTTTTTTTTTTAAAATCATCAATCCAGCCATTGAAGTAGTGAACATAAGGAGATGCATTACTTGTGACAGCACCCATGTGGTCTATCTTGCCACTTGCAAGTGTGGTAGTTTCTACGTTGGACGTACCAAACACAAACTTAATGACAGCACTGGAGACCACATGAGGGCTACCAACAATGGGAATTGTGAATATGTGTTGGCTGACCGTATATTGGGCTGTAATAACTCAGGGCACTTTCAATAGTTTTTACTGGGATTAAAAAAGTAGTCACAGGTCCCAGAGGATGGGATTTGCATTCAATTCTGTCTCACCAGGATAACTTTTGGATACTTAAGTTACAAGCCACTATATTCCCTGGACTGAATGATGAAGTTGAGCTGTCCCCCCCTTCTTATGAATCTGTCTCAGTAGAGGCAGTCAATGCAGCATATTGGATGTCTGAGTAACTGATTTTACTTTTATCTTTTTCAGATACCCGTGATGGTATTTTGCAGCAAACATCCTTATTTCTGAGTCAGACATCAGTTGTTTATGCATTGGCTTCATATACATTTGTAAAGATAAAAACGTCTGTACTTTGTATTTTGTATTTATATATATATTGAGCACTTGCACTTTTGTGGTGATTAATTCTATGGCTTCGCCTTTAAGTGCAAATGTATATTCTGCACTTGTGGCTCCCAGCACTCTTGAAAATGCTATATTGTAAAACAGTGAGGGTTCGTGGTGTGCACCCTCACCTTTGTAAATAAGCTTACACAGCATTTAACTTTACGCTGGGTGTGCTTTTTTTGTCCTCCTGTGTGCCCTTTTTTGTTTGTTTTTCTTCCTCCATTTGTACACACAGCACCATAATCTCCAGCTGCAGCTTTTGTTGTTTTCCCTATATTGAGGATACTCTAACTGTCCTGCACGCCTCATGGCAGTAATGCTGCCTTGGTGTTGGAGCAGTTTCTAGAGATAAACAAGTCTCTGCCTAGTTATGCCCCATCCCTGGTAAGACAGAGATTCTGGTTGTTAAACTAGATCAGCAATGATGGGCGGTGTGGCCTGCCTACCTTTGTTAGGCAGCTCAACTCGCAGCTGTCGATGGAGTTGCAAATGTGGGGGTCACTCTGGACAGCAAGCTGACACTAGAACATCAGAGGCCCAATATTCAAAAGTATGCCTATGCACAAAGTATGCACTGCCTGGCAGACTGCACTTGCGTAAAGCCCGTAACGTGTAATATTCAAAGGCATAGCACTGGTGCAAACAACCATTGAATATAGGGTGCAATGACAGATGTGCAAGGCACAGCCCAGAGTGTATCTCAAAGATTGATCAGCACTGAATAGAGCAAATGGGCAGTGCAGACCACCACAGCATCCCAGCGCCTGAGAGTAGGACACAGGAAACCCCGATGTGACGCATGTCACCGCACACTAAACGGCAATGTGTGGAGACATAAGGAATGGAGGGCAGCAATGCCCACATGATCAGAGCAGCAGACAAGTCCCAGACAGAGGCCGCTAGGGCAAGCAATACAGGAGGATAGTAGCCTGAATAACAGGTACTGTCTGATGGCAATGGACAGGAAAAGCCAGGATGTGGGCTGTCCTGAACCACTGATGTGTAGAGTGACACCTGTGGGATGAAGTGTAACAGCCAACAAGCAAGCATGCCTGCAGAAGTGGAACCCTGCACAGGTGGATGCACATCCACAGACACCCACAGGACCACCAGGGTACACCTTGTGGTAGAAGGTTGGGATGGACATACCTCGCTGGGGTGGTAGTAGGTGGGCAGGGTGGGCACCTCATCTATCCACAGTACAATGGTACACAGCACAACAGACGCAGGACACAGGATCATGGGATATAAAAATATTTTATTATAAAATATACTGAAACAACAAGAACAGAAACAAATAAGCAGAACTATGCATAATAAACAATAACGCTATACAGGAAATGGGGAGGTAACAGGGCAAAAAATGGTGGAGGAAGTGGAAGGCAGATGTGGAGTGATGTAAAGGGGAATGGGGAATGCCTAGGGTGCAGTTGTGGGTGGTGGTTGGGTGTTTTGTGCTACTTTCTGGATGGCCTCCACCAGTTGACCCACCTAAGTCCTAAATCATCACCAGCCTTCTCATCATGATGCGCTGTTGGCAGACCACCCTGTGGAGCAGGTCGTCCCATCCTTCTCGGGCCCCTGGGTGACAGGCTTCCACCACAGTCTGAAAGTGAACTATGAGGAGAAAGAATATGCTGTAAATGAGCCATGCAGACACTGTGGATGTTGTAGGTTCTACTATCACACCTAGCCATCGCCCCCCCCCCACCACATGGCATATGTGAGACATGGGTGACACAGTCGCCCTGTTGACTGCAGACACACCATGTCACCTAGACAACTAGACAGGTGCGGCTGCCACACATACACTGGAATGCCACACAGGGGGAAGAGTCTGGTCTGACAGGTGCAATGATGGACCAAAGGCCAAGGACGCCATGCACAGGGGGAGTGGACTGGGCAGCTGTGACTCATGTATATGTTGTCACAATATGTGGCAGAGGAGGAGCATGGAAGCACCCCAGGATGGCAGAGTGCAGTGGGTCTGGAAAGCATGGCTAGGACTGACTGAATCCTCCCCATGTTCACCCCGTAGTGTTGTCATTATGACACTCCAAGACTGGTTCAGGGGCAGCACGCACCGCCTGGGCACATAGCCATGGAACCCAGTACATCATGGCATCACCACCGAGGTCAGCCATATGGGCACCGCAGCAGCAGGGTGGTGCAGACAGATATGTGGGACACGCAGACGCAATGGTAAAAATATGTTCACTGCCAGAGGGAAGATGCAGGAAAACTGGCTGTCACACTGCAAGGAGAGGTTGTGGCTGTGGAGGGGACTGCAATGCCCAGGACACCTGCAACATGCTAGCCAGGCTGGCCTGGGACACCAAAATGCAGTGTCACAGGTCAGACATGCACATACATGGCAACACAGCAATAGATGACAGGCTGGGCAGCGGCCAGCAGCAAGCTGTGGTGGACTGGGGTGCACCCTGCTGAAGGGGTGGGTGCTGTGACACAGTATGGCGCGTATGCTGCAGCACCATCAGAATGGCAGGGCAACCCCTGCAGCAACTGGTGTGAGATGCTACCCCTGGGCCTCCACCATACAGGGGTGCCAATAAGAATTCCTGGGCCTGGGACACACCTTTAGGACTGGGCCCCCCTTAGCCACAAATCCCCTATTTCATGTCCTCCTGTTGGCCCCCCTTGGGCCCCCCTGAGCCACTGGGCCCGGGACAGTTGTCCCCCTGTCTCCCCCCACCTGCTCCCCTGCCACTATACCTGTTAACTGTCCCACATGACAGTAAGCAGTTCTCTCAGCCCCACGGAAAAGCCCACTGTGTACCATGACTGTTAGTTCCAAACGGGGTACACTGTAAGTGGAAGGCAACAGTCCACAAAATGGAATGATGCATATATGAATGCAAGTAACAGATGACCAGCAAACTATGAAACACACATGTACGCTGGGGCCAGAGCCTCAAGCTGTGTGAGCTGTAGAGATGTATCACAAGCTGTGCAGCTTGACCTCACTGTGAATGTTACACACTAGTGGGGTAAAAAGGTGGAGAGGTGAGGCAGCCACAGCACCCGGGAGTGCCATGAGCCAGGAGTGTGCCAGTAGCAGACGCAGCCTGGGAGGATCCAAAGGTGGTGAGGCCAGCAACTGCACTAGCAGGCTACACAGGCTATGGTGCAGGTGATGCCACCCTGCCAGAACTGGAGGCCTAACACCCAGCACAGAGGTGACCCTCGGGGCGCATGGGCAACACACTGGCTGTGGGTTGCACAGCTCTGGAAATCCACAGGAGGGCTGGCCCCATGGGTTGCAGCCCCCTGAAGCAGTACCTGGCATGCCTAGGTGTGCTGTGAGTCAAAAGGAATATACTAGACATCAGGGCATCGCAACCCATGGAAAGCATGGCCCCATCCGGACACCCATATGGCCATAGGACAGTGGAAACACTGGGGGTGTGCTGCCCAAGGCAGAGTGTTGGGCAGAGTGCAACAGGACCATACATAGTACCCGGGATCCCACACCATGTTCTGGCCTGCCGGGGGTGCCTAGGGGCAGTGTGGGGACACACCAGATGACACCTAGGGATGACCTGCAGCCAGGGAACACCATCGGTGACACCATGGGACATGGCAGCAGGGCTGGGCTGGCAAACAAGTGACCCCTGGCAGCATATGTGATGTTGGCAGGGGCTATCCACCCATGTCATGGTCACTGCCCTGTGCAATATGGTGGGAAGCACAGTGCATCATGGGGGCATGCAGTGAGGACATGGTGGGCCAAGACAATAGTGTTGCAGTATGCACCTGCAGTTTGGCGATGGGATGAAGCAACAAGACTGCATACTCACATGATCTGCACCTCCCACAAGACCTGGAGGGGGCCCCATCATGGCCCAGGGACTAGTCCCCCCATCCATCCCTGTCATCTTTAGTTGAGGTCCGTCCCTCTGGATGCTCGATCTGTAGTGTGTGAAAAACAAGTGTGGTCAGACCTGTACTGTACAGCCTTGTGCCCTAGGCTTTACCTTCCCCATAAGCATGGACTGTGCTTATATGCCGGTGACACACAGCCACCCATGCTGGGCACGGACAGCCTGCCTGGGTGCGGACCTTGGCCAGCACAGGTGCTGCAGGTGTCTCAGGGTGATGCCACACCCAGTGGCTGTCTGACCCCCCCCCCAGGTGGGCCCTGTGGCTCAGGTATGGCACAGCAGCCACCACACATGGAGGCTGTGTGCCACTGCCATGCAAGTGTGATGGTGGAAACAGGGCACATCTGAACACACCTGTCACTGGTGGCATGCCCGTGCAGTCCAGCAGTGGTATGCTATTGTGTCGGGGTGTACCCCATGCAAGTGGCCCCATCAGATGTCACATGGTGAGGGGGTACTCTTCATTGGCCATAGACTTGCTCGTGACATTAATGGGCCCCCACGTGTGGGTGGCCATCCCGCATAGACACATCTCTACAGGCAACACTGCAGGGATACATGGGTGGAGCCATGACACCACAAGTACCAGATACCAGCAGAGTAGATGAGGGGTTACAGCACTGTCACCACAGGGCAGTGCAGGGACACAGGACACATTGAAAACCCCAACTGTTGCACCATGAAGCCAGTGCATATGGGGGGCTGACCCATACCCCGTCTGTCCCATGCCGATATACACATGCATCACACACCACACGTCACCTACCTGGCCTTGGAATGGTGCCATCCACCACCATCTTCCAGAAATACCTCAGTCAGTCCTGGTCCCATCTGACCATGTCACTATACCAGTGATGACACTGGTCACTGTGGGTCACCCCTGTCCTCACGGTGAGGTGCCGCACCACCGAGTACCAGATCTATTTCTTGGGTCTCTCCACCCCAGCCTGCTGCTCCAGGAACTGCTCCTTCCAGGCCACCACATAGTTCACCAGACTGGCCAGCTCGATGTCCAACCACCTCTCTGGTCCCTCTGCTGTACAGCTCTAATGTGGGAAGATGCCATCTCTCTCATTCAGTACAGGTACAAATGAACAGCAGCATGTTTTTTTTTGAATGCAGAAGGGTGCACCATTTGCACTGTATTATACATTCATTGTGCTGAGTTGTTCATATTCCCCGTCATAACAACCCCTAGATCCTTTTCCTCCTCGGTGGTACTTAACTGAACCCCTCCTAAATGGTATCTCCATCCTGGGCTCCTTCCTCAGAAGTGCAGTACCTTGTACTTCTTAGCATTGAACCCCAACTGCCACATTTCTGACCAGTTCTCCAGTTTAGTCAGGTCGTCCTGTAACCCCTTGCCACTCTACTATGTCATCCACCACTGCCCCATCTTGGTATCATCAGCGAACAGACTGATCTTACTCCTGATGCCATGTGAAATATCTGCTATGAATAACCCAAGCAGAAGCTGGCATGATGGCGCTGGATGCCACACCTCGCACCATGCCGGAGACCCGGGTTCAGGAATGAACTCGGGTCACTGGGGGTCGGCAGGAGAGGGAGAGGATCGAGCATCCGAGGGACTGTCTCCTCTCCTAGAGTGGGTGGCGGGACTTGCATGCTCACTGGCGACTGACAGGATCGGGCACTGTAGTCAGCAGTGCCATACATTGCGTTGGAGCGGTGGTCGGAATCGGCACGCATAGTGCACAGATGCCATTGCACGTCCACACTCCAGGGCACACAAAAAAGAGGAAAAATCCTCTGGCATCCAGGAGGAAGACATCGGTCCCCAGGGAGCACCGCACATGTCCATCACCAGTCCCCACCCAGCTACTATCTTGGGTCCCCCCTCTCTCATGGGCCCGTGTGTGGGGGGGAATCTGTCCTCGATTCCTCGCTGGACTGGCGATTCAGGCAGGGCAGTAGCAGGTGACTCGAGTGGGTCTTGCCCAATGGGGCCCTGGACTAGCTGGGAGATAAAAAGAATTAACAAAATAAATAAATAAATAAAAATAACCCAAGTAGCACCGGGCCCAGCACTGAGCCCTGTGGAACTCCACTTGTCACAGTCCTTGGGAATGAAAGTCCCCACCACCACCCCCACCCCATTGCTGCCTCCCCTTCAACCAGTTCATGATCCAGTTCACCATCTTTGTCCCTACTTCCACATATTCCAACTTTCCCTCCAACCGCATTGTGGCATCGAATCAATGCCCTTGCTGAAGTCCAAATACAGGACATCCACTGCATGGCCCTTGTCCAGGTCCCTTTTCACCCAGTCATAATACTCAACTAGGTTAGCCTGGCAGGATCTTCCTGAGATGAACTCATGTTGCTGACTGTCCTGGAGTCCATTGTTCTCTAGAAAGGTCACCAGCCTCTCTTCCAGGATTGTCTCCATTAGTTTCCCCACAAAGTATGTAAGGCTTACTGGTCTGTAATTGCCTGATTTGTGCTTTGGGCCACTTTTGTGGAGGGGCACCTTGTGAGCCATCCTCCAGTCTTGTGGTATGCATCCTGTGTCTAGGGAGATATTGAACAGGTCTGCCAACAGCCCCGCCAGGACCTCCACCAGTTCTTTCAGCACCCTCGGGTGAATGCTGTCTGGTCCTGGTGCCTTATCCACCCTCAGTGCCTTCAGACATTCCAATACCCTGCCCTCTGTGATCACCTCATCTGTCACCCCCTCCCCACCCTTACCCACCTTCCTTATCCCGTGAGGTAGCTGCCCGCCCTTCTCTTTTGTGAACACCGAACAGAAGTATTAATTTAGTGCTTCTGCCTGCTCAGCCCCTTTCTCTACCCAGCCCCATCCTTCCTAATCCTCACTATGTGGTACTTGCAGCCCTTTCTCTACCTTATGTACCTGAAGAAGTCCTTTTCTCCATCCTTGATGCCCTTTGCCTGCCTCAGCTCTCAGGAAGCCTTGGCCACCCTGACTACTCTGGTTACCTCTTTGGACTTCTTCACAAACTCTTCCCCATCCCCTCCCCCGGATTTCTTGAACCTTCTGAATGCTGCCTTTTTGCCCTTACTCCTTCCAAGACCTTCCTATTCAACCAGTTTGGTTTCTTAGCCCTACCCTTCTTGCTCTGTGTTTTGGTACATGACCCAGTAGCCTCCAAAACCCCCATTTTGATGATTTCCAATTTTTGGCTTGCATCCAAGTATGGATGGATTCCTGCCAGGTGCCTATCCAAAATTTCCCTCATCTTGTCAAAATCAGCCTGTCTGAAGTCAGCCACCCTGGTTCCTGTACCTATTGCTTCCTTGCCCATGTTGAGCGTGAACCACACCGAATGATGGTCACTCCCCACCAGTGGTTCCTCCAACCCCAGCTTCCTTACAGCCTCCCTTTTAGACAGTACTAGGTACAGAGTTTTTCCCAACCTAGTCGCCTCGTTACCCGCTGTGTCAGGAATCTGTCCTGGAATGCTTCCAGGAGGACCTGCTGCCTTGCATGTGAGGTGGCTGGGGTGCTCCAATCCACTCCTGGTAGACTGTGTTACCCTTCCCACAGACCATCCTAATCTGCTCTGCTAATTCCCTGTCCAAGTTCTTTGCTTGAGCCGGTGGCCTGCACACCACACCCATCCTAAGTGTCCTATTTTTCGAATCCTGGAATTGCATCCATAATGTCTCTGTCCTACCCTCCTCCCCCCTCTCCCCTAGCACACCTTATCCCTTCCCTCACATAACTTGCCACCCTTCCCCCTTTCCCCTTGCCCCTATCCTTTCTGTATACCCTATACCCTGGGATCATCAGGTCCCAGTCCTGGTATCGGGTTGCCCATGTTTCAGTGATGGCCACAATGTCCACCCTCCCCACCCCCACTGACAAGAGAGCCTGTAGCTCAGCTGATTTGTTCCCCAGGCTTGTTGCATTCAGGGAGACCCTCCAAATTGTTCCCTTCCCTGCCTTCGCCTTTTTTCCCACCATTACTAACCCTTCCTTATGACCCTTCCCTGGTTCCATCTCTGTTTGTTTGGGGGGTAAGCTCGTTTGGCTTCCCTCTCTGGAATCCCTGCATTCCTGCTGCACACTTGCCCCCACCCCCCCTTAGTTTAAATCCATCTTGGTTACTATGTATTCCCCTAGCCTCTGTTTTAAAATCCCCTGCCACCCTCCTCACTCAAATGTAACCTGTCCCCTGTGAACAGTTCACTATTGTCCCAGATGTCACCCCAGCCTCCTACTAGTCCATAACCTTTGGTTCGACACCACGCTCCCAGCCAAGTGTTGAACTCCTCTATCCTTACTTTCCTCGCCGTGCTCGCTCTCGTACTGGGAGCACTTCCAAAAAGGCCATCGATCTCCCTGCCTCCTCACACAACTTCCCCAGTTCCTCAAACCTCTCCCTTACCAACTCGACCGTATTACCCCCCACCCCAAGTCATTTGGACCCAAGTGCACCACTACATGTGGTTTCTCCCTTCCTCTCCTTGTGTACTTAAGAATAGACTGTCCTGCTCTACCCGCTGTCAAACCTGGCACTGATTCCACCCATATCTGACTATGCCGCTCCCCTTTAATTCCCCATCTGACCCCCTTTTAGTATTGAGTCTCCCAGCACTAAGACCCCACCCCCTTCTCACATTCTGCCCCCGCACCATCCTATTTTCCCTGCACCCGCTTTGAAAATCCACCCTGTCCTGCATATTTGTGGCTTGCCCCCAGCCCCTACTGGTCAATCTATCCCCTCTGCTATGCCCTCAGCCTTTAAGAGGATGTGTGCACCACCTAGATAGCACAATGAAACTGCACCTTATGAACTGGTCACGCTCACCATATTATAAAGCACAGAAGATTTCTACACAGACTCAGGCAGGTGTACTGCATTGCAGAGACACACAAACATTGGTTCTCGTGTGATACATTCTATATCGGGGACAATAGGTGGGAGTACTCAGACTGCTACTATGGTGGGGCTATGCTGTACGCTGTGGTGTCCAGCCTAGCAGAGGTGTGCACCTGTACACTAGAACTGGACATGGTGCTGGTGCTCCACATTGTTCTCCCACAGCAGGCTTCTGAGGGGCATAGGTTGGACAGGATACACAATCAGGACTGTCCCAGGACAGCCCAGTCCCTGACCATGTTTGCTATAGGTGGGTTTGCATGGGGTGGGGAGGTCATTACATTATGCAGGGTCCCAATGCAACACCTGCCTCCGTCCTACCAACATGCGGATACATGGCATGGCACTACATGCCTGGATAAGGCAACATAGATACCTTAGGCCCTGCACTGTGATAATACATGACACATACCACACAGGACCATGTCCAACAGCTGTTTTCCTGCCACACCACTGTCTGGCACATAGGGATGGTGCAAAGATAGGACATACCTGTGGGGTGGGGGGAGCAGTAGGCCAACATACTGTGTCTGCTCCATGCATGACACATGGACGGCTCCATCCCACATAGGTTATTCTGGTGGAGTGGCTCCTGCATGCCCAGGTAGATTGCACTGTCTCACGGAGTACTCCTGTGGTACACAGCACGTCACAGGATGTGCTGTGCCATGCCCAGGGGGTGGTGATGGTGACTACACTTGCAATGCTCATGCAGCCACCCCCTGCCTTCCAGAGGTGCACCCCCCTACACCATGGGCCACCATTGGCCATACACACAGCAGGGCTACTGCCCACACAAATGTTTGACCCCGATGTGCGCAGTATTGGCAATTGAGCACTAGATCCCTACCGTCCTGGATGCAGCAGGCTGCCGGGCCTTGGGGATGTGTGGCCTACACACCTATGTTGGGTCGCTGCACATCAGCCATGTGTGTTCCAGGTGGGGAGGGGGCATGACGGGCCATCACCATGCACAGGCTGCCCTTCCCACTATCAGTAACCCATACAGGGCATCATTGCACTACCCGGACACAGTGGGGCTGCGTACATCCACATGTGTATCACTCTTACACACACCACTGACCACTGTCGTACCACTTACCCCCACAGGTGCCATGGGAGATTAAGAGAGACTGCGCACCCATCAGTTCTTCGAAGATGAGCTGCATACCTTGGTGCATGCCTACGGGGTGAGTGAGGAAGTCCTGCTCCGCAGCTGCAGCACAGATGCCAGCATCAATAGTGCCTAGGAGGAGATTTTACTTATTTATTTTGGTAACCATGACTGTCCCTTTTTCAGGAGTGACCCGGAATTAATTACATACAGTAGAGGTGCAATTAAAGATAGTAGAAGTGTATACAGAGATACAGTCAGTGAGTTTCTCACTTTACAACATTCACTTACAGTAACTGTTCACAATCCAATAACAACAATCATCTGTACTCGCCATTTGTTAATCCTTGTAAGACAGTTTTGGTTACAGATAATCACAGTAATAACATCAGGTGCAAATGGTGACTGAACTAAGGGTATCAGTGGTAGCAGTTGCATTGGTTGAGCTCAGACAGGTGCACCCTGAGTCCCTTTTTAAAACCTCCAAGGGAGGTGCATTCCTGTATATTTTCTGGGAATGCATTCCAGAGGGATGGGACGTTAACAGGAAATGACATAGGTGAATGCTGCAGGTGGCCAGACCCAGACAATGGAGGTCTACAAACATTTCCAGGACCTGCTTTGCCCTGCTAAGGACAGTCTGACCACCTGGCACCAGGGGCAATGTGCCACAGCAGGTGGCCCATCATCATCGGCGATGGCCAGGTCCCTGGAACTGGCAGAGGAGGCAGTGGCATCCATGCTGTGGCCTATGGAGGTGACAGGGGTGCCTGAGGTGGGTTTGAGACCCAAGTGGCAGCCAGCCAGTCATGCAAGTACACGCCTGGGTCCCCCCACCATTTTGTGCATGGCTACACGTGCGGGTCCTGCTGCTGTTGGGACACACTGCGGACATGGCAATGACACAGATAGCATGGCTGGCAGTGCCCTGGCCACTCTTGACACATTAGCCAGTTGCGATCCTGCCCTGTGGCCCCCAATGTGGCTTGTTGATCAGACACCCCAATGGGTCATGACTGTGCACTCAGGTCTACTGCGGTGTGCCCTTGAACATAGGGTGAGTTGTATTATTGTTCTGTCTGCTGTCCATGGGGATGGGGAATGCCATCATGTGTGCTGGGTGTGTGGGTCTTGGTGTTGGGATGTGGTCTGCACCGTGTGTGTTGATGTGCACATGTATGGCATGTGTGCATCATGGTCAGGGAGCAAGGTCATGCTTGCACAGTTCACCCTCCCCAGGTAAATATGTGACCGGTGTGCATCTGTGTAGGTTGTCCTGCTGATACATGTTGCATGGTAACACTGTGTTGGCATGAGGCACCATCTGCTGGGCTATGCATGCACCACCAGCGCCCTGCATGGTGTACTGTGTAGTGCATGCAGCACTGACAGTTTACTCCTCTCTCTACAGCATAGGCCATGATGTGAGATGTCAGAGGAGGAGGACATTGCTTTGCCATCCAGCCATGTGGAGTAGCCACCACCCAGCTGGCTATGCCACCCGGAGGACTACAGGGTGGAGTCCTTGGAATCAAAGACGAGGAGACATACATTAGCTCCAAGGAGCTAGTGGCAGTGGTTGTACAACTGGAGCGACAATCCCCAGTTAACCCCCATCAGTGTCCAGCCAGAGGCATAGAGGAACCCCCCTGTCACACGTGGACCCCACTCCCAGGACCCTGGCACCACCTTATCCAGGCACCACTGCTCATACCCATCACCACCACCGCTACCCACACCACTTGCCCAGGAGAGGTTTGACAGACTGGCAGCACCCCCATCATCCTACATCCATCCTGCGCAGCCAGACATAGCCATCGCAGTCCCACCACCTCCTCTCCCATCCACTCTGGTCATGGTGCACCCACAGACTACTCAGCATCTTCGGGAGCCACTGAAGCCATCCCCTTAGACACTGCTCCCAAGCAGCAGAATGCATTGGAGTCTAGGAGCTGCTGTGGCCTGCCGTGGAGTCACAGGCCACCACACAGAGGGAACCGACACATCTCAGGCAGGTCACAGGTCATTCATGATGACCTGATCTGCCTCTGTCATCTTCTGCACAATAACCCTCTACAGGGCTAGGCAGCATGTGGAGGCCCATGAGGCTTGCCTCCTCGATGCTGTGCAGCACTCATTTGGGGACCTCAGTGGGGCAGTGCAGGATGTCGCATCTGTAGTGCGTGATGCTGTATGGACGAGTCAGAGGCCTGGCCTCTCCATAATGCACAGTTCCAGTGCCCAAGGGACTCCATGGCGTATGCTGATGCCACTCGATAGCAGATTGACATTCACAGCATGCCTGTGATCCCCTCTGTCACTGCACTCCCCGTACACCACAATGCAACTTGAACCTCTCTGCATCCAGCACCCTGCAAGGCCACACCCCATCCTGGGGGATACCGTCACCTCAGGAAAACCCTTTATCATCACTGCGGGCACAACTCCTACACACAGGGGTCAGTGACAGCAGACAGTGCACTCACACGACGGGTGCAGATTAACATAGGTGGGATGGCTCCCCCAAACCGTCATAGCACAATTTCTGTTGTACCTTGCACCCCTACTGCCACTCCCCATACCCAATGCTGTGTGCTTTTTGCCAGGCCCAACCCCCGCCATTCATATCCCTCCCACCCTCAGGTCCTGTGGTAGGGACATGTGTGGTAGGTACCTGCATTCCCTCATGTCAATGCCCATGCCACACCTCATGCATTGTGCCCACCTGTGTTGCACCCTCTGCTATATCCACAGTTTGTACCACTGTCTGTGCTCTGCCACTGTGTGTTCTTTGTGTTCACAATACAGTTTTCAAACATGCAACAGTGTACTGTGTGGTTGATATTCACCTGCTGCTACTGGAGAGGTTTTGTATGATGTGCACACTGTGTTCCTGGGCCCTCCTAGCCATGCAGCAATCGCACGTCTCGAGTTGCTCCTCTGGCTCCATTTCAGTTGCGCTGTGTTCCTGGGCCCTCCTGGCCATGCAGCAGTCGCACGTCTCGAGTTGCTCCTCTGGCTCCATTTCAGTTGCGCTGTGTTCCTGGGCCCTCCTGGCCATGCAGCAGTCGCACGTCTCTAGCCCCAGCTCCTCTGGCTCCATTTCAGTTGCGCTGTGTTCCTGGGCCCTCCTGGCCATGCAGCAGTCGCACGTCTCTAGCCCCAGCTCCTCTGGCTCCATTTCAGTTACGCTGTGTTCCTGGGCCCTCCTGGCCATGCAGCAGTCGCACGTCTCGAGTTGCTCCTCTGGCTCCATTTCAGTTGCACTGTGTTCCTCTTGGACTAGCAGGCATATTCAACAGCAGAGCACCATACTATGTAGCGTACAACAGGCAAGGAAGATGGTACAGACCTTCTGAAGGGTATAATGTAGGACACCAACTGAATGGTCCAGGCACCAAAACCACATCTTCAGCATGCCAAACATGCACTCAGTGATATGTGTGGTGGTGTTTGCCACATTGTACCTTTCCTATGCCATTGATGAGGGGCAGAGGACAAGTTTGAGGAGCCTGGGTGCAAGAAATAGGCACCGTCCCCTATAAATAAAACACACATCTGTTACCATCTGTTCATAATGTAGCTACCTGCATCCCATAAACAGGTCATGGACTGTGGCACACCCTGTGTCTCTGTCCACCCTCCCCTTCTTGCAGCGTGGCATGTGTGTGCTTTGCTACATCTGTACACCCCCCTCTAGGGGGTTTGTGAGGTGAGTGTGCATTGTATACTTACCGATAAAGTGTCCAGTGGGCATGTCTCCACCTTCAAATCTCTGGCACAGGATCAAATTATACCATATGAAGGTGTCGTGGTCACTCCCAGGGTACCATGCCAGGACACTGGTGATGCACTCAGTTGCATTGCACATCACATGATAACTAATGGAGTGGTACTCTTTCCTGTTGAGGTTGGCATCCACCACCTCATCTGTGGGTGCCCAGATGAAGTGAAGTCAGTAGCACTGAGTACTGCTGGTAGTGCGCAACTAGATAGAACTGTTGCATTATTGCTCTACGCTCCACTGTTATGCTGGGGAATGTGATGAACTTAGCAGTGTGTGGCAGCACAGCATTTAGAAATTGGGCCAGCAGGCACAATATGGTGGACTGCGAGACACCAGTGGTACCCTCCACCAGTGTCTGGAATGACCCTGTGGTTAGAAAGCACATGGCAGCTGTCACCATCTGCTCAACTGTCATGGTTGTGTGGGGTGGCACTGCACAGCTGCTCATGCAGGATTTCAAACAGCTGTCTGGGCATGGCTCTTTTGAGGCAGTACTGGCTAACAAGCTGGTTATCTGTGAGATTCTGGAAGTTGAGTCGGCGCTGGTTCTGTCTGTGTGCAGCAAAAACCTCCATGGCCTACAGATGGGCCTAGGGTGGGCAGCTGCCCCCTCCTCTTCCTGCAGGGTCTCCTGCTGCATGTATAGCACATGTGCTCCCTACAACCACCATCTTGCCTTCTGGCTGCAGTGTATCTGCCTGCCTCTAGGATTTGCCCAGAGTAAGTCATACTTTTTATAGGAGGTATTTGCACTGTGCAAAGTGTCCTGCATTAAACCTGTTGCACAGCGCAAATGCACTTGTAAGCACTCCTTTAGGAGCATACAGGTTAATGGGGCAGGCAGCTAAATGTAGTTACGCAGGACAAGCTGTGGTGCGGGTAGGTCTAGACCTGAGCCCTGCTTGCATGCAGGTGGGGCCTCAGTCCAGAGGGTATAAAATAGGGGTTGTTTGGCACCAAAAAAGGGATTAGGAAGATCCAGAGAGAGAGAGAGAGAGTGTCAAGTCGTGGGTTCAGCGCATAGTTCGGCCATGAGGGCCACAGTGGAGCTGGGGTGGACTGTCTGCCACCCCGGGCCTCGTCTCTCGAAGATTGGTGAGTGTGGTGGTTCGGGCCATCCAAGTAGTGTGGGGCAGAAAGGGCCCATGTAACTAGAGGGTATCACCCATGGGTGACTGCATTCCTGAGAGCCAGTGAGAAGAGTGCAGCAGGGCCTTTTTGGTAGGAGGGGTCTGGAGCACAATTCAGAAGTTGCAATCAGGATCATTGGAGGATAGTGTTGGCAGCCTATCCCCTTTCTCCAGACCAAGCACCGCTGCAGAGTTTGGGACTCCTGTGGTATGTGCAGCCTGTGGAGGCATGAGGAGTTCTGTGTGGGGTGTGGCTGTTTGGGACCTCAGGCAGGGTGGCAGGCCGCCTGTGTGCTCTGTGTGGCACTGCAGCTGGGCCCCTGGGTGAAGGAATTCCTGCACTGAATCGCTGCATGAACGGAAAGTGCCTCGGGTCTCCAGGATCACCAGGGATAGATAAAACTTGCTGGGATGCTCGGAGCAGGCATGTGGCATCAGTGATTTGGTGCCATGCGGGTTTTCGGTGGAACTGTTCATGCTGGAGTAACATCACCATTGAAACCAAAGTGGTCCCCGTTTTAAGGAAACCAACTAGGAATGGGTGTGGCAGTAGAAACGTCTTGTGCTGTCCCTGTTTACCTTTGATTAAATATGTAATTGCCCAAGGAAAAGGAGCTTAAGTAAATGTGCAGGTGGATGGAATGTTTGGCAAGTTGCAAGGAGCACGTAAAGGGATTGCTGCAAAGTTCAAAGTACAGATCTGGTGCGGTCTGTTCAGCCCACAGTAACAGTGCTGCTGCCAGAAAATGTAGTCTTTTCATTTTAAGGAGAAGTACTGCATGAAAGAAAGACAAACTATTGGAAAAAGAGATTGCTGCAGATTCAATGTCAGGTTGTGTGCTTGTGAAGTCGCCCCACAGTTAATCATTATACCCCATGCTCCATGGAGTGTACAATTAATTTATTCAGTTGCATTAAATCAGTTATTTGCACTTTGATTCTCATGTGGACAATGAACTTACTCCAATAATGGCTGCTTCGAGGTTTTGAATCTAACCATTGTTGCCCTCTACGGCTGTGCCCCTCGAAGAGAATTGAAGTGCCTCGCCTCCCATGTGCCATCCTCCAAGAGCTAAACCAGGTAAACGAGCATATTTATTTTCACGGACTGTGTTTTCTGGCTGTACAGCCACCTCTTCCATCTTTTACCACCTGGCATACCCCTAGACACTGGGAAGAGGGGCTTACAATGTGAGGGCTCATCCGGGAGTTTAATTGCTCATTTTGGGGGTGCCAGAATTGTTCCTGGACTGCAACTTTGAAAGTGCAGCAGTGCAGGAGATTTCTTTGCTGCAAGGCGCCATTTTGGACTTGTGGAACTTCACACCTTAGGTGCAGTGCCATTTTCTGCCAGCATGGACTGTTTTGCATATAGTTAATGTATGTGGAACTTTGGGGATCATATGCCATTGGAAGGTAGCGGCCAGGCTGAAGCCAGAGGTAATGTTGTGAAGAGCAGGAGCGCCATTTTGTGAAGCATAGCAAACTGCACCAGTGTTTGCACATCGAGGGGAAAATTGCTCACTAGGACTCTATATTTTGAGCAGCAGCAGGGAAGAACCTCTAGGGTTACATTCATGGCAGAAGCTTCTGGTGATGGGAACAGGATGGTACCTGTTCCAGCTTTGCTCCTATCCTGACTTTGGGAGGTGGCTCAGAAGAGTGGAACATGGGAGAGATGTGTGATTTGCCACAAATCTGGAGAACATGTGAAGGTGTTGCCTGTGTGTTTGGACTGTCCCAGCAGTGGAGTGCCTCTTCCAGTTTGGCCCACTCGGCCATATCAGCCCGCCTGGAGTTGGACCACCACCTCCGTTCTAGTTAGCATGGACACATCCAGCTTGGAAAACTGGGATGAGGTGGAAGCTGCAGCCTGTGAGGCAGTTCCTGGGGAAAAGGGCATTAGCCGTCTGCCCAGCCCTTCTTCCCAATCAGTGCTGACCCTCCCTGTGGCAGAGGGAGAGGCAGTGGGGTGGCAGAAAGGCTCAAGCTAACAGAGCCCCCTGTTGAGGACCTCTACCTCTCAGTGGCAGGCACCCAGAAGAGAACTCTAGGACCTCCACTGTCACTACAGGGGCTGCAGCCACTCAGAGACCCAATGCAGAAGTGGAGGAGGTCATATCGGAAGGAGATTTTAGCATGGTGGAAGACACCGAGAGAATGGACACAGTGCCCCCTGCTCTGGGTTTCCATGCCAAATCCTACACCTTCAATGATCCTCTGTGGGAGCGGGACATCCCAAAGCCTTACCGCTTCCCCAGTCGAAGATACCCTGACACCATCCCCCAGCTGTGGCAGGTCTGTCAGAAGTGTAGGAAGGACATGGACACTCTCCACCCAACTGACCCCAGTTACGTGCAGTACACCTCAGGGCATTGGCTGTTGATGGGTGCTGCTCCTAGAACCAGTGTGAAGAGCATACCCGACTGGTCGCAGGTAAGAAAGAGGATCAAAAAGGAGTATCCTGGAGAGAACTATCCATACTTATGCGTGAGGGTTTGGGATGTTATCAAGGAAAGAAGAGAGGACTGGGTCTGTCAAGGAGCCCTGGACAAGGTCAAGCAGAAAAGCCGAGGGAGTGCCCTGGATCTGCGAGGGCACGAGCAGCAAGCTATAAAGAAGGTGAGACAGATGTGTACCTCCACGGTGTGGACTGGAATGACTTTGTTTAAAACCTTTACAATTGTCCAGGATGGAGAGGGACAGCAGATCAAGTATTACATCTGTAACCCCCCCCCCCCATTTGGGGGGCTTACCTTTTATGTCTCCAGGAGCTCCCACTGTCCCTGGCATCCCACTACCTCCGCATCTCCTTCTGCCGCTCTGCCCAGTATCCGGGTGCCCCTTGTTTAATTGAGCCCTGCAGGACTCGTAAATCCAATTTGCTAGTGGGTGGCATGTCGCAGAGCCACTGCTCACATGATCATGAGGCACTCTGTGCATCAGACCACCGTTGCAGTCAGAAAAGCAATTTGTGTGTCTTCTCCATGTTTCACGGTGCCAGGCTAAGTTAAATAGGCACCGGGGACATGCAAGAGCCGGGAGAAATATTTTTAAAAATAAATAAATCAGCAGCCGCCATAAGCACTGCCTCAAGGGCACAGACAAAGGGTTAAGAGGCAAAGGTTAGGGCAAGGGATGCTCTCATTAATATTCATGAGCTGCTGTGTGTTTCTGGGGGCAGCGTGTTATGGGAGCAGCGACTCCCTAATGGAGCCAGTTATTTATTTGAGAGCGGACTCTTGTAAGAGAGGACTGTTGGGGCTAACTAAATGTGGGGACATTGTGGGAAAAATACTAAATGCCTGGCTGCACCAGAACTGAATCAGTGGGAATACTGATTTGGGACTGCTTGGACTTAAACTGCAGCCACCATTTTAGTGCTTTGCCACCAATCGGGAGCCAGGATTAAGTAAGGGGGTGCCTGGGACAATGCCAGGACTTATGGGGGATAGAAACATAGAAACATAGAATTTGACGGCAGATAAGGACAGCTTGGCCCACCTAGTCTACCCATTTTCCTACCTAACAGATAAGCTGCAGATCCTAGTTAACCAACAGCTTTACTTCCTCCAACCCCCCACTAGGACTGCCTTATGTCTGTCCCATGCATTCTTGAATTCCCCCACTGTTCTTGACTCCACGATCTCCTCAGGGAGGCTGTTCCATGCATCCACAACCCTCTCTGTGAAAAATACTTCCTCACATTACCTCTGAGCTGTCCCCCCCCCATCTTCAAATTGTGCCCCTTGTTCTTGCACATCTCTTTTTCTGAAAGATGCCACCCTCTTGGACTTTGTTGATTCCCTTGAAGTACTTGAAAGTTTCTATCATGTCCCTCTCTCCCTCCTTTCCTCAAGGGTATACATATTAAGATCCTTTAGTCTTTCTTCGTATGTCTTCTGGTGCAGACCCTGCACCATTTTGGTTGCCCTTCTCTGGACAGCCTCCACTCTGTCTATGTCTTTGTGGAGATGGGGTCTCCAGAACTGCACACAGTACTCCAGATGGGGTCTCACAAACTGTCTGTACAGAGGGATAACAACTTCTTGTTTTCTACTATTGATGCCTCTCCCCATGCATCCCAGTATCCCCTAGCCTTCCTTACTGCCTTCTCACATTGCTTGCCCACCTTTAGGTCATCTGATATAATTACCCCCAGGTCCTTTCCATTTTACTGTTGTCAGTATCTCACCCCCTTGTGTACTCTTCCCTGGGTTTTGTTTCCCAGTTGCATTACCTTGCACCTTTTGCATTGAATCTGAGCTGCCATACATTTGACCATTCCTCCAACCTTGCCAAGTTCCTTCTCATCCTTTCCACTCCATCTGGTGTATCAACCCTGTTGCAGATCTTTGTGTCATCTGCAAACAGACATACTTTCATTCCAGTTCCTCTGCAATGTCACTTATAAAGAAATTAAAAATGACCGGTCCCAGTACTGAACCCTGCGGTACCCCGCTAGTAACCCTCCTTTCTTCACTGTGGACTCCATTTACTACTACCCTTTGCATCCTGTTGTCTAGCCAATTTTTTATCCAGGCTATCACCTTGGGACCCACTCCAAGGCTGGCTAACTTGTGTATTAATCTTTTGTGTGGGACTGTATCAAATGCCTTGCTAAAATCTAGGTAAGCCATGTCCACTACCCCTCCCTGGTCTACTAGTTTGCTTGCCACCAAGCTTGTACTTTGCTTTAATGTCAGCGTGGCTCAGTTGGTAGCACATCCGCCTCTGGACCAGAAGGTCGTGGGTTCTCGTCCCACACCAGGATTAGACTTGCACCTAAAAATCGCTGGCATCTGAGTGCAGTATTGGGGGGTGCTGTACTGCTGGGGTGTGCCGTCCTTTGGATGAGATGTTAAACCGAGGTCCCTTCTGCCCATCCTGGTGGGTGTCCAGGTGGAAGTAAAAGAACCCAGGGCACTCTTCGCAAAGAGTAGGGAACATTCCCGGTTTCCTGGCCAACATTCCCCTTCCCATAAACTGGTTCATGTGTAACCCCTAGATGGCGCTATCCCAGGGGCTACTACCCCTGCCTGATTTGCCACTAACAGGTTGAGGGGCCTGGATCCAATGGCGGGTGCCTCCACCCAGAGGTCAGGGTTTGCAATAGTTAAACTTACTTGGTCACAGCCCTCTGGGACACTGCAACCCCTTTCTTCCCACTATTGGCCCACACAATATATCAGAATTACCTTCACAGTATACACTTACCCCCAGGACTAGTTCCGGCACTGGGACCTCCTGGGAAATAAGATACAGTGCAACAATCACAGTACAGTACTTTAACATAGACAAATACCTCAGGCAGTATAACTTTGCTGAAACAAGCAGCTCTGATTTATTTAGGGGGATATAACAAGGACAGGGGGAAATCAGGTTAATTAGCTTATCACTTTACTATCTACCTATGGCTCTGTGCACAGGCCTATCCCTACCAGTTACTGTCCCTGGGTACCCAAGCCCTAGTGGCTAGTCCAAACCGTGGCAGCTGGTAGGGGCCCTTTCACACAGTGAAAAGAAAATTAGTTTAAACAGTCAGCAGTACAGTGATTCCATTTGGATTTAATGTGGCAATTCAACAGGGAGTGACCCTGAATTAGTACTCGACCTCCAAACAAGAGGGTCCTTCAACGTCAGCAGGGCTACTCTTGAGCTCCACAAGACTCTTCACACATTTATATGGTAAACAGTCACAGGCAAAGTCCTTTAATGGCAGCAGGATCCACTTGAGCTGCACAAGCCTCCTCACACATTTATATGGTAAAGAAAGTACTATACCAGGCAGGCTGCTTCTCTATCCCGATGTAATTACTGCACAATACCGGGAGAACACACAGCAGATTCAGTTCCTGACAGACCGAGTGCAATTCAACAATTTCTCCAGTCTTCTACAGGGTGAGCCTGGTTTCTACTCTTCAGAGATCCTTTGATTCTTTTCACAGGACGGATTCAGTCCTAACAAGCAGTTACACAAGCTGCAGACCGGAACTCTGGGCCTTACACACGCTTTTTGACTGAAGCTGTG
Source organism: Neoceratodus forsteri (assembly GCA_016271365.2). Lineage (NCBI taxonomy): Eukaryota > Metazoa > Chordata > Ceratodontiformes > Ceratodontidae > Neoceratodus > Neoceratodus forsteri. Next base: position 1,136,747,063 of record CM057454.1, read on the forward strand.
CACTGAAGGAGCACAGGTTCTTTCCCTTCACTGCCAGAGCTAAACTGAAACTCCAACAGACAAAACCGGCACTTCCTTTGAGTTCCTCCCAGTTCTTGAATGGATTGGCTGTCACACAATAGACTGCTGCTGTTGGTCCAAAAGGCGCCAAGCCTAAACTACATCTCCCAGAGTCACTGCCCATACAATCCTCTTGTGGCTGGCTCAGATTATGAGTCAAGTTCTGATTCGTCCAAGGCACCATTTTAGAGCTAGCTTACCCCACACTGATTGGTCCAGTTCAGCAGTTCAAAACTAGAATGGGGAACTAGGCAAACACAGTTCTGACTGCAAAGAAAGCAGGTTAGACAAACTGTATTTTCATTATTACTCTAAATTATTTCTGGCAAACAGTTACATCTTTCAGATAGGTTCCTTTGTACTCCTAGTGACAGCAAAATGGAGTGAATTGGCAGCAGTTCAGTGGTACTCAAAAGAAAACACACAGTCCCCCATACAAACTAATTATGTCTGCAAGCAGGCGGCTCTTAAAGAGACAGTACCAGAGGCTCTAAAAACACTCACTGATAAATGGCTTAAACGCCAAACACCATTCAGGCTTGGAGCATTCAAGCAAGCTCCTGGAAGTCTTTTGGGAACCCCCATTTGCAGGGGGGTTACACATGCAATTATCCAGGCTGTGTGTGGTTGATGATGTGCGATATGGCCACCACCACACATTCAGTCACTTCACTACCAGTCTAGCATTGCTTGTAAAGCACTTTGGATGTATGAAAAGCGCTGTATAAATTCTGATTCTTCTTCTTCTTCTACTTTGGTCACCCAATCAAAGAAATCTATTAGATTCGTCTGACATGACCTTCCCATCGTGAATCCATGCTGCCTTGGGTCCTGTGCCCCACTGGCCTCTAGGTACTCAACAGTTCTTTCCTTCAGAAGTGATTCCATCATTTTCCCTACCACTGAGGTCAAACTAACTGGTCTGTAATTTCCTGCCTCTGTCCTGCTCCCACTTTTGTGAAGAGGAATCACATCCGCCCTCCTCCAGTCCTCAGGTACCACCCCATCCTCCCATGATTTGTTAACTGGGACAATTTCTAGGCACTAAAACACAAGCCAATCACCATCTGGAAACTGTTCAAGACAGATCTGGCAGCCAATAAGATCTCTGAAACTCTGCCCCATATAAAAGGGGATAACTGCAGAAAAAGGTTAGATTTGGAGAGACAACCCAAGAGCTAGTGTGTGTGTGTGCCTCTGGGGAGCTTGCCAGCTCTCAGGGGTTAGGCCTGCCTGCCCTAGATTTTTTTTGGCCATCAGTCCAAGGGTCCAAATCGTTCCAGCCTGGGTAGCTGCTGTTTCTGCAGCTGCAGGTCATCTGTTCCATAAATCTTGGAAAAGAAGATCAGCCTGCATCCTGCCTGGAAGGACCAGAAAAGGACAGAGTTTGCATACAAATGTATTTAAGTTCGCAATGTGTGCTGCTGAGTAATTCAAAATGTTTGGGTTGCATGCTTCCTCGGAAAGTGTTAAGTTGCTCCTAGTTCAAGTTCAAGTTTATTGCAGGAAAGACTCCGTTAAGCAAGCTCATTCACAAGGAGATCCTGAGGCACATACACATACAGTTCGCAATTACATAGACAGGAGATATAAAATGTAGAACAACAAAGAAAAAATATATAATATAAGAGCTATACACAATAGAAGTCCTTATGCTATATATGCAGTACATTCCAGCTTTAACCTTGCCCTAAATTACGCAACACATTTCAGCTTAATAAGTAGCGGGACAGTTGGTACCTAGGAAGTTGACTTGGCGTTGGGGTCTAGTAGCTCCTACAGCCTTCAGTTAGAGAAGAGGGAAGGAGCTTCTAGCTGGAGGCTGGGAGAGTAAGTAGACCTGAAAGATTTTCTTAGCTGGTATTCTGTGTGTCTGTAATTGTATTTGAGGGCTGGTCTTAACTGCCATTTATTGTGCTTTTACATTTAGTTTGGGCAGCCTTTTATTGTGCTTTTACATTTAGTTTGGGCAGGAGGAAGGGATTCTAACAGACAATTTGGTGTTTGTGTGTGTTTAAAAGTTGCTATCTGGCCTGTAAGTGCAGGCATCATATTACAGGGGATTAGTGCTGTTTGAATGTAAGGTGTGACTGCTAGCTCAGTCAGTCTTCAGTTAGAGAAGGGGGAAGAAGCTTCTAGCTGGAGGCTGGGAGAGTAAGTAGACTTGAAAGATTTTCTTAGCTGGTAGTGCTTAGAGGTGCAGTGATGGGCAGACACAGGGCTGATACTCTCTCGTGAGAGTCGGGTGTAGCCCTAATCCACCCTCCCACCCCCTCCCAGAGCTCGGCTCATTTATAGGGAACACCTGCCCTGCAATTGGAGGAAAAGGCTTCAGGTGCAGCTCTTGTAGTTCTAGCCACTGAGAGTTGGGTTTAAAGGCTGGAAGAGAGGAGCTTAGGGAGCTGTACACTTCCCCTATAAGTTTACTGTGTAGTACTGCACCTAGTAACGGGAGTACCTGTTTACTGTGGGACTGTATCTAGGATTAGTGGGTGACCTGATTAGTGGGTAGGGTTGTATCTTGGACTAGTGGGGAACCTGGTGGTTCACCCAAGGAAACCTACTTGGAGGAGGAAGGGACCATACGGCATTAGGGCCGTCATTTTTGGGAGGGTGGTGGGGTGCACAGAGAGTGGGGCGGCCATGATACTGGACTGGGCTTAGGAAGTTCGGTGGTTGCCCAGTGTGCTACCAGCTGGCACAGCTTAGGGAGGAGGTTGAGGGGATTAGGAGACAGCTGGATGGAGGGGGAGGTATGGTTGGGAAATAGGGCGGGGGCTCTGCCACGGAGTTGCACCAAGCACTAGGGGTGGGGGCATAGGGAAAGGAGTGCAGGAGAGTACTCTGGGATCACATAGGGACCCTGACAGAGGGGGCCCAAAAGGAGGATACTACCAAGGAAGCAGGCAGGTATCTGGGGACCCTCACAGAGGAGGGCCAGAGGGAGGCCATTCTCTAGGAAGTAGGCAGATGGCTGGGGCTGGACAGAAGGAAGCAATGTGGGGAGGTGGATCGGACCTTAAGCTCAGTAACTGCTTCAATTCTCTTCTTCTGCTTGAGAATGAGGGGGGTAATGTAGCCATGACAGGGGCAGTTAGGGATGGAAAGGGAGTGGGGGACAGAAGGCAGGGGCTGGATAGCAGGAAGAACAGGAAGGAACTTGGAACGCGGGAAAATGGGGGGAGCAGGGGATCAGAGCAGGAGGAGGAGGAGGAGAGGGTAGAGGGAGGAAAGTGCAAGGAGAAGGACCAGTTGGGAGGAAAGGGCAAGGAGAGGACCAGAAGTACAAGAGGATACAGTAAAGGGAGCTGAGGGTTTAGGCCAGGGGAGCATGACAGGCAAGGAGGGCTGAACAGAGATGGGAAGGAAGGAGGACGAGCCAGGCAGTATATGGCAGATGGGAGGGAAGGACCAGTCGCAAGCAGTGATGAAATTGTGAGGTACAGAAGGATACTCGGGAGGAGGCATAGGATCAGAGGGGAGGGTGACCAGGGTAAATAAGGAGGGGGCAGGTGGCACCCAGATAGGGGAGGAACAAGGAGCCAGCTGAAGGGATGGGCCAGTAGAAAGGATGAGGGACATGGAGGGGGGGGAAATGGAGGAAAAGGAGCAGTCAGAGTGCTCCTGTTGGGTGATTCCATGATCAGGGGTATCAAATGGGATAGGGAGGGGGAAGCCTGCCTGGTTAGAACAAAATGCTTCCCTGGACTAACGGTGCACAGGGCCAAGCATGAGGTATATCAGCTGACAAAGGATTGTGGAGGTTCCCCAGACAAACTGGTCCACCTGGGTACCAATGACATTGAGGGAAATAGTGAGCTAGTGATACAGGCAAGGTTCAGAGAGCTTGCCAGTGTCTGCCATGACATAGGATGTGCAATTTCCTTCTCGGAAATCCTGCTGGTGCCAAGGGCTAGTGGGGAACACAAGAGGAAAATTAGGGAGATAAACCAGTGGCTCAGGGAGTGGTGTGGGGCCAGAGAGTATGGGTTGATGGGGGATTGGGGGGAGACCTGGGAGGATAAGGAGCTATATGCTAGAGATAGGCTCCAACTCACTTTGGAAGGGAGGGAAATCCTTAAGTTGAAAATAGGGGGTTCATTGGTGAAAGGTGAGGTTCAAACTTGTGAAGGGGAGGGATGGGAGAAAAGGCTGTCGAAGGGGTCCGATAAAGGAGGGGATCTGTCTTCACCCCCCTGGGGAGCTGGAGGAATGCGGGAAAAGGCCGACTGGTGAGGTGCTGACCGGGGGAAGACGGAATCCCCATGGGAAAGCGAGTAGGGGAAATGGAAGTGTACGGAAAGAGTGGAAGGTAGTCCTGCTAAATGCCAGGGGCTTAGGCAATAAAATGCCTGAGCTCCAGGCAATGCTAACTGAGGGAGAGGTGGATGTGGCAGTGGTCACTGAGACCTGGGCCACCGCAAGGCATGGCTGGGACCTGAACCTGGAGGGTTACACCATGTTCGGGAAGGACAGGGGAAGGGAAGGGAGGAGGGGTAGCAATAATAGTCAAAAACTGCATTGACATAGGAGGAGTGGAGGAGGCGGAGGGAACTGTGGAGGTGATTTGGGTCACCTTGATAACAAGGGGGGGCAAGAGAGTAAAAATAGGAGCGGTGTATAGACAGCCCATGCTGGTGGAGGAGCTGGAGGAGAGTCTGGTGGCAGATGTGGGGAGACAATGCAGTTTGGGCAGGGGAAGGGTGGTGGTATTGGGGGACTTAAACATGCCAGGAACGGACTGGGAGACTATGACATCCTTGGTGGCCAGGTAACAGAGGTTGTTGGATGTCTTTCAGGATGCGTTCCTAACTCAGCAGGTGGGAACAGACCAGGGAGGCGTGGTTACTGTATGTGGTCCTGGCAGACAGTGACCAGATTGGGGGCCTGGAGGTAAGAGACCCGTTGTCGGGAAGCGACCATGAAACGGTCTGGTTCTGCCTGGACCTAGGAGGGGCAGAAGGCTGCACAAACATGGAGGTAACTGACTTCAAGGGGGCGGATTTCAAGGAAATGGGGAGGATCCTTAAGAAGCATTTGGATGGGATTGGGCCAGACATGGACGCTGACAGTAGGTGGGAACTCATCAGGAGGGGGGTGCAGGATGCTACCAGCACCTGCACAAGAGTAAGATGAAAATGCGGTAGGGCCCATAAACCCTGCTGGTGGACCAAGGAGGTTCAGGAGGTGGTGAGGGGAAAAAGGCGGCTTATAGGCATTTCAAGTGCTCAAGGAGTGAAAGGGATTGAGGGAAGTACGAGCTGATGGCCAGAAGGGCCACTAGGGTGGTGAGGGCGCTAAGGCAAGGAAGGAGCAGAACCTGGCCAGGGAAATTAGGAGAGGGAACAAGGGGTTCTTTAGATACATTGGGGAAAAACGATGGGTGAAGGGGCAGATTAGCAGGATTAAAACAGAGGAGGGATGGGCACAAGACCCGGGGGAGCAGGCTGAGGTACTAAATGAGTACTTCGCCTCAATTTTCACCAAGGAAAATGAGGAGGCTGCATCATACATGGGAGGAGACGGTGATACTGAGGGGGGGGGACCCTTACCAATCGGCGGGTCTAGGGAGAGGGGGGCCATCAATGGCAGAAGGGGGAAGGAAAAGCAGGGGCATGAGGTAGCAGAGGTGGAAATCAGGCAGCGAGAGTGAGGGAAGCCCTCAGGTCCCTTAAGACAAATAAAGCACCGGGGCCAGATAAATTACATCCCAGAGTGTTGAAGAAACTGGTGGATGTCCTGGCAAAACCCCTGGCAGAGCTTTTCAGCATCTTTCTGAGGACAGGTTGGGTGCCCCAGGACTGGAAGGTGGTGCATATAGTGCCTATCCACAAGGGGGGGATCAAGGGAGGTGTCAGGAAACTACAGGCCTGTCAGCCTGACATCAGTGGTGGGCAAGGTGATGGAGGGCATTGTCAAGGAGAAGCTGGAGGGGGCCTGGAAAAGTCAAGGTGCCTGGATGATAGGCAGCATGGATTCATCCCGGGGAAATCGTGTCAGACAAACCTTGTGGAGTTCTATGACTGGGTGACAAGTGCCTTGGACCTGGGTAGACCAGTGGACATCCTCTTTCTTGACTTCAGCAAGGTGTTTGACTCTGTTCCTCACTGGGGCCTGTTAAATAAGCTGGGAGAAATGGGGGTGGGGAACCAGATGATCAGATGGATAGGAAATTGGCTCCAGGACCTGACCCAGAGGGTCATGGTTGGTGGGATAGTCTCATCCCCAAGGAGGGTCATTAGTGGGGTCCCTCAGGGATTGGTCCTTGGGCCCCTCCTGTTCAACGCCTATGTCTCTGACATAAGGAAGGGTATCAGGAGTGAGATGAGTCTCTTTGTGGATGACTTAAAACTGGGGGCGGTGGTGGATGGGGAGGATGACCCTACAGGGGGACCTGGAGGCTCTAGAAAGGTGGTCTAGAAAGTGGAAGCTGAGGTTCAATGCAGGGAAATGCAAGGTACTGCACCTGGGAGCCAGAAACCCAGGCCAAGTGTACACCCTGGGGGGGGAATGCTACAAGTCTCAATGGATGAGAGGGACCTGGGAGTGGTGGTGGATGTCAAGATGAACAACTCTGAGACTTGTAGGAGGGCAGCGGTCAAGGCCAACAGGATGCTGGGATGCATCGCTAGGGGGATCATCTCCAGAAGGAGGGAAGTGATACTCCCTCTGTATAACTGCTTGGTGAGGCCACACCTCAAGTACTGCATGCAGTTTTGGAGGCCACACTTAAAGAGGGACATCAAACTCCTGGAGAAGGTCCAGAGGAGGGCAACCAAAATGATCTGGGGCTTGAGGGACAGGACCTATGGGGGAGGCTCAAGAGCTAAATATGTACACATTGGAAGAGAGAAGGGACCGGGGGACATGATAGAGGTCAGGGGGTAAATAGGGGAGGAGCAGTCAGGGTGCTCGAAGGGAGGAGGGGGCAACTAGAGGGCATGGGTGGAGGCTGGAGGGGAGATTCAGGGGAGAAAGGAGAAGGTGCTGCTTCACTGAGAGGATGGTGGAGCCATGGAATGTACTGCCCAGGGGGCTGGTGGGGGCAGAGACGGTGGAGTGGTTCAAGAAGGGGTGGGACAGGTAAAGGGAAGGGTTCTGGAAGCAAAGTCCTGTGCAGCAAGAATATCCGGGACTGGGAAGGGAGAAGCCAGAGAGGGCGAGGAGGGCAGCAAGGTCAGCTCCCAGGGTGGGGGCTGACCAAGCGAGCAGACACGAAAGACCGTTAGGCCTATTCTGCTGGCATTTTAGTATGTTAGTATGTTAGCCTGAAGCCCAGCATCTTCGAAGAGAACCACGAGGTAATCCACCTCCAGCGTCATCCAGCTTGTTTCACAGGTCTTATTTCATCAGATCATCATTTGGTCTGGGTAGAGTGAGTACAAACAGGGTAGCTCCCTACAACAAAGCTATTGCAAGGGACTGAGCCATCCGGCTCCGGATTACAAATCTGAGTTAAAGTGCATGTTGTGTGTTTTCTTTCCTAAGGGCCCCAAAAATAGCTGCAACGCCGGCCTACCCTGGGCAATGCTCCAGGCTAGCCTGCTTAACAACTGGGTACCCAGAGTGAGTGTATCTGTGCTAGAGGGACTGTTAGTGCATGCATTGTTTAAACCTGACTAGAGTAGAACTAATGAATCATTTGCTAGATTTATTGCCCCACCCCTGTGAAATTCCCCTAAATAAATCAGATTCTATGGCCGGCCCGTTGGCGCAGTGGTTGGATTTCCACTTGCGACGCTGACGATCCAGGTTCAGGAACAGACCTAGGTCGTCGGAGGGACAGCTGGGGGGAGAAGGATTGAGCATCCTAGGACTGCTCTCCTTCTCCAGAGGGAGGGCGAGAGAACATCTGGTGCTCATGGGACCCCTGGCGGAGGCCAGGGGCACCACAAGCAGCCAGCGTCTGGATGTCTTCGGTGGTGGGGCAGACGTGGGATGTCATTGCACATCCCCTCCCCTAAGGAAAAACAGGGAAAAAACACCACTACCAGGGTCCTCATGATGCCCCCTCGCCGCTCCTTCATTCACTCCCAGGCTGACTCCCTGACCTGATCAATTTACATGGCACCTTGACCAGTACTGCGGCCCTGCCCTGGGGTGTCAAGGGGCAAATTGTAGTAGTATTCATATGGAGTGGAGGGCAGCAGGGACCATGACTGGGCTGAACTCTGATGCTGGTGAGTGGCCAAAAAACATAGTAAATAAAAAAAAAAAAAAGATTCTATTCTTTCAGCGTTTAATCTGGCTACAGTGTGCATTTGTGGAGGGGATATTGCATTGCTGTTTGGTTGCTCTATCACTAACCTTATTTTACTGGGGGTACCCAGGGCCACTGCAGTTGATCCAGCCCTGCTAGTAAGTGTGACCAGTGTGGGCTCAATACTGTATTTCCATGCTAAACGTGATTGTTTACCTTCTGAATTGGTTAAACCACTAGAGGGGTTATGGGGGGTTATAGTGTCCCAGAGGGCTATACCCATAGCAGTCACGCTACCCTCAAACCAACCCTCTGGGTGGAGGCACCCATTCAAAGAGCTCTGGCCTCTCAACCTGTATCTAGGCACACAGGCAGTGGTAGTAGCCCATAGGATAGAGCCACCTAGGAGTCAGACATCATCTGTGAGGATGCTTCTGGGGAGGAATGTACCACACCTGATCCAAAACTGTATTTTGCCACAGAACCCTAAATGTAGCACTGCTTCTTTAAACTGTTAAAAGACTGCCCCACAAGATCTCTGTCTGGACTAATCTCCTCTTCCCACCAATGCAGGCTTTGGCATCAGGTGCAGGACAGGACTGAAGAAAAAAAAATGGACTCCCTTGGCTGGATGCTGGGTGAGATCAACCCCTTTTGTTCTGTTATTTGATGTTAAAATGTTTAAAGGGGTTGGCTCCCCAGTAAGTAAAAAATGCCGTTTTTCTGTTTTTGAAAAAAAAAAAAATTATGTTTAGTAATGTTTATCAGGAGGTGGCTGGACTGGAATATGCCCCTCTAAAGCTGTAGCTGAGCCTTAATGGTGGGTGAAGGTATGCATCGCTAGTGTGCATGGGTGTGAGTGATGTTGGTATGAAGTTGTGTATGTTTGCATAAGAGTCTGGGTGAGAGTGATTAGCGGACTTCAATAGAACTTTTGAAATGTTACAGAGTGTTAGGCCTTTAAAGTAGCAGTATGTTTGCTACCGTTTTAGACATTTTTTTTTGCTGTTGTGCTCAATGCGGTTCTGTGTTATGCAATATTAGAAGGGGTAGGTATGATTAGTACCCTTCCTGGCAGCAGCACTTCATTTAAATATCTGCAAAAATGTTTCCTTTCAACGTGTTGGGGGGGGAGGGGAGTGAATGCCCCCGTTGCAGTACCGGGCAATCTGTCCATGGGAACCAGCGAGTGGTTCGCCAGAATGCCCCAGGGGATGGTAGAGTATCGGTTAAGGTAGAGCCCTGGGTTGTGGAAAATTTAATCCCACCATTTCTGCGTTGTACCCAGTTAGTGTCCTGGCCCTTGGGGGGAGGGAGAGTGTCCATCTCTCTCCTCTGGGGGGTCAGTGGTGCACTCTGGGAAGCGTTCCCCAGGAGGTGAACAGTTTCAAGTGGGGGGAAGAGTGTAAGCACACCTTTGGGAGTTTGCAGGTTAATGGGACTGGCAGCTAAGTGTAGTTATGCAGGAAAAGCTGTGGTGCTGGTAGGTCTGGAGTGGAGCTCTGCTTGCATGCAGGTGGGGCCTCAGTCCAGAGGGTATAAACAGGGGTAGTTTGGCACCAAAAAAGGGATTAGGAAGATACAGAGAGAGAGAGAGAGAGAGAGAGAGGGGGAGAGAGAGTTGAGTTGCAGGTTCAGCACATAATTCGGCCATGAGGGTTGCGGCGGGGCCGGAGTGGACCATCCACCACCCTGGCCCTCCTCCCTTGAAGACCAAAAAGTGCGCCAGTTTGGGCCATACCGAGAAGTGTGAACAGAAGGGGCTCATGTAACTAGAGGGTATCGCCCGTGGGTGAGTGCATCCCTGAAAGCCAATGAGAGGACTGCGGCAGAGCCATTTTGGCAGGCGGGGTCTGGAGCATGGTCCAGAAGTGGCAGTCTGGATCGTTGGTGGGATAGTGGTGGTAGTCCCTTTCCCCAGACAGAGCACTGGAATGTAAACTGAACTAAAACTGTCTAGCGTATCCCTCTGTGCCCCCCCTCCCGCCAGCCAGGCAGTAGGATTCCCCAAGCTAGGAGACATTTTGGCTAGGGACCCTCTACGTCCCTGGGATCATGCTTGGAGAGGGCAAGAGGCATGATCTGTGGCTATTGGAACCCCCCGGGGCGGGGGAGACTGCCCCGCCTAAAAAATACTAAATTATATGGCAATCCACATTAGTCCTTTTTAAATAGGGATACAGGGTAGGGACTTGGTGGGGTGTGTAGATCAGCCCCAGTGAGGTGGTGTATGCCTTTAGGATACATAAGGCAAGTTTATTTCTATAGCGCTCAGTCCAACATGGGCTCAGAGTACTATGCATACTGTAGTTAGATCCTAGTCATGACACAACACATTAAAACACTGGGACAATCACTGGCAGATAAAATCAAGATAAGTCATACTGAAAAAACTTGATCAAGCAGGAATGTTTTCAACGCGGTTTTAAAGAACTCCACTGTGTTAGCTGAGTGGATATGGAAGGGAAGTGAGTTCCAAAGAATAGGAGCTGCCAGTCTGAAGGCTCCAAAGGTAGTGTCACCCAAGGATTTAAGCCTAGCAAGAGGGACAGCCAGCAAACCAGCATTGGTGGTGCCAAGAGGGCAGAAAGGGTGATATGGAATCAGGGGCTCTTGTAAGTAGTCCAGTCTCAGACCACATAGGGCCTTGCATGTTAACAAGCAGATCTTAAAGGTGATGCGTGAGCAGAGGTAGCCAGTACAGAACACACAAGACTGGCATAATGTGGTCACTCCTCAAGGAACCCACCAGCATCCAGGCCACAGCATTCTGTAATCATAGAAATCTGTCAGCAGAAAAGGGCCACTTAACCCATCTAGTCTGCCCCTGCCCAAGGGCTCTTCTGCCCCATTTTCCTTACTTCCCCACTTTCTTGTCCTCCCTCCCTAATGCAGTCTCCAGACCTCATCCCCACCACACTGGATTCATACCCTTATCTAATCCCATGTAGGTATCCTATGCCTTCTTGAACTCCCCCACAGAGTTTACTCTCACCACCCACTCAGGCGACTTATTCCAGGGAACCCGCACCCTCTCAATGAAATATTGTCCCCTCATATTACCTTTGAAATTGCCTCCCTCCTATTTTAAGCTGTGCCTCCTAGTTGATATGTTTTCACTCATTTTGAAAATACTCACTTCCCTCACCCTATTTATTCCCCTCAAATATTTAAAAGGTTCCATCATATCCCCCCGTTTCCAGTGTGTAAAAGTCAAGCTCCTCAAGCTGTTCTTCAGATCTCTTGTGCAATCCTTGCACCATTTTGGTAGCCCATCTCTGGACCCTTTCCACTCTATCCCTGTCTCCCTGCAAGTGTGGTCCCCAGAACTGTACCCCATATTCCAGGTATGGTCTAACCATGGACCTGGATAGTGGCATGATCACCTCCCTCCTCCTACTTGTGATACCCCTCCCTATGCATGCCAGCATTCTGTTTGCCTTTCCCACTACCTTGTTGCACTGGTTTACCACCTTTCGGTTATCTGAAATGACTATCCCCAGATCCCTTTCCTGCTTTGTTGCCTCGAGTTCATCTCCTCCCAGCATGTAGCTTGCCTTTGGATTTTTGCACCCATGTGCATTATTTTGTATTTCTTTGCATTAAAGTGCAGATGCCATCGCCCTGACCACTCCTCCAGCTTGAACAGATCCTCCCTCATCTTCTCCACCCCCTGGTGTAGCCACCCTATTACAGATCTTTGTGTCATTAGCAAATAGACACACCTTCCCCATGTCGACCCTCCATTATATCCCAATGTAGATGTTAAACAGTATTGAGCCCAATATTGACCCTTGGGGTACCCCCACATGTCACAATTTCCTCCCTGGAATGAGCCCCATTGACAACCACCCTTTGAGTTCTGTCTTCTAGCCAGTTTTCCACCCAGTTTGTCAGTCTCCTCCATACACCTAAGCTGCCCAAGTTGGCCCAACTTGTTCACCAGCCTCCTGTGAGGATGGTGTCAAAGCCTTACTGAAGTCAAGATAGGCCACGTACACTGCCCCTTCCTGATCACATACCTCCGTCACCTCATCAAAGAATTTGATCAGGTTAGTTTGGCATGATCTTCCTCCTGTAAACCCATTCTGGCAGTCATCTATGAGCCCTCCCCTCCTCTAGATATTGTACTAACCTTTCTTTTAAGAGTGTCTCCATCAGTTTTCCCACCACAGAGGTGGGACTGACCAGATGTTAGTTTACTGGTTCCTCCCTCCACTCTTTGTGCAATGGCACCACCTCTGCATTTTGGTTCCCTGGGACTTTCCCCTTGTCCAAAGATAGATTAAACAGCTTTTTGAGTGGTTCCACAAGTTCCTCCCTCATCTCCTTGAGCACCCTGGGATGTAGTGCATCAGGACCCATTGCCTTGTCTACCCTTAATATGCCTAATTCTTCCAATACTTGTGTCCACTTCCCTACCCTTCATTCCCCCATCTCTTAGCACTGGTCCCTCATCCTCAATTGTGAAGACCAAGCTAAAGTACCTGTAGGTCTGCTTTATCCTCATCCCTCTCAATCAGAGCTCCTCCTCTGCTTTAACACACCTCCAAAGACAACACAAACCTCAGAGGTAAACAGCAGAGCACCTTAGAGGTGATGAAAGCATGGATAATGGTCACTAGGTTTTCCTGAGCCAAGTACAGCCTGATCCTAGTGATATTATGTAGATGAAAGTCAGATCAGACAACAGAAGACACCTGATGTTCAAATTTTTATTTTTATTTATTTATTTTGAAAGTCAGATTTACAACCTTTGAGTCAGGGACTCATTTACAAAGGCACATCGTCGCAGGGAGGGTAGACATAGTTACAGTGTGAGATACAACAGTGGCAACATACAGGTGCAATACAGATAACAAAAAGAACACAATATAACAGTGGTTTACGGGTTAAAGTTACATGCAGTAAATAGCAATCATATAAATGTGAGGAGTCTCTTCAAAAATGACCCCCAAGCTCCTTAACTGTACCAGCTGCAGCAAGGGAATGGCCGCCCAATACAGAGAGAGCCTCATCCCCTGCAACAGAAAAGCCCTAGTTAAGTAACCATGACTTTTTTTTTTTTAAAGACATAACCTGTTCAAGGCCATCCAGTCGTTCTTTGCCAAACAGCAGCTCAGCCCCAGAGCCACAGATGGATCAGGAGCACAAGACAGGTCCAACTGGGTATCACCTGCATAGCCATGAAATCCCACATTGTATCATCTAATGATCTCCACTGGCAGCATATACACAGAGAATAAAATGGGGGTTGAGGATCAAGACATGTGGAACACCACAAGAAAACAGATGCCTCAGAGGTAAAACTCCCAGAGCTACCTGTTGTGTTCTTCCAGCTAAGTAGGGCTCAAACAGAGCAAAACCACACCGGTCAGGCACACATAGTTCCTCAGGTGATCCAACAGCACCCCATGATCCACGTGCCAAATACTGATGAGATCCAAGAGCACCAAGATTGAGCTTTGCCCTCAATCCCTCACAAAGAGATCATGAATCACCCCAATGAGAGTCGTCTGTGCTGTGCCAAGGCTGAAATCCCAACTGGAGAGGCAGGCAACCCATTAGCTGCTCAGCCACCACCTTCTCAACCTTCCCTAGAAAGGGTAGGGCAGACAGGCCTGTAATTCACTAGAATGTCAAGGTGCAATGATTTTTAGAAGGGGCCTGACCATGGCCCTTTTCAAGCCTGAAGGAAAGACATCCTCCCTCAAGGACCCATTCATGATATATGCGAAGACTGGACCTAGGAGCTCAGTGCAGCTGAGAACCTGCCACGTTGGACCCAGGTCCAGAATACAGTGGTGGGACACAAACCGAAGACCACCTACAGAACCTCAGCCTCAGAAAAACAGTCAAAACTCTGATAAGAGAAATTGTTTACATATGTTGATATTTGATTTCCAGGTATATGAAAAAAGAAACCAGTTAAAACTCATCCCAGACAGGCAGACAGGCATCACTGTAGGTGCAGCCTCCCCCAGTCCAAGCCAGGCCACTAGAAGAAATACCAGATCTAATGGCCAACACTTTGTCAATAGAAAAGCACCCAAACTCCTCACAAATAGCTCCAATGGACTGCAGACAGGGAAGATTTAACAGCCTGTCCACAATGCAAGACAGATTGACTGGGAGATTTTTCACTGTAGCAATCGATTGTGACAGGCATGGTCTTACAGGTTGATTGCCTGTTGATATTCAGCATAGTGAACTTCATGCCAATCTGTCCTCCATACATCCAGATCTTCTCCAGGAATACTCCAACCTACACCTCTCAGCCTTTAACCACTGCAGCACAGTACCACAGCGAGCTAGGATGTGAGATCAAAGGGTGAATTTAGAAAGGTGCTATAGAGTTGAGGGTAGCTGTAAGTGTCTTATAGCACTCCATGGCCGCCTCTGGACCTTGTGCACAAGTTAGCAACATGCGAGGCTCCAATTTAGGTTTAGGATGGCACCTGATAGTTGGACAGGGGACCCCACACTAGAATGCAACTGTATAATGATTCGACACAGAGACCGGATCAACCTTGACTGCACCAATGTCAAGTCCCAATGAGAAAATCAGATCCAGTGTGAGGCCATGCGGTTGGGTTTCAGAGGCAACTGCCTGCATCAATCTCAGGGAAGTAATCAACTGGAGGAGCATTTGTCCAAAATTCAAGAATCAAACCAGCCATTGAAATCCCAGTACCCATAACCTGGGACTGACCAGTACTTATTTGGTGATTAAGTCTGCCAGCTCCTGCAAGAAGACACTCCAACCACCTGGTGGTCAGTAAATGAGAATGACCAGGTCATTGACACCCTAAAACAGATCTCTGACCATCACATTCAAAGGATCCAAACAAACATTCTCATTGGGAGTGCAGCAAGTCCCAGGGTGACTATGTAAAACATTGGCCACCCCTACACCTTTATGATCCCTCCTCAGGCAATGCACCATGGAAAAAAAGGGAGGAACAGATTTCTCCAGCACAGGGCCAGCATCACCACCCAACCAGGTTTCTGTGATGCAAACGAGGTCAGCTGAGAAAATCAGCAACATCACCGCCGTTTTGTTCCTTAGTGACCTTGCGTTATAGAAAGCAGCCCAAAGGGGACGAGCAGCACAGGCTGGATGGGCTACTTGCTGCTCGTTGAAACATGGAGAACCCTAGCGACGGGAACCAGAAATGAACAAAGTCTGGCTATGTGGATGCTCCCTTGGCAGGCAGTAAATTTGGGGGTACCAGTTTAATAGGAAGAGATTTCCAGGGCAGCTCTGCAGGGCTAAATGCTCCATTACTCCAAACAGTTGTCCTCACTCCAAGAATGTTTGAAGTACCAAATAATATGCCTCATTTATCTATTGCTGGGTCCTACCTGTAATCTGGGTGTTTAAAGCCTATAGTTACTGTTCAAGTCATGCTAACTGTTGAGAGCTATGTGCTCTTGGTTTGCACCAAGTCCCCAACATATCGAGACGTTTATATCTGTGGGCATCAGTATACTCCTTACCCTTTGTGGAATCTTGATGTAACCTGAAGTAATCCATCCCCTTTGTGAAACAGAATAAATTATGGAATCTTAAAGTCTTGAAATCCTTGTAGTACATAATGTGCTCATGAGCCTTCATTTAATAAAATATGTTGTGATTGGACAGTCACATCTCACTGGGGACTAAACCCCCACCCCCAGTTTTGCAGCCCTGCACTGGCCTGAAGAGCATACAAACATATGAGGTCACAATAACCCAGGAGGTCATGTTAAGTGGATTAATTTCGAGTACCCCTCCCTGAAAATTAATATACCACTGAAACTCCTAGACAGGAGGAGGGACTACAAGCAACTGTAGGGAGTACCTCAGATGTGGCAGAGTGGTGACAGGACCACTGTCTGGAAGTATGGGGGGGGGGTGGAGAAGTCTCAGGTGGTGGGTGATGTCAAGACTACTGTAGGTACTTTTGGCTGGTGGTGGCAGGTTCACTGCCTAACTGTAGGGCAGACCCTCAAGTGCAGTAGATGGTGGGTTGTTTCAGCATCACTGACAAGACCAGAGAGAAGAATGGAGATAGGACAGAGAGGGAGAGGGAGAGGGAGAGGGCTAGTACCCTGAAGGAACAATAGGTTCCAGGGATTATAGGGAATATGGATAAACTGGATGGACCTATGGTCTTTTTCGGCCATTATGGTCTATGTTTCTGTGTTACTGTAGGAGTCTCAGAGGTGATGTGGTGGTGCCAGGACCAAGTCCACCAGATGTGGTTTGGGCTGGCAGGTCCACTGTCTACAACAGTAGGAGTCTTGCAGGTGGTGGATGGAGTCAGGACCACTGCCTTTAACTATGAGGAAGTTCCAGGGTTGGGGGCAACAAGACTCCTTTGTAAACCAGCTTGCAAATCCATGTAACAACACGTGTAGTAGCAAGAGCACAGCCTGAAATTGTAGGGAGTTCTGCTAGTATGGTGGTTCAGAACCACCATCTGTTACTGTAGGGAGTCTCACAGGTGCAGTCAGAACCACAGTTTCATAACTGTAGAGAAACAGACTCTTAGATAAGGCCTGCTACAGTAGGACTAGCAAGGCCCGGGACCTGGCAAAAAGTGATATCCGTCAGTCTGAAGCAAGGGTTAGTCACCCAAAAAGTATGCAGAATCAAGAGGGCCTTTTTGCGGCTAGCAGTATAGGCTAGAAGTTAGAGTAATGAACTTGGTACATACAGAGTTGTTATTCCCACGTCGTCTACTTGAATAGTGTGTGATATTAAGACAGTCAAGTCAACCTCCCCATCCCCTGAGCTCCCCCCTGGTTGTCCCAGAGAAGAGGCACAATGGGCCAATCTCTTCCACATGGCTGTTTATCTCCCATTGCCAACTAGTATCACATGGAAAATATGGTTTAAATTTGAAAAGGCCAGTTGTGCACCAGACATGAAAGGAAATGCAGCAATACCCACAGTGACACTATATACAAAAACAGTGTACTGCTTAGTGTAAATCATGCCCTCAGCTGTGGTGGGTGGTAGCAGGTCCACTGGCTGTAACCAAAAGGGATCCCCACAGGGGTGGTGGTGGTCAAGACTACCTGCAACTTCCCTGCAGTGCTGTGGATGGTAAGACCAATACCTGGGGAAGGGGGATCCCCTCAGGTATAGAAACATAGAAACATAGATTTTGATGGCAGATAAGGACCGCTTGGCCCACCCAGTCTGCCTATTTCCCTACCTATTGGATAAGCTGCAGATCCTAGTTAACCAGCAGCCTACTTCTTCCTACCCCCACCCCCTAGAATTGCCTTATGACTGTCCCATGCATGCTTCAATTCCACCACTGTTTTTGACTCCATAACCTCCTCCAGAAGGCTGTTCCATGCATCCACAACCCTCTCTGTGAAAAAATACTTCTTAAATTACCTCTGAGCCGCCCTCTTCTATCTTCAAATTGTGCCCTTGTTCTTGCACACCTCTTTTTGAAAGATGCTACCCTCTTGGACTTTGTTGATTCCCTTGAGATACTTGAAAGTTTCTATCATGTCCCCCTCTCCCTCCTATCCTCAGGGCTATACATATTCAGCTCTTAAGTCTCTCTTCATATGTCTTCTGGTGCAGACCCTGCACCATTTTAGTTGCCCTCCTCTGGACAGCCTCCATCCTGTCTATGGCCTTGCGGAGATTGGGTCTCCAGAACTGCACGCAGTACTCCAGATGGGGTTTCACCAACTGTCTGTACAGAGGGATAATAACTTCCTGTTTTCTACTGGTGATGCATCTCCCTATGCATCCCAGTATCCCCCCAGCCCTCCTTGCTGCCCTCTCACATTGCTTGCCCACCTTTAGGTCATCTGATATGACTACCCCCAGGTCCCTTTCCATTTTTGTTGTTGTTAGTATCTCACCCTCCATTGTGTACTCTTCCCCTGGGTTTTTGTTTCCCAGGTGCATTACCTTGCACTTCTTAGCATTGAATCTAAGCTGCCATACATTTGACCATTCCTCTAACCTTGCCAAGTCCCTTCTCATCCTTTCCACCCCACCTTGTGCATCAACTCTGTTGCAGATCTTTGTGTCATCTGCAAAGAGGCATACTTTTCTTCAGTCCTCTACAATGTCACTTATAAAGACATTGAAGAGGACCGACCTAATACTGAACCCTGCGGTGCCCACTAGTAACCCCTTTCTTCAGAGTGGACTCCATTTACTATTACTCTCTGTGTCCTATTCTCCAGCCAATTCTTTACCCAGGCTGTCATCTTGGGACCCAATCCCAGGCTGGCTAACTTGTATATTAATCTTTTGTGTGGGACTGTGTCAAATGCCTTGCTAAAGTCTAGGTAGGCCATGTCCATAGCCCCTCCCTGATCTACTACTTTGGTCACCCAGTCAAAGAAATCTATCAGATTTGTCTGGCATGACCTTCCACTGTGAATCCATGCTGCCTTGGGTCCTGAGCCCTCTGGCCTCTAGATACTCAACAATTCTTTCCTTCAGAAGTGATTCCATCATTTTCCCTACCACTGAGGTTAAACTAACAGGTCTGTAGTTTTCTGCTTCTGCCTTGCACCCACTTTTGTGAAGGGAATCACATCTGCCCTCCTCCAGTCCTCAGGTACCACCCACATCCTCCATGATTTGTTAAGAGGGTAGTCAGAGTGGTGTCACTAGTTCTACCCTTAGTTCTTTTAGAATTCTGGGATGAACCCATCAGGCCCCATTGCTTTGTCCACCTTCAGTTTTAAGAGTTATTTCAGAACCCTTTCTTCTGTAAATGGGCTGGTATCAACTTCTGTATCCAAAGTATTTCTACTGTTTGTTTTAGGTACCTCCCCACTTCCTTTGTAAATACTAAGCAAAAATATTTGTTTAGTATCTCTGCCTTTCATGATCACCTCTGCCCACCCTCCTCCTCTTTATTAAGCCTCACTAGCCCTCCTTGGTCTTCCTTTGCTCCTGATGTACCTATAAAAGGTTTTATCCCCCTTCTTAACTGAGTTGGCTATCTTTTCCTTGGTTTGGGACTTTGCTGTTCTGACTGCCTTCCCAGCTTCCTTTTGCTTTAACTGATACAGTTCCCTGTCCTGCTCCTTCTGTGATTCCTTGTACTTCCTGAATGCTTTCTTTTTCTCTTGAACCTTCACTGCAGCTTCCTTTGAGAACCTTAGTGGTTTCTTACATCATTTTGTTTTGTTAATTTGCTTCACACAAATGTAACCCCCCTGCAAATGGGGGTTTCCAAAAGACTTCCAGGAGCTTGCTTGAATGCTCCAAGCCTGAATGGTGTTTGGCATTTAAGCCATTTATCAGTGAGTGTTTTTAGAGCCTCTGGTACTGTCTCTTTAAGAGCTGTCTGCTTGCAGACATAATTAGTTTGTATGGGGGGACTGTGTGCTTCTCTGTTTGAGTACCACTCGAGCTGCTGCCAATTCACTCCATTTTGCAGTCACTAGGAGTGCAAAGGGAACCTATCTGAAAGATGTAACTGTTTGCCAGAAATCATTTAGAGTAATAATGAAATTACAGTTTGTCTAACCTGCTTTCTTTGCAGTCAGAACTGTCTGCCTAGTTCCCCATTCTGGTTTTGAACTGCTGAACTGGACCAATCAGTGTGGGGTAAGCTAGCTCTAAAATGGTGCCTTGGACGAATCAGAACTTGGACTCATAATCTGAGCCAGCCACAAGAGGATTGTATGGGCAGTGACTGTGGGAGATGTAGTTTAGACTTCGGCGCCTTTTTGGACCAACAGGAGCAGTCTATTGTGAGTGACAGCCAATCCAGTCAAGAACTGGGAGGAACTCAAAGTAAGTGCCCGGTTTTGTCTGTTGGAGTTTCAGTTGAGCTCTGGCAATGAAGAGGGAAGGAGCCCTGTGCTTTTCAGTGTGCAGTTTAGTCGGAAGCGTGTGTAAGGCCCAGAGTTCCGGTCTGCAGCTTGTGTAACTGCTTGTTAGGACTGAATCTGTCCTGAAGAGAATCAAAGGATATCTGAAGAGTAGAAACCAGGCTCACCCTGTAGAAGACTGGAGAAATTGCTGAATTGCACTCAGTCTGTCAGGAACTGAATCTGCTGTGTGTTCTCCCGGTATTGTGCAGTAATTGCGATCAGGATAGAGAAGCAGCCTGCCTGTTTGCCATATAAATGTGTGAGGAGTCCCGTGGAGCTCAAGAGTAGCCCTGCTGACATTGAAGGACCCTATCTTGTTTGGAGGTCGTGAGTACTAATTCAGAAGTAGCTCCCTGTTGAGTGCCACATTAAATCCAAATGGAATCACTGTACTGCTGACTGTTTAAAACTAATTTTCTTTCTCTGTGTGAAAGGCCCCTACCAGCTGCCACGGTTTGGACTAGCCACTAGGGCTTGGGTACCCAGGGACAGTAACTGGTAGGGATAGGCCTGTGCACAGAGCCATAGGTAGATGAGTAAAGTGATAAGCTAATTAACCTGATTTCCCCCTGTCCTTGTTATATTCCCCTAAATAAATCAGAGCTGCTTGTTTCAGCAAAGTTATACTGCATGAGGTATTTGTCTATGTTAAAGTATTGTACTGTGATTGTTGCACTGTATCTTATTTTACAGGAGGTCCCAGTGCCTGAACCAGCCATGGGGGTAAGTGTATACTGTGAAGGTAATTCTGATATATTGTGTGGGCCACTAGAGAAGAAAGGGGGTTGCAGTGTCCCAGAGGGCTGTGACCAAGTAAGTTTAACTATTGCAAACCCTGACCTCTGGGTGGAGGCAATCAGCATGGATCCAGGCCCCTCAACCTGTTAGTGGCAAATCAGGCAGGTAGTAGCCCCTGGGATAGCGCATCTAGGGGTTACACAAAGGCTTATTACCTCTGTGATGGCAGTTTTATTATTCCCATTGTTCTTCCACCCCTCCTTCCTGCCCATTTGCGAGTGCATTCCTTAGGCACTCACCCATTTTGGCAAAGTCAGCCCTCCTAAAGTCCAGTACTTTTGCCTTTGTATGGCTTGACTCTATTGCTGTGTTTATTGTGAACTATACTGTTTGATGGTCGCTAGTTCCCAGATGGCTACCCATTTCAACATCTGTGATCCTCTCTTCATCTCCATTTGAGAGAACCAGGTCTAAGATTGCTCCCTCTCAAGTGGGCTCCAATACTAGTTGTCTAAGGCATGCCCTTGTAGAGCATCTACAATAACCCACTTTGAAGTGGCTGCATTCAATCACTAACATCTGACATATTCAGATCACCCATCAGCAATATCTCCCCTTTTTCTGCCATTCTAAGTATTCTTTCTATCATTTCCTTGTCCATTTCCTGCCCCTGAGAAGGGGGTCTGTATACAACCCCTGAGCGGATTGTGGTGCCATTGCTGGTCTCCAAATTTACCCACAGTGCTTCTTCTCCTCCCTGTTTTCCATTTTGTTCTGTTGCTTTGATTCCTTCCCTTATGTAAAGAGCTCCTCCTCCTCCTCTTTTACCCTTCCTGTCCCTCCTGTAGATAGTGTATCCTGGTATGTTTATGTCCCAGTCATGGTTTTGTGTGTACCATGTTTCTGTGACTGCCACGATATCCAGATGTTCCTCCTCCATCAAGGCCACTAATTCAGGAAGCTTGTTACTCAGACTACGGGCATTGGTACTCATTGCTCTCCATTTTTTGATGGCTTTACCTTCTTTTGCAGCATCCCCCACTGACCTGTCTACCTTGGTCTTTTTCTCATTTAGTACCCTGTTTTTGTAGGAGAGGCTGGGATTTTCCTGCTGCTTATCAGTGCCTCCCCCTTGACTAGTTTAAAAGCTTGCCAATGAAGCATTTAAACCAATTGCTCAAAAGACTTGTTCCCTTCCTGGACAGATGCAGACCATCGTGCCAGTATAGGCTGGTGTCCCTCCAGTTGGAACCCCAGTCCCCAATGAAGCCAAACCCCTGTGCTCCACACCATTTTTTCAACCATTCATTAAACTGCATGGTGCAAAGTACCCTCGCCTCACTCATGCCATTGACAGGCAGCACCTCAGAAGGATATTGTGTGTGCTACTTGTCTTAGGCCCCTCCCCAATTCTACAAAGTCCTTCTGCACTGCTCTAATCTCATGATTAGCCAAGTCATTTGTCCCTAGGTGAACAATGATGTCCAGCTCAGACTCCCATGCAGCTGTTCTCGTGATCCTGAGGATCGCCTTCCTGCTCTCCAAGCCATGGCAACAGGCAGGCACTCACTTCAGTTTTCCTGCTCCCCCAGTTCTATCCCCCTAATTATTGAGTCCCCCACCAGGAGCTGCTTCCTTTCCTTGTGGTGTCCTTTGCCTCCTTCCTGTGGGCCTCCCTTGTGACAGTTGTCCTCAGCCTCCTTAGTCTCCTCTGCGGGTGCATCCATAGGGGAGCTATGCTCCCCCAGAATGGCGTATGGATTGTTACAGTACATGGTGTCAGGACCACACAGCATGAAACAACTGAATAGAGAACTGGGAAGGTTAACTGGATTCAACAACTCTAACCCTGAATTTCAGGTGCTTACCCAATACCCACAGAACATTTATGTGTATATCCTTTAGCAGTTATAAAATAGAAACATAGACTTTGATGGCAGATAAGGACCGCTTGGCCCACCTAGTCTGCCCATTTCCCTACCTACAGGATAAGCTGCAGATCCTAGTTAACCAACAGCCTATTTCTTCGTACCCCCACAAGAATTGCCTTATGTCTGTCCCTTGCATTCTTGAATTCTCCCACAGTTTTAGACCCCACAACCTCCTCAGGAAGGTTGTTCCATGCGTCCACAACCCTCTCTGTGAAATAAATACTTCCTCACATTTCCCCTGAGCCATCCCCCCTCTATCTTCAAATTGTGTCCCCTTGTTCTTGCACATCTCTTTTTCTGAAAGATGCTACCCTCTTGGACTTTGTTGATTCCACTGAGGTACTTAAAAGTTTCTATCATGTCCTCCCCTCCCTCCTATCCTCAAGGGTATACATACTAAGCTCCTTTAGTCTCTCCTCGTATGGTTTCTCTTGCAGACCCTGCACCATTTTAGTTGCCCTCCTTTGCACTGCCTCCGTCCTGTCTATGTCCTTGCAGAGATGGGATCTCCAGAACTGGATTCAGTACTCCAGATGGGGTCTTACCAACTGTCTGCACAGAGGGGTAACAACTTCCTGTTTTCTGCTGGTGATGCCTCTCCCTATACATCCTAGTATCCCTCCAACCATCTCTACTGCCTTCTCACATTGCTTGCTAAACTTAATGTCATCTGATATGATTACCCCCGGGTCCCTTTCTATTTTTATTGTTGTTGCTACCTCTCCCCCCTCCATTGTATAATCTTCCTCTGGGTTTTTGTTTTCCAGGTGCATTATTTTGCATGTCTTTGCACTGAATCGAAGCTGCCATACTTCTGACCATTCCTCCAACCTTGCCAAGTCCCTTCTCATCCTTTCCACGCCTCCTTAGGTATCAACCCTGTTGCAGATCTTTGTTTCATCTGCGAAGAGGCATACTTTTCCTTCTGGTCCCTCTGCAATGTCACTTACAAAGACATTAAATAGGACTGGACCCAGTACTGAACCCTGCAGTACCCCACTAGTAACCCCTCTTTCTTCAGAGTGGACTCCATTTACAGTTACCTTCTGTTTCCTGTTGTCCAGCCAATGTTTTACCCAGGCTACCACCTTGGGACCCACTTCCAGGCTGGTTAATTTGATTATTAATCTTGTGTGTGGGACTGTGTCAAATGCCTTGCCAAAGTCTAGGTAGGCCATGTTCACAGCCCTCCCTGGTCTACTACTTTGGTCACCCAGTCAAAGAAATCAATTAGATTCATCTGACATGACCTTCCCACTGTGAACCCATGCTGCCTTGGGTCCCGTGCCCCACTGGCCTCTAGGTACTCAACAATTCTTTCCTTCAGAAGTGATTCCATCACTTTCCCTACCACAGAGGTCAAACTGACAGGTCTGTAATTTCCTGCCCCTGTCTTGCCCCCACTTTTCTGAAGGGGAATCATATCTGCCTTCTTCCAGTCCTCAGGTACCACACCATCCTCCCATGATTTGTTAAAAAGGGTAGTCAGTGGTGTCACTAGTTCTCCCCTTGATTCATTTAGAATTCTGGGGTGAATTCCATTAGGCCCCATTGCTTTGTCCACCTTCAGTTTTAGGAGTTCATTCAGAACCCTTTCTTCTGTGAAAGTACTGGGATCGACCCCCCTATCCAGAGTGCTTCTGTTAATTGGATTAGGCACCTCCCCCTCCTCCTCTTTTGTGAATACTGAGCAGAAGTATTCATTCAGTATCCCTGCTTTTTCACTGTCCCTCTCTGCCCACCCACTGTCCTTTCTATTTAGCCTCGTTATCCCTCCCTTTGTTTTTCTACACTCCCTGATGTACCTATAAAAATGTTTTATCCCCTTCTTAACTGAGTTGGCTATCTTTTCCTCAGTTTGGACCCTTGCTTTTCTGACTTGCCGCCCTGCTTTCTTCTGCCTTAACTGGTACAGTTCTCTGTCATGCTCCTTCTGTGTTTCCTTATACTTCCTACATGCTATCTTTTTCTTCCTAACCTTCCCTACCACCTCTTTTGAGAACCATAGTGGATTTTTCTTTCGTTTTGATTTATTTGCTTCACACAAAGGCTTGTTGCCTCTGTGATGTCAGTTTTGATGTTTCCCCATTGTTGCTCCACCCCTCCTTCTAGCCTGTTTGCTAGTGCTTTTCTAAGGCACTCTCCCATCTTGCCAAAGTCAGCCCTCCTGAAGGCCAGTACCCTCACTTTTGTATGGTTTGCCTCTGTAGCTGAGTTGATTGTGAACCACATTGTTTGGTGGTCATTTGTTCCCAGATGGCTACCCACTTCTAGATCCGAGTTCCTCTCACTGTCCCCATTTGAGAGTGTGAGGTCTAAGATTGCTCCCTCATGAGTGGGTTCCAAAACTAGTTGTCTGAGGCATGCCACCTGTAGGGCATCGAGAATAGTCCTGCTCTTGGATGTGGCTGTAGCAAAGGTGCTCCAGTTAACATCTGGCATATTCAGGTCCCCCAACAACAGCATCTCCCCTTTCTCTGCCATCCTAAGGATGCCTTCCATCATATCCTTGTCCATTCCTTCTCCCTGACATGGGGGTCTGTATACAACCCCTGTGCGGATTGTGGTACCATTTCCAGTCTCTAAGGTGACCCACAGTGCCTCCCCTCCTCCCTGTTTACTCTTCTATTCCATTGCTTTTATTCCTTCCCTTACATAGAGAGCTACTCCTCCCCCTCTTCTACCCTCCCTGTCTCTCCTGTAGATTGCGTACCCTGGTATGTTAACATCCCAGTCATGGTTCTCTGTGTACCATGTTTCTGTGACTGCTATGATATCCAGACATCTCTCTTCCATCAAGACCGTAAGTTCAGGGAGCTTGTTGCCCAGACAATGGGCTTTGGTACTCATTACCCTCCATTTCTTGATGATCTTACCTCTTTTTGCCCCATCCCGGTCCTTATTGCCTTTGTCATTTTCTCCATTTACCCCTGACCTCCTCCCTATCAACATCTCTATCTTGGTGTTTACCTTACTTACTACCCTGATTTTGGAGGGGGGGGCTAGGATTTCCCTGCTCCTTTCCAGTGATTCCCCTCCTGGCTAGTTTAAATGCTTGTCAATGAAGCATTTAAACCCATCACCTAGGATCCTGGTTTCCTTTCTGGACAGATGCAGACCGTCATGCCAGTATAGGCCTGCATCACTCCAGGTGGACCCCCAGTCCCCAATGAAGCCAAATCCCTGAGCTCTGCACCAGTTTGTTCAACCACTGATTGAATCCCATGATGTGGAGCACCCTAGCCTCATCCATGCCATAGACAGGCAGCACCTCCGAGAAGGTTACCATGCGTGCTACTTGTCTAAGGCCCCTCCCCAACTCTACAAACTCTTCCTGCATGGCTCTGATCCCTTTCTCAGCCAGGTCATTTGTCCCTAGGTGGACAATGACATCCAGCTCCCTCCCTCCCCTGTGCAGCTGCTCCAGCGATCCTGAGGATTCGCTCCCTGTCCCTGCAAGCCATGGTGCCAGGCAGGCACTTTACCTCCCTTCTCCCTTCCTCCCCCAGTTCTACCTGCCTAACAATGGAGTCGCACACCAGGAGTTGTTTCCTTCCCCTATGGGGTCCCATGCCACCCTCCTGTTGGTCTCCTTCGTGGAGGTTTCCAGCATCTTCCTTGGCCTCCGATGCGGGGGCCTCCATAGAGGAAACACACTTTGCCAGAACGGCATATGAACTGTGGAGTTACAACTGGAGGGATGTGCCTCTGTTCCACCACCCTCACCCTCCCTGAGCCCACTGTGGTCCAACCACTCCTCTTTCTTGGCAACCTCTGAGGCAACGGCAGTGGCCCTGGTGGTCCCTGGGTGGGAGAGGAGGTCCCCCAAATCCCAGCCAACTCAGCTTGGAGATGAGCAACCTCCTCCCTCAGCCCAGAGAGGTGCCTGCAGATGGGACAACACCGCATCCTCCAGAACGTCTCCCGGAAGACTGCTGCTCCACAGCCACTGCACTGCACAACTCCCATCATGTCCTATTTCTGGCCCCTTAACTGTTGTTTGGAATAGTTACTCTTTCCTCTGTTTATTTATTTTTTTAATTTATTTTTTTTTCTCCCTACTTACTGCCTCTGTGCCCTTTAAGCTCCTGATCTTCCTGTTCTGAGACAAGAAGTTCCTATTATTCTCAGTAGTCTCCTTACTTGCTCA
The DNA here is from genome assembly GCA_016271365.2 of Neoceratodus forsteri. NCBI lineage: Eukaryota > Metazoa > Chordata > Ceratodontiformes > Ceratodontidae > Neoceratodus > Neoceratodus forsteri. The sequence goes on from CM057454.1 coordinate 1,136,773,998, forward strand.
GAGTCAGACCTCCAGCAGCTGGGGGGAATGGAGAGCTACTTTTTTCCTTCTAGGATGGCGATTCTTTTGTGGCTCTGTGATCACTTACTTCCTGCTCCCAATCAGGAAGTTCCTGTTGTCAGTCAAATCCTGTGCCTATAAAGGTAAAACTGGCTTAGGGTGGAGGGAAGGAGGGCAATATAGTCCCAGTAGAGAAGTATAGTTATGATAGCAGCTCCTTCTTCTTGGTGTTCTCTGCCTGTTCTCTGGCAGAAGCTATCTAGGGTAGTTTTTAAATCTGGCTTTAACCTGGCTTTCTTCTAGCTAAGCCACTCTCCCTACTTCACAGCTCTTTCTATGCTTAGTTAATTGTAGAGATAACAATTCCCTTCAGGCACCTGAGACAAACACCTAGATAACAATTCACTTCAGCCAACACAAACAAACACACTAACTTTTTTTTTATTTTTGTAACCCCCCATACAAATGGGGGTTCCCAAAAAGTCTTCCTCGAGCTTGCCTAAATGCTCACTGCCAGGCTGGTGTCCTGCGTTTTAGCAGTTTAAATGTGATTGCCAGAGAGGGCCTGTATAGCTTCTGTGTACTGTCTCTTGAAGAACTGCCTGGATTGCAGTCATAAGTAATCTGAGAAAGAGCTCTGTTGAAAGATGTAACTATTTGCTGAAAATCATTTAGAATGATAATGATAATGCAATGTGTCTAACCTGCCTTCTTTGCAGCAAGGACTGTTTTGTTTATCTTCACTGTCTTGGTCCTGGATTGCGAATTGGACAAATCAGTTCTGGTGGGACCTAAAATGGAGCTGGACTACAGGAGCTGTCTGGAGTCAAAATCTGTAGGAACTGTAGTTTTGGGCTTTTGGCGCCTTTTTGCACCTGTAGGGGCAGCCTTTGTTGTTACTGACAGACAGACAGATCAGCCAACTAAACCTTTTGGATTCTGGGGAAAGTCCCTGGCTTGCTGGCAGTTGAGTTAGATCTCAGCTGGGAGCTGAATAAGCAAGAGCTTGGGACAGTCAAGCAGCCGTCTGAGTAGTTTCATGTGCGAGAACTGTGGAAAGGCCTGAGTTGTGGCCTGCATGTCTGCCTGCTACCCCTGAGAGGGAGAGAAGAGAATTATTTCGGACTAAATCCAAGTTTGTGAGAACGAAGTAAGCCACTGATTTTTTACCAGGATCATACCTGAAGAAGACCAAAGATTTGCCGAATGTGATCGGCCTGTCAGGATTTCCTGCTGCTTTTGAATCCCCAGTTTGTGCAGAGACTTTGCGATCGTGACCGGAGAGCTGTTTGCCTGGTACAGTAGAATTTCCTTACATGTAAATGTGCTGTGTATTAAAAATGGGTCGTGATTTGGTTCCCCACTGTGTGTACTGTGTTCTGCTTGCTGGTGCTGTAGAATCCTTTACATGTAAATGTGCTGCGTATTGAAAGTGGGTCGTGATTTGGTTCCCCACTGTGTAAACTGTGTTCTGCTTGCTGGAAGCTTTATCTAGCCTAATCGAACTGAATCCACGTTCATCTCCATTCGGCCTGGGCCATGCCACACTGGCCCTGCCAGACTACCCCCCTGCACAGAGAAAGCCACGGATGAGAGATCTGCCTGGGGATCAGCCCCCTGCTCCACACTTGAACAGGAACAACACCTCAGCGAATCATGTGGGCTCTGCTTCTCCTGGCACTCCAGATTAACCACTTGCTGTTTCAATTTTTGTCCAACCTGTGTCCAGTCTTGGGTATCGTGAGTAATCCTCAGGGTAGCTCCCTGCAACAACAGCCTAATCTAAAAGTGTGTCATCTGATTGTCTTGTTGTTTTCTTTTCATGAACTGAGCCCTCCGGCTCTGGATTACAAATAGTGTGTGTTGTGCATGTTGTTTTCTACCATCACAGGGCCCCAGCCAACTGCAACGTTCCTGGCTAGCCCACCATTCTCCATCTGGGTACCCAGAGTGTGTGACTGTTTATGGACCCTGAAGTGCATGCATAACTGTTTGATTGATACAGCCTTTAAGCAAATTAACCTGATTACATCCCTCCTTTGTTCAAGCCCCTTAAATAAATCAGATCCAACTCTTTTTTGCATTTACCCTGACTGTGGTTCCAGTTTGTGCAAGAGTACTGTACTGCTGTTATTTGCTGTGTATAACCTGGTTTTACAGGGGGTCCCCAGGGCCAGGTCAGAGGAAAGCACTGATGGTAAGTGCAAACAGTGTTGGTACTTATGTGGTGTATCAGCCATATTGTGAAAGTGATTATTGTGTATTGTTCCGGCCTCTAGTAAGGAAAGGGGGGGGTTACAGTGTCCCAGAGGGCTGTGCCCAGGTTAGCTTGGCCACAACCAACCCTGAACTCCAGGTGGAGCCACCTGTTTCAGAACTCAGGCCCCTTAACCTGCTACTAGCCAAGCAGGCAGAGGTAGTAGCCATTGGGATAGCGCCACCTAGCAGTTACATTTTGTTTTTACCCTAAATTGAAGGTCCCAGTAGTAGAGTTCTAGTTCTTTAGTCCCAGTAGAGAAGTATAGTTATAACATCAGCTCCCTCTTCTTGGTGTTCTCTGCAGTAAAATTATATGAAATCTTTTATTAATCATTTTGGACAAATCTGATGAATTAAGCAGTTCACTTTTCCCAGCACAAGAAGAAGCGACCACATTGTTCATCCATGCATACAGAAGCATTTTGCCCCAAGCAGCTCTGCTCCATTTTGTCTAGAAGCCAGGAAACATTTGGCAAGGTACTGTAAATCCTTTTCTATTAGTGTATATAATTACATTCCCATGTTACAGCTAGAAGCCAGAATGCATGTCAGGTCTATCTATTGCTCAAACTGCTGCATATAGTAGGTGACCCCATTATTATAATGCAATACCTCCCCACCCCCTCAATGGGTACTTGTATTAGCAATATTCAGCTTAAATTATGTTGTTATTATGTCCCTTTTTTCAGATATTGTGGTGTCCACAATCTGCATCTAAGCATATTGATCTGCTTCCGCTATAGTCATCCTTTGCATACCCACTGACACATTGTCCTGGAGTTCCTTCTGAGCTTCCTGAGGGACAGATGGAATCACAGCCTGAAGCTCACTTTCAATCTTTTTTACTCTCATCTTTACATTATTTTCAAATTCTTTCTTCTTCTTCTTTACCACTAGCTCGTAGGTCCCTTTCTGAGCCTCATCACATCCACTGGAAAACTTTGCACGTTCACATGCAAATTTTGGGTTGCTGGGGTCCAGCGCCATGAGCTTTCCCAGGCTGCTGACTCAATCCATCAGGTAGCAGTTAAACACTTCTGTGTATGCCTCGGCTATCATATGAATGAGGTTTGCTGTGTTGGTGGTGTCACAAACCCACTCAGCAGGTCAGGCCCTCTGCTCCCACAGTGCCAACCTCCGAGCGCAGTATTGTGAACAGTTAACAGAACAGGGTAACCCTCTTGTCTGTTTGTGGGTCCGAATCACCTTTGGTCTCAAGTTCTGGAGGGATTCAAACTGTGAACCTTATGCTAGCGTACCCAAATGTACAGGCTCAGATAATTCGGCTCCTCCGGGAATGCGAGATATCTTTCACCTAAGGGCACCTGACCAGGTATCCAAAATGAACCCTAAAAACTCTATGAAGGACCTTAGGAAAATGTTTACCTTTTCCCAGTTTAAAAATATTAATACACACAGGATGTTCTATCAGAAGATATATTAAATAAGGTGACATCAGCAAAAACTCATTTCCCCATATGACTTCTTAATTAAGTCTTTCCTATGATCTAGTGTGGTTTCCTGCTTTTCAAAGACATCACAGGACTTTTATGACCAACTCTGCCAAATTTCACTTAGGTGCAATATAGCATTTTAACACCAGCTGAAATTAACTGTCCTTCCTCTGAAGACGTCATAAAATGACTATTTTAGTTCCTGGCTTCAAAGCAACACAGATCATAAACAGTGCTATAAAATGCAACTTATTGGAAGTTAATCACATTACAGAGCTCTGCTGTTTAACATATACCGTCATTTGACCTGAAATCTTGGGGGCATCCCACAGGCTGTCTCATGAGAGACACTCAACACATTTTTTATATTACAAAATCATAGAGCAATCAGAACCAATTGGCCAAGCATCACAATCCTCCCTTCCTAGACTGAATTTTGGGGCTCTATCCCCTGCATGGGATGAGCTTCCCAAATCAGTTCACTCCTCATAGACGCGCAATAAGCCATCGCTGTTCTGATTTGTCACTCCAACCTTATGTAGGATTGTCATGTCGTACCCTTGCAAAGCAAGACTTCATCTTAACGATCTACCATTAGTTTTTCCCATTTGCATCAGCCAAACTAGGGGGTTGTGATCAGTTTGTTCCACAAAATGCTGCCCATATAAGTATGGCTCGAGCTTCTTTAGGGCCCACACTATGGCAAGATACTCTTTTTCCACAGTAGAGTATGCCCACTCCCTGGGAAGTAACTTTTTACTCAGGTACACTACCGGGTGATCTTTCCCTTGGTTGGATGTTTGACTCAGTACTGCCCCAATACCCACGTCTGAGGAATAGAGCAATCAGAATCAGCTGGCCAAGCATCACAGGTGGCATTGAAGGCTTGCATATATATTATATCCCTGACAAAGGACGTGGAGGTGTAACCCTGTATTTTAGGGGCTGGTTCGGCTGTGGTGAGAAACTGATTGAGAGACTTGCTGAAGCAGGTCTTGATCAGATTAGAGATCATCTGGAAAATATGCACCATCTTTTCCCACTGCTCTCGAACTCTGCCCATGGTATCTAGACCCTTTACCAGCATCTTGACAGCCATCTCAAAGTCCACTTCTTTTATTTCACAGTTGCTCAATGTGACAAGGGTTCACTCAGCTACTCATTGGTCTTCAGGTTGTCAAAACTCTTGTCGTAAATTTCCTGAGCATTCTTCAGCTGCAGCCTGGTCTGCTCTGTTTTAAACTGGGCATTTGTAGCTGCCATCTGAGAGGCACTGTCCCCATCCTTGGAAGAAACATTGGCCATGTTTGGAGCTTGCAGGGAGAAGGCTGGAGAATTAGTTGCAGCTTTGCTTTGGAAGTTAAACTGCTGTGTTTTGTTCTGGAGGTTCTTAATGTCCTGGACAACAGCATGGATTTCATCGGAACAGTCTTTGCCAGACATCACTATGCTTTGTAGTTTATCACACATCGTAGTTCCAACCTCACAGATATTGAGTGCCAAGGTTTTCACATCACAGGAGTCTTCCATCATGATTTCATTCTTTACTCTCTCAAAGTTTGCCCTTGTTCAGTTGGATTTTGCTTCCTCAGTCTTTGGATCAGATACTTTCTTGATATCAAAGTTCCCCTTCTCATCATTAAACATGTAGACCTGCAATGCATACTGTAATAGTTCATTAGACTTGGAGAAGATCATTAGTGCTGCACTTGGATCAGCCTTGTGTACCCCAACACTTGCTGTGCCACCGGCTTCCGGTTTTGCAGAAGAATCTTTCATTGGCACTCCTACATAGGAGTTAGCTATTCCAGATACAATTGTAGTTAAAGAGCTAGACAGCCCCTCCACCAGGTTCATAACAATTATGTCCCACCCTGTGGGCATGGAGTCCAGTGCATCTCAGAACCCATCATGTGCCTGATCCAAGAATTCCTCCATCTTACTAAACTGCTTCTCAGCCATTTTCTTGGCATTCTCTGCAGATTCCTTTTTCAGCTTTGCTACTTTGATGGAATGCTTCATGTCTTTAAGCTCCTCCTGGTAGAAATTCCTGGCATTCATGTAGGCTTCCAGCAGCTCCTGTACAAGGGCAATCACAGAGAAAAATGTTTCTTTAACAGCAGCAGCTAAGGTTGTGCATTCCTCGGACACATCTCTGATGTTGGCCAACTGATTTGACAGCAATTTCTTTACAATCTCATTGTCTGGTTGCAGTTGTGTCTGGACAGTCTCCTTCACATAGTTGGAAATATTCATGGAGTGGAGACTGATTTAGTCCATGTTTGTATGGGCAGGGTTGAAGACTCCCCATCCTTGATTGGTTACTTGCCTGAGACAGGCTCTGAAGGAGTCTGGGTACCAATGTATTTGAATCCCCCTTTTGGTGGATTCCTGTTAATTGAAAAGTCATCCTTTGCAGATGTAATTAATTCTCCCAACACAGCGATGGATATTGGCCCAGGCATCAGATATTACTCCCAGTTGGCATAGAGCTTCATCCTTAACTCATTTTCTTCCCTCACATCTGCTGCTCTGCTGATTTTCTGCACAGCTTTAGACATCTATTTATGGCTTTGGCTGGTTCCAGATACCATGGTGCACTTTGGACCCCTAGAGGAAAAAATATATCAAAGTTATTTCTATAGAATTACTTCCCTTTTGTGACAAACATTTAAACCAATACCAGTCTTCTGCCATGTGAGAGATCTTACATCAAAGTCATACCTGGCTTTGAGAAAGTATATCTACTCACTCCAGGATGCCCACAAGCAGCAACTGTCCCAGCATGCCGTGGAGCAGCAGTCTCCCTGACAACCATGTCAGTTCTGCAGCATGCAGGAACATAGGGACTTTTTTGTTAGGTAATGAGACTAGGTAAAGGTTTCCTTGGCCATCTTCACCTAACCCAGCAGTCTAATTTCCAACCCCATAGCTTTGCCCCCGGGTGGGGGATTGGGGCACTCAGACCACTTTCTCACACTTAACTAAATCCAGCAGTCTGCTGGCAGACTGCATGGTACCAAAGAGTAACACTAATGTTTAAGGATTCCCATTTCACCATCTCAGGATGACAGCAGCTGGACTTCTTGTATGCACACAGTTGCAAAACATTGCAGATCAGTCAATATTATCCCTTGCCAAGTTGCTCCTGCCCGTATTGCAAACCACGTCACCCAGCTGGCAGTGTTACAGCAGAGTTACTCACCCTCCAGGATCACCCCTCCCAAGCAGACATATTCCTGAACCCATGTTGTAGGCAGAATTATCCCCAGTTGCAGTTACATGATTTAGAGTTCTCCATAGTTTTCCATGGACAGTGTGATAAGGTTGAGATAAGACCCTGTCCCATTTGTTATGCAGAGAGTTAAAAATCAAGGAACTGGTCTGTCTTCTATTCTGTCATATGTCTATCTCTTAGAAGGTGATATAGCATAGTAGTTAAGGGCACAGAGTCGCAAACCTGTAGGCCTGGGTTTCAGTCCCATCAGCCCCCACTTTCATACTGGGCATCCCTGAGCAATTAACTTCCTTGTACTTAAAGGTCGCACCTGGAGACGAGCTCTGTGCCTTTCCTGTTAAACAACCCCCCCCCCCACCTATCTGATTGTACAATCAAAATTTTCCTTGTGGCCCTTAGAACTGGCCACTCCAACAGTCCCACAGTTTTTCCCAGTTTTCTCCCTTCCTTTATTTGCCATCGATATTTTTCTTTCTCCCCTTGCTTGTGGTTAAAATGATTTTGTATGTGAAACTGGGATCTCTTGGTTTGCACATGTATAATTGTATTGTTGAAATGAATGCAGAAAGCCATTTGAGTTTATCGGAACACTGGGGGTTAACACTGAGGTGCATTTTGACCACAAGCTTGTTTGCATTATCAGCAGGAATCAGCCTTAGGACAGGATGCCTTTTGGTGATACCCATTAAGACTAATGTACAATAGAAAATTGAAGTCTTAATACATTTTGTGGAACACAGGTGGTATAATTTACAAACAGGGTACAGAATGATTGCCAGGGGAAAACATCTTATATAAAGAGATAACTTTTGATAAAGTCCCACACCCCCAGTTGATTGACAAAATGACAGCACTAGGCATTAACACAGATCATTAACTGGGTTAAAAACCTGGCTTCAAAACAGGACAGAAAGAGTTTGACTAAGAGGACATCTGTCAGAACAAGGCCCATTTGGTAGTAGGGTGCCTCAGGGGTCGGTTCAGGGATCTGCATTGTTCAATGTTTTTATATCGGACATGAATAAAAATCTTATAAATATGTGAAATTTGCAGACGACTCTAAACTATGTGCAGAAGTGGGGGATGTTAATAAAGTATGTACACTCCAGCATGATCGGACAACTCCAGCTTTGGGCAGGTCAAAATGGAATGCAATTCAACACTGATAAGTGTGCAGTTTTACACCTAGGAAGTAGGAATGTCCTGCCGGCCCAGTGGTGCTGAGGGCTGAGGCGCTGGATGCCTTACCTCGTGGCATGCCGGCGACCAGGATTCGGGAACGAGCCCGAGCTGGAGGTCGGTGGGGGGGGGGCAGCGGATCTCTCCTCTCCGAGGTGGTGTGGTGGCTACCCTCGGCTAATGGCCGCCTCCTAGTGGAGGCCAGGGGCAGCTCAGGCTTAGAGGGTGCCAGGCATTAGGCCACTGGGGTGAGGGATAGGGGTTATTACCAGGGCCGTAAGGCACATACGCACCTCCACATGCATGTGTGCCTACTCCTGGGACCCCAGGGAGAAAATGGAGGGGAAAACATATCAGCGGCAGGATGAAGATAGACTCCCCACAGGCGCCGCTCCTGGACCGGGCATAAGGTAAGTTTTGGTGATTCCGGGGGATGCGGCTGGGGAAGTCAATCAGATGGGGGCTGGTAGCAAGGTGCAAAAAAAAATTGTCATGATAAAAAAAAAAGAAAAAGAAAAAAAGGAAGTAGAAATGAACACACACAATACTCCCTAAATAACACAACTTTAAAAACAGCTACGCAAGAAAGGGACCTGGGAATCTTAATATGCAGTGACTTGTCTTTTACAGGACATTGTAAAGAACTAGTTAATAAAACAAATAGAATCATTAGTACTATTTGAAGATCATTTGTAATAAGGAAGAGATCTTGCCTTATGCCACTGTACAAGGCACTGGTCAGACCACATTAGGAATATTGTCCTTTGTGGAGTCCCTACTTGAGGAAGATGAATGCCCTTGAGAAAGTCCAGTGGAGAACTACTAAATTGATTAGAGAGATAAGCAGTGACACATATGAGACTAGGGGATTATAGAAATTAAACTTGTATGCACTGGAAGTGTGACGCTTAAGGGACAATCTATTACAGATGTTTAAAATCTCAAGGGATAATGATTTAACGAAGGACCTGGGCATTACTCAGTTCGGAAATTTAACCTCAGGAGCCATGATAAGCAAACCAAACTGACGTATCCAGATAGAAACCAAAGATGATATTTCTTCACTGAAAGGATTAATACATGGAATTCACTCCCACCAGAGGTTATGAATTCAGATAACATAACTATTTAAAAATAAACAACACTTACCTCCTCGCAGGATAAGGGCAATACCGCTTGTTTAAGGGGAGTCAGACATAATAGGCTGGATAAAGTCTGTCTGCTTTTTAGACAGAGTATAGTACAGAGTATAATGTTTTGCTTGATGGAGGACAAGGAGATTTTAAGACTCAGAGTGGAGGATTTTTTTGTTTGTACTGCCATTTTCAAGAGCTATCCTGTACATCTTTATTTTATTGTTGTTTTACTTTTTTGTAACTCCCTGGTTTGCATGCATTTTCTGATCCATGCTTGTATGACAGACAGCATTACAACTCTTCACACAGTGGCATCATAGCTGCCACAGCAATTGGTGTCCCAAGGGCATGCTGTAAGATTTCATTTTGGGACTTCTGGGCAAGACCTATAGTTTTAAAATGATAAATACTTTCAAAAGTGTGGACTCGTCAAACATTTCAAGTGACCATACATTCTTGCTTAAAGCAGAACCAGTCTAAAGTTTTTATGGTGATTTGCATACACTTCCATGATTTGCATTGTGGGCGGATGTGTATTTCTCTGAAACCTGGCTTTATTGCCAATGCCCTTTCCAGGTAAACGTTCCTGCAGTGCTTGCCGAGGTTTTAGTCTTTTAAGTGAGCATGTTTAGGGCTCTCTAAAGCAATAGTCCATTATCCAGGTGCATGGAACAATTCTCCTCTCAGTCTCTTGTTTCTTCATAGGATTGATTCCGGAGAGGAAAAAAGCAAGAGGACCAGAGGACAAAGAGCTGGACGTCCCACTTGGCTGGCTACGTGAGGGCCATTGGTTAAGAGTTTCAGTTAAAAGCTCTTTATAGGAGTGGGAGAAATTGGAGACAGGGGAGATGGGGTTTAAACCCCAACTTGAAAAGCAGTTGCTCCCCAGACCTTGGGCTAGGGAGAATGACTGAAACCAACCAGTTTTTGGGTTTCATCTGCAGTGGTTAATTGCTCTCCTCACATCAGGTGTCGAGTGTGCAGAGTGGATGTTGAGTCTGCCACATTTACTGGCCACAGAAACATTTGCTTGTACAGGAGGTAGGAAAGGATGGCTGCAGCTGCTATACAGTACACTGGCTGCATGAAAGGTAGTCTCAGCTGAAGGGGAGGATGGCAAGCAGTGTAGTTGAATGGAAGGCTGAAGCTGCATTGTATAAATTAATACAGTGAGCTTGGAAGCCTTTTCAGCGGGAGCATGGGTCTGAGGGGTAGGGTGGAGAGTATTTTAACTAACACTCTAGTCTGCCTTTACATGTCAGCCTGCATCTTGGCAGCTGTGAAAGCATACAGCAACTTGCTTCCTGGATCATGTCCAGACAGACTAAAAATCAAATTACTATACATTTGTTGGGGGGGGGGCATAATGTGGGTCCATACCCATGGTGGTCTTTCATAATTTACCCACTCAAGAGGATCAGAATCCCAGAGAGGCTGCTATTTACAGATACGACCTCTGAGCAAGTCCGTGCTTGGAGGAGGAGGAGGAGGGCATCCCTCTGAACAATTTAGAACATAAAGACAAAGAACCTCAGCGCACAAGTACTGAGGCAAGGGTTACCCCAAAGGGCACTGGCTGGGAAGCCAAGTTTCAAAGAAATACAAAATCACACATACCCCCATAATGCAAAGCATCATGGGTTGTATATGCAGATCACCACAGAATATTATGCTGGTTCAACTTTAAGCAGAAATTCATGGTGCCAAAGGCCCTCTCACAAAGTCTGCAAGGGTTCAACAGAGACACATACACATGTTTCGGATGAAACATGTGTATGTGTCTTCTGTTGACACCCTTTGCAGACTGCGTGAGAGGCCTTTTGGCACAATGAATTTCTACTTAAAGTTGAACCAGCATAATATTCTGTGGTGATCTGCATATACAACCCATGATGTTTTGCATTATGGGGGTATGTGTGATTTTGTATTTCTAAGTTAGAACATCTCAGGACATGCTTCCAAAATTTACTAGAACATACCCTAGTCAGAGCACTTAAGGGGCTTTAGGGATCTGAACATTACCTGCTCGGTTAGAGTGGGTAGGAGAGCGAGTGAGAATAGAAACACTGAATCTGTAGGCAGAATAGGAGCACTTGGCCCACCCAGTCCATCCAGATGGTCCCTTCCTAGTCTATCTCCACAGACTAACTGGTTTCTAGCAACCTTCCCTCCTCTGTTTACCATTATTCCCCTTCCCCCATTTCTATTCATGCATGCTTGAAGCCCCTTTCACAGAAACTTGGGCCACAAACAAAAATGACTGGGAGATGACAGTCCCTGGGTATTCACTGTTCAGGAGGGATAGAAGAACTGGTAAGGGGGGGGGAAGTTGTCCTTTTTGTCAAGGAGGGCACTGAAATGTTAAAAGATGGAAGTATTAGGGGTATCAGTGTGGAGGCAGAGTCAGTATGGGTGCAATGCACAGCAGCCTTAGGAAGGAAAGTGCACTTAGGGGTGATCTATATGCCTCCAGGGCAAGGGGAGGAAAGGCACAGACTCAAGGAGGAACTTCAAGAGGGGCAGCAAAGGGGGAAGTAGTAGTGGTGGGTGACCTGAACCTACCTGATGTCGACTGGGAGATCCTGGTGGCCAGAGTTAGACATTACTGGACATCTTTCAAGACTTCACTGGTGCAGCTTGTTAAGTAACTACTAGGCAGAACATAGTCATTGATGCGAAGCTCATCAACTCAGATGGTGGGTGCTGTGGGAGTAGTGGAACTGTTAGGAACAGTGACTGCAACTCCATGTGTTTTGAATTAGCCCTCAGGACTGGCAACCCACAATCAAAACCTGAAGTCCTTTATTTTAGAAGGGTGGACTTAGATAGGTTGAGGGAACTGATCAGGGATACATTAGTAGGGGTGAAGTCATAAGGTAGGTAGAGGAGAGATGGGGGGGCAATAAAGGGGGCCCTCCTTGAGGCATCAAGGCAAGCATAAAAACAGTATCTAAAAAGGTATAAGAGACTACTATGGTCCTCTGCTAGGACCAGGGCAAAAAGGCCTTCTATAAATATAGGGAAAGTAGGAGTAGGCAGAAAGGGAGGATTATCTACAGAAAAATAGGGAGACAAAAGCAGACATGGGCTGCGTATCACAGAGGGGGTCAAGAATGGAGAAAAAACATTTTTTTTTTTTTTAAGATACCTCTGTGAAAGGAAAAAAGGGGGGGGGCCCACAATTGCACAGCTAGTTGAGGGGGTATGAAAGATAAGGCCCGGCCCCAGGACCAGATGGGTTGCATCCAAGGATACTTAGGGAATTAGCAGCAGAAGTGGCTGTATCACTGGCTGGGCTCAACAGCTCACTTAGGTCTGGAGAAATTACATGGGATTGGAGAATGGCAGGACTAACCACTTTATGAGGGGAGAGGAGATAGGGAGTGACCAGGGAACTACTGGCCTGTCAGTCTGACCTCCATCGTGGGAAAACTGATGGAATCCCTAATCAAAGAGGATGTTGTGGACTACCTAGAGAATAATGGGCTTCAGGATAGTAAACGGTTTCATGGCAGAAGGTCTTGGCAGACTAACTTGATTTTTCTCTTTGACTGGGTGACCAAGGAAGTAGACAAAGGCCACACTGTGGAACTGCTGTACTTTGACTTCCAGCAATGCTTTTGACTCTGTACCGCACAAAGCATTGCTCAAAAAGATGGAAGACTGAGTGTGGCTAAAGCCATAGTGAACTGGGTGGGCAGTTGGCTAGAAGGAAGGCAGCAGAGCGTGGTGGTCAAGGGGGTTAAATCAGAGGAAAGGGAGGTTACGAGCAGGATTCCACAGGTATCTGTCCTGGGTCTGGTCCTCTTCAACATGTTCATTAGGGACATTGGTGAGGGAATCCAGGGCAGGCTGTGTTTCTTTGCAGATTAGACAAAACTATGTGGGAGGGTGGATAGTGATGAGGAAATAAAGGATATGCAGAGGGAGCTTAAAAACACTAGAGGTCATCAAAGGTCTGGCAGTTAAAATTCAGTGCCAAAAAGGGCAAGGTAATGCAGCTAGGGAAAAGGAACCCCCAGAAGTAGTAAGGGATGGGTGGGGTGAGACTCAACTCCTAGATCCCATTCCTCTTCTACAGTGCCATCAGTAACTCCCTTAAACAAGCCAGTGCAAGAAGGTCGATAGCAAGGCCAACAGGATGTTGGGATGTATTGTAGCAGAAAAGAGGTAATACTTCCCCTATGCAGATCCATGGTGAGGCCTCATCTGGAGTACTGCATCCAGGTCTGGAGCCCTATCCTCAAAAAGGATAGGGATAGGCTAGAAACAATGCAGTGCAGAGTAACAAAAATGATTCAATGGAGCAGATCCTATGAGGAGCACCTCAAGGCACTAAATATGTAGTCACTGGAAACTAGAAGGAGAGGGGGGATCTGATAGACCCAATTTCTCAAAGGAATTAAAGTGAACTGTGGGGACAACTCACGATCACATGGACATGAATTGTGATTAGCAGGTAGGAAAGGTTCAGGAGGGACATGAACCACCTGAATTCCTCTTTTCCACCTGAATTCCTGTTTAAAAATAAAGGTTTTAACTAACTAACATGAGGAAGTACTTTTATGGAAAGGGTGGTGGAACCTTGAACAGTCTGTTGGCTAAGGTGATGGGTACAAACACAGTCAAGGGATTCAAGCAGGCATGGGACAGAATGAAACCATGGTCGCCTGGGGCAGAAGGACCAAGGAGGAGAATGGGGATAGGAAAGGGAGGGTGAATACCCTGAAGAAACAATAGGTTCCAGTGATTATAGGGAATCTGGGAAGGCTGGATGGACCTGTGGTCTTTTTCTGCCATCATGGTCTATATTTTCTATGTTTCTGCTGGCAGTTTGTTCCAGGTGTCTACAACCTTCAGTGAAGTAATACTTCCTCACATCCCTCTTAACCCCCAGCATCATATACCGTCTGGTACTGGTGCTCATTTAAAAGAGAGACTCCCCTCATACCCATTTACTTCTGTGAGGTGCCTGTACCCCATTTACTCCTGTGAGGTGCTTGTACTCTACCAAGTCACCTCTCACCTTCCTCTTTTCCAGGGTGTACATGTCCTTGGATGGCTTTTAGTACACGCCCTGCACCAGTTTAAGTTGCCTTCCTCTGAACTGCCACCACCCTGTCCATGTCCTTTCTGAGGTGTGGCTTCCATAACACAACAGAATACTCCAGGTGCAGGTCTCACAAGCAAGTGATATAGTGGCAACACCACCTCCCCAGCTCCCACTGGCCATACCCACTGCCTTGTCACACTGCCCTGCCTCTGTGAGGTCAGATAATGTTCCTGTTAGTGACAGTCAGTACCTCCACCCCATCCTATACTCAGCTCCTGGGTTTCTGTGCCCTGGGTGCACAATTTTGTACTTTTTGTATCGAACCCCAGCTACCATGCCCTGCCCACTCAGAGTTTCCAAGGTCCCTATGCATTCTCCACCCCCTCCTGAGTATCCAACTCCATTACAGATTTTAGTGTCATCTGCAAAAAGGCACCTTCTCTTCCAGTTCTTTGACCGGAGATCTGCCTCACAGCACTGTGCTCAGCTGTTGGGAAACAGTCACTCCTGTGTACAGACAGAGAGTTTGCATAATAATCAGCAATAAATGATTAAGGCACCGGTCATTTATGATAAACATTTTTTTGTCCTCCATAACATTTCCTATCTTCTTTGTGTCGCTAGAAACCAAAGCGCCCTCTGACCGTGGAAAGTCATGGATGTGCTGGCTCATGAAGCCAGAGTCCGTTTCTGTATCAGCCACTTGGTAAAATGTCCCAGCCACTACTAGGTAAAACCCAAGTACTAGCTGCCTCAACCGAACCACCTCTGGGAAATCAGTGGGGATGTGTCCTCCACAAACCAAAGGCCTTTTTATCTGGAGGTCAGAAATTATGAAAACAAGTGTCAAAAGTACATCTCAGGATTCATAGAATCAGTGTGGCCAGAAGACAATTGGTCCATCCATTCTGCCACTATACCCTTATCCTACCCCCCCCCCCCCCCAAGACTTTGTCTTAACTAGGTTTTTTGCTCCCCCACCTTACCACTCCTACCAAACTATGAAGCCCTTAACTCTGTTGTAGCCATGCTTAGAACCATTTCTGCACCTACTATGTCTGCTGGCAGGCTGTTCCACAAGTACGTTACTCTATAAAATAAACTTCCTTGTCCTTCCAGAATCCATTTATACTGTTCATTCCTGTCAGGAACTTGGAAGGCATATTGCCTCTCCCTTAGATTCTTCAGTAAATATGTGTCCAGTGCCCTGAATCTTTTAAGATCTGCCCTGTTGGCACTAAATTTGGGTTACTCTGTGCTGCCTGTGTCTTTCAAGTGGGGACTCCAGAATAGGACACAGTATTCCATACGGGGCCTCCACGATCTCTACAAATGTAGTACTACCTCCTACCACATTCCCAGTACACCCCAACATCCTAGTTGCCTTGCCTTGCTGTAGGCCTCATTACACCATGACTGCCAGGTCCCAACTCCACCCCTCTCATCCAATATTCTATCCTGGCAATCTCATTAATCACATTGCATTACCCCCTCCTCAGTGCCCCCCTCATCTCAAAGCTTTAGAATCTGCCAAGAGACATGCCCTGCATGTCACAGATTAACATATTGAACAGGACTGCTCCTGTGGCACCCCACTTGTAACCTTTCTCTCCCCAAGACTGGACTCCATTTACCAATACCCTTCGCTGCACCTCCTCCAACTTCAGCAACCTTTTGTGTGGCACAGAGTCCAATGCCTTGCTGAAGTCTAGCCTAAATCCACCATTTGTCCTTTATCCACTTCCTTAGTTACCCAGTGAAAGAATACCATCAGGTTGAACTGGCAAGACCTCTCTGGCACTAAACCATACTGACAAGGTAGTCTACTAGGTCCTCTGTTAGTTTACAAACAGTGGAGGCAAGGCAGACCGGCCTGTAGTTATCCAGTTGCTCCTTATCCACATCCCTTGTGGAGCGGAACTAGGTCCACTTCCCTCCAATATCTCAGAACCACTCCTGACTGTACTGATCTATTGAATAGCCTTGTCAGGGGTTCAACCAGTTTGGATGTCAGTTTCCAAGCACCCTCATGCCTTTTTCTGACCCCCTCTACATAGTACCACCTGCCCCATTTCGGCAACTCCCCTTGCAGCAGCTTTCATGCCTCTTTCCGGCAAAGGCCTGCTTATCCTTCATGGCGAATACTGAGCAGAAGTAGTCATTAATGGGTGCATTCTGCTTTGCCTTGTGTATTGCCCTGCCCCCCTCCAACAGCCTTATATTCTCCCTCTCTTCTCCCCCCCCAAACAAGCTTTTCCCCTCACTTGCACCCTCTGCAATACACAGGTTTTTGCTTTTGCATTCCTGACTACCTTTGTGACCTCTCCTGTCTAATTAGGTATTAACCCTTAGGCTGCCAAAAGAATTAGAACGTATAGGAATTTTGGACTGATATATCAGTCTGCGGCACAGCAAGGGTTAACTATTCTTGGTTCCCCCGCTTCTTTACATCTGTTGAAGGCCCAGTCTAGGCCCTCACTGCCTCCTTGACCTTCTTGGAGAAGCAGATTGGTCTCTTTCTGGAATGCTGTTGTACCACTACAAGAACACTGGTACAAAAGGAAAGGGAAAGGGGAAATTGTTTAAACAGGAAAGGCACACTAAGCCAGAGCATTTCCAGGTGCAACTTGGGAAGCACAAAGAAGCAATGGACTTACTCAGGGTCACAGTATACAAGAGGGGGCTAATGGGATTCAAACCCAGGTCTCTCGGTTTGTAGGTCAGTGCCCTTAACCACTACGCTATACTGCCTTCTGTAAACAGTCTACATCAGAGAGAATGTTTCCCGTCAGTAATATGCATGTAATTATGCTGCCTGCTTTTGCATATTGAACCCTATGCATTATACAAATCTTTCCGTGTTGCAGCATCCATATTATGAAAGCAAATAGATGGAAGATGAATGGAGGTTATTTTGGAATGTACCCAATATGCAACCCTGTATGGTTAATAAACTTTAAGAAAGCAGATGGATGGGAGTTTGCCAGTGCCTCTAGTAAACAGGTGTTGCCCAGTGTGGCCCAAAGGAGTTAAAACCGGAAACCCGGGGTAGCCAAGTGGTTAGAGCACAGAGCTGGGAGCCAGGAAACCAGGACTGTGAGCAAGGCAGTGTAGTCTAGTGGTTGGAGCTGGAAGCCAGGAATTCAGGACTATGAGGGAGGCAGTATAGTTGGGGCTAGTGCTGTGCAGAATAGATATTCCAAAGGAATTCAGATTTGGTGGAAGTGTAAACATTTGTTATCAGTTCATTCAACTTTAACCACACCCGATACACTTAGTTCCTTAAACTGTGTAGAGGTGTAAAAGTCCCAGTTCCCTAGCTTTAAATGGGGCAGAGTTAGAGGTGGTCAGACATTAAATCAAAATCCTGTTATTTTCATCTGCATTTACACGTTCAAACTACAATATCACATGGATGTGCAAGCCAGGTTTCAAGTCTCTGGCTTCAAAGGGGACCTACAGTATGTGTCCACCTTTTAGCCTCTTGTTTAAAAGATGTTAACAGACTACGCATTGTAATTTGCTGGATTTGTTGTACAATAAACTGTTATTCCTCTCGGGTCATACCTGAAAAGAGGCACGTGTGCTTAATGTACATCACCCAGTCAACAAAAGCTTACAGATGAAGAAAAAGATCAACACATCAGTAGAATCAAATTCTAAGTCTGAAAAATGTAGAAGCTATGAATTTACACAGCATTATACCCAACCTGGAGAAGAAAGAGGCAGGTGTGAAATAATAAGGCTCTAGTCATCAGGGACTCCACTGTAAAAGTAGGAGAATTGGAGGAGGTAAACCGTATTGCAGGACCTACAGCTGGAGGGAGGAGCTTGACTGTTGATAGGGGAGAACAAGTTCTGAGGACACAGGGAGGTAATTCTTTTATTCATTTATTGGCAACCAGGTAAGGCCCACTAGGCACAACTGCCCATTTTCAGGGGTGAACTGGGAGGGTGGGAGACTTGCTGAGTCACAGTACATAAGAGGAGGTTGTGGGAATCAAACCCTTGGTTTGCTGGATATACCAAGCTCATTCACAGATTGACAGTCTTATTTCTCCGCTGTCATTTATTGAGCTGGAGAGGTTCTTAAGGCCAAAGCTGTCCAGACGATCTTCTCCAAGGCCCTTCTAGTCCTGGGGCCTATAAGGAATGCCAGTGGCATCAATTATTTATTTTATTTATCTTTTGTTGACCAGGTAAGTGCACTAGACAAATCCTGCCTATTTTCAGGCACAACCCCGGGGGGTATACAGATGAATGCCAACTGACCTTGAACCAGATTAAGTGGTATTTTTACTGAATGAGGGAAATTTGGCCAGGACACCGGGGAAATCCCCTACTCTTTTCGATAAGTGCCATGGGATCTTTAACATCCACCTGAACTATCACCAATCCAGGCAGATGGGACCTCGGTTTAACGTCTCATCTGAAAGACGGCACCTCAGAAATGCAGCACCCCTCTCATGCTGCACTATAGTGTCAGTACTGGGATATTAACCCAAGTGCCAGATGTGGGAACTGAACCCACAGCCCTCTGATCTCCCAGCCTCAGAGGCGAGTGTGCAACCCACTGAGCCACTGACACTGATAAAATTAGACAGTGTCAGTGACTCAGTAGGTAGCACACTCGCCGCTAAGAGATCAGAGAGCTGTGGGTTCAGTTCCCACGTCTGGCACTTTGGTTAATATCCCAGTACTGATGCTGTAGTGTAGCATGAGAAGGGTGCTGCACTTCTGAGGTGTTGTATTTTGGATGAGACGTTAAACCGAGGTCTCATCTGCCTGGATTGGTGGTAGTTCAGGCGGATGTTAAAGATCCCATGGCACTTATCGAAAAGAGTAGGGGAATTTTCCCCTGTGTCCTGGCCAAATTTCCCTCATTCACTAAAAATACCACCAACAGCTTAATCTGGTTCAGGGTCAGTTGGCATTCATCTGTATCCCCCTTCCCTTGGTTGTGCCTAAAAATAGGCAGCATTTGTCTAGTGCATTTACCCAGTCAACAAAAACTAAATAAAATAAATAGGCAATCCAACTTTTGCTGAGATTTTGAAAAAAAAAGAGGACACACAGTAAAAATGAGGGACATCTCTGAAAATGAGGACAGTTGATAGGTATGGCGGTACAAAGCACCAGGTTTGGGGCAGAGCTTGGCGTGGATGGCATCAATGTGGGCAGAGAGGTCAAACTTACTCTGTAGCCACACAAGGTACGGACTGAACTGCTTCAAGGAGGGGTGCCATCGAAGGTGGAAAGGTGGAAAAGACAGGGTGAGTGGTGGGGGGGGGGGAGGAGAAGAGACTGGCCACTTCCTGGCAGGTGCCAAAGATCATGGCAGAGTTACAATCTGCCCTTCTTCAGTCCTCTGGAACAATGCCCATTTCCAGTGCGCTGTTGAATAATGCGGTCTGTGGACAGCTAGTGCCTCAGAGTTTTTAGAACCCTTGGGTGCATCATATCCAGTCCCATATGTTTGTCCACTGTCAGACCAGAAAGTTCATTCTGGACTCTGTCCTCTGAAAATGGACTCTTGTCCTCCTCCCTCCCTGTTCCTGCTACCCCTAGTGGTCTGTCCCCCCTACCTTCATTGTGAAGGCTGAGCAGAAGTACCCGTATAGGATATCTGTGTAACCCCTAGATGACGCTATCCCAGGGGCTACTACCCCTGCCTAATTTGCCACTAACAGGTTGAGGGGCCTGGATCCAATGGTGGGTGCCTCCACCCAGAGGTCAGGGTTTGCAATAGTTAAACTTACTTGGTCACAGCCCTCTGGGACACTGCAACCCCCCTTTCTTCCCACTAGTGGCCCACACAATATATCAGAATTACCTTCACAGTATACACTTACCCCAGGGCTGGTTCAGGCACTGGGACCTCCTGTAAAATAAGATACAGTGCAACAATCACAGTACAATACTTTAACATAGACAAATACCTCAGGCAGTATAACTTTGCTGAAACAAGCAGCTCTGATTTATTTGGGGGATATAACAAGGACAGGAAATCAGGTTAATTAGCTTAACACTTTACTCATCTACCTATGGCTCTGTGCACAGGCCTATCCCTACCAGTTACTGTCCCTGGTACCCAAGCCCTAGTGGCTAGTCCAAACCGTGGCAGCTGGTAGGGCCCTTTCACACAGAGAAAAGAAAATTAGTTTAAACAGTCAGCAGTACAGTGATTCCATTTGGATTTAATGTGGCAATTCAACAGGAGCGACCTGAATTAGTACTCACGACCTCCAAACAAGATAGGGTCCTTCAACGTCAGCAGGGCTACTCTTGAGCTCCACGAGACCCTCACACATTTATATAGGTAAACAGTCACAGGCAAAAGTCCTTTAATGGCAGCAGGATTCACTTGAGCTACACAAGCCTCCTCACACATTTATATGGTAAAAAGAAAGTACTATACTAGGCAGGCTGTCTCTATCCCGATCGCAATTACTGCACAATACCGGAGAACACACAGCAGATTCAGTTCCTGACAGATCGAGTGCAATTCAGCAATTTCTCCAGTCTTCTACAGGGTGAGCCTGGTTTCTACTCTTCAGATATCCTTTGATTCTCTTCACAGGACAGATTCAGTCCTAACAAGCAGTTACACAAGCTGCAGACCGGAACTCTGGACCTTACACATGTTTTTTGACTAAAACTGTGCATTGAAAGAGCACAGGGTTCCTTTCCCCTTCACTGCCAGAGCTAAACTGAAACTCCAACAGACAAAACCGAGCACTTCCTTTGAGTTCCTCCCAGTTCTTGACTGGATTGGCTGTCACTCACAATAGACTGCTGCTGTTGGTCCAAAAGGCGCCAAGTCTAAACTACATCTCCCAGAGTCACTGCCCATACAATCCTCTTGTGGCTGGCTCAGATTATGAGTCCAAGTTCTGATTTGTCCAAGGCACCATTTTAGAGCTAGCTCCCCACACTGATTGGTCCAGTTCAGCAGTTCAAAACCAGAATGGGGAACTAGGCAGACACAGTTCTGACTGCAAAGAAAGCAGGTTAGACAAACTGTCATTTCATTATTACTCTAAATGATTTCTGGCAAACAGTTACATCTTTCAGATAGGTTCCTTTGCACTCCTAGTGACTGCAAAATGGAGTGAATGGCAGCAGTTCAGTGGTACTCAAGCAGAGAAGCACACAGTCCCCCCATACAAACTAATTATGTCTGCAAGCAGACAGCTCTTAAAGAGACAGTACCAGAGGCTCTAAAAACACTCACTGATAAACGGCTTAAACGCCAAACACCATTCAGGCTTGGAGCATTCAAGCAAGCTCCTGGAAGTCTTTTGGGAACCCCCATTTGCAGGGGGGTTACACCCTTCCTGGCCTGGGAAAGCTTGACGTCTGTGTCAAGCAAGTACCCCCATAAGTTTTAACTGCAACCATATACATTTGCATTAGGCTCACACATGTAATCATCAGTCAATACATCATTTTACCAAGAATACATTTCTGAAACATTGCAGTACATCACCCTTTACATAGTATTACACACACATTGTACCATAACTCAAGTTATTACCTCTTGTACATGAAACCTGAAGAGAGGGGGCCCTTCCCTATCAGTTACCTTGGGGCTGGACGGGGCAAGAGCACCATACTTAGAGGGCAACACAAGTAACTTGGAGTTAGCACTGACGCTCAGTTTGGGCAATGAGCTCGGGGACACATACACTCCTTTATGGACAACATTGAGAGGCAAGTCCACAGGCCTCCCAAGAAAATCATAACTGAGGTGCACCACAGGCTTTACAGCTCGACCAGTCTTTCTAGGGGGAACTGTTACAGTCTCTGCACTCTGAGCCTCATTTTCAGCATTGTCCTCACTTGTCAGGGGAGTCTCCATGGGGTGAGAGGCTAGAACTTGGGGCACTTTCAGCTCCAGGAGTTACAGTTTCTGAGTCCACAACATTTGGCTCGCATGGAGAGCTTTCGGACACTGGCAGTGGACTGTCAGGGCACTCAAATACTCTTCTGGTTCTGGTGTATCACCAGTCTGCCCCAATCCATCATTTTCCTCCCCTGAAAGCTCAAACAGTTCAACCATGCACAATGATTCCATTTCATCTGATCTGATGCTTTGCACTTCACTTTCTGGGAGCATTGGCTCCAGGGATGAAGCTGGGGGCTTAGACAGTCCAGAAGGCCCAGCTTCGTCTCCAGTATTGACTAGGGGATTGCCCCGAAATAATTGACTCAGTTTGTAAGAAGGATAGTATTCAAAGTCACTCTCACTTTCTTCTGATATGGACTGACAGTCATGCTCAACTGGGACTTGTGCAGGGGAACACTTTAACTCTGCTTCTGTAGGTCCCCTTGGGGGTGGTAAGGAGTGGTTCTGGACTTTGCACTCCCACAGAGAAAGCATCTCTTTGATCAGATGACTCTCAAAGTCTCTCCTTGATCAGAATGGATTCTTTGTGGAGCCCCATAGTGAACAAAAAAGTTTTCTACAAGTACTTTGGCCACAGTGGATGCTTTCTGGTCTTTGGTGGGGAAAGCTTGGGCATATCTCGTGAAATGGTCAGTGACCACCAGCACATTACTGATATTTCTTTGATCTGACTCCAAACTCAGAAAATCAATACAGACCAGCTCCATGTGTGCACTGGTGGTGATGTTAACAAGGGGGGCAGCCCTCTGGGGCAAAGCTTTCCTCTGTAAGCAGCGACTACAAGTTCGAATGTGTTGCTCCACATCAGCCCCCATCTTAGGCCAATAGAATCTGGATCTCACCAAGTCAAGTGTTCTGTCTATACCAAGGTGCCCCATGTGGTTGTGCAAGGACATCAGTACTGAGTCTTGAAAGGCAGTGGGCAGCACTAGTTGTTGTTTTTCTACTTGTCCCCCTCTGTCTACTGTTTCTCTGTATAACAGTTTATTGATCAGTTTCAACTTAGGACCTTCTTTGTATAACAGTGCAGTTCTCAAATCAGTGGAGCGTAATTTGGACACATCTTTTCCTGCATAGAGGGCTTCTAAAGCTGCTTTGATCATGGAATCGCGGGATTGAGCCCGCCGAATACTGTCATTGTCCAGCTGAGGCAGTGCACCAATGTCTATTGCAGAAAAGTGGCAATAAGCAGCAGGTATGCAATTCTCAGAGGGTCCCAAGCAATCCACCTATGCAGTCCACTGCATCCGTGGACATTTGTTCCTCCCTGTCAAACTTCCGGCAGAGTGCCCGAATGTCAGGTTCTGCCAATCGGACCCAATCATTCTGGGGAACAGGCCTCCGGAGAGAGCATCAGCATCTATGTGGTTCAGACCTGCTCGGTATTGAGAGCATAGTCATATGTAGATAATGCAGAAAGCCACCTATGGCCAGTGGCATCCAACTTAGCTGAGGTCTGCACATAGGTCAAAGGATTATTGTCAGTTTTACTAGTATTTTAGCCCCATACAAGTACTCGTGGAATTGGTCAACAATAGCCCACTTCAAAGCTAGGAACTCTAACTTATGTACAGGATAGTTCTTTTCGGATGGGGTCAGGCTTCTACTGGCAAAGGCCACTGGTCTCAGGCCATTCTCATGCTCTTGTACAACACAGCCCCCAACCTTTGCAAGCTAGCATCAGTGTGCAGGACATAAGGTTTTCTTGGATCGGCATAGGCCAGCACTGGAGCATGGGTAAGTTGATAAATGATCTCATGAAAAGCAGTCTCACAATCAGGAGTCCAGCGGGCCCCAAATACTTCACTCGGATGAAAATACACTCTTTCAGTCTTGAGGGACGCTGACTTTTGGTATTTTTTGTGGGTTGGGGGATACCCTTGAGTAAGGTTAAGTAAAGGGCGGATCACTCTTGAATAGTCCTTGATGAAATGCAGATAATAACCACAGAATCCCAGGAATCTTTGCAGTTCTTTTAGATTTTTGGGCTGTGGCCAGGTGGTCAAGGCCTCAACTTTACTTGGGTCGGTCTCTATTCCCTCGGTGGATACTATGTGTCCCACATACTTTACTGATGTTTGAAAGAATTGACACTTATCAATGGACAGTTTAAGGCCAAGTCCTCCAGTCGGTCCAATACCTTAAATAATCTGCTCTCATGTTCCTCTAGTGAGCTGCCAAACACAATAACATCATCTAGGTATACCAGGCATTCTAGTAAGTTCATGTCCCCCACTGCACGCTCCATCAATCGTTGAAAAGTGGCTGGGGCACCTGAAATCCCTTGAGGCATCCTCATGAATTCATAGAAGCCAAGCGGACAGATAAAGGCTGTCTTCTCATGGTCCTCTGGGGCCATCGGGATCTGGTAGTACCCACTGCGGTGATCCAACACAGAGAACCATTTGCTCCCGTTTAGGCAGTCCAAAGCATCCTGAATGCGGGGCATTGTGTACTGATCAGGGATAGTCCGCCGGTTTAAGGTGCGATAATCCACACACATCCTTACTGTCCCATTCTTTTTCCTCACTACCACAATGGGGGAAGCATAAGGGCTTCTGGATTCTTGTATTACACCAGCAGCTAACATCTTGCAGATGCCATCTCACATCATCTATGTCAGCAGGTGCCAGGCGTCGAGACCTCTCACGAAATGGTCTTTCACATGCAGCCGGATATTGTGCTCAGCCTTGCATGCATCCTACATCCCATTCCTTTAAAGAAAACACCTGGTCTCTCTGGCAAGCTTCTCACTGATCCTCACTTTCCATTCAGCTGGCAGCGGGGAGTCGCCGAAATCAAACAAGTCAGGCGTTACTCTGTCATTCTTCCTTGAACTCTTGCTGCTGGGTAGCACTGCAGTGTCTGCACAATGCACATCAGCCAGGATGCAACCTCTATTTACTCGAATGTCTCTTTCAGACACATTATGAACTTGGACCATTACCCTTCTGGCATAAGCAAGGGCTCTAGCGGGCAAAATACTAGGCTTGACCAGCAGTCCCTCTGGCAATTTTCCATCACCTGGTGCATCCAACATTAACATTTTATTCTTAACATCCTTTCTGATACGGACCTCTCCCTGTAAGGTACACTGGGCATTTGGCACCAGGATCAGAGACTCAGGATCCTACTTCCATACAATTCCGACCGGTTCCTCTGGTTCTATTTTTTCAGTATCTCTCTGTGCCTCATAGGCCTTCTTAATTAAAGCCGGAACTCTTAAAGCTCTACTAGTCTTGACCTCTGTTTTCATAACACAACTGTGCCAGCCTTCCGAACATATGAGCATTTGTTCCAATCAACAAAGGGACACCATCATACAGTCCAGTGGGGGACACACTAAGGCTAGGGTCTCTACTTGTTCGGTCACTCCAGCCACGGAGGTGGGGAAAGACAGCCAAATTGGATATACCCAGAATAGGGTAGGCCTTCTCACTTAACCCCATACATGCAGTCCTTCTAATGGTTGTAAGGTACGTCTGACAAATGCTTCTGATACCAATCCTGGAACACAATTGTCACTTGGGAGCCACTGTCTAATACAGCCTTGTAGACACTCCATTCACCTTTACAGTGGTCTCCATGGAGGGACCCACTATTCTGGACCAGTCTGGAGAGGCGGTAGTGGGGGCCTGGGCAACTGACCTTGCCACAAAAGGACGTGAATTAGCATTTTTGGTGCCCTCACTGGGATCATTTCGTGCACCTCTTAACCACTGATTTGTTCTTCGAAGCTCTCCTTGTAGCCTATATGCAACTTTGTCAGTGTCTTTTGGGGACCGGCATTCTCTTTTCATGTGCCCATCCTTCCCACAATTATAGCAAAACATATTTTCTGGAGTTTGAGCTGGCCGAGGTGCCACACTGGGAGCCAGGGCGGGGGTATTACTAACTGGAAACCTTGGTGCCATCTCTGTCTGCGGCGTGATAAGCATTTGGAGACATCTCGTCAGTTTCTCCACTTCCATGGTCAAGGAATTGAGTTTGGAGCTGTTATCAGCAGGAGATACATGGATGGGTACCCCCACCCCCATAGCAGATGCAGTCGGATATAGGTCGGGGCCCGTACTTGCAGGCGTGGCCTTCATAAAGGGACTGTTTTTGAATTCCCAGATCTCTCTCAACAGTTCACCCCATTGTGGCATATCTTTTTCCTTGTCAGAGCACTCATTGACTGCCAACCTCTGCCCCTGAACTTCACTTGATGGGTCACCCTCAGTCACTCGGGTTGTAGCCGCAGCTATTGGTGTAGGTCCCTCCCGAGGTCGCCTTTTCTCAACTCCTTGAATTTCTCTCATTAACTCATCATAGGAGGGTGGGATTCCAGTCGATTTCAAGGCGTAACTGAAGCAACAGCAGTTCTGAGAAGGGGCAGACTTAAGGATCCTGTCCAGCCTGGTTCAGTCCAGTTCAATCGCTGGCAAACTACCCTTTCTGAGGCATTCTTGCAACAATTTTTCCAGCCGAGATACATACACAGACAACAACTCCCCTTGGTACTGTTGTGCATCTCTTACTCTCCACCATAGGTCCTCATCAGAATCTGGGCTCCCATACACATTCTCCAGGGCCTCAAGATAGGCCTGTGCAGTCACTTCAGGGTTACTGGCACGGATGGTAGCCAGGGCAGGACCTCGGAGGCTCTCACTAACCCTCTTTCGCTTTTTGGCTTCCGAGCATTGCCATTCTAGCACTTGGGGGGCAACATAGTCTATCCAGGTCTCCCAGTCATCCTCCCCTTGGGGGTTGGGGAGGGTGCCAGAGAAGATCCTCAACCTTCGGTAAGAGTCGTGACTAATGGCAGGTGCAGAAATAGGAGTCTGCATTGGTTCAGCCACCATTACGGGTACTGGAGCGGAGAGGGTGTTGGGGAGAACACCCCAGGTGGCAAGAATAGTTTCTTCAAGTCCTCCACAGTTTTCCTTCCCTAGCAACCATTTAGCAAATTTCTCCTCAAAAGTTTCAGACAGTGGTGGGCTCATTCCCCCGGGTCTTTACTGTCCTTAGTTATCACTCTCCAGGCAGCGAGGGCTCCCTCTGGGGTAATGGTCTGTGGCACTTTGGAGCTATCTATGGGATCCTTAAACTCTACTAGGGCCAGGAAAGTGTGGGTGAGCAGATTAGCATGCCGACCCACCACCACAGGGTTTTGTAAACCTTCCACCTTGGAAAGTACTCCCTGTACAGTGTCCAGTGTCCGTATTGATACCCAGGGGAATGTCCAGGATGAGCATAGCATTTTGGGGGTCAATCTCTTCCCCAGTACACCACTCCACCAGCCGGTGCACAGCCACTTCTGTCGGGGTACCCATTTTTTTCTTAACAGTGGTTCGTAAATATGGCCACTAGAGGACACACAATCCCAGCGGTGCCTCCAAGATGTAACCCCTAGATGGCGCTATCCCAGGGGCTACTACCCCTGTCTGATTTGCCACTAACAGGTTGAGGGGCCTGGATCCAATGTAGGTGCCTCCACCCAGAGGTCAGGGTTTGCAATAGTTAAACTTACTTGGTCACAGCCTTCTGGGACACTGCAACCCCCTTTCTTCCCACTAGTGGCCCACACAATATATCAGAATTATCTTCACAGTATACACTTACCCCAGGGCTGGTTCAGGCACTGGGACCTCCTGTAAAATAAGATACAGTGCAACAATCACAGTACAATACTTTAACATAGACAAATACCTCAGGCAGTATAACTTTGCTGAAACAAGCAGCTCTGATTTATTTAGGGGGATATAACAAGGACAGGGGAAATCAGGTTAATTAGCTTATCACTTTACTCATCTACCTATGGCTCTGTGCACAGGCCTATCCCTACCAGTTACTGTCCCTGGGTACCCAAGCCCTAGTGGCTAGTCCAAACTGTGGCAGCTGGTAGGGGCCCTTTCACACAGAGAAAAGAAAAATTAGTTTAACAGTCAGCAGTACAGTGATTCCATTTGGATTTAATGTGGCAATTCAACAGGGAGCGACCCTGAATTAGTACTCACGATCTCCAAACAAGATAGGGTCCTTCAACGTCAGCAGGGCTACTCTTGAGCTCCACGAGACTCCTCACACATTTATATGGTAAACAGTCACAGGCAAAAGTCCTTTAATGGCAGCAGGATTCACTTGAGCTACACAAGCCTCCTCACACATTTATATGGTAAAAAAGAAAGTACTATACCAGGCAGGCTGCTTCTCTATCCCGATCGCAATTACTGCACAATACCTGGGAGAACACACAGCAGATTCAGTTCCTGACAGATCGAGTGCAATTCAGCAATTTCTCCAGTCTTCTACAGGGTGAGCCTGGTTTCTACTCTTCAGATATCTTTTGATTCTCTTCACAGAACGGATTCAGTCCTAACAAGCAGTTACACAAGCTGCAGATCGGAACTCTGGACCTTACACATGTGTTTTGACTAAAACTGTGCACTGAAGGAGCACAGGGTTCCTTTCCCCTTCACTGCCAGAGCTAAACTGAAACTCCAACAGACAAAACCGGGCACTTCCTTTGAGTTCCTCCCAGTTCTTGACTGGATTGGCTGTCACTCACAATAGACTGCTGCTGTTGGTCCAAAAAGGCGCCGAAGTCTAAACTACATCTCCCAGAGTCACTGCCCATACAATCCTCTTGTGGCTGGCTCAGATTATGAGTCCAAGTTCTGATTTGTCCAAGGCACCATTTTAGAGCTAGCTTACCCCACACTGATTGGTCCAGTTCAGCAGTTCAAAACCAGAATGGGGAACTAGGCAGACACAGTTCTGACTGCAAAGAAAGCAGGTTAGACAAACTGTCATTTCATTATTACTCTAAATGATTTCTGGCAAACAGTTACATTTTTCAGATGGGTTCCCTTTGCACTCCTAGTGACTGCAAAAATGGAGTGAATTGGCAGCAGTTCGAGTGGTACTCAAGCAGAGAAGCACACAGTACCCCCATACAAACTAATTATGTCTGCAAGCAGACAGCTCTTAAAGAGACAGTACCAGAGGCTCTAAAAACACTCACTGATAAATGGCTTAAACGCCAAACACCATTCAGGCTTGGAGCATTCAAGCAAGCTCCTGGAAGTCTTTTGGGAACCCCCATTTGCAGGGGGGTTACACCTGCTTGTTCTTGGTTTGTTCGTTTCTGCGCAATCTCCCCTTCCCCCATTCTAATCCTCACTATCCCTTCCCCTTGCTTTCTTCACTTATGTCAAGAAAGTCTTGTCCCCCCCTTAGTGACTTCCCCCTTAGTGACTCCTTTAGCAATTTTTCTTCACATTTGTTCTCCCCACCACCTTGCCTACCTCCCATTGCTTTACTAGGGATACCTCACCATCTTCCCCCCTCCCTCCTACTTACAACTCCTGAATGTTACTCCTTTCCTTCTGCTTTTACTCACTTCTGTCATGCAAAGGTTGGTTGCTTTAATTATACCCCCCTCCCCACTGTTCCTCCACTCTGCCCTGGCAATACCCCCCAGACAGTTCCTGAGATAGTTCCACATTTCTTTGAAATCTTCCCTCCTAAAGTCCAGGACCCTCATCCTCATGTGGCTTCCCGCTGCTCCTGTCCTAATGTTAACCACACTGTACAGGGATCACTGGTACACTGGGACTGCCAACTGATGTTCAAAAGGCTGTTCAGATTTGTGAGCATTAGTCCCAGCGCTGCCCCATCTCTAGTGGGTTCTTTGACTAGCTGCTGGAGAAAGGTCCCCTGTAGGGAGTCAAAGATGGCCCTACTCCTTGCCCAAGCAGCAGTTGGCAGGGTCCATGCCACATCTGGCAGATTGCAGACACCAACTAACAGCACCTCCCTCTTACTCACCATACTGATTCCTTTCAAGTGCCTCATCCAACTCCTTTCCCTGTGCTGGGGGTCTAAACTACCTCTGTACAGATAATCAGTCCTGGAGCCTATCTCCAGGATGACCCACAGCACTTCCTGCCGTTCCTTTTCTTCACGGGGTGGCCCTGTACCTCCATGGCCTCCATTCCCTCCCTCACATATTAAAACAACCCCTCCTCCCTGCTCTGTCTGTCATGGTTATAGAGTAGCCTAGTGTGGCCGTGTCCCAGTTGGGTGCTCTGTGCACTGAGAGACTTGCGTTATTGACTAACCACATTTCAAACATGTGAAATTAATCACTGCATTTGTCAAAATTCTCTGAATTCAGACTTTTTAAACTCCTCACAGCACTCGTTGGGGCATAAATGGGAACCCAGAGACCCAGGTTTCTAGGGGGAGGCACTGTAGCCAAGTGATCAGAAGTCAAGAGGTGCAAACCCAAAAGCAGTACAGCCTAGTGGTTAGCGATCAGATCTGTAAACCTGGTACAAGTTTCAGTTCAAGAAAGAATAGCCTAGGGCTTGCAGCACTGAGCTCTGAACCAGGTTTCTATAATAGAGATAGTGTAGTCTCCTGATTACAGCACACAGGACCCCATAGTCAGAGTCAGGCATGACTGCAACAGTGTTTTGCACTGCGCTTGTGCATGACTGGCTCTGAGCAATATTCAGATGGTTAGCACTTGCCAGAGCGATGCAATCAGGCCATGTTGGCCCAGCGCTTCATGGAACTGCACTGCACCAATATGGACCGAGGCTGCATATGGCCCACAGAAGCTAGCACTGCCCAAAAATAGGGCACTGCCCAAAAATAGGATAATGCCAGGTCTCCTGTGTGGCATATGCAGCCCAAGCATGCAAATTAGATCACTAGGTATGCAAGGCACTAAGGGGACATCTGCATGTGTGCAGAGGACCCCTAGCGCCACTGCAGTGCACATACCCTGGTGGCCTGGTGGACCCCCACCCTTGATCACCTTTCTAGCCTTTTTTCCCCCCCTCTATTTATTTATACTCCTGGGAACCAGCAAGCAGCTCCAGCCCCTCCCTTGGAGGGACTGTCTCTAGCTCTCCATTCCCCACTCGACTTCCCTTACAATCCCTCATGGATTCCCCCTCCCCACCGTGACAGGGCCAGTGTCCTTCCCCCACACTGAGAGCGAAATCCAGATACTCTGGGAGCTGGGACAGGTGCAGAAAAGCCATCATGGAGCCTGCCAGATCCATTTCCACCATTGTTTCTCTCCTCCCCCCTTCCCTGCTGACAGAGGACGTCGGTGATGTGCCTCCCGACTCGCATCTCCTCCAGCCACTGCCAGAGGGAGAGTGATAAGCAGGACAGCAAACCTCCCTCTCTGAGAGAGAGAGAGGAGAGCAGTCCTCCAGATGCTCAATCTCTTTTCCCCCCCCCCCATGGCCCTGGATGGCCCGGGCTAGTTCCCGAACCCAGGTCACCAGCATGGTACGAGGTGTGGTGTCCAGTGCCTCAACCTCCAGTGCCACCGGGCCAGCCTTTCCAGCCTTTTGTATGGATATCCCTGGTGGTTTGGTGGTCTCCCCACACCCTGATCATCCATCCTATCATTTACATGTATATCCCTGGTAGCCTAGTGGCCCCCTGACTGATCACCAACCCACCACCTACCCACCTGCTGAGGACCCTGCCCTGCACCCCCCCACCCCAGTCTCCACTCACTTCACTGTCACCACCAGCCCAGCCCTCCCCTCACCTCCTCAGCCTGCTGCCATCTGACAGAGCACGATCTCATAGGGGATGCATGTCTTAATGACAGGATGGGTGATTGAGGGATATATGCGTGAATGATCGGGGGGCGAGGGAGACAGCTTGGCACAGGGACAGGTGGCTGCAGTACAGCCACCTTGCTCTGAGGCTGCAGGCTGAGGCTTAGTGCCCAGATAAGTGGTTTTCTGCAGCAGAAAACTGCAACACTCTGCAGACTGTAGCACAGAAATTTACTGCTGCACCCATATGCATGAAGGACCCACTCATTTGCATAGGTGCAGCAGTACGGGTGCTGCCGGGTTCGGGCAGTGCTCCAGGGTCCTCTAAATATGGCCCTAGTCAGAGCACCAGCACAAACCCAGCACTGACCACGTTCGCACCAGCACTAAACTTTGAATGGGGGGGGGGGAGAAACAGAGTTGCATAGACACTGCAGTTTCTAAGAGGGAGGTGTAACCTAGAGGTTAAGAGCACAAAGCTGTGAAGCCACAGCTTCAGTTTCTAAGAGGAAGGCAGAGTAGCCTCGTGGTTAGAGCACAAAGCTGTGAAGCCAGAGCTCTGGTTTCTAAGATGGAGGCAGTGTAGCCTCGTGGTTAGAGCACAAAGCTGTGAAGTCTGACACTCCGGTTTCTGTGAGGGAGGCAATGTAAGGTAAGGGCACAGAGCTGTGATTCACAAGATCCATTTCTATGAGAGGCAGTGTACCCTAGTAGTTAGGGCACAGAGCTATGATCCTGGAAACCTAGGCTTGTATGGGGGCAGTATACCCTAGTGGTTAGGGTACAAAGCTGTGATCCTGGAGATCCAGGTTTGTGGGGGGGGGGTGCAGTGTACCCTAGTGGGTAGGGTACAGAGCTGTGATCCTGGAGACCCAGGTTTGTAGGGGGAGGCAGTGTACCTTAGTGGTTAGGGCACAGATGGGAACCCAAATTTGCATAAAAGCATTACAGTCCAGTGGTTAGAGCACAGAGCTGTGAAACTGGAGGCCCAGGTTCTAATCAAGCCAAGAACCATCACACTCACAGCAGGACCCTGAATAGGTCTTTAAACCATCTTGCTTTCCATAGTTCCTGAATAACTAGCACTGAAAATAAAAGCATTCTCACTACCCTCTCCTGTAAACTGTCTGGGACACAGTTTTAGTAATACTACAGAGAAGTAAATGTTCTCTTTGCAAATGGGGGTGGGGTGCACAGTATATAATGTGAAGCTGATATCTGTCAGCTAAGTGATTTTATACTATCACTCCCCCCACCCCCTACGCTTCACTAGGTGAAGTTATACTCCCCTCCCTCCCCCAATTAGCAGGCAGGAGTTTAAAAATGGTTAAACTATAAACATTTCATGACAGAAAGGTTTGAAATATCAGGTGCAAAAGTGCAAATGAAGTTCCCTTACCACTGCAAATTGTTAACTACCATAGACTAGAACTATGCAGCTCGCTGACAAAAGCCCTTTTCAGTACCATATACTCCGGTGGATTCACTTACCATAAATCCCCCCCCCAAAAACTATTGGATTCAATTAGTCTGTTAACACACCCACACTCACCAAACCCACACACACTATTTACAAGGAAAACTTACATATTTAGTTGTTTAACCAGGTGAGACACACTAAGCTGACAGCTTTTTTACAGGTGCAACCTGGGAGCACAGGGAAGTTAAGTGACTTGCTCAGGGTCACACGGTATGCAAGTGGAAGCTGTGGGATTCAAACCCAGGTCTAGTCTGCTGAATGTAACCAGATTTGCAGCTCAGAGCCTTAAAGGAAAAATCAAGGTCACAAAGTTAATACCTCTTCAAAAAATGTGAATCCCTCCCCTCTGGTCAGAAACCATTTGTGTAAATGCAGACAGTACAACATGAAAAGTAATGTTATACTCGCCAAACTCCAGCAATTCCTGCAAGTTCAATAAAGTGGTACTGTTTCAGAATAGAGCCAGTGAAGGCAGCAGAGAGCTTTGATGTGAAGAAGTCAGCCAAGTATAACAGAGGTGGGGAATAACCAGAGATCCCTGGGGAGAGAAGGTGTCTGTGATCATTCTTGGCCTTTGTATACAGTGCCACAGCCTCGGCCGTTTCATAGTAATGGAACCCTGATATCATTAACTCACAATCTGGAGCATAAACCTTGTTATCTTTAGGGCCTTTCTGACTCCTCCTGCAGAACCTTGTTATCTTTGGGGCCTTTCTAACTCCTGCAGCATTTTGCAAACAATGAGTCTAATTACAATTACCATTTGCCTATCTGTTGTGATGACAGGATAAACCAATTCTGTAAAATGGGACTTATTAACCAGCTGGCTTGCATAACAAGAGTGGGGATGTTGATAAAAAAACACCCCTTATATTGGATGTTACCCTTTTATCACTTTCTTTGTGACAGAGGGGTAGTTAGCCACATAAATTAACCTTTCGTCCAGTGGACTGACCCCTGTGAGTGTTTTGTACTGAAAACTGCCGCCAAAGTTTGACTGAAAAACTCTTGTTCTGGATGAAATAAGGAAAAACGTGTAGTATTGAGGCAATGCCTTTATTATTTTACACTGCTTTTGCAGCCAAAGGCTGCGAAAGTGAGGAAGAATTGGTAGTGCTGGTAGGGAGAGTGAAATGTTAGCCACACAGTTTAAGGTATAAGATGAATGTTTATGAGTATTTCACTTAAAGTAACAATTAAATTATGGGGACTAATACCAAAATTCAGAGTAAGTGCAAAAAAAAAAATATTTGTTTAAAATTTTACTTTTTAAAGCCATCATGAAGTTTTCTATGTCGATATTAAAAAAAAAAAAAGTCTTTTAATACTTTTTATTGTTATGGAAAAAGTATATCAATAACATTTATTTAACAAAAAACAGTTCTGTTGTGGTGTAAATATGTCATTGATACAGCAAGAGAAAATTGCCTGGTTTTTTTTATATCCATAACATGATTACTACTGTTACATAATATAGAGAATAATATATGGGGTGGTGTGTTTAACGAGATTTTACACACACCCGAGTTGTGGATGCTACATAAACCCCGAGGCGAGCTCAAGGGGTTGTGAAATGCATCCCACATCCCGGGTGTGTAAAATCGAGTTTTACACACCATCCCATATTTTGTTTTTTATAATTGCCGGGCCCGCTCCCAGCAATTGTAAAAAAAATCAGGCAGTAGACTGGCGGTGAGGCAGTGACAGACTACTCAGGAGTCTGTGCTGTTGTGGTCCGTGGTATGAGAATTTACAGTAAATAGCTAATTTTGAAAGTGACAGCAAGTATGCTATTTTTGTTTAAGCTTACCGGCGAACAGCAGTTGCTGAGCTGTGGAATGCTTCCTTTATGAAGAGTTAGTTTCCCCGAATACGAGGGACCAGGAAGTGTGCTGCGCCATGGGATTCTGTCAGTGAAGGTGAAAGTCGGAGAACAGCGACTGAGGAATGTCTGTTCCAAGGGAAACCTGGCACGTGTTTGCCGTTATAACCAGCCGAGCTGGTTATAACGGCAAATTATAACCGGTTTCCCTATGGGAAAAAGCGTGCGTCGGTAATTATAATTATATAATAATGGCATCATTTCATAACAGCTGGACTCCAAGCTTTCATTTAAAAAAAAATACGTTTCTAGCCACAGCAGTTCCAGAGTCGGACCTTTCAAAAGATATTGGGCTGGTTTTTTCTCTATATCGATTTTTATCGGCTTTTTTTCCCCTCTATTTTTTCTTCCCGTGCGGGTGCAGGCACACGCATGCCACGCCCTGAGGCACCCTCCCATTACACTGCCACCTCCCCACACCTACACTACCCACTGGACCACCACCCGGTGGGAGCAGAACTGTGGGGGGAGGTGCAACAACCACTCTGGGAGAGGAGTGCTGCCATTCAGCTGCTCAATCCTGCTCCCTCCTTCCACCCCATGCCGGCTCTCCAACAACCCATGGTCATTCCTGAACCCCGGTCACTGGCGTGGAACGAGGTAAGGCATCCAGCACCTCAACCCTCAGTGCCACCAGGCCAGCTTGGGCTGGATTTCTAAAGTCGTGAGAATGCTGTCAGCCCCTGGTGTGCTGATCATTTGGTGCACAGGACCTGTGGCACTCTCCCGACCATTTATCAGGATTTTTTATCACGTGCACCAATTGTAGCAAGTTAGACCAGCTTTTTGCTGGTCTAGCTTGAATCAAATCCTGGTACCCTTTACATGGGGCTTACGCCAAACACTTGGCATGGTTGCTGTAAAGTGGGAAAACTGTCAGAATTGCACCCAATGTACTAAAATTGGACGCAGTTGCGGCAAAGATGCTCAGTGCAGCTGTGCCAAAAAATGGTGTTAACGCAGGGTTTGATGCAAGTCCTGCATCAATGTTTGAAAATCTGGCCCATTGCCTTTAAAATGTGATAACTTTAGAATTGTCGGGGCTAGAGACTTCATTTTTAATTTTTAAACGAAAGTTTGAAGTCCGCTAAGTAGATACATCATTAATATATCACTACAATGACTATATGATGATACAAAAAAACATAAAATGGTTTACTGCATTTTTTTTTAAGTCCTGGGGACAGATATTCAAAACTCTTGACAGTCCACTGCGGTGCTGCACCAGATGCTCCATGAAAGCTCCCTCTGTCCCCGCCCACTTGGACTTCTGTGTTAGGGCCCGCGATGTGGCCTTAGAGAGGGAGAAGGAAGGGGGTTGTAGCTTGGGTATGGTGCCCAGTGCAGCAGCCGCCAGCAGACCAGAATGGGGAACCATGGGATCACCCCAAGCCGAGAAGGTAGGCAGATAAAGAAATAAGGTAAATAAAAAAAGCCATTCCATGGATTCGGCAGCTACTACCGGCAGTTTGTAAAAGACTATTCCATTGCTGTCCGCCCTTTGAATGACCTCACCCAGGGGTATCCACCTACCCCCACCCCCAAAAAAAAAAGACTGCTCTGGGAGGGCAATCCCAGCACAGAGTACTGTAAAGTAAATGAGCATTTTGGTACGTGGTGGTATGAACAGTATGAAGTGACATTCAAAGAAATAATCAAACATCTGATTGAAGCACCCATGTTGGCATTCGTTGATTGTACCAAACCATAAATCCTGCACATCAACGCTAATCTAAGTAGCGTAAGAGCTGTCCTGGACCAAGAGAACCCTGAGGGACTTCATCCATTTGCTTTTGCCACTGAAGTTTGAATCCTTTTGAAAAGCACTATATGAATGAATATAGGATGAAGAATATAGGAAGTTGCTGTCCCAGAACAGGAAGGGTGAGAGTTGTAAGGAGAGGAGAGAGTAAGCATACAGAGAAACAGGAGAGGGGACACAAAATAAGAAATGATAGGAGTGGTACAGTGCAATGGCTGTGGGGTGGCAGTGTTCCGGGAGACATTCTGGAGGCTGCGATGCTGCCCTATTTGCAGACACCTCTCTGGTCTGAGGGAGGAGGTTGCCCGCTCCAGGCTGACCTGGCTAGGATTCTGTGAGTCCTCCTCCCCACCCAGGGACCACCAGGGCCAATGCCACTACCTCAGAGGTTGCCAAGAAAGAGGAGAGGCTGGACCAGGGTGGGCTCAGGGAGGGTGAGGGTGGGGGAACAAAGTTGCATCCCTCCAGCTGTACCTCTCCACAATTCATTCGCTCTTCTGGTGGATAGTGGTTCCTCTACAGAGGCACCCGCAGTGGAGACCAAGGAGGATGCTGGGAACCTTCACAAAGGAGACCCACAGGAGGGTGGCATGAGACCCCACAAGGGAAGGAAACAACTCCTGGTCGGGGACTCAATCATTAGGGGGACAGAAATGGGGGAGGAAGGGGAAAGGGAGGTAAGGTGCCTGCCTTGCGCCACGGCTTGGAGGGACAGGAAGTGAATCCTCGGGATCGCGGGAGCAGCTGCTACAAGGGAGGAGCTGGATGTCATTGTCCACCTAGGGACAAATGACCTGGCTAGAAATGGGATCAGAGCAGTGCAAGAGGAGTTTGTAGAGTTGGGGAGGAGCCTTTAGACAAGTAGCGCATACAGGTAACCTTCCTCGGAGGTGCTGCCTGTCTATGGCAAGGGAGTGATGTTAGGTACTCCTCACCAGGGAATTCCATGAATGGTTGAAAACTGGTGTGGAGCTCAGGGTTTTGGCTTCACTGGGGACTGGGAGCACTCTGGAGGGATGCAGACCTATACTGGTGCGATGGTCTGCATCTGTCCAGGGGGGGAACCAGGATCCTAGGTAAGAGGTTTAAATGCTTCATTGGCAAGCATTTAAACTAGCCAAGGGGGGAGGCGCTGAAAAGGAGCAGGGAAATCCCAGCCTCCCCCCACAAAACACAGTAATTAGCGAGGTAAACTCCAAGGTAGAGAAGTCATTAGGGAGCAGGGCAAAGGTAAATGTAAAAAAAGGCAAAGGCAGTAAGGACAGGAATGGGGCTAAAAGGGGTAAGGCCATCAAAAAGTGGAGGGTGATGAGTACCAATGCCCGTAGTCTGTGTAACAAGCTCCCTGAACTAGTGGCCTTGATGGAAGAGGGTTGCCTGGATATTGTGGCAGTCACAAAAACATGGTGCACAGAGAACCATGACTGGTATGTCAACATACCAGGATACACAATCTACAGGAGGGACAGGGAGGGTAAAAGAGGAGGAGGAGGAGTAGCTCTCTATGTAAAGGAAGGGATCAAAGCAACAGAACTAAAGAGTAAACAGGGAGCAGATGAGACACTCTGGGTCACCCTGGAGACAGGAAATGGCACCATAATCCGCATGGGGGTTGTATACAGACCCCCATCTCAGGGGGAGGGAATGGACAAGGAAAGGATAGAAGGCTTCCTTAGAATGGCAGAAAAAGGGGAGATATTGTTGATGGGGGACCTGAATATGCCAGATGTTAGCTGGAGCACCTTTGCTACAGGCACATCCAAGAGCAGGGTCATTCTTGATGCCCTACAGGGGGCATGCCTCAGACAGCTAGTAATGGAACCCACTCGGGAGGGAGCAATCTTAGACCTGGTACTCTCAAATGGGGACAGAGAAAGAATCTCAGATTTAGAAGTGGGTAGCCATCTGGGAACAAGCGATCACCAAACGGTGTGGTTCACGATAAACACAGCCATACAATCAAGCCATACAAAAGCAAGAGTACTGGACTTTAGAAGGGCTGACTTTGGGAAAATGAGAGAGTGCCTCAGAAAAGCACTAGCAAACAGGCAAGAAGGAGGGGTGGAGGAACAATGGGGAGTAATCAAAACAGCCATCACAGAGGCAACAAGCCTTTGTATAAAGCAAATCAACAAAACACAATGAAGGAAAAAAACGCTGTGGTTCTCAAAAGAGGCAGCAGGGAAGGTTAAGGAGAAAAGGATAGCATTCAGGAAATATAAGGAAACACAGAAGGAGCACGACAGAGTACTTTATCAGTTAAAACAGAAAGAGGCTAGGAAGGCAGTCAATAGCAAAGGCCCAAACCGAGGAAAGGATAGCCAACTCTGTTAAGAAGGGGGATAAGACCTTTTATAGGTAAATTAGGGAGCGAAGAAAGACCAAAGAATGGATACTGAGGCTTAATAAAGGGAAGGGAATGTGGGTAGAGGGTGACAGTGAAAAGCAGGGATACTGAACGAATATTTCTGCTCAGTATTCACAAAGGAAGAGGAGGGAGGTACCTAAACCAAACAAGAAACACTCTGAAGGCGGGGTCCGATACCAGTCCCTTACAGAAGAAAGGGTTCTGAAAGAACTAATAAAATTGAAGGTGGACAAAGCAATGGGGCCTGATGGGATTCACCCAAGAATTTAAAAGAACTAAGAGTAGAACTAATGACACGCTGACTACTCTTTAACAAATCATGGGAGGATGGGGTGGTACCTGAGGACTGGAGGAGGGTGGATGTGATTCCTCTTCACAAAAGTGGGAGCAGGACAGAGGCAGAAAACTACAGACCAGTTTGTTTGACCTCAGTGGTAAGGAAAATGATGGAATCACTTCTGAAGGAAAGAATTGTTGAGTACCTAGAGGCCAGTGGGGCACAGGACCCAAGGCAGCATGGATTCACGATGGGAAGGTCGTGTCAGACAAATCTAATAGATTTCTTTGACTGGGTGACCAAAGTAGTAGACCAGGGAGGGCATGTGAACATGGCTTACCTAGAGTTTAGCAAGGCATTTGATACAGTCCCACACAAAAGATTTACATAGTTAGCCAGCCTTGGAGTGGGTCCCAAGGTGGTAGCCTGGATAAAAAATTGCCTAGACAACAGGATGCAAAGGGTAGTAGTAAATGGAGTCCACAGTGAAGAAAGGAGGGTTACTAGCGGGGTACCGCAGGGTTCAGTACTGGGACCGGTCCTTTTTAATGTCTTTATAAGTGACATTGCAGAGGAACTGGAAGGAAAAGAATGTCTCTTTGCAGACGACAGAAAGATCTGCAACAGGGTTGATACACCAGATGGAGTGGAAAGGATGAGAAGGGACTTGGCAAGGTTGGAGGAATGGTCAAATGTATGGCAGCTCAGATTCAATGCAAAGAAGTGCAAGGTAATGCACATGGGAAACAAAAACCCAGGGGAAGAGTACACAATGGGGGGTGAGATACTGACAACGGTAAAAATGGAAAGGGACCTGGGGGTAATTATATCAGATGACCTAAAGGTAGGCAAACAATGTGAGAAGGCAGTAAGGAAGGCTGGGGATACTGGGATGCATAGGAGAGGCATCAATAGTAGAAAACAGGAAGTTGTTATCCTCTGTACAGACAGTTGGTGAGACCCCATCTGGAGTACTGTGTGCAGTTCTGGAGACCCCATCTCCGCAAAGACATAGACAGAGTGGAGGCTGCCCAGAGGAGGGCACCAAAATGGTGCAGGGTCTGCACCCAGAAGACATACTGAAGAAAGACTAAAGGAGCTTAATATGTATACCCTTGAGGAAAGGAGGAGAGAGGGACGGATAGAAACTTTCAAGTACCTCAAGGAATCAACAAAGTCCAAGAGGGTGGCATCTTTCAGAAAAAGAGATGTGCAAGAACAAGGGGGCACAATTTGAAGATAAAGGGGGGACGGCTCAGAGGTAATGTGAGGAAGTATTTTTACACAGAGAGGGTTGTGGATGCGTGGAACAGCTTCCCTGAGGAGGTCGTGGAGTCAAGAACAGTGGGGGAATTCAAGAATGCATGGGACAGACATAAGGCAATCCTAGTGGGGGGTAGGAGGAAGTAAGCTGTTGGTTAACTAGGATCTGTAGTTTATCTGTTAGATAGGAAAATGGGCAGACTAGGTGGGCCAAGTGGTCCTTATCTGTCGTCAAATTCTATGTTTCTATGTTACTACCCAGTGCATAAACTGGAATTTCTGAAATTAAAGTGGGCTGTCACTGAACAATTCCATGACTACCTGTATGAGGCCCAGTTCACAATGAGAACAGACAATAATTCTCTCACTGACGTAAATACAACCACCAAGTTGGATGTGACAGGACACTGGTGGCTTTCAGCTCTATCCACCTAGAATTATTGCCTGGAGTACCACAGTGGCCAAAGCAATACTGACACCAAAACCTTGTCCTGGCATCCATACCCAGATCAGCCAAATCAAAGTACTTCAGTTCCAAGTGTAGCAGTGAAGGCCATGTGTTGGAAATTTTAAACAACAGATTGTGCCACTCCTGCCAATCTGCACTGAGCAATCGACATGCAGGGGAGCTCTTCAGATGCAATTCTGACTGCATGTTTCAATTTCACTGGTTTGGACCTTTCATCTTTGTCCCAGCCTAGCCATCACAAAATCAAACAAGCCCAACGGGAGGACTATGTGTTACATGGTGTGGTATGCGCCCTGGAGAAGGAGCCAGTCACAAGTCAGGTACAAATAACTCACACAGACATCTCCCTGTTATTGCAAGAGTGGAACAAATTGTCTCTAATAAAATGGAATGCACATCCTGAGTTTCCTTGTCAACAGCTGATCTCACCCTGGAAATACCAAAAAGCCACCATCCAATCCTTTCATGATGAAATGGGTCATATGGGAGTTGACTGCTCTCCAAACTTCATACGGGCCCATTTCTGTTGGTCCAAAATGGCAACAGAGGTGGGGTGGCACTGCAAGAACTGTTTCAGGTACATCAAGAGAAAAACTTTGCCAAAAAGAGCAGCACCATTAATCAACATCAAAACCAGTGGCCAACTTGAATTAGTTTTTATAGACTTTCTTTCACTGGAGCCTGATAGCAAGAACATTGGCAACATCCTAGTCATGACTGATCACTACACACGATATGCTCAGGTGTACTTGATGGAAGATCAGAAGGCCACCACTGTTGTCAAAGCATTGTAGCAATATGTAAATCATTATGGCATCCCTCAAAGAATTCACTCTGATCAAGGGAGGGACTTCAAAAGTAAACTTGTGAAAGAGTTTCTGGCAACCTATAGCATCAGGAAATTGAGAACCACTCCTTATCAGCCACATGGGGACCCCAGCCTGAACGCTTCAACAGAACCCTGCTTGATATGTTAGGAACCCTTGAGCCAACGCAGAAATCAAAGTGTAGCAGAAAGTCAGTTCACTGGTGCACGCTTACCATTGTACCTGCAATGACGCCACCCAAAGCTCCCCATCCTACCTGATGCTTGGCAGAGAAGCTTGCCTACCAATTGAGCTCTGTTTCAGAGTCTCAGCCATTGGTGCATCAGAACAGACGTATTTAGAGTACACTACGTGATTACACCTACAGTTTTAAAAAAGCCTATCAACTTGCCTCTGAGGATGCCACCAGCAACAGTCTTGTCAACAAAAATTATAATTACAGATGAGTTCAACACCAGGTGTTGCAAACTGCAGAGCATGTGCTACTGAGAAACATGGGCTTACAGGTAAACATAAAATTCAGGACCGATGGGCTCCAAAACGTGTGCATAGTCGAGCTGTGTAAATATACAAAACTGCTCGAACTGACTGGATAGGCACCAGGGGTGGGATATTCAAATGGGTTGCGCCCCAGCGCAATATTCAAAAGGGAATGGGCGTGGCACAAATCCTGATGTGCCAGGGCGCATCGGTAATATATGCGGCGCAAGTGGGGGGGCGTGCCCATGCATATTCTGCACATCCCGATATTCAGCCCGGGATGTGCTGTGAATATGCAGGCACAACCCCTATATGCGCCGCACGCAGTTAAGCCAAAAAATAATGGAGCAACAGCTGGCCACCCACAGGTGAGCTGCCGTACTGCAGGGTGCAACACGGCAGCTGCCAGCTGTGGGTGGCCACCCAAGCTCTGGCGGCACCGTCCGGTGGCGTAGCACCCCCCCATGCCCGACTGCGAGCCATATAAATGACGAACCTCCCTGGTGGTCCAGTTGACCTCTCTCCTTGCCTGATCGCGGGCTGTAATAAGTTTTATCCTCTCTGGTGGTCCAGTGGACCTCTCTCCTTGCCCAATCGTGGGCTGTAATAAGTTTTATGCTCCCTTGTGGTCCAGTGGACCAATCTCCATGCCCTATCGCGGGTAGTACTATCAGAATCACTCCTTGGTGGTCTAGCGGTACCCGTACCCCCCTCCCAACCCGCCAACTCATTCCTGCCACCCCGCTCCCACCCTGGTCAGCGGCAGGTGGCAGCACCCCATCCACAAGCCATCCGGCTGCCCGCCAACTGGCGGCATACAGTACAGCTGTACGCCTATTGGTCCACAGCGTAGGCCAATGGGCGTGCAGACCGTACTGTACTACACAGTCTGATGTGAATGGATCCATTCACATATCGGACCGTGTGGCACGGACGGGATCTGCATCGCCTATTGGCCCACGCAGGGACCAATGGGCATACAGCTATACTGTACGCTGTCAGTTGGCGGGCGGCTTGCGGGTGGGGTGCTGCCGCCCGCCGCTGACCGGGGGGGAGCGGGGTGGTGGGAATGAGTGGGCAGGTTGGGAGGGGGGTGCAGGTACCGCTACACCACCAGGGAGTGATTCTGATAGTGCTGCCCGCGATCGTGCATGGAGATCAGTCCACTGGACCACCAGGGAGTTATTACCTATTTACGGCCCGCAATCGGGTCGTTGGAGCGCGTTGCCGGTGGGGGAAGGGGGCGTCGGTCCCCGACAGCTGCTGCCTGGCTGGGCGCCAGGCGCAGGTCGCCGGGGGTTGGCACACCTGCATGCAAATGGGGCCATAATGACATGCAAATGGCCCCATTTGCACCTTGCATGCATTATGGCCCCATTTGCATGTCCACCGCTGAATATCGCGGTTGATGCACCTAGCGCAATGGCACTTGCGCTAGTGCATCCCCCTGCTCCTCTCTGGCCACTTGCACTGGTGCAGTGCCACTGTGCCATGCGCTATGCGGGTGGCCACGGAGCGATATTCAACGGTACTGAGCCATGGCACAGCACCATTGAATATCACCCTGTCAGCGCCCTGGCACATCCCAGTTGCGCTGCGCCCAGGCTTGCACCACAGCCTGGCGCAGTCTGAATATCCCACCCCAGGTGTTAGCGCGACATGTGTAAATAACTTTGAAGTCATTGCTTATGCCATTATCAACTGAATTTTGGACATATGGACCTTGTCTTGACAAGGATGCCAAGAGCCTGGCAAGGGAGTGTGCAAGCTCCCCCCACACCAAAATGTGGTTTATCTTTATGGGCTACGTGCCCAAAAATTAAAAGTACTCTTGGCTTCATGGCAAGCAGCGGGGCCAGGGCAGGAATAAAGCAGCCCTTGGGGGTTAAAATAAAAGCAGCACAAGCTAAAAGGTTTTGTTTGAACTGCATTTCTTGGTTTGGGGGTTGTTATTGTTGTTACAGTGTCACTTGTTCTGTGGGTGGGACTATGTAGGCAGGTTATGCGCTGTTTTCTTGGGGGTAATAGTCTTGTGTGTCAGCATCTAGGTACCCCATATTGCTACCCCAGTGGAGGCACTGCACCATGTTTAGGCCCAAGTACCCAGTGT
The DNA here is from genome assembly GCA_016271365.2 of Neoceratodus forsteri. Lineage (NCBI taxonomy): Eukaryota > Metazoa > Chordata > Ceratodontiformes > Ceratodontidae > Neoceratodus > Neoceratodus forsteri. Next base: position 1,136,818,719 of record CM057454.1, read on the forward strand.
AGCACAACTTTAGGCAACCCAGGCTGGCCCTCTCAGAGGGTTTGGAGGGTGGACTCCAAGTGCCCCAGGTGGTCTGATACATGTTCAAGTCAGGGATGTGATGCCCTCATGCAGCCGGAATCCCAGGGGTTCGGACAAGAACAGTGAGGGAAACACAGCCACGGCCACAGCTGAATGATGCCAGCACCCTCTGCTGGCCTCACACCATCGACTGTGGCAACCTTCCTCAATGCAGGCTGAAGGAGTCTTCATCTTGAGGTGTAAATCCCACCACCACCCTTCCCCCCCCCCACACACACAGAGCTTGATGCTTGAAATGCCAGGACAGGCTGATGCTTTTTATGTTTGCTTGCACGCATGTGCAAGAAACATAGTGCCATCATCAGAGATTTCGAGGTGTGTCACCTCCTCCTCCAATTCAGTCAGTGTGCTGGCAGGCGCGGCCCCTGTAAGCCAATGCATTTTGGAGCTGTCTATGACACGCTCCAAAATGCAGTGGCATACAGTTGAAAGGGGGAGCTACGCTTGAGTGAGCAGCGATAAGATAAGGCTGCTCACGCGCAGCTCCCCCCACAGACGCACGCACTGTATAGCCGACGGGGTGCCCAATCCCCGTCGGCTGTGCTGAGTTCCCTCCGCCTCCCCCAAACGCTATAAAATGCCACGCTGGGTGCCCATCCAGTGGCAACTAATCATATAGCCGACGGGGTGCCCAATCCCCCATCGGGCTGCACTGTCCTCCCCCCCACAGTAGTGAGTGCCACACTGGGAGCCCACCCCAGCGTGGCAAGAATTCGTAGGCCGACGGGGTGCCCAATCCCCCGTCGGCTGAACGGCCGCCCCCCTCAACGCCCTTGTGCCAAGCTGGGAGCCCACCCCAGCGGCAATGTCCCACGTTGTCCGCTTTTTTTTCACCTGTGAAGAAAAACAGTCCCACGGTGAGTCTCCCCGCCCCTCCCACAACCCGCACCCACTGCGCACCCAGCCTCCCCACATCTCCCCCCCACCCATACTTACCTCCGGACCTCGGCGCGACGATCTTCGGTGGACCGGGAACACGTCTGCACTCTTCAAAGGCGACCGCGAACTGAGGAAATGCCGGTAAGCTGTATAATGGGCTAGATGGGGGTTCAACTTTATTGCATATCTCAGGCATTTTTTTGAATTTTTACACCAAATTTTCAACATGGGGTTTTTGGGACCCCTTCTCATGATTGATGTCACTGTCATGGCGTTATTCGGGCCCGAAGGGTGATTTCGCGCAGTGACTGTGAAATCACCCTTCGGACCAGAATAATGCCATGACACTGACATCAATCATGAGAAGAGGTCTCAAAAACCCCATGTTGAAAATTTGGTGCCAAAATTCCCAAAAATGACTGTTTTACGAGCGTGCGTTGCGCAGTTCCTACGCAGGCTCGTAAGTTCACAAATTTTCAATATTTTCACTCCAGATTTTCAACATTACCATTTTACCACACCTTCTTATGAGCAGTACAGATGTCATTTTTCACATCTCACCCAAAATGTGTTTCCGCCCATGTAGCGCACAATGGCGAGTCGGTGTGCTAAATCAATGTATCGGGACAAATTAAGAAAATCACAGTGACACTGTTCATGAGTAGACATCTTAAAATGGCTATGTTGAAAATTTGGTGAAAAAAGTCCTAAAATGACTGTTTCTGTTGCGTGCATTGAAATTTCATATGCGTAATTAAGGGTAATTTTCAATATTTTCACTCCAGATTTTCAAAATTGCCATTTTACCACACCTTCTTATGAGTAGTACAGCTGACATTTTCACATCTCACCCAAAATGTGTTTCGCCATGTAGCGTACAATGGCGCAGTTGGTCTTGCGAGGTCAATGTATCGGGACAAATTAAGAAAATCACAGTGACACTGTTCATGAGCAGAGGTCTTAAAATGGCTATGTTGAAATTTGGTGAAAAAATTTCAAAAATGACTGTTTTACGAGCGTAGCTGTACAGTTCCTACGCACGTCAAGTTAATTCAAAATTTTCAATATTTTCATTCCAGATTTTCAACATTGCCATTGTACCACACCTTCTTATGAGCAGTACAGCTGTCATTTTTCACATCTTACCCAAAATGTGTTTCCGCCCATGTAGCGCACAATGGTGCAGTCGGTGTTCGAAATCAATGTACAGGACAAATTAAGAAAATCACAGTGACACTGTTCATGAGCAGAGGTCTTAAAATGGCTATGTTGAGAATTTGGTGAAAAAATTCCTAAAAATGACTTTTACGAGCGCATTGCACAGTTCCTATGCATGCTCGTAAGTCTGCAAATTTAATATTTTCACTCCAGATTTTCAACATGTCCATTTTATTAAACTTCCTTATGAACAGTACAGCTGCAATTTTTCATATGTCGCCCAAAATGTGTTTTCGCACATGTAGCGCACAATGGTGCTGTTGGTGTGCGAAAGCAATGTTTAGGACAGATTAAGAAAATCACAGTTACACTGTTCATGAGCAGAGGTCTTAAAATGGCTATGTTGAAAATTTGGTGACAAAAGTCCATAAAATGACTGTGTTACGAGTGAGCATTGCACAGTTTCCACGCACCCTCGTTAGTTCATGACTTTATAATATTTTCAGTCCAGATTTTCACCAGTGGCATTTTTCCACACTTCCTTATGAGCAGTACTGCTGCCATTTTTCACAACATGGCCGAAGTGTGTTTTCACACTTTCAGTGCAGAGATGCGTGGTCGCTGTGGGAAATCATTGTTTGGCACAGATAAAGAAAATCACAGTGACACTGTTCATGATCGGAGGCACCAAAATGCCTGAGTTGACAATCTGCTGTAAGAAATTCCCAACCTAATTATATTATGGGTGTGCGTTGCACAGTTTCTATGTACACTCGTGACTTCACCATTTTTTTAAATATTTTTACTACACATTTGCAACATAGCCATTTTTTACACCTCCCCATGAAAGAGTACAGCTGTCATGTTTTACATCCTGTTCGGAATATTTTTGCACCTGTGGTGCTAAATGCCGTAGTCACTGTGCATAAGCAGCTTTCGGCTAACAAACTGATATTCCCCGTTCATGAGGTGGGTCACAAAACAAACATGTTGAAAATTTTGAGGAAAATACCAACGAATGCCTGAGGTATTAGGCTTTTCAACTATAACGCCCACCCTATAGAGAATGACAGGCATCAGGGGTGTGACTTGGGATTCTTGCCTGTGATGCTCATACCATTCCACACCCTGCAGTCACTGAGAGGCATCGAGGTATGCCTTGGACTCTTGGCCCCAAAGTTCACCCCATTCTCCTATACACTTCCGATCTCACCGTGCTTCTAATGGAATGGGGTGTGCATAAGGGCCAAAGATCCCAAGGCACACCGTGACACTTGTCAGTGTCTGCAGGGTGGGGTGTGGTGAAATGGCGTGGCCATTATGCCTGATGACCCAAAGGCACACCCCAATGCCTGTCCGTATCTGCAGGGTGGTGGCGGGGTTGGCTTCAGTTCAATACTTCACTGCCATTCCTATTATGCAGCTGTCTAACTCCTACACTACCAATCCCAATGCCAGCAAGCAAACATTCAGCATTGACAAATGCTTGTTTGTTCTTGTCCTGCTAAGATTTAAATAAATACTTGCTGCCTTGGAGTGTGCCTGTTTTGTGTTTTTTCATCTCAAGGGAGCCTGGGGAACCCTTGAAAATGGAATGTCCCGGTATGTCCTGTAGAAGGCAGATGGTGGGTCTGGGAGGGGGCCAGTAGACAAGGGCAGGCTGAAGCTGGAAGAGGGCAAGAACAGAAAGTAAAGAAAAAAAAATCAAGCTCCATTTCTTAACAGAAATCTACAACATGATTCACATTCTGTTTATATGTGCAGTTTCTTATGGGTAAAAGAGTTTCTTCACAAGTCCTTTTTCTGCCTGAAATGTTTAGCTTTGCTTCATAGTTCTTGCACCCAAAGAAAGTGAGAATACACTCTTATAGTCTTATGAGACACAGTGACTGTACGTATAAACGTAAAGAATAATGTATGGGTGACCATACACAACAAGCCAGTGTTTCCATCGAGGGGTAGAGAGAACAGCATATGGACCCTGAGAGCGAAACTTGAGAGGTCCATGCTGTTTATCTCAACCCTGGGATGGAAACACAGGGTGAGTTGTGTACAGACACCCATATTTTATTTTTTTATGGTATATGTTTTTTTTGTGTGACACTGTAGTGTTGTGTATGCGATTGGAGTGAAGTGAGTAAATGAAAGTGAAAGCAGCAACACATAAGCAGTGGCAGTCGACGAAAGAGGGAAAACCAGGTGCACTAATTATAGAATGTGCACAAATTTCTTTCCAAGTGTGCACAGCAAGCTTTTTGAACTGGCTGAATTCCATACACAATAAGCCCTAACCATATACTATATAAAGTTACATTATTTCTGGCCATTAAACTAACATGGAAGGAACGGTGTAACTGGTATCGTGGAATGTTTTGGCAACATGACAGGCAAGAGCAGAAGATTCCTAGGAGATGGAGATCTGGGGAACACTACAAATGAATAATTTATGAAAAATTGGTAAAAGTGTTTTAGAATACATTCCTAACATGGAAAGGAAAACAAGAGGGCATTCAGCAGCATAATAACAGAGGCAGTGTGGTCTAGTGGTGAGATCACTGGCTTGGGAACCAAGACATCACAGGTTCAAACCAGAGCCAAATACTCAGTTTGACCTTAAGCTAGCCACCTAACTTCTCAGTGCCCCAGTCTACCCAGCTATGGAAACGGACAGAAGTAGTACCCCACTAGAAAAAAGATTTTGCATCTCAGCTGAGCTGTACTAGGTATTATTTTTATTATTTATTTTTTATTTTGAAGAGATTCACCAAGAAAGCAACATGAACTGTGAACAGCTCATTTCCACAAGCATCCTGGTGGAAGGGGGAATTACATAAGGAGAAGGAGGAAGCTACCAATCAGAAGAACAGTGTACAGAATCATATACATTTTATTAAGAACAAGCAATCAAAAAGCAGTTACATAGAAGCCGGCCCGGTGGCGCTGAGGGTTGAGGCACTGGACACCACACCTAGCACCACACCGGCACCCCAGGTTCAGGAACAGACTCAGGCAGCCGGGGGTTGGCAGGGGAGAGGAAGGATTGAGCATCCTATGACTGCTCTCATTCCTCTGGGGAGGGTTGGGGCACTGCAGCACACTGTAGCGACAGCTGGTGGAGGCCAGCGGTGCAGCAGCGAGCAGCAGAATGTGGAAAGCGTAGCGGGTGTCGGCACATTGTGCCTTGACTCCATTGCACGTCCGGCTCTCGGGGGAAAACAGGCAGAAAATGGCGGAGTGTGATCTCGGCAGCTGATGGCGGCAGTGCCCCCAGTACCCAAGAGGATCCTGCATACAGGGTGCATGAGCAATTAAAAGGCCGGCTCTGTGGGGGTGCCAGACTGGGTTCGGGGGGTGCGGGTGTCGGCGGCTGGAGATCATGAGGGATCTGCTCCGCAGGAGGAGAAATAAAGATGATATAAAGAAAAAAAAAAAACTGTTACATAATTAGAAGTACACAGACACAATATGCAAAAAAATATACAGTAAGGCCACTGATTCTATTGTGCCAAAACAGCTATATTTTGGACACAGCAATGGACTTAATCCTTGTGACAAAACCAGTTTTAGATGACAGAGAGGACTGTGAGCTGAGATCAGTGCTACTAGTTGACTAGTTAAAGGAGTAGGTTGTAGGGTGCGGGTAGGCAAGGGATAGAAGTGAGCTATATAAGGGGGGAGAGAGAATTTATAGGTACCAGGCATAATCCTGATGTGGAATAGGTGGTGGGAAGAAGCTAGAGGAGGAAAGGAGAATGAGAGGGGGAAGCTGTAGCCAGGGCCTTCACCCCTTCAGGATGCTGAGAACCCAGCCAGGGGAAAAAGGACCATGGTAGAGAGGTTGGGGGGGAGTGTACTAAGGTCCTTCACCCCTTCAGGAGGAGGTAGGTGGTGGTGGTGGGGAAGGGAGCAATGTATAGGTAAGGATGGTGGATGGGTATAGTGACTAAGGTCTAGAGAGGTGATGAAGTAGAGATTAGTTACAGTTGCAGCAGTGTACTGTGTGCTTTCAAAGGAGGGGTGCAAGGGAATGGTGAGATTGGGTAGAGCAAATATCGAGGGGGGGAGAGAGTCCCAAATGAAAGGGGATAAATAGGAGAATGCATTACGACCAGATGATGCATGCCATGGTGGGAGGGCAAGCGTTCTGTAAATTGAGGATTGAAGTGAGTAACAGGAGGTGGGGGGATCGACAAAAGGGAGGACAGATAGGATGGTAGACAGCCTAACCAGTACTTACCAGATTAGCTGTGTAGGACTGGTGCCTGGCAGAGAGGACAGGGAAGGAAAGGGAGGTATAGAGATTGCAGTGGTGAGTGAGAGGATGGCAGCGGAGGACAAAGCAGCAGAATGAACTGAAGAGAGTGTCCAGCCTGGCTAGAGTGGTCTTAGGAGCAGAACTGTAGACAATGTCCCAAAGTCGAAGACTGGGAGAATCATCTTTTGGACAATTTCATGCCTGGCTAGCATGGGCAGGTAACTGCGGTGTCTGTACAGGGCATCAAGCTTAGGGAAGAGTTTTTTTATGAATGGTATCAATGTGTACACCAAAGTCTAGATTCTTTTTTTTTTAATTCTTTATTTATATCACATTTTCACTTAAGGGGAAGGGAAGGGAAGGGGGGGTACATGACACAGAGCATTATATGACAAAGATACTTGTTCACATCAGTATGTAGTTCTATAATTATACATAATATAGATTCTGCAAAATTAATTCCAAAAGATAAATAATTAAAATAAGTCAGGATATACCTTAGAGGAGAAGGGTTCATCTCCCTGAGCTTAGGCTTTAAACTAGTTGTCCACACAAATTACTTGACATTAGAAGCAAAGTGTAAGACCCCGTATAAAAGAGAAAGGAAAACATGACACATGGTGGTGGTGGTGGTGGGGGCAGGGGCAAGGTCCCACTGGTCGGCAACATGGCTCATATCCCTAGGGGAACTTATATAAAGCTCCTCATCACCAGGGAGACTTCATTTCTGGTTTATAGGAAAGGAAGGAAACCACATCCCGCTCCCCGAGGCACCGCACATCCAATAAAAGAAGATTTAGGTTCCATCAGGGTGTCAGGTCTGGTCTAAACTGTGTTATGAAAAGAAGCCATTTTTTCCATTTGGTCATTAGTTGTGGAAGCTTATTCTGTAAGCGGGCTGTCATATGTTCAAGTTTATAGATGTCATATATAGTGTTTTTCCAGGGAGTAACAATAGATGGTTTTGGATGAAGCCAGAGCCAAGTAATACATTTTTCAGCTGCGCTTAACAGAATATTAGGGAGGTATGCCTGTTGTGGGTTTATATAAGGTTTAGGATAATACAAAAAGAGGGCAATCTCTGGAGAAAGTATGCCCAAGTCTGGGAAGAGATCAGTCAGCTGATCACATATCTTCACCCAAAATTGGGTCAGTATTGGGCATGACCAGAATATATGATAATGGGTGGCATCTGCCCCTCCACAACCTCTCCAACAATCTGATTTCTCGGTTTTCTTGAGTTTAGCTACTATCTGGGGGGTACGGAAATAGTGCGAAACCACCTTCTAAGAGAATTCTTTCCAAGAGTAAGAGTTAGTTACCTTATGCTGCATCCTCCATATAAGTAGCCAATCCCTCTGCGACAACTCAATTTGTAATTCGGCCTCCCAGTGTGTCTGTGTGGATTCCATATTCTGAGAAAGGGAATTTGTATTGTTTTATAAAATCTAGAGACCAAGTGGCTCCGATTATCACCAGTTATCAACTGAGAAATAAGAGAGTAGATGAAGGGGATTGTCTGAGCAGTTACATCCAATCCTATTTTGGATCGTATATAGTGGCGAATTTGGAGGTAGCGAAAGAAATCATTATGGTGAATTGGGTGGTTTTGTCTTAGCTGAATAAATGACTTGAATATTCCATTGTCAAAAAACTGATTTGTCTGTATTAAGCCTAGCCTGGCCCATCTCATAAAAGTGGCATCCTCCCAAGCAGGGCTCCAGGAACAGTCCTTAGCTGGGACTCCCATCCATGTTGCCAGAAATGCGTTTGTTGGGAGTGAGAGAAAAGAAGACCAGCTCTTCAGCAGGGCTCTAGTAAACCGAGAGCAGGTGTTCGGTTGATTTAGAGTGTCAGGCTAAAAAATTAAATATGCATCCAATGAAGTATCTGCCATCGTCCGCACCAAAGGGAGCCATAGCGGGGTCAGTGCTCATTTATGGAACCAGGTGGTCAGATGCCTGAGCAGTACTGCTATCCAGTATCCATAAACATTTGGTAGAGCCAAGCCACCTTGTTCCTTCAGGAGCTGGAGCTTATTTAGGGCTATATGTGGTTGTGCTCCATTCCAAATAAATTTCCTAATTAGTCTATCCCAAATTTATATGTCTTGTGTCCTCAGAGGAATCAGGATGTTTTGCATTATGTATAATATTTTAGGAAGAGAGTTCATCTGTATGGTCTGGACTCTGGAGAAGAGGGAGAGAGGCAGGGGGCCCATCTTTTAAGGTCTGCTCTGATTTGTGAAAGGACTGCTGTAGTGTTTAATAAGTATATTTTATCCAATTTCTGTGGTATTTTAATACCTAAGTACGTAATATATGGCTTGTTCCACTTAAATGAGAACCTGGCTTCCAGGTCGGGTGGTATTGGAGACTGAACAATTATGGCCTCTGATTTATTTTGGTTGATAGTGTAGCCAGATAATGACCTTCTCTCCACCAAAAGGGAGATTATGGATGGGAGGGATTCTTCTGGTTTAGTGATATATATAAGAGAAGATCATCTGCATAGAATGCTACATTGTGCTGTACTCCTCGTATATGATAGCCATGGATGTGGGCATTTTGTCTAATGTACTGCACGATTGGTTCGACAAAAATAGCAAACAGGTATGGAGATAGGGGGCAGCCCTGTCTGGTTCCTCTATGTAAATTAAATCTGTCAGAATGGGAGCCGTTCAGTTTGACTGTTGCCTCCGGATCTGTGTAAATACCTGTAATTATATTCTTAAAAAGTGTAGGGAAATTGAATTTAGTTAGTGCTGCCTGGAGAAAAGTCCAGGATACCATGTCAAATGCTTTCTGTGCATCCAAACTAAGGAGAAGTAGGGGAGATTTTGTAGTTTGGGCATGGTCCATGAGATATAGGGTATGCTTAATATTATCAGTGGTTTGCCGACCTTTGATAAAACTTGATTGATCTGGATGGATAATCATAGGGAGAATATTATCTAATCTGTGTGCAATGATACTGGTATATAATTTATAGTCTTGGTTGAGAACAGAGAAAGTCTAGATTATTGTCTAGCCATAGCCCAAGGTACTTAAAAGAAGAGACATCGTCCAGTTTGGAACCGGTCAGGGTATGAAAGCTAGGGGTGGCGTCCAGTTTGGTTGGCTTTTGCCTGGTGTCAAAGGTCATAGGGACCAGTTTTTTGATATTCAGAGAAAGTTGTTTGGTACTAAACCAGCGCTGGACATTGTTAAAGTCTAGTTGAAGACTGGTAGTAACATCGGCAGGGGAACTCCCAGAGGAGAATATCACAGTGTCATCAGCATACATGTGTATGCTGGAGGATGAACAGGTAGCAGGGAGATCATTCAGGAAGATGGAAAATAAGATGGGACTGAGTATTGAGCCTTGGGGACATGTGTTGATTGAGAGTGGGGGAACGCTGAACTGCCGATTCTGACACATTGAGATACGAGGTGTGACCGGAACCAGTCAGTAGTTGTATCGGCAAGGCCGGCAGTTGTCAGCTTGAAGAGAAGGAGGGACTGGGCAACAGTGTCGAAGGCTTTGACCAGATCAGCAAAGATGGCAGAGGTGATGCATCCCTGGTCCATATCTTTGAGAATGGAGTCAGTGAGCCTAAGTAGGGAGGTGGTCGTGGAGTGTTTTTTACAGAAGCCAGACTGGAAGGGGGTGAAGAAGGAGGAGGGGTCAAGGAAGATAGAGAGTTGCTCCAGCACCAGGTGCTCTTGAACTTTAGCTAGGATAGGTAGTAGGGATATGGGGTGGAAGCTGCTAGGATTGAAGGGGTCACCCCCTTTTGGGGAGAGGGACCATGATGGCAGACTTCCAAACCTTAGGTACTGTTGTGTGTGACAAGGAGACGATCAGGAGATTTGTCAGGGGGAGGGCAATAACGTAGGCAGAAAGGTGTAGAAGCTTGGAGTCCAGCCCATCAGAGCTCTTTCCTTTGTTGGGATTCAGGGCAAGTAATATTCATAGGGTATCATCTGGGTGGACTGGTTTAAAGGTGAAGCACAATGTGGTAGGGGATTGTGAGTACAGGGGCGCATTAGAGGGGGGAAGAGCTATTCATGGAATAGCAGCAAGGAGGGAGAAGGCCCTTCCCTTTTGAGTGTCCAACTCTGCTCCTATGAATTTTAGTAGCTGAACTGGTTCCAGCACATACTTTTTTAGATTCACTAGAAACACCAGTGAATGCAGGGTATGCTGTGTGAGTGCAAATGCCTCTTTCACTTGCTGATATGACTGACCTACTATCAGCCAGTCGTCCAGGTAGGGGAACACTGATATCCCTTATCTCCTTAGGTGTGCCACAACCACAGCTAGGCATTTTGTAAACACCCTTGGAGCAGAGGTTAGTCCGAAGGGCATTGCCCTGAATTGGTAATGACCTGATGGCAGTCTGAACCTAAGGTACTTTCTGTGTGATCACCTTACAGGGATATGAAAGTAAGCATCCTTTAGGTCTAGGGATGCTAGCCAGTCTCCCTGCCTTAGGATTGGTAGAATAGCAGTCAGAGACACTATCTTGAATTTTGGTTTTGACAAATGTTTGTTTAGGTATCTGAGATCCAGAATGGGTCACCACTCCCCTGTTTTCTTTATTGTGATGAAGTACCTTGAGTACAAGCCCTTTCCCCTCTAGTCTGAGGGAACTGGCTCTACTTCTTTTTGTTGCAGAAGGCTTGAAACTTCCTCTTCTAGCAAAGTTGTTTCTGATGGGGAAGAGGGTTTGAAGATCCTTACCTCAGCTTTGGCATGCGCTTGAAGCCGAGGACAAGACCCTGGCCCACTACCTCCAGGACCCACTTGTCTGTGGTGACATTTCTCCACTCCTGGACATAGTGGGCCAACCTCCCCCCTACTAGAATTGGGGAGGTGACCCGAGCCGGCACCTCAGGGTGTCTGCTTTGTCTGGGCTGCTCGCTGAACACTGGTGCTAGTATGGCCACTGCCCCTTCTGCCTCTGCCTCTAAAGTATCCCCTTTGCTGCTGATACTGTGGGAAAGCTTGAGGTTGGAAAAAAGGGCCTGTAGTGAGCTCTGCCCCTGCCACCTCTGGTCTGGTGCTTCTGGGGTGTAGATGCTCTCTCCTTTGCTGCAGCACTCTTATGGGCAGCCTTATACTCATCCATCTTTTTCATATATGCCTCGATTTGTTCTCCAAACAGAGACATAGGCTCACAAGGAAAATCCGTGGCTTTGGTTTGTGCGTCCTGCATCAGATTAGTAGTTCTGAGCCAGGCAAACCTCCTAAGGGACACTGATGCTGACATCTGCCTGGATGCAGTATCACTGGAGTCCACTGCCATTCTAAACTGCGTTTTAGCAGCCTCAATTCCTCTCTTTGCAGCTTCTTCCAGGTCAGCTGCCATGGGAGAAGGGAATGCTTTTGAAATCTCCAGAACAGTAGACCAAAGATTCTTTTGATACCTGGCCACATAAGACATGTATGTGGCCTGTCTAATAGCCAGGGATGATCCCAGGTACACTTTTTTTGCTACTGAATCCACCCTCCTAGAGTCTTTGTCCAGAGGGTAAGAGCCCGGGGGGGTGCCAGCTTTGTCACAAGCTGCAGCCTGCACAACTCCTTCATGACTGGGGTGCCCACAAAGGTATTCAGCACCAGTTCTGGCTACCCAGTACTTCTTGTCCACCTTCTTTTCTGTAGGGGATACTGAAGTGGGCATCTGTAAAAGCTTAAAAGTCTGCTTTTTAAGGAACTTGTGGATTGGCAGCAGTAACCTCTCTGATGCTGGCACATCCATCATTTCCCTATAATGGCAAGGCAAGGCAAAATTTATTTAAAAAATGCCCAATCCCAGAGGCTCTGGGCGCTGTACAAAGTGAATAAATACAATTTCCAAATAACAAAGGATGTATAACACATTTAAATATAAAAAGCAAAATTTGCAATACGTCATACAGTCATCATGTTCAATTAAATTCAGAGATTCAGTTCTGGAACACTTGAGAGAATAGGAGGGCATTCAGGCGGGCCTTAAAAATCTCCAAAGTAGGGGGCCCCCCTAACCCTAGATGGCAATGAGTTCCAAAGAACGGGAACGGCAACGCTAAAAGCTCTGTCACCAGCAGATCTCAGTCTCATCCTAGAAATTGCCAGGGGGTTCCCTATCAGAAGAGCAGAGGGGGCGGACAGAGAGAGCAGGTATAAGAAGGTCTAACAGATAACCAGGACCCTGCCTGTGTAGGGCCTTATAGGTGAGAAGACCCACCTTAAAAAGGATCCTCCACCTAACCGGCAGACAGTGCAATTCACGCAACACCGGTGTAATGTGGCAAATTTTTTGCTGACCAGTAAGTAATCAGGCAGCTGCGTTTTGCACTAGCTGCAGTCTGCGGAGAGATCGTCCTGTGACCCCGAGGTAGAGCGCGTTACAGTAATCAAGCCTTGATGTAACTAAGGCTTGTATCAACAGCTTAATCTGGTTCAAGGTCAGTTGGCATTCATCTGTATTCCCTTCCCCCGGGTCGTGCCTGAAAATAGGCAGGATTTGTCTAGTGCACTTACCCAGTCGTCAAAAACTAAAATAAAAAAATAAATAAAAAATAAATAAAATTAAAAAAAAAAAAAGTAGGGAGGTCCAGAGGCGGCACAAGGAGCTTTATCCTGGCGATATTTCTAAGATGGAAAAAACAGGAGCGGACCATGGGGGATATTTGCACCTCCATAGTCAATTTCCTGTCAAGAATAACACCAAGATTTCACACCCAAGAGGAGGCCTTCAATGAAACAGATCCCAGAACAAGTCCAGTCGCTGAATCAGAGGCCAACCTATCACGCACTCTGTTCGACTCCACCACCAATACCTCCATCTTATCGGGGTTCAGTCGTAACCAGCTGGAGGCCATCCAATCATTAATCTTGGCAAGGCAGCTGTTTAGCACATCCACCGCATTGGATGTTCCTGCGGCAAAGGAAAGATATTGCTGGGTATCATCAGCACAGTAATGAAGACCCAAGCCATACTTCCTAATGAGCCCTCCCAAGGGTAGCATGTACACTGTGAACAACAGTGGGGCCAGTACCGATCCCTGAGGAACTCCACAAGATAGGAGGCTAGGGGTGGAGGAGAAATTCGCCATCACAACCCGCTGCCTCCTATTGGTAAGAAAGGACTCAGACCAATGGATGACAGTACCGGTGAGTCCACAGAGCTCCCTAAGGCAGTCAAGCAACACACAATGGTCCACAGTGTCAAATGCTGAGGAGAGATCAAGGAGAACAAGAATTGTCTTATCCCCATGATCTCTCGCCCTGAGGACATCATTCTGCACCCGAACAAGCACAGTTTCTATGCTATGCCTAGCCCGAAACCCCGATCGGAAAGGTTCATACAACTCATGGGTCACAAGGTGGTCTTCCAACTGGAACGTCACTACCTTCTCAAATACCTTTTGCCAAAAAAGGAAGGTTGGAGATAGGTCGGTAATTTGCCCTGACCTCCGGGTCCAAAGATGGTTTCTTCAAGAGGGGTCTCACCAATGCCTCCTTCAAGGCATCAGGAAAGACCCCTTCGGATAAGGAACACCGGACAATCAGAGCAAATACCTGGCCAACGGTGTCAATGCATCTCATCAAGAAACACATCGGCACCGGGTCCAGTTCACAAAAAGTGTGCTTCAGATTGGTTGCTACCTCAATGACGTCACTTACCTCCACTGGTCTAAACTCCCCCCAACCAGGCAGAGTTCACTGAAAACACTTCAAGCGACCACTGCCAGCTATGACATTGCTAACTGAAGAAACCACCTATCAGATACAGGACACTCTGTCCGAGAAGAACTGAGCAAACTCTTCACATTCTGCATTAGTAAATCCTTCTTCGGCTGTAGACAAGCAGGATGAAGTAACCTGTCCACAGTCCAAAAAAGTATAGCTGGTCGGTTCTTCCCTGCAACAATCTCCCTGGACAGGAACACTGCCTTCTTATGGTTGATTGCCCCCTGGTATGCATAATAATGCACACGCAGGGCCAGTTTGTCCCCCTCCAGGCCGGATCTTCTCCAGCAGCGCTCTAACCTCTGACCCTTCCTCTTCATCTTCCCGAGAGCCCCATCATACCACGGGGACCTCAAGTAGGAAGATTTCGGTCATACACAGACAGGTGCAAGGGAGTCAATGGTGTCGGATAACACCTTATTATAGGTATCAACCCCAACCCCAACACCAACACTTCTGATGCATGCAACACCCACACTAGAAAGATGAGCTGTCACCAGAAAACCCTCAGGGGTCAATCCCTGTAAAGGGCGACAGCTCATCATCTCAATAGGAGAGGGTATCCACTGGGAGCCCCAAACATGAACTGCACTGTGCAATGATCGTACCAAACCACCCGATCAATCTTGAGATTGTCTATTTCAAGCCCCAGTGAGAACACCAGGTCCAACATGTGGCCGTCCTGATGTGTCGCAGCAGCAACAACTTGTGTAAGGCCCAGAGAAGACATAATCTGGAGGAGGTTATGACCACACCAAGAGGATTCGTCATCAGCTCAAACATTGAAATTACCCAGAATAATACATCTGGGGGCTTCCAATGTTTCACTGAACATGAATTCAGCAGCCTCCTGCATGAAATTTCCCATCGTCCCTGAAGGGTGATAAATAAAGAAAATCCTGCAGCCTGCACCTGGACCCCCACGAACAGTCACACATTCAAAAGAACCTGGAGTTCCCACTGGGTGCACGGTGAAGGCCAAGTTGGATCTAAAACAGATGGATACACCACCGCCCCTAGGTTCCACTCTGGGGAAGTGCACCACGGTATACCCAGGTGGGATGGCAGCCTCAAAAACTGGGCCCACATCATCCCCAGCCCAGGTTTCCGTAATGCAAGCCAGATCGACCGAGGAAATCAGGTCCGCAATATTTGCGGTCTTGTTCCTGATCGATCTGGCATTGCATAGCACTGCCCTCAGGGGATTGGTGGGTGATGCAGCCCTGGAGTTACCTGATCACTCGGTCTGGTGGATTCCCTGGGGACAGGCGACAAACACGTCTGGCCTCTCCCATGGGCCCATCGTAACCCAGGGCACCTTCTAGATCTGACAACCCCTATCCTACCACCCTCTGCTATGCATGGGGCACTCCACTGCCGATGATCACCCCAGCCCCTCCAAATCCCCACCTCCCAACAGCGTCTCACCATGGTGTCTGAAACCGGGAGGAAGGTGAAGGGCCACAAACCATGCAGCAGGGATCCCTCATACGTTATCCTCCCCCCCCCCAAGCCCCCCAAATGACCCTGACACATCACTAAATATAAGAACCTAAATTAATAAAGAAAGAAAAAATAAATAACTAGTCTAACCGATTAACACCCTAAACAATTTCACATCAACACTAAGAAAATAAAAGAAAAAACAGTTTACATTATTACACAAAACAAATTCTAAAATGTATACCTAGCCTAATTACGTAAAACAAATACAAAATAATTAACTCCGTCTAACTATACTCTACAGCTGGAAGTGACAATTAACACAATAAACAGTTCTCACTTAAACTGCAGTTATACAAACTAGACTAATATATTAAAACTACCTCACATTTAGAACTTAAACAGCTCAATGTCCCCCCGGAAAAAGGGAGCACAAACTCAGGCACTAAGCCCGAGGTAAGTAACACTCCGGAGCCTCTTTCCTTACCTAATCTATTATTAGAGATTCACATCAACTGCTTTTTCTTATATTGAGTGGCGCTCATGCCACTCACCACGCTCGCGCTTGCGAGCAGCACTACAATATAATGCCCCACAGTCCCTGCCTCTTCAGCTAAAATCAATCAGTTCCCCCCAAGCCCCCTTCACACAGATAACATAAGGAACAATACAGTCTCTCACACTGCAATGTCCTTGTTACGAGTAGGGGAATCCTCTTGGAGCAGGGATGTCAGGCAGCACACAGCAGTTACCAGCAGTTTAAAAAATGAAAGCACATCCAGCCGCTTGCGAGTGGCACCACAATATAACGCCCCACAGTCCCCGCCTCTTCAGCTGAAATCAATCAGCTCCCCTCGAGTCCCCTTCACACAGATAACATAAGGAACGACACAGTCTCTCACACCGCAATGTCCTTGTTGCGAGTAAGGGAATCCTCTCGGAGCAGGGACATCAGGCAGCATACAGCACTTACCAGCAGTTTAAAAAATGAAAGAACATAATCCTCTTCCTCCTCATCTTCTGTGGATTCCTGAGTGGGGGAGATCGAGGGTCTGGACTATTTGTTTCATGAATGAATAATAGGAGGTAAAATCCTTGGTTCCCTTGTCAGGGGAGTCTGGCCTGTGAGGATCAGGAGAAATGTCCAGATCAATGGGTTCTCCAAAATCCTCTACCTCCTCCTCATTGTCCTCTTCTCCAAATTGGTCCCCCCCCCCCAACGTCTGTCAAATTGGACACTGGGTTGAACTGGTAGTCTGGCCCGTTATTGGTAGCAGTTGCTTTCCAACAATAACCAGGGTCTGAAGAGACTGAATAATTCTGATTGTGTTAGCGATCTCTTCTGAAGAAGGAGCCACCGCTTTTTTTGGTTGAGGTTCCTGATTTTTTTTCTTTTCTCTTCTTTATTACCACAATGGGCTGCTCAACAGCCGTATCTGCGGTTCGTTTTTCGCTGGAAGAGCTATTGCCCCTTTTAGAGGGCAGCTCCTCTGGTTCTTTTTTGAAGAGGAACCGATTTTTCAATGGCTGGGTCAGCAGCCTTGTCAGCCATCCTTTCTTGCAGTCTCTTTAACCATCTCTCAACTGTAGACTGTGCAAAGTTTTTGCAGATCTCAGAATCTGTCTTGAGGTGTTCAAACCTCAGACAGAAGACACAAATTAAATGTGGATCAGCCTTAGCAAAAGGTTCCCTGCACTCAGTACAGTGCTGGAAACCTGTAGGTCCCATTGTCTTCTTGGTTTTCTGTGACATACCCCAGAAGAAAACAACTATATAAACTTCACTATATAAAACAAGTATAAAGATTTTGTTTTTCCGGTTACACTAACTGATAAAGAACCAGGAGTTACCCTGGTGAAAATTCCCTTCATTATGTCCCAGCCCTGCTTGAATCCTCTGGTTGTTTTTGCACCCACCAGTTCAGTTGACAGGCTGTTCCAAAGTTCCACCACCCTTTCCATAAAGTAGTACTTCCTCACATCTCTCCTGAACCTACCTCCTGTTAATTTCCATTCGCGTCCATGTGACTGCGAATTGGTACACAGGCTTTATAAATAATACCCTGCAGTTCACTTTAATTCCTTTAAGGAACTTGAAGGTCTCTATCACATCTCCCCTCTCCCTTCTGGCCTCCAATGAGTACATATTTAGTGCCTTGAGACGCTCCTCATAGGATCTGCCTTGCTGTCCCTGAATCATTTTAGTTATTCTGTGCTGCACAGTGTCCAGCCTATCCTTATCCTTTCTGAAGTGAGGATTCCAGAACTGGGCACAGTACTCTAGGTGAGGCCTCACCAGGGATCTGAAGAGGGAAGTATTACCTCCTTTCTTCTGCTATCAATACTCCTATCGATACATCCCAGCATCCTGCTAGCCTTGCTGTAGGCCATGTTGCACTGACTCCATTCCTTATATGGTATATTGAGTTGGGCAGGGTGGGGGTTACAGTAAGGGGTAGAGGGAGCTAGATATGAGTTATAGACTAAAAATAAGCCACAACAAAGCATACCGTAGCCCATGGTTCCTGGGAGCCTATCAGTCCCAGTCCCCTGTCCTAGAAGCAAGCCAGTACTGCAGTAAGTTAGTAATGTACAATACCCAGCCAAATCCAGCTACAGACTCCACATTGAGGTTCAGTGCATATATGTATACACACACACACACACACACACACACACACACACACAATCTGTGCCACCCAGACAGTAATAATTGTTCTTTGAGCAGGAGGTGGAGTGGAGCTCATGGATGAGTTGTTTTGGTTTAAAATAAGCCACACAATGAGCCACAGAGCATCTAGTACCGCAGAGCTTCTGGGGCCTGGCAGCCCCCAGACCCCTTACCTACACACCAGTAGATACAGCTACAAATATTAAAGCTGATAACATAATATATGTGTGTGACAATACCTTGGGTATATTACAGTAGCAGCATCTTGCTGCCCTCCGGTACTGAATACATATATGTATTCACCCTGAAGCCAGCCAGTAAATTTTGCTTAGAGCAAGGAGTGTAGTAGATCTCAGATATGACTTCTTTAGCTTCAAAATAAGCCACAAAATGCACCACAGAGCATCTAGGACCCCGTGGCTTCTGGGGTCCTGGCGGCCCTAAGACCCACAGCTTTTTTTAAAAGGTTGCAGACTGTAAGCCGGCCCAGCAGCACAGAGGGCTGAGGTGCTGGCACCTTACTTCATGCTACACCAGCGACCTGGGTTCGGGAACGACCTCGGGTCACCGGGGTGCCTGCCCGGGGAGGGAGGGAGGGCTGGAGTGGGATTGAGCCATGGCTGTCCCCTTCAAAGGGGTGGATGCTTGCCCATCCATAGTCTAGCTCCCACCGGGTGGAGGTCTGGTGGGCAAGTAGGCGGTAAGAGCGGTGACAGAAGTCAGGAGGAGGTGGAAGGGGCCACGGATCCTGGCGTGTGTGCGCTTCCATGCACATACATGCATGTAGCGCCCGTGGCAGGGTAGGGAACAAAAGAAAACCAAAAATGTATATGAAAAATATAAAAGGTTGCAGACTGCATAAAAGAACCCCCTGTAAAAATCCTGGCAATGGCCCTGGTTACACAAAAATGGAGAAAACTTTAGCCAGGCTGGAGAAACATGATGTAGCTCTAACAGAACTGACCAGTGCTGTTGCCAAAAGAGATAAACGATCCATCACCACACAGGCAGCTGTCTCATCCCTCACTCAAGAAAATACGCAGCTCGGAGGCAGGATTGAGGCCTTGGAGAATGAGATACAGGCAGGGAACCTTTGGTTTGTCAGAATACCTGAAGGCACCAAGAGTCTCAACTTATTGGTATTTTTGAAAGACTGGCTGAAGGCATCTCTCTCTATCCCTGAGGATTTTGACTACAGTGAGTTGTGTAGAGCTTACAGAATGGACCCCAGATTGCGGCCAATCAACACCAACATACTACGTACTGTCCTAGTGAGGACATCATGTGCAGAGATTCAGGACTTAATCCTAGCAGCAGCACCAGTGGCATATCACCTTCTTATCAATGACTTTGATGTGAAATGTTTCCCTGACCTCTCATTTCAGACCCTGGCTCAGAGAAAGTAATTTTATGGGGTTAAGACAGAAGCTCCGGGTGCTTGAGGTAGTCCACTTCTTTTTTCTTGCCAGCTCGACTCCGGATCACCTATGGTGGCAAATCCTGGCAATTCACAGACCAGAAGGATGCAGAAAGGTGGCTAGAGAAAACCAAAAAACAATTTTCTATATGGGAAAATGCCGCTGCAGAGGAGGTGGAAGAGGTTGGAGAAGAATCTGGTGCTGTATGACTTTATTCAGGTTTCATCACCCTATAATGGCAGCTACCATTGGTCAGGACTTACGGGACACTAAGCCATGTTATGCTGTTATGGAGGGACCTTTAAACAATTGTTCATAGTTGTTCTGTGTTCCCTATGCTTTTTTCCCCTCATATTATGTTTAGCAGAGATATTTGGCTATATTTAATTCAGGAAAGGTTCTCCATGCTGGCCACTCAGACTCCTGCGGTGGTATACACCACCTTTCTGTTTAACCACTCTGCTTTCTCAACCGAGGGATGCGGCATTAAGTTCTGAATTAATGGCTAATGTTATCATATATGTTTGCCTGTTGCATCGATTACATCAATAGCTGACTACATTAGTAGCTGATTGCTAACCTCCAACCAATCTATGGTAAGTTGAGTTTGTAAAGTTGAGTACTGGTTGTGTTCCATGCTATTTGCAGTAATATTTTACACACATTGAAATGGATAAATAGTGGTCCACAGTGACTGCGGAAGATATTCCTTGGTAAATTCTACCTGATATGGGACCTTCTAAAGCCACTGAAACGGCTAGCATTTCCAGACATTTATTTGTTTAAGAAATGGGGAACCCCCGCTCCTATTGTTGCAGATTACATGGGACTTTTTGTGATTATCAACTTGTTGAAGTCTGTAGTGCCGAATTTTATCATTGCCCTGTATGAGGAAATAAGTGTATGTTTTACTTAAAACAATAAACACAAAGTTAAAAAAAGAATACATCTGTGGTACACACGAGCAATGACTCCTCCCCCAAATAAGAAAATTGAGGACAAAACTTACATATGTCATAAATATTGTGATTCATATCACTGACACTGGCAGTCACATAATACAAACATGGTACCATGCTCACTAACCGATGTTAGCAGGGATAAAGCAGAACATACTCCTACACCTAAGTGTCCACAGAACTGCTATTTCTCAAATGGGTATTTATGTCCCTGTTACTTGTTCAGGGTACAGATTTGAACCGGTTACCTAGCCCTCACTTTAAATAAGTTAAGGAAAAAAAGAGACCTTTAAATGGAGAAAAGTCTGTGACTCCCTTCATTCTGCTTGGGAGACAAAGTTGAGCTTGGTCTACAGTTGCTAAGGTCAGGACAGGGTTACACATGGAAGTGTAACAAAATTGCCCATTGCACAAAAACATACTTTTCTAAAGAACTACAGGGGGAAAAAGAGTTTGTCATGTTTACTAGAGTTGATTCTCCATATTTATTTATTTATTTGAAAGTCGGATTTACAACTTTTTGAGTCGTGGACTCATTTACAAAGGCACCTCGTCGCAGGGAGGGTAGACATGGTTACAGTGTGAGGTACAACAGTGGTAACATACAGATGCAGTACAGAAAACAATAAGAACACATTAACAACAGTGGTTTACAGATAAAGTTGCATACAGTAAGTTACAATGGCCTAAAATATTACAATAATAGTAGGTACAGCCCGGACGTACCAGGGAGGAATACCTAGGAAGAAGAGGTTAGGGGGAAAAGGGGAAAATAGCAGTCCAAGGACATTGTCAACGCTTTGTTGTAGAAGTGTACTGCTATGCTGGCCTATATTTTGTTGTAGGAGTATATTGCTGTCCTTGCACATATTTTGTTGTAGGAGTGTACTGCTGTCCTGAACCATATTTTGTTGTAGGAGTGTACTGCTGTCCTGGACCATATTTTGTTGTAGAAGTATATTGCTGTCCTGGCCCATATTTTGTTGTAGAAGTGTACTGCTGCCCTGGCCCATATTGTGTTGTAGGAGTATATTGCTGTCCTGGCACATATTTTGTTGTGGGAGTGTACTGCTGCCCTGGCCCATATTGTGTTGTAGGAATATATTGCTGTCCTGGCACATATTTTGTTGTAGGAGTGCAATGTTGTCCTGGCCCATATTGTGTTGTAGGAGTATATTGCTGTCCTGGCCCATATTTTGTTATAGGAGTATACTGGCCCATATTTTGTTGTAGGGGTGTACTGCTGTCCTGGCCCATATTTTGTATTAGGAGTGTACTACTGCCCTGGCCCATATTTTGTTGTAGGAGCGTACTGCTGCCCTGGCCCATATTTTGTTGTAGGAGTGTACTGCTGCCCTGGCCCATATTTTGTTGTAGGAGCATACTGCTGCCCTGGCCCATATTTTGTTGTAGGAGTGTACTGCTGCCCTGGCCCATATTTTGTTGTAGGAGTGTACTGCTGCCCTGGCCCATATTTTGTTGTAGGAGTGTACTGCTGCCCTGGCCCATATTTTGTTGTAGGAGTGTACTGCTGCCCTGGCCCATATTTTGTTGTAGGAGCGTACTGCTGCCCTGGCCCATATTTTGTTGTAGGAGTGTACTGCTGCCCTGGCCCATATTTTGTTGCAGGAGTGTACTGCTGCCCTGGCCCATATTTTGTTGCAGGAGCGTGCTGCCCTGGGCCATATTTTGTTGTGGAGTGTACTGCTGCCCTGGCCCATATTTTGTTGCAGGAGCGTACTGCTGCCCTGGGCCATATTTTGTTGTAGGAGTGTACTGCTGCCCTGGCCCATATTTTGTTGCAGGAGTGTACTGCTGCCCTGGCCCATATTTTGTTGCAGGAGTGTACTGCTGCCCTGGCCCATATTTTGTTGTAGGAGTGTACTGCTGCCCTGGCCCATATTTTGTTGCAGGAGTGTACTGCTGCCCTGGCCCATGTTTTGTTGTAGGAGTGTACTGCTGCCCTTGCCCAAATCAAACCTATGGTTCACGGCAAGTCCTAAAACCTCCCTATTAAGCAGGGATCGTCTACGGAAAAAAGCTTGAAAAACCAAGCTCCCTGACGAATGGGCAGCATTCACAGCTGCAAGAAATCTATGTACGAAACTCATTAGGTCAGAAAAAGCCAGATACTTCTGCACAGAACTGGATTCCTCTTCCAAATTTTCAGCTAAATTCTAGAAGACACTAAGGGATACTGAGGGCTACACACTTGCTAACTCACTCCCTGAAAATATTTCCTGTAGGGGCTTCTCTACCACCAACAAACATGAAATTCTGGATCTAATGAATAATCATTTTTTGACTGCCGGTCTCGTATTTGACACCTCCCCTGCAAATAACCTACGTAACAAGATTGATGTGTTGGACCCAGTATGTATGGCCAAGTACACTGCTGTGCCTGTGGCAGTCTTCTCTTTTTTCCCCTGTCTTGCTGAAATGAGTAGAAGACCTACTGCTGTGTCTGGACACAAGAAAGAGCGCACGTGCTCATCAAATTTATCCTTATTTCCTTAAAATTGGCTATCATGTCTTGTCAGTATTGATCACGCACCTCTTTAATCTGTCCCTGGCTCAGGGTGACATTCCCTCCATTTGGAAAACAGCCCATGTCATCCTGCTACATAAATCTGGCAACCCTAGCGATCTGAACAATTACAGGCCAATATCTCTGCTCCCTATCCTCTCCAAATTATTAGAGAAACTTGTAAACAGCCAGCTTAGGAATTTCCTGGATACTCTAAACCTACTAAATGCAGTGCAATCAGGTTTTCGACCACACCACAGCACAGTCTCTGCTCTCGCAAAGGTTACTAGTGACTGGCAGAATGCCTTAGATGCCCAAATTATGTATGTACCTTATTTCTTGATTTGAGTAAGGCACCCCTTCAAAAGCTTGGTCTGGACTCCCTGGCATTAAAATGGTTTACCTGCTGTCTCTCTGGAAGATGAACTCTCTCCCTTGAAAACTCTTCAGAGGGGAGTACCGAAGGGATCCATTTTGAGGCCTCTTCTATTTGTGCTTTACATTAATGGCATTGATGCAAGTATCAAATCTGCTAATATCCATCTATTTGCGGACAACACGGTCCTGTATATTGATAGACCTACTCCTGAACTGGTTTATAAAGAACACCCAATTTGAATTTAATTAGCTGCAACTAAACCTTCTGAATCAAAAGATGTTACTAAAAGCCAAAAAAAAACTAAGGCTATGATTTTCTTCCCATTTTCTAATGCACATAATCACGCCACCCTAGGTTATGTTCCACAGATCACTACTCTTCTCAGTGAATCCCTAGAATTCATGCCAAATTTAAATATCTAGGGTTTTGGATTGATCACAGACTTTCCTTCATCGACCACATAGAGGAACTATCTAAAAAAACTCAAACAGAGATTATGTCTCTTTTTCAGAATGAAGTACCTTCTTACTCAGGAGGCTAAAACCAGACTGGTTCAAACCACGTTTATGCCACTTTTGGATTATGTAGATTTCATTTATGGACATGGCTCAAATGCCCTGTTGATCAAACTTGACACCCTCTATCACCGGGCAAACATTTTTATACCGGTGTGCCTAACTCCACCCATCATTGCTCCCTTTACCCATTGGTAGGTTGGATGTCCCTAAAGTACAGAAGGCAAAAAAATGCTGTGTTCTGGATGGTTAGAGCTCTTATGGGCTATCTTCTGCAATACATTGCAGAATGACTGCCTAGGTGTATACCAGGTAGTTACTCCCTGAGAAGCCATGCTTACACCTCCCTCTACATCCCAAAAGCCAATTCATGTTTTGGTCTGGCATCTATATGCCATGCACTTCCTGCACTATGGGATAAACGTCAAAAAACTTTGAAATTAGTATTTCCTGTAAAGCTGTCTACCTTTAAACTGCTATATGCATGCTCTTTTAAGGAGTTCTGTGACTGCTTCCACTGATCTATGGTAACCGGGGGCATGTGGTACCACTAGTGTGAGCATAGTCACCTGTTCCTCTGCACTATACTTCCTATATGTACTGACTCTACTTCCCTCTGACTCCTTCTGCAGGATAATTATAAAGCTTACAGGTTTTTATGTTTTTATTGTACATTCAGAAATGATTTATTGTAGATTCTGTATATAACAATCTTGTTCCTTCATGAACGGATTGTCATTACTATGTATTTGAAAAAACACTGTACTATGTATTTGACCTGATGTATTGCTTTTTTTCCCTTTCTTGTGATACTGTATGGTTTTATGCCCAGGCCCACCTTGCAAATGAGTTTACCCCAATGGTGTTTCACCTGGTTAAATAAAGATTGATTGATTGATTTGTGGATGGTAATACATTGCTACATGCAATAGGTATAGAAATAAACTATTTCTGCAATGACTGTCTCCGCCTGACTGTATTTTGACTCCTGACAGTCTTGACACTTGCTCACACAGTCATTCTGGCCTGGGCTATATGCTTTGCTTCTCCCTGCCAATTCTCTGATACGCTGCTGAGAATACTGAGCACACTGTGGTTGTTTCAAGTCTCACTTCCCCCAACCACATTCGAGACACCAACTAACCAAGAATAATTCTCGGGGAATGAGGGGAGGAAAAAAAAGAAAAAAAAAATGGCTTTGGTACACGTTAGACAATGTGCTTGTCCTATTGGACACTAACGTACTGCTGAGCACACTGTGCTTATGTCACTCAATACTGTCTCACTAAGGCTCATAAATAACATAACATGTTAAAACAAACTATGTTTTTGCTCCTGACAGTCTTCCCCCCGACATATACAGTACAGTACAATGACTTTTGTTTCTGATGGGGTGGCAGGGATGTGTAACTGAGCACTGTTGGACATAGAAACACAGTCAGCTATAGACAAGTGAATAAGAAACAAGCATTTGTCAATGCCGAATGTTGTCTCATTGGCATTGGTAGTGCAGGAGTTAGAGACACATAATAAGAATGGCAGTGAAGTATTGAAGTGATGCCAACCCCATCCCCACCCTGCAGAGACCGACAAGCATTGGGGTGTGGCTTTGGGTCATCAGCTATAATGCTCATGCCATTTTACCTCACCCTACCCTGTAGACACTGACAAATGTTGTGGTGTGCTTTGGGGTCTTTGGGCATTATACTTACCCCATTCCATAAGGAAATACGCTGAGGTGGGTGCTGTATATGAGAATGGGGTGAACTTTGTGGCTGAACACTCCAAGGCACACCATGATGCCTGTCACTGGCTGCAGGGTGGGGGTGGAACGGTGTGAGCATTACAGCCGATGATCCCAAGTCACACCCCTGACGCCTGTCAAGTCTCTACAGGGTGGGGTGCTACAGTTGGAAACCCTAACACCGTAGGCGTGTGTTGGTATTTTCACTCCAAATTTTCAACATGGGCGTTTTTTGAGCCCACCTCATGAAAAGCAGCACTATCAGTTTGTTAGCTGAAAGGTGGTTTTGCTCAGCACTTATGCATTTGGCGACACAGGGATGAAAACACATTTTGGGCAGTATGTAGAAAATGACAACTGTATTGTTCTTGAGAAGATGTAAAAAAATGACAACGTTGAAAATCTGGAGTGAAAATATGAAAAGTTGGTGAAGTCATGAGCATGCATAGAAACTGTGCAACACTGGTCCGTAACCCAATTATTTTTGTGATTTTTTTAACTACATTTTTAACATAGGCATTTTGGGACCTCCCCTCATGAATAGTAGCACTGTGATTTTGTTAATTTGTCCCAAACGTTGATTTCCCACAGTGACCACGCCATTGTGTGCCACAGGTGTGAAAACACATTTAGGGCAAGATGTGAAAAATGACAGCTGTCCTGTTCATAAGAAGGTGTGAAAAAATGCCAGTGTTGAAAATCTGGCATGAAAATATGCAAATTTGTGACATTACACAAGGGTGCGTGAAAACTGCACAACGCACACTTGTAACACAGTCATTTTATGGAATTTCATCACCAAATTTTCAACATAGGCATTTTAGGACCTCTGTTCATGAACAGTGTCACCTTCATTTCCTCAAACTGTCCCAAAACTGATTTTACACAGCGACTGCGCTATTCTGCGCTGGACGTGCAAAACCACATTTTGGCCACGATATGTAAAATGACAGCTGTACTGTTCATAAGAAGCTGTGGAAAAATGGCAATTTTGAAAATCTGGAGTGAAAATATTACAAATTTACAAAGTTACGAACGTGCATGGAAACTGCGCAACGCACACTCATAAAACAGCCATTTTTGGGGATTTTTTCCACCAAATTTGCAACATAGGCTTTTTGAGAGCCCCCTACATGAATAGTGGCACAGTTGTTTTATTAATCGGTCCCAAAAGGTGATTCCGCACAGTGATCGCAAAATCACCTTTCGGGACCGAATAACGCCATGACAGTGTCTGAATTCATGAGGAGGGTCCCAATAACTCCAGTTGAAAATTTGGTGTCAAAATTCCCAAAAATGCCTGAGATATGCACCAAAGTTGAAAAAACCCTATTTATGCCATTATACAACTTACCGGCATTTCTTCAGTTCGTGGTTGGCTTTGAAGAGTGCAGACGTGTTCCCAGTCCACCACAGATCATTGCGTCAGGCTCCGGAGGTAAGTATGGGGTGAGGGGTGTGGGAGGGTGGATGCAGGTTGGGGGAGGAGCAGGGAGACCGCGGGGACCGTTTTCTGTTTTACAGGTAAAAGTAAAAAAAAAAATAAAAATCACAGGACTTTTTTAAAAGGTAATTTGGCACATTGGGGTGGGCTCCCAGCATGCCACCCTGAGTTGTTTGAGGGGGCTGCTGTGACAGAAGTTAGAGCACCCCCATTGGCATATACCAGTGGGGCGGGAGAGGCCAAGGGATTGGGCACCCCTCAGCACACTACAAACAGGGAGGACAGTATGCCAACATGGAGTGGGCTCCCCATCGGCAGATTGAACTGGGAAGAGGACTGAAGCCGGCGGGATTGGGCCCGTCAGCAAGAAAGACTTTAAGGGGGCACATGATGCCGAGGGGGATTGGGCACCCCCTCGGCACACAGCGGAAATTGGAGGGGGGACATTATACTGACAGGGAGTGGGCTCCCCCGTCAGCATTGTGACAGGTGGTGGCAGTCACTGTCACAATGTTGCTTGCACGTCGGGGGGTGTGTTGTGGTCCCGCTGCATGAGCGCTTCGCTCTCTTTGCAGCGAACCTTTCCTTAGATCTGGTGGCCACATTAGCTATGCATAATGTCAGTGCCTGCTGCTGGCTTATTGGGGAATGAGGGATGCACCTACTGATGCGTGCCCTGCATTCACCCACAGTGACCGCACTTCCAAATCTGCTACTACTGCAAGATGTTGGCTGTGCACGCGCAAGCCAACATAAAAAGCACTTCCGATGAGAGAGACAGCCACTTAATTGGGATAAAATGCCCATAGTCTGGGTGACAAGCTTCCTAAACTAGTGGCCTTAATGGAAGAGGGACGCCTGGATATCGTGGCAGTCACAGAAACCTAGTTGGGTAGGAGGAAGTAGGCTGTTGCTTAACTAGGTTCTGCAACTTATTCAACAGGTAGGTAAATGAGCAGACTGGGTTGGCCAAGCACTCTTTATCTGCTGTCAAAGTCTATGTTTCTATGAAAGGGCAGCCACTAGACCATCCCAATGACGTGACTTCTACTGTACTGACGACGTTGATACAAAAAACTGACAGATTTTAGCATAAACAAGGCTGACTATAAAAAAAGACACCAAACAATGATTTTGGATTAATCTTTATTAATGAAGTCCCAACCATGTCCTTTGATGATCCTTAATGGGGAGGGACCGGGGGCAAAGTGGGTGAGTGACAGTCCAGTGTCTGCAACACTTGTTGTGAAGAGGGTCAATCAATGACATGGCAAAGGCTATGCCAGCAGCTGGGGTGGGGATCAGGGTGGTAGTGACACTACAGGTGTCTGCAACATTTGCTGGGAGACTGGGTGAGTGATAGCACCAGGGGCTATGCCAGTGAGTAGGTGGGGGTGGGTCAAGGTGGGTGAGTGATGCCACCAGTGGCTATCCATTAGTTGGGGAAAGAGTGAGTCAGTGGGTGATTAACACCTCCAGACTAAGAGGCTATAGTACGCCTGTAGCTGGAGAGGAGGCAAGGTGGATAAGTGACACCGAAGGTATGTCAGTAGCTGTCAGGGGTGATAGTGCAGTGGATGCACTGGCACCAACTGACTGTGACACTTGCTGGGAGGGGACTGGAAAATTACAAATTGCCACTGAGCATACCAAGCTGCACTACTTAGCGGGGTGGAGGGTTGGACAAGGTGAGAGTGACCATGCTTTTTGGGAAATACAAAATCATACATACCTCCATAATGCAAAACATCATGGGCTGTATATGCAAATCACCACAGAATATTATGCTGGTTCAGCTTTAAACAAAAATGCATGGTGCCGAAAGGCCTCTCACACAGTCTGTAAAGGGTGCCAACAGAAGACATATACAAGTGTTTCATCCTACCAGGACTCATCAGTGTGCCTTGTCTGTGTGACACCCCAATCACTTTTTTGGAGGATGTTGAGCAAAGGGATAAAACCAACTGGAGGTCAGACCCACGGT
This sequence comes from Neoceratodus forsteri, assembly GCA_016271365.2. Taxonomy (NCBI): domain Eukaryota; kingdom Metazoa; phylum Chordata; order Ceratodontiformes; family Ceratodontidae; genus Neoceratodus; species Neoceratodus forsteri. The sequence goes on from CM057454.1 coordinate 1,136,847,898, forward strand.
GGGGAAATAGGTACACTGTTATAAAGGGAGGTGTTCACCAGAACAGGATGAAGAATCCCCCAACAGCCCCTCCACCTCAGGCAATGCGGGGTTAGGATTTTGATATTTTAAATGTTCTACCTTTAAAAATATGAAAATCTATGGAAATTGGGCAGAATCTCACATTTCATGGCAGAACACCAAAATTCTGACTCTGGTAATCCGCCAAGCATACTCCTTTTTTCCTTAAATTCTACCCCTGAAGGAAGTGGGCTAGGCAGAAAGTGTAGATTTAGAGCCACACAGAATTTGACAGCAGAAAAGGATTGTTTGACCCTCACAGTCTGCTTATTTTTGTCCCTTCCTATAGTGACACTGCAGATCCTACTTGATCTCCGGCTCCCCCTTGTTTTCCACTAAGGTTTCCTTATGCTTATCCCATGCACTGTTGAACCCCACCACTGTTTTCACCCCCACAATCTCCACTGGAAGACTGTTCCAGGCATCCACCACTCTTTCCATATAGAAGTACTTCCTCACATCTCTCCTGAATTTACCCCCTCCAGCTTCACTGCATGTTCCCTTGTTCTTGTGCATCTACTTTTCTGAAAAATGCTCCCCTCCTGCACCTTATTTACCCCAGTGAGGTATTTATAGGTTTCTAACATATTCTCCCCTCCCCCTTCTAATCCAGGGTGTACATACGGAAGTCCTTTATTCTCTACTTGTAGGGCTTTTGATGCAGACCCTGCACCATTTTTAGCTGCCCTCATCAGGATAGCTTCCACTCTGTCTATGTCCATCCAGAGATGTGGTCTCCAGAAATGTACTTACTTAAAAGTTGGTGACTAGGACAGACCAACGACTGAGGCTTGTTTTCAGGTGCAACCCGGGGGAGAGGAGAAATGGAGAGTACAAAGTTTATAGAATAACAATTTAAAGAGACTTACCAGCCTCGGCCCCTGCACCTGATGTATAGGTGCTGCACCTCATGGGGCTCCTTCTAATGTACATGTTGCTTAAAATAATCCAGTTAGTAAAAAGTTACAGCGCCATAAAATTACAAGCACCGTGTCCCAAGGATGTCCCGGTTTCTGCTGCCGCCCACACTCCACCCCCCTCGTTCTGCAAATCTATGACGCGATGCTAGGAAGAGCACGGGGATGTGCTCCATTATACTCTATGGGTGGCACCTTTTAGATCTTTTTTATATTATAATGGCCATTTGGCGATAAAATGTGGGCACTGGTCGACTAAAGAGATCTTGCTAGTCGACCAGTGCCCACGTTTTATCGCCAACTATCCATTATAATATAAAAAAAGATCTAAAAGGTGCCGCCCATAGAATATAATGGAGTGCGTCCCCACAGTCATGCCGCATCATCCCGCGTCATGGGCTGGCAGTATAGCCTAGAGGTTAGAGGAATGAGGTGTGAACAAGCCTGATACAGCAATCAATCAATCAATCAAAGTCTTTATTTATACAGGCGAACATCATTGAGCAAGCTCATTTTCAAGATGGACCTGTTACACAAGGTGACAAAAAAGCAGGTACAATCCAAACAATGTAATGATGCACAGTTATGAACATATAAGGAACAAAAGTTCAATACAACTTTAACAATAAAAAGTGCACGAGTGCAAGTCAACATGGACATGGTTCCGTTTGGAGATGGTCAGTACAGGCATAACATAGACAAACTGGTGACACATACGATCAAAAGATATATAGGAGACCTACTTGTTCTGTGTGCCCAGAGGGCAGGAGATGAGGGGGATAAGAAAAAATAGGGGCAGGATGGCGGGGGATAGGGAATGTCAGGACAGCACTGATACGGGAAGAGGATATACCAGGACAAAGGGCCACTGGCAAGGCCCATGGCAATGAGCGTGTAGTGCAAAGGTGAGCTAGGGGAAGAATATGGATGGCCATAGGAGCTAGGCTGAATTGCGGGGCCCAAGTGGGCGCAGGCGGCCATAGTGCAGGTTTTTTTTTTTTTTTTTAACAACGGGGGAAACAGTTGCGGAATTCTTTCATCAAGCGTTCATATAGGGTCTTAAAGGAGAATAGGCTGATTGGGGAGCTGAGCTTCAAAGTTTTTTGTACAGTATTCCACAAAGAGGGCAGCACAAAAGTTATGGCCGATCTCCCAAGATGGGTTTTTAGATTAGGTGCCTTCAGGTAGATGAGGGAGTAGCTTCTCAGGGCATAGACACCAGGTTTGCATAGCGGTAGACAAGCGGAGATATACGGGGGAAGTTTCTTAATAATAGTTTTGAAGGTCCAGAATATAGCATTTCTACATCCAGCAGACCAGACCTGAGTTTGATTCTCACAACCTCCACTTGCATACTGTGTGACTCTGAGCAAGTCACTTAACCACCCAGTTCACCCAGGTCGCCCCTGAAAACAGGCACTTGTGCCTAGTGGGCCTTACCCGGTTACCAAAGACTAAAATAAATAAAATAAATAAAAAATAGATTTGCAGAGGGTGGGGGCAGAGCGTGGGCAGTACCAGAAACCGGGAAGTCCTTGGGACCCGGTATTTGTAATTTTATGAGTGCTGTACCTTTTTACTAACCAGATTATTTTAAGCAACATGTGCATCAGAAGCAGCCCCATGAGGTACAGCACCTATATATCAGGTGCAGGGGCTGTTTCATTTTACTTGGTTGGTCTCTTTAAACATGACATACAGGAACAGAACCTTCTGCAAATGAGGACATAAGGTACATACTAGGGTTGTCAGAACTAATTCTAAGAAGATTCGAACCCTGCTCGAACTCTGGTGTTCGAGTTCTAAATTAGAACTCGAACACTAGAGGGTTCGCAAAAGGGTTTGATTTTTTGCTGTTTTCTTACATTTTACTGCAGAAGGACTGGGTATGAGGGCATCGTTTTTGGGGGTCTGTTTCTATTCCTTCCACAACTCCCCCCCGGGCATCCAGTCCTCCTCCCAGTCTCAACCAATTGCATTACTTTATTTGCAGTCATGTCATCGGTTCACGACGTTGCCGCCTAGGCGCTAAATACAATACTTCACGAGTGTCACCCTTGTATTCAAAGTTTTTAGTGCGAAGTATCATTGGTCCTGTTAGTGTCAGCCTGGTTGTGAGTTAGTCACTTTGAAGATCAGGAGACAGAGACCTGGATCGGGACTCAGCAGGCCAGCCACTGCACGCGAATTGGGGGGGGGGCAGGAACAAAACGGCGAGAAAGAGAGCCAGAAGATGAACGGTCAGTGCGGTCGGAGTTTGGCACAGCAGTAGCATCACCCGGTCAGTCCGGTCACCACAATGGAAGTACTAATCTGGACTGAGGAGGACTGCACTTCTGTTGGAAGTAGAGCATGGGAGAGCAAGACAGTGCGTCGTCACAACTCAGGTAAAGCCTGTACTGTAGCTGTTTCTCTCAGAGTAGTCAGTAGATAACATTTTTTAATCAAACAGATAAATGATCCCTTTCTCAAAAAGTGACATTGTGAACAAACAGCTGAAAGAGATTTAAATCAAAGTCGATAGAAAATGAGTGTACTAAACAGTATCAAATGGGCACACCACCTGACTATGAAAATAAAACAGTCTTTAACTGGAAAATATCACAGTGGGAGTTATACTGAGAATGAGAGATGCCTTTGCTCTAAATGGATTATATTACAGGGCAAAGTGATTGCGAGGGCGTTATTGAAGCTATGTTAATTTAAAGCAAATGTATCCTACCCTCCCTATCCATCTTCCTAATACAGTCTCCAGGGGGCTCCTTATTCAATAGACACCCAGTCCTGGGGCAAAAAGGAAGAAGAACATTAAAGGAAAACTACACCCAAAACTTGAAAAAATATATGTTGTGCAGAGTTTTTTAATTTGTATGTGAAGTTCTAGTGTCTCCTTCCCTCTGACTGGTATTAGGAGTTTTTCCTAAATTAGCCTGCTAGCTTTAGGGTAGTTTTTCGACCGCTGGAGATCACCATATCAAATAGTTTTATTGCATTTCTTTGTCCTACAGTGCACCTTGTTTCATGTAATGGTGATGTAGCAGAGCCCATAAGTCCAGCAGAAAGCATTGCATTACAATCAGTTCACAACAACAGAGATGGCTATATTTTAAAATCTGTAAATTCAGCTTGGTGACCACCCTCATCCTAAAGGTTTTACTGTCCTGAAAAACTTTGCTGCTGGTAATTTTTGTGCAGCTTGTAAAGCTTCCAAGATATTTAGTTTGTTTGGCATGCGTGTGCTGAATGTTGGGTCTCTCTTACATCACAGTCACATGAGACAAAATGCACTGTGGGAACCAGAAATACAATTATACTATCAGGTATGGAGATCCCCAGGGGTCGTAAAACTAGCATAAAGCTAGCAAGCTAATTTGGGAAAAACTCCTAATACCAGTCAGAGGGAAGAAAACACTAGAACTTCACATACAAATTAAAACACTCTGCACAACATATATTTTTTCAGGTTTTGGGTGTAGTTTTCCTTTAAAAGGAGGGGTTACAGAGTAGATAACCAGCAGTAGTTCTCAGACCACTCAGACCCTTCCATTTTGCCTATGAGGTCCATCACATTTCTCAGATAGCTGTGTTTTAATACAATACAGAGTACAAAAGATTAAAGTGAACCTAAGGTGTGTGTGGGTATATTCTGGAGGTGAAGTTAAAACACAAAAACAGTATGTGTTTTGCAAAACAAATTTTCTACTGAGTGATGATGTATTTGATTGCAATTTTGTTTCCTTTACTGTCTTCTCTCTATGGTGATTGGTAGTTTTCAATTCAGATAGTATTGGGCCATGTGACTGATTGCACTTGTGCATACATTGCCTAATCTGTGCGCAACCCAGCAGCCAGTTGTGTGGAGATATCTTCAAATACATGCCAGAAATATATTTCGCCTGTTGGGCAGAGAGATAGAAAAATTCCCTTCAGTGTGTTGTGTGACTGTCTCCTGTAGTGTACTGTGGCCAGCACATTGGGAAAGGGAAAGGCGAAATTGTTTAACCAGGTAAGGCACACTAAGCTGAAGCCTGTTTCCAGGTTTAACCTGGGAAGCACAAAGAAGTTAAGTGACTTGCTCAGTGTCACACAGTATGCAAGTGGGTGCTGTGGGATTCAAACCCAGGTGTCCAAGTTTGCAGCTCAGTGCCCTTAACCACTGTGCTATACTGCCTCCTTTACAGCCCTGCTGTGTGCCCTTTGACTGCACTGCACTGTACCCAGTGTGTGTGTCTGTGTGCAGCTCAGCAGCCAATTGTGTGGTGGTATCCGTAAATACATTCAAAGCAAGCAAAAGCAAGTGAGGTGCCCAATTCACTCCTAGTAAAAACTACAATCCAGTGCATGCAGATAAAGAGCCTGAAGCAAGAAAGCATAAGAGTAAAATTGCCCAAACAAAACTGAAGCACTCAACCTAAAGCTTAAATGGTACGTGTGGGATTAGCTTTCGGAGCACTTTAATAAAGGACGATGAACTGGTAAGATTGCCTCTTGTTTTTATATGTTTGAAACTCATTTAAGCTTTAGGTTGAGTCAAGTGCTGCAATTTTGTTTGTTTGGGCAATTTTGCCATTTTGCTTTCTTTAATTCTTAAATACATGCCAGTAATACATTTCCCTGTTGGGAGGAGAGGCAGAAAAATCCCTTTCACTGTGTTGAGTGACTCCATCTTCTATGTTGTGTACTGGCCAGCTTATCCTGCTGTGTGCCCTTTGACTGCTGCACCCTACCCAATACATCAAAGTCACACATGATCCTTTCTCTCTCCTGTTATACTAAACAGATTTTATTTCTTTTTTCACATGTATTTCACTATTATCTTCATTATAAAAAGGGTCTGAGAAATGGAGCTTTCTGACTGGCTGAAACCATTCTAACAGCCTTATGTTAATCTCTTATTAACATACATGTAGAGGGTAGCCATATGCTGAACAAGGTTTAACATTGTTTAAAAACATTTTTTATTATATTAGCAATAAGGCACTCCCAGGGATTATGTTAATGGTCAGTTAATCACCCTCTAGGGCAGGGCTTGACAAATCCTATAGCCCGACGTCCCGGACTACCATTTTTTATGTAGGGACAAGCAGATGCCAGAGTTCTGCTTGTCCCATGGACTACCATGCTGCAGTTTAAAATTTGCAGGTTTTTACCTGCTTTTCCCTCGTTGGCCACTAGATGGAGTCTTTATGCGCATTGTTGAATGCGCGCACCCGCCGCACCACAGCCGCGCGCCACCGTGCCCCATGTCCCGACTCCCAAATTAACTGTGCAATCGGGCACCAGCAGACACTTGGGGAGGCGCAAGGGCGGCGCCAAGAAGAAACGCGCTCGTAACTGGTCAAAATAGCCAGACTGACAGGCTAGGCAGCCTATAGCTGATAGTACAGTCCTGTCAGTCCTGGCTATGGTGATCACATTAGGGGTTGGACTGGAGCTCTCAAGTGGCAGTAGCACTAGTCTGGTGCACGCTGGCAAACGCCGCCATTTCGCTGCTCGAGAGAGGCAGAGAAGCACATCGTTTCTGTTTGGAGCACAGTCAAACTGTGTATTTAAATGATTTTGACAGTCACTAGCAAATCAGTAAAAGGAGAGAGAAGTTAGAATATAATACAAATATATATTGGGAATTTTGGAGCAGGAGAGTAGGAGGATCTGTAGTTTGGGGGGAGGGGGATGTGAGAGGAGGGAGAGTTTGCTTAGAGTGGAAAGTCTGATAAAACAATCTGCTGATTATATATTTATTTATTTATATATATATATATATAAAAAAGAAGGGAGAACTAAGCAAAAACACAGCACACTGAATTCAGGGAGCTGTGTGTGTTGTTTGGACTCATGTGTGGACTCATGTGAAGTGAAGAAAAATAAAAGGATACACAGCTCTTAAATAAATAAAAAAGGCAAAAAAACATGAGACTCTAAGTGGGGGAAGTGATTGTGTGTTGAATTTAAGTTGTGGAATTACTAAACATTTCAATAATAATCGTGTGATAAGGGTTGGGGTGTGTGTGTGTGTGTGTGTGTGTGTGTGTGTGTGTGTGTTTGTGAGACAAGCCTGCCTTCCCTGAGAGAGCAGAGATCAGGGACTTGGACCTGACTGATAATGTGTGCCTCCTGCAAGACCACCGAACCTGCCCTGAGAGCCTAAGGGTAGAGTAGAGGAAATTGTGGAAGGGAAAGAACTGAATACTTAATAAAGTAAACAGTCGCAGTATAAAAAGAGATTGATACCCCAAAAAAAAAAAGATAGCTACCTTAAATAAACTTATTAGCTAGTACTTTGTTTGTCCTACCAAGTACTTGGTGGAGGTGTGTGTGGCAGTGGGCTGTGAGTGAGACCTAACCTGCCCTGAGAGGAGAGGGTACAGAAATTTGGGAACAACTGTGGACTTCTTTCTTAGAAATATACTATAGGAAGGGGAAAGGGAAACACATTTTTTGTGTGAAACGTGACAGTGACACTACACAGAAGAAAATAATAAACCCTAGCTAGTACTTTTGGTGGAGGTGTATGTGTGTGCGGCTGTGAGGCCAAACCTGACCTGAGAAGGGAAAAGGCATTTTTGGGGACACCGAAAAATAAAATAAACCTACCAGACTAGCTACACTGGTGGAAGTGTTTGTTTGTGTGGCTGTGAGACCGAACCTGCCCTGAGAAGGAAAAAGCAATTTCCTGCAAGTACTCTGTCCGGCTCTGGACCCAGCCCTCCCACCTACCCACCTATAGAAGGGAAAGGAAAAACATTTTTGTGTGAAAAGTGACAGTGACACTACACAGAAGAAAATAATAAACCCTAGCTAGTACTTTTGGTGGAGGTGTATGTGTGTGCTGTGAGGCCAAACCTGACCTGAGAAGGAAAAGGCATTTTTGGGACACGAAAAATAAAATAAACCTACCAGTACTAGCTACACTGGTGGAAGTGTTTGTTTGTGTGTGGCTGTGAGACGGTCTCCGAACCTGCCCTGAGAAGGGAAAAAGCAATTTCCTGCTAGTACTCCATCCGGCTCTGGACTCAGCCCCCTCCCACCTACCCACCTAAGTACTCTGTCCTGCCCTCTTGTAGTGCTGCATAAGCACAACAGCTTAAGGTAAAAAAATTACAGTAACACAACACACACAAAGATAACACAAAATAGAATTTTATTGTGTACAATATTGTGTACAATAATACAACAATCTTTATTAGTTTATTTCACAATTGCAGCATAGAAGACAGTTAAAATAATGCAACAAAATAAGCCAAAGCAAGCTACTCTATTTTCCCTTTGGACAGGGAAAAAAATCTTCTTCATCGGAAACAAAAAGTAAAGAGCCTGACCCTGAGCCTTCTTCACAGTCTGAAAGCCAGCCCCAACCAGCCCCCCCTGGCCCTACTAGTAGTCAGGAAAAAAAAAGACCAAGGTTCTCGGTCTGGGTCTGTGTTTGTAGACATAACAGGCGATCAGTCTAACTTGACCGTACCAGTTTCTGAAACGAGTGAGCATAACAGTAGCAGCAGTTCAGTGCCATCGCATTCTGGTTCAGTACAGGTAAAGCGACCTTTCATTTAGATGATGAAATAAACACACTGAGAAAAGAAGCAAAGATAAAAATATGATGTTGAAAAAGGGCTCGAACATTTCAGCATCACTGGCTAAATCCAGTTTACCTGGTTAAAGGTATGATGACCAAAATTATGTCATGTACTGCTCTGCCTGTGAGAAATATCCACTCTTACGACTCCTGCTTATTCAAAAAAACCTAACGTGTTTGCCACTGGTTCAAATAATTTCAGAATTGAGTCCGTGAGAGTCCATGAGAAATCAAATCCACATATAATTTGTACAAACCAGCATAGTCACGAAACTGGTCAACATGCAGTCAATTTTAACATATCTGAAACTGCAATATATCATGCATTTTCTCAGATGGAGGAAGTCACTAAAAATAAAGAGAGGCATTTATTTAACACCGCATATTCCTTGGCTAAAAATGTACGTCCTTTCTCAGATATGGAGTGGCTTTGCACATTGCAAGAAAAAAATGGGGTTAAACTCGGCAGCAATTACACAAATGGTAAACGGGCCAGAGATTTCTGTAACGCAATATCAGCTGTCATGTCTACAACACAGATCCAGACTATCAAAATACAAAATTAAGTACTGTTTTGCAGATGGCACAGATGCAAGCATTGTAGAGTGGGAAAATGTCTTCCTTCGTTTTGTTGATGGCGAGAAAAAAAAGTTACAACTGTGTTAATTAAAGCTGTACCTCTTGAACATTCTCACGCAGATGGAGTTTTAAAGCAATAACCTCTGCACTTGAGTCTGTTGATCTTTCTTTGCGGACCTTAACGATGTGAGCAGACCTGGACCAGTTCTCGTATGTGCCAACTTTGATGGTGCCAGTGTGATGATGGGCCATACAGGTGGCACCATAGCAAAAATCCGAGAACATGTCCCCACTGTAATACCCATGCATTGCGTAGCCCACAAACTGGAGTTAGCAGTTCTCCACATCATGAAAAAAATCCCTTTGTTCAAATAGTAGAAAACACCTTGAAAGGAATTTTTAAATGTTACCACTACAGCCCCAAGAAACTTCGGGAACTGCAGGAAATAGCAGATGTCATACACACCGAGTTGGCTCATTTCAGTGCAATAAAGCAAGTGCGTTGGCTTGCAAGTAAGACAGGTTCAGTTCATGCTGTTCAAGTCAACCTGCCTACAGTAATTCAGCATCTTGAACACGTCTCAAACTCTGCTGGTGATGATGGGGCCAAAGCAAAGGCACTTCTAAGAGATGCACTAGTACAGTTTGTAAAATCACTGTTTATTCTTCAAGATTTTCTGCCAATATTGAAAAATTTATCACTTGAATTTCAGAAGGATGACCTACTAATATTAGAAGTCCCCCAACTCGTTGAGACATGCTTACTTCAGTTGACTGAGCTAAAAACAAGACCTGGAAAGTTTATGACATCATTTCTGAACCAATATAATCCTGCAGAGAAATGCATGAACTATCTCATTTCAAAACGTGGCAGTGAGGACAAGATTGTTCCTTTCACTTTCAGACAGAACTGTCCAGAAGTAAATTTTACAACTGATACACAGCTGCACAGTTTAATAGATGCAGCAGTATCTTACATTGATCAGCGTTTTCGGAATTTCTCGGAAGAACCTCTGAAATGGTTCAGTTGCTTGGGTTTCAAAAATTTTGATCTGTCACGAGAAGAACTTGCACAATTTGGCACAACTGATTTAAGTAATTTATTAGACTACTTTCACAACTTTTTCTGAAGATCATGTAACCAGTATAAAAGGAGCATTGTGCATTAAAGCAATGCTTAAGTCTGCAGTTGACAAGCCATATCTGCAAGTGTATTCACGACTACTGCGAGAGAAACCTGCCCAGCTTGCTCACATCCTTAACCTAATAGAAATGTTACTGGCTATGAGTGTGTCTACTGCTAAATGTGAGAGAGTATTCTCCATTCAGAATCTTATAAAAACAAAAATAAGAACAAGTTTGGCTGATGACACGCTCCAGTCACTTCTGCATATAGCAGTTGAAGGCCCTGCATTAGACAGCTTTGATCCGGATCAAGCTATCAACCACTGGCTACTATCTGGTCCTGGCACATGCCACATTCATGGTCATCATGGTCATGCTAGTTCAACTACTAGTTCTGCTGATTCACTCGAAAATGTCCCTGAGGCTGTCACTAGTCTTGATGACGACATGACTGAATATGATGCTCCGGCTGGAGCAAGCTCAGGCTTCCTGTAACTTTTCCCGATGCTGATGCTGTACTGTCTGCTACTCTGCTGTAATGATGTTCTCACCGTGCTGCAGGCTGGCACTCTGTGCTGCTGCTGCAACCACACTTGCTATCAGTTCCTCGCTGCTAATGCTAATTCTGTCTATGCTCGCAGCCTCGCCATGCTGCTGACAAAAATAAATCATTTTATTTATTCTCCTTATTGTCTATTTCAACACTAAATAACTACTACAATAAATCCATTGAGTTTTCTGTAGTTTGATACTTTCATTAAAAATATGCCATCTTATACCGGGACTACCAACTCAAGCACTGGGACAACTACTTTTGGACAAGCCACTTGTCCGTGGACAAGTACCTAATTTTAAAATTTGTCAAGCCCTGCTCTAGGGGCATGTGGCACTCAGCTACACCTCGTCCCACAGTACACCCCTGGAAGATGATTAACAAACCATTGACATAACACTTGGTCATGCCTTATTGCTTAATTATTGGCAGCACAATTAAAAAAATAGATTTCGAGTTCTAAAAAGTTCTAAAAAAGATTAGAACCCTAGAACCTTTTCAAAAGTTCTAGACTAGAACTAGAACCCAGAACTTCAGAGGGTTCTGACAACCCTACATACAGTCTCTGTGTACCTTGTGTCCTCATATAGAGTTAACAATAGCAGTTACAGTACTAGAATAACACATTAAGTATGGCATACAGGAACAGAACATTGTGCAATGGAGAAAATGAGGTGCATAGAGTTTTCGATTATAGTAATCTGATATAGGAGACAGACAACAGTTTAAATATAACAAGCTGGCATTTAAGACTATGTAGAAGGACATAGGGTGCAGTGATAAGAGCTTAAGGTGTCTAGAGAGTGCAACTGTAGCAATACAATCAAAGGAGGAGATCTGGAATATGCAGAGGTCATTCTGTCCGGAGAGTGGAAGTTATGAGAACCAGTACCCTGGGTTACAGGGAGGAGGAAGTACAGAAGCATGGAGGAGGGGTGGATTGGGAGAGGATACACTGCCGGTAGAGTAGGGAGAGAGATTGTTTAAATGAGTTTGGGAGGGAGTTCCAGAGAGAGAGGGTAGGTGGTAGGAGAAGTCTGACCCAAACAGGATGAAGGACGGGGAAGAGAGATGGTGCGAGCATCTCTGGAATGACATAGAAACATATGATCTGACATCAGATAAGGACAGCTTGGCCCATCCAGTCTGTCCATTTGTTCCTATCTACACTATTACTGCAGACTGTGCCCGATCTACAACTCTTTTCTTCTCCCCCCTTCCACTAAGATTTCCTTGTGCTTATCCCATGCATTCTTGAACCCCATCATTGTTTCGCCTCCACCACCTCCACTGGAAGGCTGTTCCAGGAATCCACCACTCTTTCTGTGAAGTACTTCCTACCATCTCTCCTGAATCCTACCCTCCTTCAGCTTCACAGCATGTTCCCTTGTTCTTGAGCACCTTTTCTTCTGAAGAATACCCCCTCCTGTACATTATTTACCCCTGTGAGGTATTTAAATGCCTCTATCATATCTCCCCTCTCCCTCCTCTGTTCCAGGGTGTACATATTGAGGCCCTTCAGTCTCTCCTCATAGGGCTTTTGATCCCTCCTCTGGACTACCCCCACTCTGTCTATGTTCTTCTAGAAACGTGGTCTCCAGAACTGGTCACAATACTCTTCCAGCTATCTATACAGAGGCAACACTGCCTCCTTCTTTCTGCTGGTGATACCCCTCCCTATGCACCCCAACATCCCACTGGCCCTACCAACTGCCTTGTCACACTGCCTGGCTACCTTTATGTCATCAGATAGTATTAGCCCCAGGTCCCTTTTCTATCTGGTGACCATCAATACCTCTTCTCCCATTCTGTACTTCACCTCTGGGATTCTGTGCCCCAAATGCATGATTTTAACATGGATTTGGTCTTTTTGCATTGAGCAGTAGTCTGTTGCTCCAGAACACATTTTGGAATGAGGAAAAATTGTTGTTCACTGTTAGAGAAAGGTTGGTTAGGGGCTTGAAACTATGGTAAAGTTAAGCAATATACCATGACAGGGAGTGAGTTATGGCAGGATTTACCACACCAGAAGTGGCAAATCCTACCATGACCCACACCCTGGAGTGGTATATTGCAATTATATAATGTTCCCTCTTTTTTTGACAGATAAAAAAATAATAAAATGTGTATTTGTTATATTTTTTATTGTATTTATTAGTCCATGAGAAAACATAGTCCAGGGTTGCTAGGGGTGTGAGCTAGGAGCTGCAGTGGCTTTGGCGTCCTTACCTGATTTGAATATATTTAAACCTAGTTATGCTGAGACAGAGCAACCATTTGTTTCTTTTAAAAAAGTCTGAGCTGCTGGGTGCAGTTTTGAGTTGCCCTTCTGCCGAAAACCTGTGAGACACTGTACTACAAGTGTTAATGAGGTGCCATGTCTCAATACCTACTTCCTGGTTTAGTTTTGGGGTCATCTTTTTTTTGGGGGGGGGGTCATTTTGGTTTTCTATGCTTTGGGGTCTCTTTTATGAAGCTCGTTATTTTTAATGAAAGCCTGATGTTGGAGGGTTACGGTGGGAACAGATGGTAGTTTGAACTGTGGAGCGTGTCTTTACCAGTCTGGGTTTCTTGTATTTGGCAGGGGGGTGAGACGAGAGTCACCACACTGTAGGTAAATGTTGAACAATCTGCTCCTGGGTTGGTTTCTTCAGTAGGTTTTTTTTTTGTAAAAAAATAGGCTGTTTTTTTTGTTGTCTTTTTTTTCACTGGGGGACATCGGGTCTCTTTCCTCTGCTTCACCATATCGGAACATGAGAGGGTATGAGGTCAAAGTCAAACAGTTTCCAGCGGCAACGGAACCATGGATTACATGAAGAGCTCCCTTACTGATCACCCTCTACCGTGGTCATAGCATTGGAGGGTGAAAACATCAAGGTGCAGAGGAGCAGGAGGTACACATTGACTGTTTTAAAAAAAAATACAAGTGACAAATGTACATTGTTCTGATATGCTTGTTGAACATCATGGCCTACGGCAGCTAAGTAGGAGTCAATTTGGTGAATTTTTTTTTATAAAAAAGTGGAGAGATGTAGAAAGAGAGATTGTGACAAGAATGTTTTTTTTTTATGTCAGTATTACTGGAATGGCTCAAAGAGAGTACTGTGTCTTTGAATTCGTCCCAGAGAATACGGCTTTTTTTATGTTTGATCTGGGGGCGGTGGAGGGGGCGTGGAGTGATTTGAAAAAGGGGTCCTGATGCGGCTGACTGGTGGCTGGCACCTTTTCTTGTTGGTATATTGTAGGATTTACCACAGGTAAAAGGTGCCAGTCAGCCAATCAGAAAACAGGATTTCTTGTGCCCATTTTATAATATCAGTTATACAATGGGGTCCGAAAATCCTAGAACATGATTGGTTTCTGGGGTCTTTATTCATGGTTATAATTTTTTTTTGTCAATTCTATTTTTGCACCTCCAGACCCCAGAACTCTCTCAGGCTGCTCAACTCACCTTGCCACTTTTACCACCCACTGTGATCCTGCCTCCTCAAGGACGTTATTTTTCCCTCACGGAGCCCTCTCCGTCCAGAGTCCACGAGGAGATTGAAGGGGCAGAGATCCAGTGTTGGGCGTGTGGCGGCAGCCACTGTGAGAGCCGTCGCCTATCTGGGCTGGAGGGAATTTTTCGTACTTCCCTTAGCACCTCCCCCAGATGTGGGACGTGCAATGCCGTCGAACTCGGCACGCGAGTGCTCCCACTCACGTCTGACAGGCAGCCGCCCAGCGTTTCCCCGTACGTGGTCCTGACGGCTGTAGTACACCCGGCTGCCACATGGTGTTGTTAACTGCGCGGGACCGAGTCCCCCCTCCCTCCCAGGAGAGGAGAGCTGTCCTCTGGACACTCAATCCTCTCCTTCCCCTGCTGACCCTCGGCGGCCCGAGCTCGCTCCCGAACCTGGGTCACTGGCATGGCGTGAGGTGTGGCGTCCAGTGCCTCAGCACCACTGGGCCAACTACTCATGGGTATACTGTATATAACCATAATCCATGGGTATAGTGCTGGCCATCCCAGCTAACCGTTGCACAAAAACAAGAAAGCAATACTTTTTTTTAGTTTTTTTAAACTTCGTTTAGCCGCCATCTTGAATTGGTAAACTTCACCAAATCAAAACTACACCAAGATCCGAAAACAGCTTCCTTTCCCATAACAGACTCCAAATCCACATTCTGTAGCATAAAAAAAAAATATTTTTTCCAGTAGCTCCTCAAGTATTAGCAAAACTGCCTCACCTCTCTATCATTCACACATGTCTCCATCCCCGCTCTCTTTCCGAAGAAGCTGTCCCACACGATCATCACCTGCCTCTTGCATCTTCAATCACAAAGGCCTGAATGACTTTTACATAAATGGACTCCCGATTAAGCTGTCCATCAACTAAGTTCCCGATCGAGCTTTCTACTAATGTACTAACTTTCTGAAGCAGCTTGTTGTTCCTGGAATACGAAAGCTGCTTACTGCAGGCACCATACTCTATGCTGTTTCTTGAACCAGGCTGTGATATTAAAAATGAAGTCAAAAACAACATACAAAAAGACACCTGTATATAAGAACGTGGAAAAAAGGACACCACAAATAAACAGGCCAGCATCTGGTGGTAAGGGGGGGTGACTTCTGTAACAATACTGTGTCTAGCAACAAGGGATTTTTTAATATGAGAGGAAAGCTATCATAATAAAAACTCAATAAAATCGCCTACAAATAAAAACTAACCTTTTTTATAATTTCTTAAAATTAATTGTTTTTAACAGATCATTGTACAATCACAACAATCCACTCCAGGGTGTGGCTTATGGTGGGATTAACCCACTTCTGGTGGTTAAGTCACTTGACCTGCAGCCTCATGACGAAATCACACCAGGTGTGGGTAAATCCCACCATAACCCACGCCATGTCATGGATTACTGTTTAAATCATTGGTGCACAGGAACATACTGCGGTGTTGGGAGGACCTAGGGAGATTGCTAATGAATGCGGAGAGTAGAAGATAACCCCAAACAGATCCTTAAGGTACCCCATATCTTAAAGGCGGCAGGTCTGAGAGAATGTTACCCAGAGAAACACATGGGATCTGTTGGAGAGGTTGTTTCCAATCCAGGAGGATGCCTTAGCAGATTCTATAATATGTACAAGGACACAGTGGCGGACAAGATCAAAAGCTTTGGTAAGATCCACAAATAGTGCACCAGTAATGATCATTCATGGCGCTGAGGCTGTGATCTGTAAAATTGATCAAAGCAGTTTTTGTAGTGATTATGCAATGTTGCTCTGGAGTAAAGAACCTGTGCTTGGTCACACAGGAGTGGAGTTGAGAGAAAAATATTTTTTCTCAGTTTGCTTAGTAGGGCTAGAACACAGAGACTGGGGAGACTGGATGGCAATTCTTAATGAGTGAGGAGTTTCTGCCCTTGGATACAGGTACAACATGGGACTCCTTCTAATTTGCAGCTACCATTGAAGAGATGAGGGCTAGGTTAGAAACAGTAAAGAGAGGATTATAAATAACAATGGATCTTCCTAAAAGTGGGAAAGAAAAACAAGGGCAAGAGGTGGATCTGATCCAGACCCCCATGTTTCTCCATCTATATAAATCTGAGGATCACTACTGATTACCTGATACACCATACATACTCAAATATGTTCAGTGGCTGTCAGTTTTGCAAGAAAAACATGCTTAGAAAGTCTACTGTAACCTGATCCAGCTTTCATCTTGCTGCTCTGCAATGCTTGGCTCAGGACTGGCTGTCTCCCGGGCTGGCTGAGCTGTTTTTTAGGGGTCAAAGGGAAAACAAAGCAGCCCTCTTGCAGTCCTTAGCTTATTTGCTATTTTAAAACATGTTTCCATCCCTCTGTGCAGCTTTTTAGTATGTGGAGTGGTTTTACCATAGCTCTTCGACAGCGCTTGTACCAACATCCCCTACAGCGACAGCTACCATGCCGACTGTCGGCACTGTAGCCTCGGGGATTTCAGTGCACACAATTGGGGGGGCTACATCCTGAACCCCCTTGGGGCTCCGCCCAACCACGCCTCCATGGTCTCTAGGATTCCTACTCCGAGTCGAGTTGACGGGGGCGGAACACCCAGCGAGGCTGTCCCGGTTACTGCACAGACCATCACAGCGATGAGCAGGTTTTGCCTGATTCCTGTCACTGTGATGGTCTTCGCGGTGCCAGAGTCACTGCGGTGACGGTATACCTGCTCCTCCCTACCCCACAGACTGACATTTGGGAACACAGAGGGGGTTGCCATTAATTTCCTCAGTGGCTAACAAAGCTGCAGCCCATGGACACATGTAAAATCCACTCCCTGCATGGAACACAACTACAGGAGCATTAAACAGGGCTTCTCAGCCATCTCCAGTCACATGAGACAACAGAAAGGTCAAGGAGGTAACCCACATGGTATACCATCACCGCAGCGACTCTGGCACCGTGAAGACCATCACAGCAACAGGAATCAGGCAAAACCCGTTCATCGCTGTGATGGTCTGTGCAGTGACCGGGACAGCCTCGCTGGGTGTTTCGCCCCCCCCCAGTCCAGCTCCAACTCGGAGTAGGAATCGTGAAGACCGAGGGGTGTGGGGAGGAGCCCACAAGGGGTTTGGGCGCAGCCCCGATTCTGTCTTTTCCGAAATCCCTGAGGCTACAATGCCAACAGTCGGCATGGTAGCTGTCGCTGTAGGGGATGTCGGTGCAAGCGCTGTCAAAGCGCTATGGTAAAACCAGGAGAACAATGTCATTGTGTGCCTCTAGCCGTGAGTGTCCATGGAACCAGTCTGCACCTAAGAGAAGCGTCAGTGTCCTGTGCACCCCCTGGCCCATCTGCCACAGTCCATGAGAACTGGTAGAACAGTGAAGAGGTATGCAGCTCTCTGGTCCCAGCAGAAGAGGCACAATGTGCTGAAGGAGGAACACGCTGCCTGGTCCTGCACCTGGGCCTATAGCTGCAGTCAATAAAGCAACCAGGGGATAAAGGAGAGACTTGGAGGGTGGGCAGTAGTGGTGCTCCAATAGTAGCCATTAGCGAGACATGGTTTACCAGTAACCACACTTGGGAGACTTCGGTACCTGGCTATGTACTGTTCAGAAGAGACCGAGGTGCAAAAGAGGTGGGAGGTGGAGTGGCCCTTTATGTCAATGAAAATATCAAAGCTACAGAAATTCAGAATACACATATAGAGCCAGAAGAACTGTGGGTCACCCTGGAAACAGGAAATGGGACAGCCATACGAACTGGGGTTTTGTACAGGCCTCCAGACCAGGGGGAGGACATAGACATGTTACTGTTAGAAGATATACAAAACATGAGAGCTAAAGGGGAGGTTCTGATAATGGGAGACTTCAACATGCCAGATACAGATTGGTCAATACCAGCAGAGACTTCTGCCAGAACTAGACACGTGGTGGATTCCCTGCAGGGGAGGGCCTCAAACAACTGGTACAACAACCCACAAGAGACAGAGCTATCCTAGATCTAGTACTGACTAACAGGAAAAGGATCACAGATCTCCAGGTAGAAGGTCACCTGGGTGCCAGTGACCATCACATGGTATGGTTCAATTTGGCCACTAGAACAAAATCATCCCATTCCAAGGCAAAAAATATGGGATTTCAGAGGAGCTGACTTTGATAAGATGGCCAACAGAGTTAAGCTAGTCCTGGCAAAAAGAAATACAGGAGAGGGGGTACAGGCAAAGTGGGCAAGCATTAAAGATGCAATACTTGAAGCAACATCACATTGTGTTAGAGAGAAAAGGAAGTGCAAAGGAAGAAGGAAACCACTTTGGTTCTCAAACACAGTAGCAGAAAAGGTCAGAGCCAAAGACTGACCTTCAGGAAATATAAGGGAACGCAGCAGGATGAAGATAGGGAGGCATACCAAACTTCCCTAAGGGAAGCAGGGAAGGCAGTAAGGCAGGCAAAGGCCCAAACCGAGGAAACACTAGCACGAACAGTAAAAGAAGGCGACAAGACTTTCTATAGATACATTAGTGAAAGGAGAAAGTCCAGAGGGGTTTTTGCTAAGTTCAAAGGGGATAAGGGGGCGTATGAGGAGGAGGGCCATGTAAAAGCATCTATCCTAAATAGATACTTATGCTCAGTATTTACTGAAGAGAAGGTAGGGCAGGGCCCACAGCTCAACTACCATGAACACAGGGGAGGAGTGCTATAGTCCCTTCACAAAAGAAAGGGTTCTACAAGACCTCGATAAGTTCAGGGTGGACAAGGCAATGGGATCTGATGGCATACATCCCAGGGTACTAAAGGAGCTAAGCGTCGAACTAGCAGAGCCATTAGCAGAACTGTTTAGTGAGTCTCTGAGCAAAGGAGAGGTCCCAGAAGACTAGAGAAGGGCTCATGTGATCCTGCTCCACAAGCGTGGCGGCAGGGAGGAGGCAGGGAACTACAGGCCAATCAGTCTTACCTCAGTAGTGGACAAGATTATGGAGACACGCCTTAAGGAAAGGATAGTACAACACCTGGAATCCATAGGAGCGCAAGATCCAAGACAGCATGGATTTACAACAGGAAGGTCCTGTCAAACTAATCTCATAGATTTCTTTGACTGGGTAACCAGAGTGGTGAACCAAGGGGGAGCAGTTGCCTACCTTGACTTCAGCAAAGCTTTCAATACTGTTCCACATAGAAGATTGATTAATAAGCTGGGTAGGCTCGGGGTGGGTCAGACTTTGTTCAACTGGGTGACAAACTGGTTGACGGGCAGAAAACAGTGAGTGGTGGTAAACGGTATACAGTCAGAAGAGATGCAAGTCACAAGTGGGGTACCTCAGGGATCAGTCCTGGGGCCAGTCCTCTTCAATATCTTCATCAGTGACATTGCAGATGGACCGGAGGGTAAGGTTTGTCTGTTTGCAGATGACACCAAGATCTGCAACACAGTAGATGATCCAGATGGGGTGGGCAGAATGAGAAAAGAGCTGGATAAACTGGCAAAGTGGTCCGAAGAGTGGCAACTGGGGTTTAACTCAAAGAAGTGCGTTAAGAAGAAGGGCTGGCAGTATAGCCTAGAGGTTAGAGGAATGAGGTGTGAACAAGCTTGATACATCCAGCAGACCAGACCTGAGTTTGATTCTCACAACCTCCACTTGCATACTGTGTGACTCTGAGCAAGTCACTTAACCGCCCAGTGCTCCCAGGTTGCCCCTGAAAACATGTACTTGTGCCTAGTGGGCCTTACCCGGTTACCAAAAGACTAAAAAAAAAAAGTGCAAGATCATGCACATAGGGAAGAGAAACCCTGAAGCCACCTATAGGCTGGGAGGGAGTTGCTGGCAGTCACAAGGGAAGAAAGAGACTTGGGCGTCATCATCACCGATGACCTGAAATCATCCAAGCAGACCACTAAAGCAGTAGGTAAGGCAAGAGGGATATTGGTGTGTATTAATAGGGGTATCACAAGTCAGAAGAGGGAGGTAATAATCCCTCTTTACAAGACACTGGTTAGGCCCCATCTGGAGTACTGCATGCAGTACTGGAGGCCACACCTTCACAAGGACATTAACCAAAGTGAGGCAGTCCAGAGAACAGCAACCAAAATGGTGCAGGACTGCATCAGAAAACATATGAGGATAGATTCACTGAGCTCAATATGTATTTCCTAGAGCAAAGGAGGGAGAGAGGTGATGTGATTGAAACATTCAAACACCTTAAAGGCATTAACAAGGTGAAAGAGTCTAACATGTTTCATTATAAGAAAAATAGAAGGACAAGAGGACACAGCATGCGATCAGAGGGAGGCCGATTAAGGGGGAATGTGAGGAAGTTCTTTTTCACAGAAAGGGTGGTGGATGCATGGAACGGCCTACCTCAGGAAGTGGTGGCTATGAATACAGTGCAGGGCTTCAAACAGGTATGGGATAGGCATAAGGGAGCAATACAGATGAGTATGAATAGATAGGCCATTGACAGAGCAAAGGCCAATGGCACATTCATAAGGTAGAAAAATAAATGGGCAGACTGGATGGGCCTTGCTGTCCTTATCTGCTGCCAACTTCTATGTTTCTATGTAAGTTGAAGTGGAAGGTAAGCCCTCATTGCCAGAGGTTTATGTTAAAATACGCCCAGTAGAACTGCCTCCAAGAGGAAGTGCACAATGGACTGAGAACAGTGTTTTGTATTTAAATATTTTCTGTGATTCCTCGCCTCTAGCAAATCCATACTGGTACTGTGCTGCTTTACATTAGGCCTGCAATCTGCCTCAATTATGTGCATGCATTAAAGATACTGGAAACGCCATTGGG
This sequence comes from Neoceratodus forsteri, assembly GCA_016271365.2. Lineage (NCBI taxonomy): Eukaryota > Metazoa > Chordata > Ceratodontiformes > Ceratodontidae > Neoceratodus > Neoceratodus forsteri. Next base: position 1,136,868,965 of record CM057454.1, read on the forward strand.
ACTGTGGGACTACCTGGTACACCAGGGAGAGATGGTGTGGGATAGCTCTTTGTTGGTGGGTGGTGGGAATTTTGAGTCAGGGATTGGGATTGCATTTTGTTGTTGCTGATCGTTGCCCAACCCTGCCTTTCCTCCCCAGATCCTATTCCTGCACCTCATAATAAAGCCCATGCACCCCATAAGATATCGGAGTAAGAGAGAAGAAGCCTTTGTTTGAAACAGTATCTCTTGATCCATTACAGCAGGCAGACAGCAGCAGTGGCACCAAAGGAAGTGTCTCCAGTACTTTTGTCAGTGCCTTATTCTACAATCAAAGTGACAAAATCCATTATTAATAAACCCAAAAATGTAGTAATAACACCTGGCATGCGTGAACAAGAGAATCAAATACAAACACAGGCAACAACTATAATGGAAGCCTTCATTCAATTGGAAAAGGCCATATTACGGGTTAGAAGGCTCTATTGGCAAAGAGTTACTCTGGAAGCATATTTAAAAGTTACTAGAGTTCCTCAAGGCCTTTGTAAAACAACCCTCATGTGGCACTGAAAGGGAAGGTTTCTTGGGTTGCTGGCACGAACATTTACAGGTATCTCCAGCCAGACTAATTAAACTTATACTAAATGGTGCCACAGAAATTGAAGCAGAGGTTAGAGCCCTAGTTACTGCAAAAGAGAAACACGTTTTACCTTTTTCTGGGTCAGCTAAATATGCAGCTTATCACAAGAAATTAGCAGACATGTTCCAGCAATATGACAATAGTTAAAAGGGTGAAAGTTGGTGTAACCCCCCTGCAAATGGGGGTTCCCAAAAGTCTTCCAGGAGATTGCTTGAATGCACCAAGCCTGGATGGTGTTCAGCGTCTAAGCCGTTTATCTGTGAGTGCTTTTAGAGCCTCTGGTACTGTCTCTTTAAGAGCTGTCTGCCTGCAGACATAATTAATTTGGATGGGGGTCTATGTGTTTCCCTGCTTGAGTTCCACTCGACCCGCTGCCAAATCGCTCCGTTTCTGCCGTCACTAAGTGGGCAGAGTGAGCACTTTCAAAGATGTAACTGTTTGCCAGACATCATTTAGAGTAATAACGAAAATACAGTTTGTCTAACCTGCTTTTCTTTGCAGTCAGAACTGTGTTTGCCTAGTCCCCCATTCTAGTTTTGAATTGCTGAACTGGACCAATCAGTGTGGGGGGACCTTTGAAATGGAGCCTGCTGCTGGTAAATCAGAACTTGGACTCTCATTGTGGAGCCAGCCACCTATGTACTGTATGGCCAATGCTTCTGGGAATTGTAGTTTGGACTTCAGCGCCTTTTTTCCACCAACAGGTGGAGTTTACTGTGAGTGACAGCCAAATCAGCCAACTGAACTGGGAGGAACTCAAAGGAAATGCCCGGCTCTGTCTACTGGAAAGATCAGATGAGTTGGGGCAGTGAAGAGACAAGGAGCTGTGTGCTTCTTCGGTGTGTAGTTTTAGCGTGGGAATCGCATGTAAGGTCCTAAGTTTCGGTCTTCAGCTTGTGCAAGCGCCTGTTCAGACTGAATCCTACCTGTGAAGAGAATCAAGGAGATCTGAAGAGTAGAAACCAGGCTCACCCTGTAGGAGACCGGAGAAACTGCTGAATCACGCCCGGTCTGTCAGGAACTGAATCTGCTGTGTGTTCTCCCAGGTATTGTGCAGTAATTGCGATAGGGATAGAGAAGCAGCCTGCCTGGTATAGTACTTTCCTTTTACATATAAATGTGTGTAGTGCTTGTGGGGAATCGTGTTTCAAATCCCCTGTACAGTGAATTGAGTGCATGAAGCTGGAAGTAAACCCCAGCTTAATCCAGACTACATCCATTTGCTCTAAACTGCAGTGGGGTCCAGTCACAAGGACCTTGTCCACATGGTCTGCTCCTCCTGGCAATCCAGGACAATCTGCCTTCCATCCAGTTCTCAGCATTGAGTTTGTGAGTACAAAGCAGGGTAGCTCCCTGCCATCTGTTTATCGCACTGCAAGTGTATCATCTAATTGTTTTTTTTTTTTTTTTCATTTCTTCACGAACTGAGCCAACCGGCCCCGGATTACAATTTGGGTATTGTGCCAGTGTTTTTTTTCCATCACAGGGCCCCAACCATCTGCACCGATCCTAGCTAGCCCCCCCCCATCCTGGGTACCCAGTGAAAGTGACAATTTGGGACTCTGAATATGCGCACAGTACTGTGATTATTAATGTGTTTAACCTAATTAACCTGATTTCCCCCTTCCTTGTTGCAGCTCCTTAAATAAATCAGATCTGTTTGTTTCAGCAAAGTTACACTGTCTGAGGTATTTGTTTATGTTAAAGTATTGTACTGTGGCTTTTGCATTGTATCATCTTGTTTTACAGGGGGTCCCCAGCGTCCAGTCGACAGAGCCAGTCCTGGGGGTAAGTGTACAATGTGAAGATATTCCTGATGCATTGTGTGGGCCACTAGTGGGAAGAAAGGGAGGTTACAGTGTCCCAGAGGGCTGTGACCAAGTTAGTTTAACTACTGCAAACCCTGACCTCTGGGTGGAGGCACTCGCCATTGGACCTAGGCCCCTCAACCTGTCAGTAGTCAGTCAGGCAGGGTAGTAGCCCTTGGGATTGCACCACCTGGGGGTTACACCTGAAAGTTCGAACAAGACAGGCTTGATTACCTATATGGGTGAATTTTTGAGTGGAGTGAAGATAAGACAAGCACACCACATTTTATTTAAAATAAAAATCAGAGTAGAACAGAGACTTATACAAGTGGCATTAGTGATTCTGACTCTGAGGGCACAGTAAATAGTGATCCTCAAACCTATTTACCCCCTCTCCTTTTTTAGGAAACAGTCAAATGAGTCTCCCTCTGTTAGGTCTGAGGTTAGAACAACCACATCAATGGGATTTACTCACCTGGTAAAGCTGATTATCTGAGTACCCTTTATAGTATCCAAAAACAAACTTGGAGTAAGCACAAGGACGTGGTGCTGCAATACCAAATTCGAATATCCAAAACACAAAAAGTAGAGCACACACACCTCTTATAATAGCCTAATATGAATTAAACTTTTTATAAACATATGCCATGGCATATGTTAATAAAAGTTTAATTCATATTTAGACTGGTGCCCTTGTCATAAGAGGTGTGTGTGCTCTACTTTTTGTGTTTTGGATACCCTTTATAGTACTCCACAGTCAACACCAGTGGGTATTCCTCGTCCATTTTATAGGTTGATGCACGATCCAATCAAATCAAAGGTGGGCGAGGACATCCCTCTACCCTCATCAGAATATCTTCAGTGTGAGTCTTCCATAGCTATATAATGAGAGAGAAAAAATCAAGAAAGATACTGAGGTATCTTTCTAGCTGGTGGCCCACATCGAGTGGATGGTGGGTTGATGTGTCTAGGGCATTACTCGGGGCTGGGTAGGGCAAGAGGACATCCTGCTCCTTGTGGTACTGTGATGCCACCTTTGGTAAGAAAGATGGTACCGTTCTTAGAATGACCCTATCGCTATGAAACGTGATGAAGGGTTTCCTGCATGAGAGGGCCTGAATCTCACCTATTCTTCTGGCAGAGCAAATTGCCACAAGGAAGGCTGTCTTAATAGTGCACCAGTGTAAGGAGTCCTGCTTGAGGGTGGGTAACTGCAGGGCATCTAGTACTGTGTTAAATTGCCAAGGTGGGCATCTCTGCCTCACCCTTGGTGCTGTTAGTGTGACTGCCTTGAGCAATCAGATGGTGTCATGGTGGGAACCAATGTGACCTATTCCCGGAAGTGGGCCTCTAATGGAAGAAATGGCTAATGCCTGTACCCTGAGTGATGCTGGACTTAACCCCTTTTTTGCCCCTTCATTGAGGAAGTCCAGAATTTGTGGTAACCCTGCCACCGAGGGTGAGGCACCCATTTCCCCTGCACCATTTGTGGAATATCTGCCATTGTCTTAGATAAGTCTTATTTGTCGACTGTCTCCTAGATTGAAGCAGGCAATTCACGACCCTGGTATGGTATCCTTGGCTTAACAGTCTTTCTCTTTCAATAGTCATGCCATCAGATTCAGGCTGACTGGGTTTGGATGGTGAATTGGTCCCTGTGACA